>BQMI01000595.1:1462498-2193748 GCA_026005395.1 Asobara japonica | reverse complement strand
ATTGACAATTGACAAATTGACAATTGACAAATTGACAATTGACAAATTGACAATTGACAAATTGACAATTGACAATTGACAAATTGACAATTGACAAATTGACAATTGACAAATTGACAATTGACAAATTGACAATTGACAAATTGACAATTGACAAATTGACAATTGGACAAATTGACAATTGACAAATTGGACAATTGACAAATTGACAATTGACAATTGACAATTGACAAATTGAACAATTGACAAATTGACAATTGACAAATTGACAATTGACAAAATTGACATTGACAAATTGACAATTGACAAATTGACAATTGACAAATTGACAATTGACAAATTGACAATTGAACACAATTGACAATTGACAAATTGGACAATTGACAAATTGACAATTGACAAATTGACATTGACAAGATTGACAATTGACAAAGTGACAATTGACAAATTGACAATTGACAATTGACAATTGACAAATTGACAATTGACAAATTGACAAATTGACAATTGACAATTGACAATTGACAATTGACAATTGACAATTGACAATTGACAAATTGACAATTGACAAATTGACAGATTGACAAATTGACAATTGACAAATTGACAATTGACAATTGAACAATTGACAATTGACAAATTGACAAATTGACAATTGACAAATTGACAATTGACAAATTGACATTTTGTTGACAATTGACAAATTGACAATTGACAAATTGACATTGACAAATTGCAAGTGGACAAATGGACAATTGACAAATTGACAATTGACAAATTGACAAATTGACAATTGACATTGACAAATTGACAATTGCACAAATTGACAATTGACAATTGACAAATTGACAATTGACAAATTGACAATTGACAAATTGACAATTGACAATTGACATTGACAATTGACAATTGACAATTGACAATTGACAATTGACAAATTGACAATTGACAAATTAGACATATGTGACAAATTGACCTTGACAAATTGACAATTGACAAATTGACAATTGACAATTGACAATTGAATTGACAAATTGACAATTGACAAATTGACAATTGACAAAATTGACCATTGACAAATTGACAATTGACAAATTGACAATTGACAAATTGACAATTGACAAATTGACAATTGACAAATTGACAATTGACAAATTGACAATTGACAAATTCGACAAGTGACAAATTGACAAGTATGACCATTTGACAAATTGACAAATTGACAAAATTGACAATTGACAAATGGACAATTGACAAATTGACAAATTGACAATTGACAATTGACAAATTGACAATTGACAATTGACAATTGACAATTGACAATTGACAAATTGACAATTGACAAATTGACAATTGACAAATTGACAATTGACAAATTGACAATTGACAAATTGACAATTGACAATTGACAATTGACAAATTGACAAATTGACAAATTGACAATGACAATTGACAATTGACAAATTGACAATTGGGACAAATTGACAATTGAACAAATTGACAAATTTGACAATTGACAATTGACAAATTGACAATTGACAATTGACAATGACAAATTGACAATTATGACAATATTGACAATTGACAATTGACAATTGACAAATTGACAATTGACAAATTGACAAGTGACAATTGACAAATTGACAATTGACATTGACAATTGAACAATTGACAATTGACAAAATTGACAATTGACAAATTACAAATTGACAATTGACAAATTGACAATTGACAAATTGACAATTGACAAATTGACAAATTGACAAATTGACAATTGACAAATTGACAAATTGACAATTGACAAATTGACATTGACAAATTGACAATTGACAAATTGACAATTGACAAATTGACATTGAACAAATTGACAATTGACAAATTGACAATTGACAAATTGACATTGACAATTGACAATTGACAAATTGCATTGACAAATTGACAATTGACAATTGACAAGTTGACAAATGGACAATTGACAATTGACAATTGACAAATTGACAATTGACAAATTGACAATTGACAAAATTGACAATTGACAAATTGACAATTGACAATTGACAAATTGACAATTGACAAATTGACAATTGACAAATTGACAATTGACAAATTGACATTGACAAATTGACAATTGACAAATTGACAATTGACAAATTGACACTTGACAAATTGACATTGACAAATTGACAATTGACAATTGACATTGACAAATTGACAATTGACAAATTGACAATTGACAAATTGACAATTGACAAATTGACAATTGACAAATTGACAATTGACAAATTGGACAATTGACAAATTGACAATTGAACAAATTGACAATTGACAAATTGACAATTGACAAATTGACAATTGGACAAATTGACAATTGACAACTTGACAATTGACAAATTGACAATTGACAATTGACAATTGACAAATTGACAATTGACAAATTGACAATTGACAAATTGACAATTGACAAATTGACAATTGACAAATTGACATTGACAAATTGACAATTGACAAATTGACAATTGACAAATTGACAATTGACAAATTGACAATTGACAAATTGACATTGACAAATTGACAATTGACAAATTGACAATTGACAAATTGACAATTGAACAAATTGACAATTGACAAATTGACAATTGACAAATTGACAATTGACAATTGACAATTGACAAATTGACAATTGACAAATTGACAATTGACAAATTGACAATTGACAAATTGACAATTGACAAATTGACAATTGACAAATTGACAATTGACAAATTGACAATTGACAAATTGACAATTGACAAATTGACAATTGACAAATTGACAATTGACAAATTGACAATTGGACAAATTGACAATTGACAATTGACAAATTGACAATTGACAAATTGACAATTGACAAATTGACAATTGACAATTGACAATTGACAAATTGACAATTGACAAATTGACAATTGACAAATTGACAATTGACAAATTGACAATTGACAAATTGACAATTGACAAATTGACAATTGACAAATTGACAATTGACAAATTGACAATTGACAAATTGACAATTGACAAATTGACAATTACAAATTGACAATTGACAAATTGACAATTGACAAATTGACAATTGACAAATTGACAATTGACAAATTGACAATTGACAAATTGACAATTGACAAATTGACAATTGACAAATTGACATTGACAATTGACAATTGACAATTGACAAATTGACAATTGACAAATTGACAAATTGACAATTGACAATTGACAAATTGACAATTGAACAAATTGACAATTGACAATTGACAATTGACAAATTGACAATTGACAAATTGACAATTGACAAATTGACAAATTGACAAATTGACAATTGACAATTGACAATTGACAAATTGACAATTGACAAATTGACAATTGACAAATTGACAATTGACAATTGACAATTGACAATTGACAATTGAACAAATTGACAATTGACAAATTGACAATTGACAATTGACAATTGACAAATTGACAATTGACAAATTGACAAATTGACACAAATTGACAATTGACAATTGACAATTGACAATTGACAAATTGACAATTGACAAATGACAATTGACAATTGACAATGACAAATTGACAATTGACAAATTGACAATGACAAATTGACAATTGACAAATTGACAATTGACAAATTGACAATTGACAAATTGACAATTGACAAATTGACAATTGACAAATTGACAAATTTGACAATTGACAATTGACAATTGACAATTGACAAATTGACAATTGACAAATTGACAATTGACAATTGACAAACTTGACAATTGACAAATTGACAATTGACAAATTGACAATTGACAAATTGACAATACAATTGACAAATTGACAATGACAATTGACAATTGACAATTGACAAATTGAATGACAAATTGACAATTGACAAATTGACAATTGACAAATTGACAATTGACAAATTGACAATTGACAAATTGACAATTGACAAATTGACAATTGACAAATTGACAATTGACAAATTGACAATTGACAAATGACAATTGACAAATTGACAAATTGACAATTGACAAATTGACAATTGACAAATTGACAATTGACAAATTGACAATTGACAAATTGACAATTGACAAATTGACAATTGACAAATTGACAATTGACAAATTGACAATTGACAAATTGACAATTGACAAATTGACAATTGACAAATTGACAATTGACAAATTGACAATTGACAAATTGACAATTGACAAATTGACAATTGACAAATTGACAATTGACAAATTGGACAATTGACAAATTGAATGACAATTGACAATTGACAATTGACAAATTGACAATTGACAAATTGACAATTGACAAATTGACAATTGACAAATTGACAATTGACAAATTGACAATTGACAAATTGACAATTGACAATTGACAAATTGACAATTGACAAATTGACAATTGACAAATTGACAATTGACAAATTGACAAATTGACAAATTGACAATTGACAAATTGACAATTGACAAATTGACAATTGACAAATTGACAATTGACAAATTGACAATTGACAAATTGACAATTGACAAATTGACAATTGACAAATTGACAATTGACAATTGACAAATTGACAATTGACAAATTGACAATTGACAAATTGACAATTGACAAATTGACAATTGACAAATGACAATTGACAAATTGACAATTGACAAATTGACAATTGACAAATTGACAATTGACAAATTGACAATTGACAAATTGACAATTGACAAATTGACAATTGACAAATTGACAATTGACAAATTGACAATTGACAAATTGACAATTGACAAATTGACAATTGACAAATTGACAATTGACAAATTGACAATTGACAAATTGACAATTGACAAATTGACAATTGACAAATTGACAATTGACAAATTGGACAATTGACAAATTGACAATTGACAAATTGACAATTGACAAATTGACAATTGACAAATTGACAATTGACAATTGACAATTGACAAATTGACAATTGACAAATTGACAATTGACAAATTGACAATTGACAAATTGACAATTGACAAATTGACAATTGACAAATTGACAAATTGACAATTGACAAATTGACAATTGACAAATTGACAATTGACAAATTGACAAATTGACAATTGACAAATTGACAATTGACAAATTGACAATTGACAATTGACAATTGACAAATTGACAATTGACAAATTGACAATTGACAAATTGACAATTGACAAATTGACAATTGACAAATTGACAATTGACAAATTGACAATTGACAATTGACAAATTGACAATTGACAAATTGACAATTGACAAATTGACAATGACAATTGACAATTGACAAATTGACAATTGACAAATTGACAATTTGACAATTGACAAATTGACAATTGACAAATTGACAAATTGACAATTGACAAATTGACAATTGACAAATTGACAATTGACAAATTGACAATTGACAATTGACAAATTGACAATTGACAAATTGACAATTGACAAATTGACAATTGACAAATTGACAATTGACAAATTGACAATTGATAAATTGACAATTGACAAATTGACAATTGACAAATTGACAATTGACAATTGACAAATTGACAAATTGACAATTGACAATTGACAATTGACAATTGACAATTGACAATTGACAAGGTGACAATTGACAAATTGACAATTGACAAATTGACAAATTGACAATTGACAAATTGACAATTGACAAATTGACAATTGACAAATTGACAATTGACAATTGACAAATTGACAATTGACAATTGACAACTGACAAATTGACAAATTGACAAATTGACAAATTGACAATTGACAAATTGACAATTGACAAATTGACAATTGACAAATTGACAATTGACAATTGACAAATTGACAATTGACAATTGACAAATTGACAATTGACAAATTGACAATTGACAAATTGACAATTGACAAATTGACAATTGGCAAATTGACAATTGACAAATTGACAATTGACAAATTGACGATTGACAAATTGACAATTGACAAATTAACAATTGACAAATTGACAATTGACAATTGACAATTGACAAATTGACAATTGACAAATTGACAATTGACAAATTGACAATTGACAAATTGACAATTGACAAATTGACAATTGACAAATTGACAATTGACAAATTGACAATTGACAAATTGACAATTGACAAATTGACAATTGACAAATTGACAATTGACAAATTGACAATTGACAAATTGACAATTGACAAATTGACAATTGACAAATTGACAATTGACAAATTGACAATTGACAAATTGACAATTGACAAATTGACAATTGACAAATTGACAATTGACAAATTGACAATTGACAAATTGACAATTGACAAATTGACAATTGACAAATTGACAAATTGACAATTGACAAATTGACAATTGACAAATTGACAATTGACAAATTGACAATTGACAAATTGACAATTGACAAATTGACAATTGACAAATCGACAAGTGACAAATTGACAATTGACAAATTGACAATTGACAAATTGACAATTGACAAATTGACAATTGACAAATTGACAATTGACAAATTGACAATTGACAAATTGACAATTGACAAATTGACAAATTGACAAATTGACAAATTGACAATTGACAATTGACAATTGACAAATTGACAATTGACCAATTGACAAATTGACAAATTGACAATTGACAAATTGACAATTGACAAATTGACAATTGACAAATTGACAATTGACAAATTGACAATTGACAAATTGACAATTGACAAATTGACAATTGACAAATTGACAATTGACAAATTGACAATTGACAAATTGACAATTGACAAATTGACAATTGACAAATTGACAATTGACAAATTGACAATTGACAAATTGACAATTGACAAATTGACAATTGACAAATTGACAATTGACAATTGACAATTGACAAATTGACAATTGACAAATTGACAAATTGACAATTGACAAATTGACAATTGACAAATTGACAATTGACAAATTGACAATTGACAAATTGACAATTGACAAATTGACAATTGACAAATTGACAATTGACAAATTGACAATTGACAAATTGACAATTGACAAATTGACAATTGACAAATGACAATTGACAAATTGACAATTGACAAATTGACAATTGACAAATTGACAATTGACAAATTGACAATTGACAATTGACAATTGACAAATTGACAATTGACAAATTGACAATTGACAAATTGACAATTGACAAATTGACAATTGACAAATTGACAATTGACAAATTGACAATTGACAAATTGACAATTGACAAATTGACAAATTGACAATTGACAAATTGACAATTGACAAATTGACAATGACAAATTGACAATTGACAAATTGACAATTGACAAATTGACAATTGACAAATTGACAATTGACAAATTGACAAATTGACAATTGACAAATTGACAATTGACAAATTGACAATTGACAAATTGACAATTGACAAATTGACAAATTGACAATTGACAAATTGACAATTGACAAATTGACAATTGACAAATTGACAATTGAAAAATTGACAATTGACAAATTGACAAATTGACAATTGACAAATTGACAATTGACAAATTGACAATTGACAAATTGACAATTGACAAATTGACAATTGACAAATTGACAATTGACAAATTGACAATTGACAAATTGACAATTGACAAATTGACAATTGACAAATTGACCAATTGACAAATTGACAATTGACAAATTGACAATTGACAAATTGACAATTGACAAATTGACAATTGACAAATTGACAATTGACAAATTGACAATTGACAAATTGACAATTGACAATTGACAATTGACAATTGACAAATTGACAAATTGACAAATTGACAATTGACAAATTGACAATTGACAAATTGACAATTGACAAATTGACAATTGACAAATTGACAATTGACAAATTGACAATTGACAAATTGACAACTTGACAAATTGACAATTGACAAATTGACAATTGACAAATTGACAATTGACAAATTGACAAATTGACAAATTGACAATTGACAAATGACAATTGACAATTGACAATTGACAATTGACAAATTGACAATTGACAAATTGACAATTGACAAATTGACAATTGACAAATTGACAATTGACAAATTGACAATTGACAAATTGACAATTGACAAATTGACAATTGACAATTGACAATTGACAATTGACAAATTGACAATTGACAAATTGACAATTGACAAATTGACAATTGACAAATTGACAATTGACAAATTGACAATTGACAAATTGACAATTGACAAATTGACAATTGACAAATTGACAATTGACAAATTGACAATTGACAAATTGACAATTGACAAATTGACAATTGACAAATTGACAATTGACAATTGACAAATTGACAATTGACAAATTGACAATTGACAATTGACAAATTGACAATTGACAAATTGACAATTGACAAATTGACAATTGACAAATTGACAATTGACAAATTGACAATTGACAAATTGACAATTGACAAATTGACAATTGACAAATTGACAATTGACAAATTGACAATTGACAAATTGACAATTGACAAATTGACAATTGACAATTGACAATTGACAATTGACAATTGACAATTGACAAATTGACAATTGACAATTGACAATTGACAAACAAATTGACAATTGACAAATTCGACAATTGACAAATTGACAATTGACAAATTGACAATTGACAAATTGACAATTGACAAATTGACAATTGACAAATTGACAATTGACAAATTGACAATTGACAAATTGACAATTGACAAATTGACAATTGACAAATTGACAATTGACAAATTGACAATTGACAAATTGACAATTGACAATTGACAAATTGACAATTGACAAATTGACAATTGACAAATTGACAATTGACAAATTGACAATTGACAAATTGACAATTGACAAATTGACAATTGACAAATTGACAATTGACAAATTGACAATTGACAAATTGACAATTGACAAATTGACAATTGACAAATTGACAATTGACAAATGACAATTGACAAATTGACAATTGACAAATTGACAATTGACAAATTGACAATTGACAAATTGACAATTGACAAATTGACAATTGACAAATTGACAATTGACAAATTGACAATTGACAATTGACAATTGACAAATTGACAATTGACAAATTGACAATTGACAAATTGACAATTGACAAATTGACAATTGACAAATTGACAATTGACAAATTGACAATTGACAAATTGACAATTGACAAATTGACAATTGACAAATTGACAATTGACAAATTGACAATTGACAAATTGACAATTGACAAATTGACAATTGACAAATTGACAATTGACAAATTGACAATTGACAATTGACAATTGACAAATTGACAATTGACAAATTGACAATTGACAAATTGACAATTGCAAATTGACAATTGACAAATTGACAATTGACAAATTGACAATTGACAAATTGACAATTGACAAATTGACAATTGACAAATTGACAAATTGACAATTGACAAATTGACAATTGACAATTGACAAATTGACAACTGACAAATTGACAAATTGACAATTGACAAATTGACAATTGACAAATTGACAATTGACAAATTGACAATTGACAATTGACAAATTGACAATTGACAAATTGACAATTGACAAATTGCCAATTGACAAATTGCCAATTGATAAATTGACAATTGACAAATTGACAATTGACAAATTGACAATTGACAAATTGACAATTGACAAATTGACAATTGACAAATTGACAATTGACAATTGACAAATTGACAAATTGACAATTGACAATTGACAATTGACAATTGACAATTGACAATTGACAAGGTGACAATTGACAAATTGACAATTGACAAATTGACAAATTGACAATTGACAAATTGACAATTGACAAATTGACAATTGACAAATTGACAATTGACAATTGACAAATTGACAATTGACAATTGACAACTGACAAATTGACAAATTGACAAATTGACAAATTGACAATTGACAAATTGACAATTGACAAATTGACAATTGACAAATTGACAATTGACAAATTGACAATTGACAAATTGACAATTGACAATTGACAAATTGACAATTGACAATTGACAAATTGACAATTGACAAATTGACAATTGACAAATTGACAATTGACAAATTGACAATTGGCAAATTGACAATTGACAATTGACAAATTGACAATTGACAAATTGACAATTGACAAATTGACAATTGACAAATTGACAATTGACAATTGACAATTGACAAATTGACAATTGACAAATTGACAATTGACAAATTGACAATTGACAAATTGACAATTGACAAATTGACAATTGACAAATTGACAATTGACAAATTGACAATTGACAAATTGACAATTGACAAATTGACAATTGACAAATTGACAATTGACAAATTGACAATTGACAAATTGACAATTGACAAATTGACAATTGACAAATTGACAATTGACAAATTGACAATTGACAAATTGACAATTGACAATTGACAATTGACAAATTGACAATTGACAAATTGACAATTGACAAATTGACAATTGACAAATTGACAATTGACAAATTGACAATTGACAATTGACAATTGACAAATTGACAATTGACAAATTGACAATTGACAAATTGACAATTGACAAATTGACAATTGACAAATTGACAATTGACAAATTGACAATTGACAAATTGACAATTGACAAATTGACAATTGACAATTGACAAATTGACAATTGACAATTGACAATTGACAAATTGACAATTGACAATTGACAATTGACAAATTGACAATTGACAAATTGACAATTGACAAATTGACAATTGACAAATTGACAATTGACAATTGACAATTGACAAATTGACAATTGACAAATTGACAATTGACAAATTGACAATTGACAAATTGACAATTGACAAATTGACAATTGACAAATTGACAATTGACAAATTGACAATTGACAAATTGACAATTGACAAATTGACAATTGACAAATTGACAATTGACAAATTGACAATTGACAAATTGACAATTGACAAATTGACAATTGACAAATTGACAATTGACAAATTGACAATTGACAAATTGACAATTGACAAATTGACAATTGACAAATTGACAATTGACAAATTGACAATTGACAAATTGACAATTGACAAATTGACAATTGACAAATTGACAATTGACAAATTGACAATTGACAAATTGACAATTGACAAATTGACAATTGACAAATTGACAATTGACAAATTGACAATTGACAAATTGACAATTGACAAATTGACAAATTGACAAATTGACAATTGACAAATTGACAATTGACAAATTGACAATTGACAAATTGACAATTGACAAATTGACAATTGACAAATTGACAATTGACAAATTGACAATTGACAAATTGACAATTGACAAATTGACAATTGACAAATTGACAATTGACAAATTGACAATTGACAAATTGACAATTGACAAATTGACAATTGACAAATTGACAATTGACAAATTGACAATTGACAATTGACAATTGACAAATTGACAATTGACAAATTGACAATTGACAATTGACAAATTGACAATTGACAAATTGACAATTGACAAATTGACAATTGACAAATTGACAATTGACAAATTGACAATTGACAAATTGACAATTGACAAATTGACAATTGACAAATTGACAATTGACAAATTGACAATTGACAAATTGACAATTGACAAATTGACAATTGACAAATTGACAATTGACAAATTGACAATTGACAAATTGACAATTGACAAATTGACAATTGACAAATTGACAATTGACAAACAATTGACAATTGACAAATTGACAATTGACAATTGACAAATTGACAATTGACAAATTGACAATTGACAAATTGACAATTGACAAATTGACAATTGACAAATTGACAATTGACAAATTGACAATTGACAAATTGACAATTGACAAATTGACAATTGACAAATTGACAATTGACAATTGACAATTGACAAATTGACAATTGACAAATTGACAATTGACAAATTGACAATTGACAAATTGACAATTGACAAATTGACAATTGACAAATTGACAATTGACAAATTGACAATTGACAAATTGACAATTGACAATTGACAATTGACAATTGACAAATTGACAATTGACAATTGACAAATTGACAATTGACAAATTGACAATTGACAAATTGACAATTGACAAATTGACAATTGACAAATTGACAATTGACAAATTGACAATTGACAAATTGACAATTGACAAATTGACAATTGACAAATTGACAATTGACAATTGACAAATTGACAATTGACAAATTGACAATTGACAAATTGACAATTGACAAATTGACAATTAACAAATTGACAATTGACAATTGACAAATTGACAATTGACAAATTGACAATTGACAAATTGACAATTGACAAATTGACAATTGACAAATTGACAATTGACAAATTGACAATTGACAAATTGACAATTGACAAATTGACAATTGACAAATTGACAATTGACAAATTGACAATTGACAAATTGACAATTGACAAATTGACAATTGACAAATTGACAATTGACAAATTGACAATTGACAAATTGACAATTGACAAATTGACAATTGACAAATTGACAATTGACAAATTGACAATTGACAAATTGACAATTGACAATTGACAATTGACAATTGACAAATTGACAATTGACAAATTGACAATTGACAAATTGACAATTGACAAATTGACAATTGACAAATTGACAAATTGACAATTGACAAATTGACAATTGACAAATTGACAATTGACAAATTGACAATTGACAAATTGACAATTGACAAATTGACAATTGACAAATTGACAATTGACAATTGACAAATTGACAATTGACAAATTGACAATTGACAAATTGACAATTGACAATTGACAATTGACAAATTGACAATTGACAAATTGACAATTGACAAATTGACAATTGGCAAATTGACAATTGACAAATTGACAATTGACAAATTGACAAATTGACAATTGACAAATTGACAATTGACAATTGACAAATTGACAACTGACAAATTGACAAATTGACAATTGACAAATTGACAATTGACAAATTGACAATTGACAAATTGACAATTGACAATTGACAAATTGACAATTGACAAATTGACAATTGACAAATTGCCAATTGACAAATTGCCAATTGATAAATTGACAATTGACAAATTGACAATTGACAAATTGACAATTGACAAATTGACAATTGACAAATTGACAATTGACAAATTGACAATTGACAATTGACAAATTGACAAATTGACAATTGACAATTGACAATTGACAATTGACAATTGACAATTGACAAGGTGACAATTGACAAATTGACAATTGACAAATTGACAAATTGACAATTGACAAATTGACAATTGACAAATTGACAATTGACAAATTGACAATTGACAATTGACAAATTGACAATTGACAATTGACAATTGACAAATTGACAAATTGACAATTGACAAATTGACAATTGACAAATTGACAATTGACAAATTGACAATTGACAAATTGACAATTGACAAATTGACAATTGACAATTGACAATTGACAATTGACAATTGACAATTGACAATTGACAATTGACAATTGACAAATTGACAATTGACAAATTGACAATTGACAAATTGACAATTGACAATTGACAATTGACAATTGACAAATTGACAATTGACAAATTGACAATTGACAAATTGACAATTGACAAATTGACAATTGACAATTGACAATTGACAAATTGACAATTGACAAATTGACAATTGACAAATTGACAATTGACAAATTGACAATTGACAAATTGACAATTGACAAATTGACAATTGACAAATTGACAATTGACAAATTGACAATTGACAAATTGACAATTGACAAATTGACAATTGACAAATTGACAATTGACAAATTGACAATTGACAAATTGACAATTGACAAATTGACAATTGACAAATTGACAATTGACAAATTGACAATTGACAAATTGACAATTGACAAACAATTGACAATTGACAAATTGACAAATTGACAATTGACAAATTGACAATTGACAAATTGACAATTGACAAATTGACAATTGACAAATTGACAATTGACAAATTGACAATTGACAAATTGACAATTGACAAATTGACAATTGACAAATTGACAATTGACAAATTGACAATTGACAAATTGACAATTGACAAATTGACAATTGACAAATTGACAATTGACAAATTGACAATTGACAAATTGACAATTGACAAATTGACAATTGACAATTGACAAATTGACAATTGACAAATTGACAATTGACAAATTGGACAATTGACAAATTGACAATTGACAAATTGACAATTGACAAATTGACAATTGACAAATTGACAATTGACAAATTGACAATTGACAAATTGACAAATTGACAATTGACAATTGACAAATTGACAATTGACAAATTGACAATTGACAAATTGACAATTGACAAATTGACAATTGACAAATTGACAATTGACAAATTGACAATTGACAAATTGACAATTGACAAATTGACAATTGACAAATTGACAATTGACAATTGACAATTGACAAATTGACAATTGACAAATTGACAATTGACAAATTGACAATTGACAAATTGACAATTGACAAATTGACAATTGACAAATTGACAATTGACAAATTGACAATTGACAAATTGACAATTGACAAATTGACAATTGACAAATTGACAATTGACAAATTGACAATTGACAAATTGACAATTGACAAATTGACAATTGACAAATTGACAATTGACAAATTGACAATTGACAATTGACAAATTGACAATTGACAAATTGACAATTGACAAATTGACAATTGACAAATTGACAATTGACAAATTGACAATTGACAAATTGACAATTGACAAATTGACAATTGACAAATTGACAATTGACAAATTGACAATTGACAAATTGACAATTGACAAATTGACAATTGACAAATTGACAATTGACAAATTGACAATTGACAAATTGACAATTGACAAATTGACAATTGACAAATTGACAATTGACAAATTGACAATTGACAAATTGACAATTAACAAATTGACAATTGACAAATTGACAATTGACAAATTGACAATTGACAAATTGACAATTGACAAATTGACAATTGACAAATTGACAATTGACAAATTGACAATTGACAAATTGACAATTGACAAATTGACAATTGACAAATTGACAATTGACAAATTGACAATTGACAAATTGACAATTGACAAATTGACAATTGACAAATTGACAATTGACAAATTGACAATTGACAAATTGACAATTGACAAATTGACAATTGACAAATTGACAATTGACAAATTGACAATTGACAAATTGACAATTGACAAATTGACAATTGACAAATTGACAATTGACAAATTGACAATTGACAAATTGACAATTGACAAATTGACAATTGACAAATTGACAATTGACAATTGACAAATTGACAATTGACAAATTGACAATTGACAAATTGACAATTGACAAATTGACAATTGACAAATTGACAATTGACAAATTGACAATTGACAAATTGACAATTGACAAATTGACAATTGACAAATTGACAAATTGACAATTGACAAATTGACAATTGACAAATTGACAATTGACAATTGACAAATTGACAATTGACAATTGACAAATTGACAATTGACAAATTGACAATTGACAAATTGACAATTGACAAATTGACAATTGACAAATTGACAATTGACAAATTGACAATTGACAAATTGACAATTGACAAATTGACAATTGACAAATTGACAATTGACAATGAATTGACAATTGACAATTGACAAATTGACAATTGACAAATTGACAATTGACAAATTGACAATTGACAAATTGACAATTGACAAATTGACAATTGACAAATTGACAATTGACAAATTGACAATTGACAAATTGACAATTGACAAATTGACAATTGACAATTGACAAATTGACAATTGACAAATTGACAATTGACAAATTGACAATTGACAAATTGACAATTGACAAATTGACAATTGACAAATTGACAATTGACAAATTGACAATTGACAAATTGACAATTGACAAATTGACAATTGACAAATTGACAATTGACAAATTGACAATTGACAAATTGACAATTGACAAATTGACAATTGACAAATTGACAATTGACAAATTGACAATTGACAAATTGACAATTGACAAATTGACAATTGACAAATTGACAATTGACAAATTGACAATTGACAAATTGACAATTGACAAATTGACAATTGACAAATTGACAATTGACAAATTGACAATTGACAAATTGACAATTGACAAATTGACAATTGACAAATTGACAATTGACAAATTGACAATTGACAAATTGACAATTGACAAATTGACAATTGACAAATTGACAATTGACAAATTGACAATTGACAAATTGACAATTGACAAATTGACAATTGACAAATTGACAATTGACAAATTGACAATTGACAAATTGACAATTGACAAATTGACAATTGACAAATTGACAATTGACAAATTGACAATTGACAAATTGACAATTGACAAATTGACAATTGACAAATTGACAATTGACAAATTGACAATTGACAAATTGACAATTGACAAATTGACAATTGACAAATTGACAATTGACAAATTGACAATTGACAATTGACAATTGACAAATTGACAATTGACAATTGACAATTGACAATTGACAAATTGACAATTGACAAATTGACAATTGACAAATTGACAATTGACAAATTGACAATTGACAAATTGACAATTGACAAATTGACAATTGACAAATTGACAATTGACAAATTGACAATTGACAAATTGACAATTGACAAATTGACAATTGACAATTGACAATTGACAAATTGACAATTGACAAATTGACAATTGACAAATTGACAATTGACAATTGACAAATTGACAATTGACAAATTGACAATTGACAAATTGACAATTGACAAATTGACAATTGACAAATTGACAATTGACAAATTGACAATTGACAAATTGACAATTGACAAATTGACAATTGACAAATTGACAATTGACAAATTGACAATTGACAAATTGACAATTGACAAATTGACAATTGACAAATTGACAATTGACAAATTGACAATTGACAAATTGACAATTGACAAATTGACAATTGACAAATTGACAATTGACAAATTGACAATTGACAATTGACAATTGACAATTGACAAATTGACAAATTGACAATTGACAATTGACAATTGACAATTGACAAATTGACAATTGACAAATTGACAATTGACAAATTGACAATTGACAAATTGACAATTGACAAATTGACAATTGACAAATTGACAATTGACAAATTGACAATTGACAAATTGACAATTGACAAATTGACAATTGACAAATTGACAATTGACAAATTGACAATTGACAAATTGACAATTGACAAATTGACAATTGACAAATTGACAATTGACAAATTGACAATTGACAAATTGACAATTGACAAATTGACAATTGACAAATTGACAATTGACAAATTGACAATTGACAAATTGACAATTGACAAATTGACAATTGACAAATTGACAATTGACAAATTGACAATTGACAAATTGACAATTGACAAATTGACAATTGACAAATTGACAATTGACAAATTGACAATTGACAAATTGACAATTGACAAATTGACAATTGACAAATTGACAATTGACAAATTGACAATTGACAAATTGACAATTGACAAATTGACAATTGACAATTGACAATTGACAATTGACAATTGACAAATTGACAATTGACAAATTGACAATTGACAAATTGACAATTGACAAATTGACAATTGACAAATTGACAATTGACAAATTGACAATTGACAATTGACAATTGACAATTGACAATTGACAAATTGACAATTGACAAATTGACAATTGACAAATTGACAATTGACAAATTGACAATTGACAAATTGACATTGACAAATTGACAATTGACAAATTGACAATTGACAAATTGACAATTGACAAATTGACAATTGACAAATTGACAATTGACAAATTGACAATTGACAAATTGACAATTGACAAATTGACAATTGACAAATTGACAATTGACAAATTGACAATTGACAAATTGACAATTGACAAATTGACAATTGACAAATTGACAATTGACAAATTGACAATTGACAAATTGACAATTGACAAATTGACAATTGACAAATTGACAATTGACAAATTGACAATTGACAAATTGACAATTGACAAATTGACAATTGACAAATTGACAATTGACAAATTGACAATTGACAAATTGACAATTGACAAATTGACAATTGACAAATTGACAATTGACAAATTGACAATTGACAAATTGACAATTGACAAATTGACAATTGACAATTGACAAATTGACAATTGACAAATTGACAATTGACAAATTGACAATTGACAAATTGACAATTGACAAATTGACAATTGACAAATTGACAATTGACAAATTGACAATTGACAAATTGACAATTGACAATTGACAATTGACAAATTGACAATTGACAAATTGACAATTGACAAATTGACAATTGACAATTGACAAATTGACAATTGACAAATTGACAATTGACAAATTGACAATTGACAAATTGACAATTGACAAATTGACAATTGACAAATTGACAATTGACAATTGACAATTGACAAATTGACAATTGACAAATTGACAATTGACAAATTGACAATTGACAAATTGACAATTGACAAATTGACAATTGACAAATTGACAATTGACAAATTGACAATTGACAAATTGACAATTGACAAATTGACAATTGACAAATTGACAATTGACAAATTGACAATTGACAATTGACAATTGACAATTGACAATTGACAATTGACAATTGACAATTGACAAATTGACAATTGACAAATTGACAATTGACAAATTGACAATTGGCAAATTGACAATTGACAAATTGACAATTGACAAATTGACGATTGACAAATTGACAATTGACAAATTGACAATTGACAAATTGACAAATTGACAATTGACAAATTGACAATTGACAATTGACAAATTGACAACTGACAAATTGACAAATTGACAATTGACAAATTGACAATTGACAAATTGACAATTGACAATTGACAAATTGACAATTGACAAATTGACAATTGACAAATTGCCAATTGACAAATTGCCAATTGATAAATTGACAATTGACAAATTGACAATTGACAAATTGACAATTGACAATTGACAAATTGACAAATTGACAATTGACAATTGACAATTGACAATTGACAATTGACAATTGACAAGGTGACAATTGACAAATTGACAATTGACAAATTGACAAATTGACAATTGACAAATTGACAATTGACAAATTGACAATTGACAAATTGACAATTGACAATTGACAAATTGACAATTGACAATTGACAACTGACAAATTGACAAATTGACAAATTGACAAATTGACAATTGACAAATTGACAATTGACAAATTGACAATTGACAAATTGACAATTGACAATTGACAATTGACAAATTGACAATTGACAATTGACAAATTGACAATTGACAAATTGACAATTGACAAATTGACAATTGACAAATTGACAATTGGCAAATTGACAATTGACAAATTGACGATTGACAAATTGACAATTGACAAATTAACAATTGACAAATTGACAATTGACAATTGACAATTGACAAATTGACAATTGACAAATTGACAATTGACAAATTGACAATTGACAAATTGACAATTGACAAATTGACAATTGACAAATTGACAATTGACAAATTGACAATTGACAAATTGACAATTGACAAATTGACAATTGACAAATTGACAATTGACAAATTGACAATGACAATTGACAATTGACAAATTGACAATTGACAAATTGACAATTGACAAATTGACAATTGACAAATTGACAATTGACAAATTGACAATTGACAAATTGACAATTGACAAATTGACAATTGACAATTGACAATTGACAAATTGACAATTGACAAATTGACAATTGACAAATTGACAATTGACAAATTGACAATTGACAAATTGACAATTGACAATTGACAATTGACAAATTGACAATTGACAATTGACAATTGACAATTGACAATTGACAAATTGACAATTGACAAATTGACAATTGACAAATTGACAATTGACAAATTGACAATTGACAAATTGACAATTGACAAATTGACAATTGACAAATTGACAATTGACAAATTGACAATTGACAAATTGACAATTGACAAATTGACAATTGACAAATTGACAATTGACAAATTGACAATTGACAAATTGACAATTGACAAATTGACAATTGACAAATTGACAATTGACAAATTGACAATTGACAATTGACAATTGACAATTGACAAATTGACAATTGACAAATTGACAATTGACAAATTGACAATTGACAAATTGACAATTGACAAATTGACAATTGACAAATTGACAATTGACAAATTGACAATTGACAAATTGACAATTGACAAATTGACAATTGACAAATTGACAATTGACAAATTGACAATTGACAAATTGACAATTGACAAATTGACAATTGACAAATTGACAATTGACAAATTGACAATTGACAAATTGACAATTGACAAATTGACAATTGACAAATTGACAATTGACAAATTGACAATTGACAAATTGACAATTGACAAATTGACAATTGACAAATTGACAATTGACAAATTGACAATTGACAAATTGACAATTGACAAATTGACAATTGACAAATTGACAATTGACAAATTGACAATTGACAAATTGACAATTGACAATTGACAAATTGACAATTGACAAATTGACAATTGACAAATTGACAATTGACAAATTGACAATTGACAAATTGACAATTGACAAATTGACAATTGACAAATTGACAATTGACAAATTGACAATTGACAAATTGACAATTGACAAATTGACAATTGACAAATTGACAATTGACAATTGACAAATTGACAATTGACAAATTGACAATTGACAAATTGACAATTGACAAATTGACAATTGACAAATTGACAATTGACAAATTGACAATTGACAAATTGACAATTGACAAATTGACAATTGACAAATTGACAATTGACAAATTGACAATTGACAAATTGACAATTGACAAATTGACAATTGACAAATTGACAATTGACAAATTGACAATTGACAAATTGACAATTGACAAATTGACAATTGACAAATTGACAATTGACAAATTGACAATTGACAAATTGACAATTGACAAATTGACAATTGACAAATTGACAATTGACAAATTGACAATTGACAAATTGACAATTGACAAATTGACAATTGACAAATTGACAATTGACAAATTGACAATTGACAAATTGACAATTGACAAATTGACAATTGACAAATTGACAATTGACAAATTGACAATTGACAAATTGACAATTGACAAATTGACAATTGACAAATTGACAATTGACAAATTGACAATTGACAAATTGACAATTGACAAATTGACAATTGACAAATTGACAATTGACAAATTGACAATTGACAAATTGACAATTGACAAATTGACAATTGACAAATTGACAATTGACAAATTGACAATTGACAATTGACAATTGACAATTGACAAATTGACAATTGACAAATTGACAATTGACAAATTGACAATTGACAAATTGACAATTGACAAATTGACAATTGACAAATTGACAATTGACAAATTGACAAATTGACAATTGACAAATTGACAATTGACAAATTGACAATTGACAAATTGACAATTGACAAATTGACAATTGACAAATTGACAATTGACAAATTGACAATTGACAAATTGACAATTGACAAATTGACAATTGACAAATTGACAATTGACAAATTGACAATTGACAATTGACAATTGACAAATTGACAATTGACAAATTGACAATTGACAAATTGACAATTGACAAATTGACAATTGACAAATTGACAATTGACAAATTGACAATTGACAAATTGACAATTGACAATTGACAAATTGACAATTGACAATTGACAAATTGACAATTGACAATTGACAATTGACAATTGACAATTGACAATTGACAATTGACAATTGACAAATTGACAATTGACAATGGACAATTGACAAATTGACAATTGACAAATTGACAATTGACAAATTGACAATTGGCAAATTGACAATTGACAAATTGACAATTGACAAATTGACGATTGACAAATTGACAATTGACAAATTGACAATTGACAAATTGACAAATTGACAATTGACAAATTGACAATTGACAATTGACAAATTGACAACTGACAAATTGACAAATTGACAATTGACAAATTGACAATTGACAAATTGACAATTGACAATTGACAAATTGACAATTGACAAATTGACAATTGACAAATTGCCAATTGATAAATTGACAATTGACAAATTGACAATTGACAAATTGACAATTGACAATTGACAAATTGACAAATTGACAATTGACAATTGACAATTGACAATTGACAATTGACAATTGACAAGGTGACAATTGACAAATTGACAATTGACAAATTGACAATTGACAAATTGACAATTGACAAATTGACAATTGACAAATTGACAATTGACAAATTGACAATTGACAAATTGACAAATTGACAATTGACAAATTGACAATTGACAAATTGACAATTGACAAATTGACAATTGACAATTGACAAATTGACAAATTGACAATTGACAATTGACAATTGACAATTGACAATTGACAATTGACAATTGACAAGGTGACAATTGACAAATTGACAATTGACAAATTGACAATTGACAAATTGACAATTGACAAATTGACAATTGACAAATTGACAATTGACAAATTGACAATTGACAAATTGACAAATTGACATTTGACAAATTGACAATTGACAATTGACAACTGACAAATTGACAAATTGACAAATTGACAATTGACAAATTGACAATTGACAAATTGACAATTGACAAATTGACAATTGACAATTGACAAATTGACAATTGACAAATTGACAATTGACAAATTGACAATTGACAATTGACAAATTGACAATTGACAAATTGACAATTGACAAATTGACAATTGACAAATTGACAATTGGCAAATTGACAATTGACAAATTGACAATTGACAAATTGACGATTGACAAATTGACAATTGACAAATTAACAATTGACAAATTGACAATTGACAAATTGACAATTGACAATTGACAATTGACAAATTGACAATTGACAATTGACAAATTGACAATTGACAATTGACAAATTGAGAATTTATAATTCTCTGCGCCTCCCCCCCCCCCCCCCCCCCCCGCGCACCTCGTGCACCCGCTGAACCTGAAACCGTCTACGGTTTCGACTGCTTGTAGTTTGCGACGCCTTGACCGACCAAGTCGGCAATGTAACGCTCCCGGCATCTCGCGGCAATCTCCGATCAGAGCTTCTTTAACATGCAGTGCACTGTCAATATTCTATTTTGATTAATAGGAAATAACTAATTAATTGGTATAAATTTCATGAAATAATTCGTTTTGTATTATTTATGTTTTTTGGCACCATGTTCAACCATTTTTCTGGCGGAATTTTCATAAAAAAAATTACATACATGTATATCCATGGACATCCATGCAGCAACATGGATCTCACATGGAACGCGAATTGCCAGGGTACATATATACAACTTTTTTTGGGATTAATTATCAAAGCTAGGTGAGTACTCGATTATTGTGATCTGATTTTTGAAAAGGCGTGGGAAAAATAATCAGCCATGTTGAAGTTTCTAATATAGTAGGATCTCTCTAATTTCTAACGTTCGGGAGAGTTATTTTTTGCGCATTCAAAATTAATAAACAGTACGGTGATATGATGGGAATGATGGGAAGATGCGACACGCCGCTCCCTTTGACTGAACAATATAGCCCCATGTCCCGTGGAATGTTAGAGTATTGACAGCAACTAAAATTTCTGGATTGAAAAACAAGAGAGCTACAAGAGAATTTCAATTTTATTTTTAGATTTTGCGAAAATTCGTCCACAACTTGTGAATTGCAAAAGCGGATTCCAAAGCCAAAACTCGCAAGAATATATTTTACATTAGGATTTCTCTAATTTCGAACCGATCTATTTCGAAGGGTAAACTCACAAATGCGTTGAATATGTGGAAGTTAAATTGAAAAAATTGTGATGATCAATGTTTCGTCAGCTAATAGGAATACCTTCAATATAATGTTGAATACTTGAGATTTCCTAGGGGCGTTTCCGTGAGCACTCGTGAACTTTAACATGGAAAAATTTTGAGAAGGAAATATTTATTATCCCCTAATCCGTAATTGGCAAATCCATTTTTATACCACTGGAGTGAGGTAAAACAGTGGGTAGGAGAGGCGTGTTTAGACATTCAATTCCGATAAGCATATTTTTAGAGTAATTGATGCGAATATTTTTGTGAGGCTTTTGTTCATAGCGTGCCTGTTAACGGGTTTATTCGAATTGTATCTCATTTTTTGGGTGTTTCCTAACCAGGGGGTTTCCGAATTTCAAGAGTTTCATATTTTTAGTAAAACGACGATAATTAATATTTTAGGCTCTTTTGTTTTTCAATTCAGAAATTTCAGTTGCTGTCACTACTCCAGCATTACACGGGACATGGGGCTATATTTTTCCATCAAAGGGAGCGGCGTGTCGCATCTCCCCATCATTCCCATCATATCACCGTGCTATTTATTAATTTTGAATTCGCAAAAATTAACTCTCCCGAGCGTTAGCAATTAGAGAGAGCCAACTATATTAGAAACTTCGACATTGCTGATTGTTTTTCCCACTCCTTTTCAAAAATGAGATCACAAGAATAGAGTACTCACCTAGCTTTGATAATTAGTCCCAAAAAAGTTGTATATATGTATATACATGGAATAGTCATGGGTTACGAATAGGTTCTGCGATCCGAATTACATTTTCGATAATTGCCCAGTGAGAATCCATCGACTGAATTGAAGCTTGAAAATAATTGGGCAGTATAAATAGGCTCAATATATATGAAATAATTGCTTTGAAAACATAGTTTGAATGTGGAATTACGATTTGTTATCATCCACTTGATAATTTTGAATTAAAAGTTAGGTGGCTGCCGTATGAATGATTAAACTATTTAAAATTTGCAAATGGCTACGAGACTCATCTGTACCAGTAAGCCCATATACAACCAGGCAAGGTCACTTGAGCGGTGCTGTTTTACCGACAGTGCTACTACACACAAGCAATTGCCACTCAGACGCCAAATAAGGTTGAAAAATAATATTTAATCAGTCGAAGGATGTAAATATATATGAGATAGATATATAATATGTAATTAGTCCCCGGAACTGGACTTCAACAAAATTTGCAAAAACATAAATGCAAGAAAATGCAACTTGTCAGTCTTTATTTTTTTTCAATGTGTTGCAGGTGAAGTTTATAAACTTTTTTTTTTCAATTTGAAGCTAGATGGAACTTGAATCTTTTGAATTTTTTGCAGAGTTGTGGCTATAATAGTACATATTGAAATACATGTTCAAAAACATGAATATGCAGTAAAAAATTGAGATTGCGATATAAAAAAAAAAAATGCTTCTTAAATTCTGGATCGTTTTTAATGTTATAGATTTTTTTCAGATTTTTAAACCTATTTCAATTGTAAAAAATTAAATTAAACTGAAAAAGTTGAAAAAACGGTTTTTTATTCATTAAAAATGAGGGTATGGAGATAATGACTTGAAATTTTTCACAAAAAATTTTTTTAAGTGCCAAACATAGTAAAAAATGGGCACCACGGAATCCCATGGGGGCAGATTAACCATTCTTATCCGGCTAGACCCTTTGATGGAAAGCCATGCAGCCTCGCAAAATTCATGAACCAATGTCAAATTGAAGGCCGCGTAGACCAACTTATCAAAAATGGCAGAAAACCCACCGATATAAATAGACTGATGAAAGGGTGGCGATCCCGCATTGTGAGTCACGCGCGACAGTTCGTGTTGTGAACGGTGACTAGTTTCCGAACGCTCGGATATTTTTCGGCGATCCCGCATTTTCCGCGATAAGTCTTGGGTGATGTGCGAAGACTGGTTACCGGACGCTCCGGAAGTTTCCGGGGTTCTCGGGGCCAGTCGAACACAGCTCGGATAGCGCGCGGTAACCGAGGTTCCAACGCTCGGTCAGTTCCGACTCTGGAATTTCCCGAGGAGAGTTAGCGAGCAACGTTTCCTCCAACTGCTCTCACTCATTCGCTCGCTAGCCACCGCACTGTATTTACGCCGCAGGAAATTTGTCATTTGGTAATGTGGGATCAATTCATTTTATACCCAACCCTTAATCTCCATGAAAGTTTTTAAAAATGCCTTGGCTCGAGATTAGTCATCTTCAACATGAATTGAAAGGGTTGCGTCAAGTAGAAAACGAAGGTACGGTATTGTTAGGAGCTAATGTTAACGGCATTGCCAAACTCGGATTGGAACCGCGATAGCGGAGAGAAAATTAGAATCCCTCGAAGACGCGACTGATGCGGCCAGTAGACTGTAACTTCAGATGCGGAGTGACCCGATACCAATCCATTACCATCCAGTACCCATCATGCACGTATATACACATTTCACGGAAAATGCTAATGCCAACTCTAATTCACAAAACACACAATCAACTTTCAATTCTGACACAACACCACCCACAAATGCCTATGAAATACCTGGTTTCTCAAACAAGCGTACAACAAACTACAATTCAAACAACTTGCATACATTTTCAAAGCCTCGTACCTACACTATTCAAGGACACGAGACACTGACGTGTTTCAATTGTGCACGATTGGGTCATATTACCGCGCAATGTACTTTACCGCAACCGCTAATCAAGTGCGACTGGTGTCAAAGATTAGGTGACATAGAAAAAGTCTGTTGTATGAAAGCAGATACCTTCGGGTTAATCCTCATTATAATCCCAACCCTCGTGAGCAACCAAATAATTATTGGAACTTGGATAAAGGGCCATCGACAGGCATGACTTAGGCAACACCCCTTAGTGCCCGCACGAAGTCCACCGCGCCTGCTACAAATTCGAAAGGAGAGATATTACGCATTGTTATTGTGGAAATTCTCCGATGTAATGAGGGAAACATGTTTTTTTTATTGATATCCGCTCACAATTGAATCACATCGAACGTAATTGAACCTCTGATATTTCGGTACATACCAGGAAAATAGACGGTCTTACAGGAATTGGTTCAGGTACGATTAACACCCTAGGAGCAACTTTACTATCAATCAATAATATAACAATGCTATTTCAAGTAGTTGAGAATGCTTTTTCGATCTGTGAGCCAGGTGTACTAGGGATTCGTTTCCTCAAGGAGCAAAATGCTCAGTTGACCTTCAGTGACGAAATGGCCGGGAATATGAAATTGGGAAGAATTTCCCTCCCATATTGCTCCTTTGATTAGAGTTGCCACTAAAAACACCACGGAAGGAACGGGCTATATCCGAGAGATCGATGCAGCCCCCGGTATATTTATATACATAGTTCCCCCTACTTACAATTTCTCCCGTGGAACTTGGAAATTGTGAAAAAACTGTTCCGTCCGTTCATCCTTCTTCTCAAACACCCGATCGTGAAGTACCGAAATCAAAAGCTGACGCAGGCAGATTAGTTCAATTAAGCGAAAATTTGAAGTCAAACAATTGACGTGAGGCCAGCATTCTTAAAGACAGCAGGTCAGTTTCCTTGGAGACATCTTTTTAGTTACCCACGAATTCACATTACCAGACAAATTAGGCACGATGAATAACACAACGCAAAATAATTACTACACACGAATTTTCAATAAACGAAAAAGAAAAGATATGTTAGAAAGGGACATAATGAAATCGCCGAACTCTCCTCATAATTCTCGATTGTGGATCGAGCCGAAAAAAGCTGATATTTTAGATCGATTGCCAGGATTCCTGGCGGACCGGTCAATTGCCATTCGAGCCTCAGTCGATTGTGGAATGGACTTGTGCAGTCGATTACGTTTCGAGTACAGATCGACGCAGATCCACTTGGTTTTAGGTGAATCGTGAGTTGGCTTGGGGGAAAAAATAAATTCTAGGTGACCGGCAATCGACCCGGTACTTAGTCGATTATTTTAAATCAGAATCGATTTGTATTCGACAACTACTCGACATACTGTACAAGTCGATTCTGTAATCGATCCGTCCGCCAGGGTTAGTACTGTACACTACGAAGTTCATCAGCCCCTATGAATACAGAATTAGGGTGGTGACCTCCTCGGACGCTTTCCTCCTTCGGGCTCCTACATTCGGGTGCCGTACTACCCGTTTTAGGGTGCACCGCAAAAAATAATGTCTTAGGTTAAGATGTCAAACAGATGCAAACATCTTAATGTGTTAATTTTTGCCAACTGAAACTTTTATTGTCTTGAATTCAGACATTTTTTGCAACTTGTAATAGGATGTTTTGAGAAAAAATTTTGTTTGGGTATCTTAAAAATTGAGTGACTTAAGTTAAGATATTTATTTTGTTATAGAGTAAGATACTATTCAATGCTTCAGTGATTTAATAATTAAGATGCGTCGATTATTGTAGGATGATATTCTCATTAAGATATTTTATATACTTTGAGGTTATTTAGTATGGGATTATCTGCCCCAGGTTAGCAGTATGAGATGATCCGCCCCAGCCTTTTGAGAGGATTTCTCCAGGTATGATGGGGTGTGACCTGGGGTCAAAATCGACCTGGGTCAAAATGGGCCTGGGGTAAACGTGGGCCTTGGGTCAAAATGCACTTGAGTTAAAATGGGTACGGGCAAAATGGACCTGGTGGCGAAATAGACGGTGGTTCCCAGGTATTTTGATAGGATTTCTGCAGGTATGAATGACGAGATTTTCCCGACGTACTATGGCGAGGTGCTCCCCAGGTAACTGACATAATTTTCCTCAAGTATTTTGAGAGAACTTCGCCAGGTATGATGACAGGATTTTCTCCAGGTACTACAGCGAGGTTCTCCATGGTTTCCCCAGGTAGTTTGACATGGTTTCCCCAGGTAGTTTGGCATGCTCTCCCCAGGTAGTTTGACATGGTTTCCCCGGTAGTTTGACATGGTTTCCCCAGGTAGTTTGACTTGGTTTCCCCAGGTAGTGTGGCATGGTCTCCCCAGGTAGTTTGACATGGTTTCCCAGGTACTTTGACATGGTGTCCCCAGGCAGTTTGGCGTGGTCTCCCCAGCTAGTTTGACATGCTTTCCCCAGATAGTTTGGCATGGTCTCCCCAGGTAGTTTGACATGGTTTCCCCAGGTAGTTTGGCATGGTCTCCCCAGGTAGTTTGACATGGTTTCTCCAGGTACTTTGACATGGTGTCCCCAGGTAGTTTGGCATGGTTTCCCCAGGTAGTTTGACATGGTTTCCCCAGGTAGTTGGATATGGTTTCCCCAGGTATTTTGACATGGTTTTCCCAGGTAGTTTCACACGTTTTCCCCCAGGTATTTTGAGAGGATTTCTCTAGGTATTATGACGGGATTTTCTCCAGGCACTATGGCAACGTTCTCCCCAGGTGGTTTCAGGGGATTCTCCCGAGGTAGTTTGACACGTTTTTCCTCAGGTATTTTGAGTGAATTTCTCCAGGTATTATGATGGGGTTTTCTCAAGGTGATATGGCAAGGTTCCCCCCAGGTGGTCTGAAGGAATTCTCTCCAGGTAGTTTGACACGGTTTTGCCCAGGTATTATGAAGCCATTTTCTCCAGGGAGTATGGCGAGGTTCTCCCCAGGTGGTTTGAAGAGATTTTCCCCAAGTAGTTTGACCCGTTTTTCCCCAGGTATTTTGAGACAATTTCTCCAGGTATTATGACGGGATTTTCTCCCGGTCCTATGGCGGGATTCTCCCCAGATGGTTTGAAGCGTTTTCCCCCAGGTATTCTCAGAGAGCTTCTCCAGGTATTATGGCGGAATTGTCTCCACGTAGTATCCCGAGTCGAAATTTTCGCGACGGTTTTGACGAACTTTCAACGGATCTCTTTGAAGTTCATGAATGCCGGACGTACCTTCACCGTATTTGAACGAGGGATCAATTGCGACGGTCAAATACATCGAAATCGCTCCAAAATCTGACCATCGTTTCGACGTTCTTGAACGTACAGTTGAATATTGAGCTGTACGTTGTAATATATGTGATATCAGTTATATTCCCCTTTCTCCCGCCACCCCACGTGGGAAAATAAAAATGGCCCAAACCTGGCCCAGGCGTGCGGGGCTCAGGCTCCAGCCCCAGCCCAGGCTTGTTTGAGGCCTGGAGTGATAACAGTGGGCCAGGCCTGGCTGCCAAGTCTTGGCCAGGCACGTTGCCAATGTACGCCCATGCACAATTTGCGTATAATTAATTAAACTTAATAAGAAAACCAAGTTATCTACGCTTGTTTCATTGGATTAAATGCATAAATATTCCCTGTTTTTCGCCCAAAAAAAAAAAATTACCTGAAGAGCGGCATCGAACTCGGGACCTCTTCCATCCCAGTGTCACACCTTACCACTCAACCACCTTGACTTGACTTGACTTGAAAATTGTTTATTAACATTTGTAACATACTATATACAGTATTAATATCTTAAGTGCTACGCTCTAGATCACCAGCCGTTGCCTTTATATCTAATTTGAACGAAGTGTAACCTAATTTTTCATTATTACAGATATTTGTGGTTATTTACGTGATGACTCGATATAAGGAAAAATGACTTCTAAAAAACCTTATAAGTAATGGGTGCATGAGGGGCGGGAGAGAAAGGAATATATGGAAAGGTGGGACAAAACAGGTGGTCAGCGGGACCAATTGGATTTTATGTCAATATTGATGTTTTGGAGCTGGGGATTAGGATGGGATTGTAACTTAAATTTAAATGTCTCATTAATTCTATCGATAAGTTCGCCTATGGTTGCCATGCCGAGCGTTTCGTGTATTTCCACAATAGTCGTTCTTCTTTTAAAATTTCCTATTATTCGTAGGAATTTATTTTGAATCACTTGAAGATGATTCAAGTGCATTCTCGCTGCATTGTGCCAGGCAGGACAACCGTAGGTGATAATGGGCCTAATTAACCCTTTGTAGAGAGTAAGTTTGAGGAATTAACTGAGCGCGGGTGATTTTAGCAAATTTTACAATCTTACTAGGATAACTTTAGTCTTGACCTTGATTTCAGATATATGCTTTTTCCACAGGAGTTTGGAATCGATGTGTAAGCCTAAATACTTTACAGAGTCGGTTGGTGTGATCTTATCGCTACGAATAGTTAAAGTCGGCTTGGCCTTGGAGCTAGTAAATAAGATTGCTTCTGTTTTAGCAGCATTCACTTGAATTTTCCATTTCGTTAATTCACTGATTGTGAGAGAAGCAGCATTTTCTATTCTTCTAATGGCTTTGTTGATCGATTTGCTAGCTGAGTACAAAGCAATGTCATCAGCATAGCCTGCAATGGATACATTTCTCGGAATTCTGCTAAAAACAGAAGCAATGTACAAGTTGAATAAAACAGGCGAGAGAATAGACCCTTGTGGGACTCCCGCGACAATTTCTATTTCATCCGAAAGCGAAGTTTCGACTCGAACTCGGATATATCTATTTGAGAGATATGATAGTAAAATTTTACATAGATATTTAGGGACATTTAATCCTTCGAGTTTATATATAAGGCCTGTGGGCCAAGCAGAATCAAAAGCCTTCTCGCTGTCCTGGAGAAGAAGAACGGTATCTTCTTTCCGGTCTTTCGTGGATTTTATTTCATTCGTAATTCTAACCAGCTGGTGGTAGGTCCAGTGCTCTGATCGAAAACCAAATTGATTGATAGGCATTAGATGTAACTCTTCTATGGGTTTTTTAAGACGATCTAAAATTATTCGCTCAAAAAGTTTAGCCAATACCGGTAGGAGGCAATAGGCCTATAGCTCACCGGATGCGAAGGGGGCTTAGCGGGCTTTAGAATCGGAATGACCACCGCTCCTTTCCAGAGTTCCGGGAAATATTGTCTGAGGAGGAATGCATTGTATATCTTTGTTAGTAAACTTGTTGCTTTAATTGGGAGCTTTTTTAGTGCTATATTGGGAATATTATCCACACCCGGGGCTGATTTATTTTTTAGTTTTTTGATAGCGGAAGTGATTTCACGGGGATTCGTGAGGAATTTTATGGTCTTTATTTTTTCGTCTTCAATCAGAAATTTCAGTAACGCGTTGGTTGCTACACCACAGTGACCTTCTAGAAAGAGATGCATTGCATCTTGCGGCAAACATTTTGTGACGTTGAAGAATCGAACTGTGCCGATGGGGCTTTCCGAATTTACACCATATCTTCGCTTCCAAAAATTTCTCGACTTCTCGCTGATATTCGGGTTACTAACAATATCTACATGTTGTTGGTGAGTGTCGAGATCTCGTGGTTCAAACTGTGTGTCAGAATATCCGACTTTCCAATCGCCTTGGGTGGTTAAACATGAATGACACGGCCGATGAGCCGATACTGACTCTTTGAAACCACCCAGCACTGCGGCTGCCGGAGTATCGGTACAGCAAAAGAGTAGCGATCCCTTGTAATTCTGTTCTTGGCCATTGACTGATACAGTTATTCCCTCTGTTTGCAATCGTTCAATGTCCTCCATGAATGGTTTTAATCACTTCTTCAACCAATACTTTTTACTGCACTCGCCTTGGCGATTGCCAACAGCTGAATGACCCGCAGTGTGGATCGAAATCGCGGTTCGATATTTCCAATTATCCAATAAACCATTGCTAGTTTATGCTTTTTGGCCTTTGCCTTTTTGCCTTTGCACGATCTCATATACTCATACCACGAGCTCATCGAAATATCAAATAATAGCTAAGGCGTTTTCGTTATTGCGGAAAAACTCATTATTTCGATAATAGCTACCATCCTCAACTGTTCGACAAACTCCATCCTCAGGTTGATGAACCTTGTTGATACTACGGCGTATGTCGTCATTAGTTAACAAATTCTATAAGTTAGCGAGAAATGGGATAATACACGCTGTTTCTTCAACTGGTACTAATTTTCGGAATGCAGGTGTTTTTACATTTTTCCACTGGTCTACAATACCCAATTTCAATTTCACCGGTTCCATCATTTTAAATTTTGTGACTAATACTTTTTCTAATGAATATCTTGATTGTACTGGAGCAAAAACTTGGGACGGAGTAAGTTCATGGGTGAGGATATGATTAATTTCGTCAGTATGGATGAGCTTCGTATCCGGATCAGCACGTTCTCGAATTCTGGACTGAAACAAGTACAATTAATTTCACTCATAACAATTATTCATGTTAAGGAGATTACTGCAAGCCTCAACGAAAAAAACATGATGTTGGCACCCAGGGCACCCATGGATGGTGGCACCCATTTGATTCTCATTTGGAGCTCAATGCTCTTAGACCTTCAAAAAGTATTATTGAATAAGGTTGAGTGATCGAATTATATTATGGTCCAAATTACGCTATCAAACATTTTCAACGTAACAAAACTAGCATAAAAGCTCCGGCTTACCAATGACTGTTCCACGATAACATCCATGATCTTCACAACACCCTTAACAATGTGTTCAGTGGCTGCTTGAGATATTTTACAATTCTCGCGGATATTGATTATGAACTGGGCAGCCTGCCATTGTAGTCGTTCGATTGGTGTCACTATTTGGGGTGTGCGATCAAGAAAATATGAGAGAGAATTGCTCATTATCGTTTAACAACAGGAATTTCCATTTTTGTTTCATATAGCGAATGTTTGAAATGAAGTATTTTTGTAGAATTTCAAGTAACCCAAATTTAGTCCTCGACGGTTAGAAAACGGCCTCGCACGCGAGATATAAAATATTGAGGTTAAATAATGTTCATTTAAACAGTTTCAGTTTTAATATCCCATAGATCCGAAAAGTGAAAAAAGTTAAATAAACTTAAAATTGAATCAAATTTTGGACCAATTTGTAATGTTTATTTTTGAGAATTTGTGATGTACACTCAAAAAAAAATATGCTGTCGGACAGTGCAGGTACTCAGTACAAGTAGGAAAACAAATCAAGCAAGTAATCGGTACTTGACATGTGTTCGATACATAACTTCTGCTATTGATTAGTTAAGACTGTTTAATCGAATTATATTTTCCTACGAGCAATAACGAGCAAAGAATTTCCTATCTATTAGTGATAACCCTGGTGGAAATCGCGTCGACAGATTCTGTCGAAATCCGACAGAAAACGCAAATTTTGACAGAATCTATCGAAAAACGGCGTGGAAAAAATGTCATTTTCTGTCGAAATTCGACAGAATCTGTCATTTTCTGTCGGATTTCGACATAAAATGACGGTAATTTCGGACAGTGTGACAGAATCTGACATTTTTTGTCATTCAAAGGTTTGTCAGAATCTGTCGAGATTCGACATTTCATGACAAACCTTCGAATGACAAAAAATGGCAGATTCCGTCGAACTCTCCGAAATGACCGTCATTTTCTGTCGATTTCTGACATTATATTATATGTCGAAATCCGACAGAAAATGACAGATTCTGTCAAATTTCGACAGAAAATGAGATTTTTCCTACGGCTTTTTTTTGAGAGATTATGTCGAAATCGTACATTTTATGTCATTCAGAACTGTTGCCAGAATATGACATATTTTATCAGAAAATGACATAAACTATTCGACAAAATCTGTCAGAATTCGTCATAATTTCACAGAAAATGTCGAAATTTCACATTTTCTGTCATTCAAAACTGTTGCCAGAATATGACATAATTTATCAGAAAATGACATAACCCATTCGACAGAATCTGTCAGAATTCGTCAGAATCTGTCAGAATTTCACAGAAAATGTCGAATTTCGACATTTTATGTCATTCAAAACTGTTGCCAGAATATGACATATTTTATCAGAACATGACATAAACCATTCGACAGAATCTGTCAGAATTTCACCAAAAAAGTCGAAATTCGACTTTTTATGTCATTCAAAACTGTTGGCAGAATATGACATAATTTATCAGAAAATGACATAAACCATTCGACAGAATCTGTCAGAATTTCACAGAAAATGTCGAAATTCGACATTTTATGTCATTCAAAACTGTTGCCAAAATATGACATATTTTATCAGAAAATGACATAAAAAAATTGACCGAATCTGTCAGACTTCGTCACAATCTGTCAGAATTCGTCAGAATCTGTGAAATTCGTCATTTTCTGTCGAATTGCAACAGAATCTGTCGACGCTATTTCCACCAGGGAAAAAATTGACAAAATGAAAAGTAGGGGGGAGGAGTAACCTAATTTTTTAAAAACAGCATTTTTAAAAAATTACTAACTAAACAAGAAATCGCGAGTAAACCTTGGTTACTAGCCATCAAATACAAGCATATGACTATCAATCGAGAAAAAATAGAAAAATTAAAAAATGCCTATAAGGGGGACTAATTAGACGGACCGTTCCAAAAGCACATTTTTTTAGAGTATAAATTTCAAAGGCTTTAAGGATTTACGGAGGTAAAATTAAAACGAAAGAGGGAAATCGATGTGGCCATACCTCCATTTTCATCATTTCGACGATCGCCATTGCCAATATCATCTTCAACATATGCCATTTCCGCAATTTCTTCATTATATGGTCCTTCTCTATTTTCGTGATCGTCATTTTGCAAGTCAAACTCAATTTCATTATCTCCATTTGTGTGGTTCAATTCCCTGGATTTTCCTGGATGGTTGCGACTTATGTATTTTTGAAACGAATTCCATTTCGTATATGTCGATGCGCATCCGAGGTATTTGCATTGCACTTTAAATTTTGGATCCCGAGCGTGATAACGTACGACGTGAGTCATTAATTGCTTAGTAGTTAGCGCAGTAACATAACACATTGAACATTGATGACGAGCCATGACTATCTCCAGGCGCCTCAATATTCTTGAGTTGTCAAACTCAACAAAAACAATTGAGTATCTACATACCGAAACACTCCATCTCTTTTTTGAAGTGAAACTTGTTATGGGACTATATGAAGGTGTTACGCTGTCCGGACACTTACGGGCAGGGTTGGGCGAATCGGTCAATTCTAGGGTTTTTTACTTTATACGTATAATACATGTCAATAATGTAAAAAACGTAGAAAACGTATCATACAGTTTATTACTTCTAGCCGAATTTTGAATGCATCTATTCGACGTAAAATACGTAAAAAACGGTATAAAACCTGCCATGGCAAAAAAAATATTTTGGAAGTCGAAAAATTTAGCGGTCGTTTTTTACCCATGTCATAGATGGCACTCATGTCATAGATGGCACTCATGTCATAGATGGCACTCATGTCATACATGGCACTCATGTCATACATGGCACTCATGTCATACATGGCACTCATGTCATACATGGCACTCATGTCATACATGGCACTCATGTCATACATGGCACTCATGTCATACATGGCACTCATGTCATACATGGCACTCATGTCATACATGGCACTCATGTCATACATGGCACTCATGTCATACATGGCACTCATGTCATACATGGCACTCATGTCATACATGGCACTCATGTCATACATGGCACTCATGTCATACATGGCACTCATGTCATACATGGCACTCATGTCATACATGGCACCCATGGCACCCTCAAATCGCCAAATTGTATATCAGTAAAATACCTGTGTTTTTTTCACAAAAAAAAAGGGGTATTTTACATGTGTATTATACATCGAGTAATATACGTAGTGTATTATACATGCAGAAACTTCAGATGTATTATACGTGGTATTATACGTGTATAAAACTAGGTATAATACCTGAAGTATTATACTTGCCCAACCCTGCTTACGGGCGGTATGGGTCGAGAGTGGGGGGGGGGGGGGTGAGGCTCGAGGGTGGGTGGTGGCGTGGATCGAGGGATGAAGGATTCCAAAGGATTCCGAAGGGTGCCAAATGATTCCGAAAGGATCCCGAAGGCTCCTGAAGATTGCAGAAGTATTCCGAAGGGTGCCGAAGGATTCCAAAGGATGCCAAAGGCGTCTGAAGGGTGTCGAAGCATTCCGAAAGGTGACGCAGGATTCCGAAGGGTACCGAAGGATTCCGATTGCGGGCGAGGGTCGAATGGGGGAAGGGAGGGTTGAGTGTGGGGGGGGGGGGGGGGGGGAGGGGGCGAATGGCGGGGGTTGACAGCGGAAAGGCGCGGAGGTTTTTTCACAATGATAACTCAAAATCAAATGTTCTAATCTCCTCCTGTGCTACAAATATTTTCCCATTCTACAGCTTCATCATTTTACCAAAAGTATTATTTCAAATGGATAAGAAAAAATTCATACTCCTCTTCTGAAGTTTCACTTCTCTGGCGCGTCAGGAACTACACGCCAATTTTTTTTCTTTTTGCGTCTATTAGAGTCAAACTATCATTAAATTACAACTCTGGCGATTGAACTTCCGCGCAACAACCACGCTAACATGCACTGTGGGATAAACGAATCCTTGTAATGGATGATAAATGAGTGACTAATGGCTATTAATTACTCATGGCTATGAAATAGTTCATTTTCACATGTTTAGTAAGTACTAGAAGGCTATTTTTTACCTATTTTTAGCAGAAAAGAGACATACACCCAATATCGTGGATCCCAAATCGTTAGAGAAACCATTGCTCAACAATAATTAATCGGAAATGAAATTAATGAAATATCGTTTTTTTTTTATTCAAATTTTCGATAAAAACAATATCGACTGAAAGCAGTTTCGTATTTTCTTTATTAACTGAAGGGTTTTAAAAAAAAATAATTTTACTATTACTTATTCGTAAGTACGAAAATATTGTGGCATACGTGATCTCGTATCCCAAGCTACGGGCGAATGGTAATGTGTACTAAGAAACAGAATTACTAGCATTCAGCAATTGCATGGTTTCGGAACCAAAATGCATTCATCTGATTGCAGGTTTGATCAAGACAATTCTTTTTCCATTTAAGAAAATTTTCTTGATTTCAGAAAACTTGTAATTGGATGAATGCATTTTGGCTGCAAAACGATTCATTTGCTGAGTAATGCTAGTAATTTTTTCCTCAGTGTGCGTTTGTATAGCATTTTATCGGCTAGAAAATTATACCAGATTTTTCCAAACTATTAAACGTATTGAATATTTTAAACATTTAACAAAATTTCAGAACTTTAGAACTCAGAACAGAAAAAAGTTTATGAACTTTAAAAAACCATTAGAACCTTTGGAAAATTAGCAAAATTTTTGATGAATTAATTCGATTCACTACTTATTCTACTAATAAGTTTTCCATATAATTGAGTCTCTTTACATTGGGTTTTTGAGAATATTTAACGCGTGCTCCAGATCTCGTTCAAAACGTTCAATGGAACAAATTTTGTGTTTTGTGCCAAGAATTACTGTGTCCAGATAACAGAGCGTAGCTGAATATGCAACAGGATGGTTGATATGCCAAATAAAATACACTGCCAAAAGGCAAGAAAGGACTTTGCCACAGTAGGGTCAGGGATGACCACACTGATGTATCCTCCAGCAACTACTCGAGCCGCTGCAATGAGTCCATCGCTGGTGTATATGACGAGTCGCGAAGCCGATGTTTCTGCACTTTCAACTCGATTCAACTCGATCACAGAACTCGTGCACTGTAATAAATATAAAATTATTATGATTAGTAATGAAGATATCTCAAGTTTTCGGTTCCATCACGTTTCATCCCGGAGACAATTCATCTCATAGACAACTCATCTCCTAGACAACTCATCTGCACGAAACACACGTACATACACATACATACACACATACATATATATACACATACACATATACACCCCTACACATACACATATACGCCCATACACATATACACGCATACAGTCGGGGCTTTGGCGTAGTGGTAGAGTCTCTGCCTACTATTCCGAAGGTCCGCCTGCCATCGTAGCACAGGGGTTTCTGGTGGTTTACCCTGTGTTTAGAAATACGATGGCCTAGAAATGGCGAAAGTCGGCCCCAGCCGCATGGGTGGGTGTCCGGTACGCCCCCTGAAGGAATGCTTACACGGCCGCTACCGGGGGCGTACAAATGAGAGGGACGGAGGAAAAAAAAAAAAAAAACATATACACGCATACACATATACACACGCTCAACCCGGTTTACTAAACATAAAAATTATGCAATGTAAAATCTTTGAAATGTGTAATTTAAACATTTAATGTTGTCCTGATTATAGGAGAGACGTTGGTGTGAATCATTATTTTACCTCTTTAATTATCATCAATGGTTCATTCATCTGCCGGTTTTTTTTTTGAGTTAATCGATCATGGAGTTTCTCATAGGCCAGGCCTTTATTGTGCTCGGATTTCGACTCCATAGAGAAGAATATAATCAATTTATTCACCAACTTTTCTACCGTCTCATATATTGCTGTGTCCTCAATAATATTTATGGCACTGAATTCATAAATAACCTGAAACGATTAAGCAGGAAACATCAGAAGACATGAAAGATGATGAGGTATATTGAAAGCTTGAATCTGGAAGTACCATATTACTACCACTTATATACATTTTTGTTTATAATTTTTAGCAACCAAGGGCTTCGAAATAGTTTGAGGTTCTTACGAAGATTTTTTTTATTAGCTCAAAAAGGGTTTATTAGCTCAAAAAGAAATTTTACAAAGGAACGAGATCTATTATACGAAGATCATATTAAAAAAAAATATGGATAGTATGAATAATCCATGGATATTTGTTTCCGCAAAGTTTGTTCTCTATTGCAATAATCCGTTGATATAACCGAAGGCTTTATCAAATTTTATGTACAAGTCTCAAACGACACGTTGAGCAAAAATTTTGAGCTCACCTCTATCAGCTCAAAAATCGAGTCACTGCTAAGTTTCGCGCAAGCTAGCAGGAAAATTTTTAAAAATCAGCAGATTAAAATTTTGTTTGTTACGTCAATTAGAGCTCTTGTAGAGTTCATTTTGAGGGGCGAGAAAAAAATTTTGAATACACTTGCACTCCATTTAATGAAAAACGAGATTTCTAGGGCTCATTTCGTCAGAGATATGAATTCGTAAGGAATAAATGCACTAATAACTGCCTTAGCAACCGAGTTATTTATTTTGTCGAAGCACATTTGTTTTTTACCCCTCGCCTCTTCCAACAGCACGTCTGGAACTCGTATGTTCGAAAAGGTGTCGTTGCCGTAAAAATTCTACGATACCTTCCGACTTCTTTAATCCACCCTCGGTGGGTCTGCAATCTTGGCAATTACATTCAAATTTATTCCATGAGTTTTGGAATTACGTGAGATTTTTAAAGTGATCGATTTGGCAATGCAGAATCCCACCATAGTACTGGGGGAAAATCCCGTCATCATACCTCGAGGAATCCTCGCAAAATACTTAAGAAAAATCCTGTTGAAATAAAATTTGAAAAATAACTGGAGAAATCCTCTTAAAATACCTGGGGAAACCCGTCCATTTCGCCGCCCGGTCCATTTCCCCTGAAGGTAAATTTTGATCCCAGGTCCATTTTGGCCCCAGGCTCAATTTTACCCAGGAAAGGATTTTCCAAACTACCTTCGGAGAACCTCGGCAGAGTACCTAAGGAAAATTGCGTTATCATACCTAGAGAAATCCTCGCGAAATATCTGGGGAAGACCGTGTCAAACTACCTGAAGAAAATCCCGTCATCATAGCTGGCGACATCCTCTCAAAATACCTGGCGAAAACCGTGGCGAACTACCTGACAACAATCCCTTCAAACCACCTGGGGAGAACCTCGCCATACTAGCTGAAGATAATCCCTTCATGATACCTAGAGAAATTCACTCAAAATATCTGAGGAAAATCGTTTCAAACTACCTGGGGACAATCCCCTGAAACCACCTGGGGAGAACGTTGCCATAGTGCCTGGAGAAAATCCCATCATAATACGTGTCAAACTACCTGGGGAAAATCTTTTCAAATAACCTGCGGAGAACCTCGCCATAGTACCTGGGCAAAAAGCCGTCGTGATACCTGGAGAAATCCTCTCAAAATATCTGGGGAAAAACGTGTCACACTACCTGGGGAAAATCCCATCAAACCACCTGGGGAGGACCTCGCCATACTACCTGGAGAAAATCCCGTCATAATACCTGGAGACATTCTCTCAAAATACCTGGAGAAAACGTGTCAAACTACCGGGGGAAAATCCCATCAAACCACCTGGGGAGAACCTCGCCATAGTACCTGGAGAAAATCCCGTCATAATACCTGGGGAAAAACGTATCAAACTACCTGGGGGAAATCCTTTTAAACCACCTGGGGAGAACCTCCCCATACTACCTGGAGACAATCCTGTCATAATACCTAGAGAAATCCTCTCAAAATACCTGGGGAAAAACGCATCAAACTACTTGGGGAAAATCTTTTCAAACCACCTGGGGAGAACCTCGCTATAGTACCTGGAGAAAATCCCGTCGTGATACCTGGAGAAATCCTCTTAAAATACCTGGGGAAAAACGTGTCAAACTACCCGGGGCAAATCCCATCAAACCACCTAAGGAGGACCTCGCCATACTACCTGGAGAAAAGCCCGTCATAATACCTGGAGAAATTAGCTCCAAATACCTGGGGAAAACGTGTCAAACTACCTGGGGAGAACCTCGCCCTAATATCTGGAGAAAATCCCGTCATGATACCTGGAGAAATTCTCTCAAAATACCTGGCGAAAACCGTGGCGAACTACCTGACAACAATCCCTTCAAACCACCTGGGGAGAACCTCGCCATATTACCTGACGATAATCCCTTCATGATACCTGGAGGAATTCACTCAAAATACCTGAGGAAAAACGTTTCAAACTACCTGGGGACAATCCCCTGAAACTACCTGGGGAGAACGTTGCCATAGTACCTGGAAAAAATCCCGTCCTAATACGTGTCCAACTACCTGGGGAAAATCTTTTCAAATAATCTGCGGAGAACCTCGCCATAGTACCTGGGGAGAGTCCCATCAAACCACCTGGGGACGGCCTCACCATACTACCTGGAGAAAATCCCATCATAATACCTGGAGACATTCTCTCAAAATACCTGGGGAAAACCGGGTCAAACTACTTGGGGAAAATCTATTCTAGTATGGCGAGGTTCTCCTCAGGTGGTTCGAAGGGAACATCCCTTCGAACCACCTGAGGAGAACCTCGCCATAGTACCTGGAGAAAAATCCGTCACAATACCTGCAGAAATTCTCTCAGGACGCCTGGGGAAAAGCGTCTCAAACTAGCTGGAGAAAGTCCCTACACACTACCTGGGGAGCACCTCGCCATAGTACATCGGGAAAATCCGGTTATCAGACCTGGAGAAATACTCTCAAAATACCTGGGGAAAAATGTATCAAACTACCTGGGGAGAATCTCGCCATACTACCTGGAGAAAATCCCATCATAATACCCGGAGAAATTCTCTCAAAATACCTGGGGAAAACCGGGTCAAATTACTTGGGGAAAATCTCTTCACACCATCTGGGAAGGACCTCGCCATACTATCTGGAGACAATGTCTTCATAACACCTGGAGAAATTCTCTCAAAATACCTGAGGAAAAACCTGTCAAATCACCTCGGGAAAATCCCATGACACCACCTGGGGAGAACCTCGCCATACTACCTGGAGAAAATTCCATCATAATACCTGGAGAAATCCTCTCAAAACACCTGGGGAAAAACGTGTCAAACTACCTGGGGAAAATCCCTTCGCACCACCTGGGGAGAACCTCGCCATACTACCTGGAGAAAGTCCCCTCATAATACCTGGAGAAATCCTCTCAAAATACCTGGGGAAAAACGTGTCAAACTACCTGGAGAAAGTCCCGTCAAATCACCTGGGGAGAACCTCGCCATACTACCTGGAGAAAATCCCATCATAATGCCCGGAGAAATTCTCTCAAAATACCTGGGGAAAAATGTGTTAAACTACCTGGGGAAAATCCCATCAAACCACCTAGAGAGGACTTCGCCATACTACCTGGAGCAAATCCCGTCATAATACCTGAAGAAATTCTCTCAAAATACCTGGGGAAAATGTGTCAAACTACCTGGGGAGCACTTCGCCAACGTACCTCGGGAAAATCCCGTCATCGTACCTGGCGAAATTATCTCAAAATACCTGGGGGAAACGTGCTACACTACCTGGGGATCACGTCGCCATAGTACATCGGGAATATCCTGTCAGCATACCTGGATAAATCCTCTCAAAATCCCTGGGGAAAACCGTCCATTTCACCACGAGGTCCATTCTGACCCCAGGTCAAACGACCTGAAGAACACGGCATCGAACTACCGGGGGGTGACCCTATTGAACTACCTAACATCAGAAAAAAAAATTCAGATACTTCGTTATCAAGTTATTCTAAGCAACTGAAAATAAGATATTCAGGAAATGTTTAAGATTAAGCCTAAAAAAGTAACTTAAAAGTGAGGACAAAAACATCTTAAAACTAAGGACAAAACTGTCTTAGTTTCAGACACTTATTTTTGCACTGCGCTGGACCATCATTTCCTAGAATGAGGCCCACGCGCTAGCCCATTCTGGCTGACCAATCAGGAAGCGACGCGGCTCCTCCGGCGCCTCCCCAATCTAACTAACCTATTCCCCCTCCTGTTCCAAAACGCGCCTATCATGACTTTCTCCCCAACTAATAACGCCCCCTCACCTAACTTTTGCGTTTCATCCAATTCACCACACTATTACGCAAAAGTAGAGTTTTTCCCCAATTCTCCACTCTTCCAAAAAAACCAACGCACTCTAATCCTAACTCTTAAAGTAGTTGCATCACTTTAAACAATCGACTCCCAAACTCTTAAAACCATCTCGCAAACTCAAAAATAGTTATACCAAACTATTACTAAATCCCTAAATTTATCAAAGTCGATTCATTAGTTATAACAATTCGATAGTTATACTTTAATCCTAATTAAATAATGTTAATCATTTTTGTTCATTCGGGCATAAATAACAGTGTAAAAAAAACTAGTGAACAATTTAAGACTCAATTTACTTTTGTTTAAACATTGTGTGAACTATTTTTGTTAAACAATTTGGAGTGTTGTGTTAATGTTGTGAACGATTAAAACGGCTTTTGTCAAAACTTTAAAACCTTGCATTTGATTGGTCAACTGCGCTGAGCAGTTGATTGGTTTGGAACCTACCCAACTACAGCTGTGAGTATATCCGTTAATTTTCCCACGCTCGTTCTCACCGGTTATCACCGTTGTTTCGCACACGGTATCTCCATCTGACGGAGAAAACAGTCACTAACTCTCAAGTCAGTAAAGCGGGAAATAATGCCCATCAGACGCCATTTGTTAAGGAGGTAAGAAAGTAATTTTCCCCTTATAATTTTGCTAAAGGCGTACGAAAATTCTGTTCTTAAGTGTTATAAAAGCGTCAATCGTTAACAACAAATCGTCGTAAACAAATTCCGACCCTAAACAAATTCATACGGAAACTGGGAAATTCCGAAGACGTAACAGTATACGAAAATCTTAATGAAGACCCATTCAAAAATATGTTAATGCTTTACCTGTAGCCTGTTCTTTAAATTCGTTTCTTTTATGTTCATCTAATGTCTCAGTGGAGTAATTTGTATGAGTAAGATGTTCTATGCGAAAACAAGAATCTCCTACTGATTCGTTTGTATCTTCGATAAATAGAACAAATTCATTTAACCATTCGTCTGGTGCTTTTTGAAGTGAATAGTATTTTTTAATAACATTCGCGAGGTCGTCTATTTTCTCTAGATCAGTTACGCGAGTTTGTCTTATCGTTATCTGCTTCTTGATTTCCCATGTATATATTTGTTAAAAGAATTCGTTGGAAACTTGTTTTTTACTTATTTAGGTTTTCGTCAAATATTTGAGCTTCAACGTATTTCTACCAACATATCTTTTCTGTGGGAACGGAAAACCAATATTTATTATCGGATGTATATTTTCTCTTGAAAAGAGAAAATATTTCATTTTCCATATTCCTAGTATTCGTTTAAAATAGTTATTGAGAATGATATTGATTGGAAATTTAAAATGTTGGTGAAAAATTATATAAGAGGGGTTAAACTACATAAAAGGAAATAAACTCAGCAGCCGGTAATACAGGTATAAATATATGCTAATGTTCATCAAGATGCTAGTGGGGACCTACCAGTTCTATTTGAATCATTTAGTCAAATTTTATACTTGAATTATCATCATGATAATTCCGCGGGAGGCAAAGTTTTCATTTGGTGATTAATGCTTCTATATTTGTTTGATATGCGTAGGTGGAACAATCACCATTACAAGTAAATTCCCAAAATAATTGTATCAATTTTTCCGACGGAATCACTTGATACTTACTACATTGATCCCGTTGTTGTAATGGATTTGCCACAGCAACTCATGCGATGCGAGCTCAGCCATGGGATACGGGAGAGGGAATGTGAAAGGGGGCAAAAGGACCTCACGAAGGCTCTAGCATCTTGAGTTATCTAGCTAAGACTATTAAGAAATCCAAAAGATCCTAAGTATTGACATTGTGGGCTAAATCAGGTGAGCTTATAATTTACATATCCATACCCGAAAAGAAAAACAATTGTATTGTTTGAGACTTGAGTAGCCATTTAAAAATTAACCCACTCTAAAATTGTAAGTTCTATATTTCGTTAACACGATGAGCCTTCTTCTTGAAAATTGGTGTACACAACTATATTTCTTTTACTTCCAATAAAAATTAACCGTTCTGGTTTATGTCATATAAATTCACGTGCGCACTACTCTATAAAATTTGCTCTATAAAATTATAATAATCATATGCTCACTTATTGAAAATTTAATGACTTGGAATTGAGGTTCCGAAAATGAGAGTATGTACATTATGATGAAGTATAAATAAAACTAGTGGCGCGAGGATGTGTGTGCCCCATTCGGAGCACAAGCAAAACTTCCCGATTTGGTATTTCAGCACAGCGTACGAACTTTATTCTTCTCCAAAAAACCCCGGTTAATTAGTGTAACCTCTATTAGTATCATAATGAAAACGTGCAGATTTGAGAATTCTATTGTGACTCATTTACCAAGCCGATGATTATGAGTGAGAGTTGCTTCAGTGAGAGTGAGACGCCAATAGCGGTGCAGCCGCAATAAAAACGATAACGTTAATATTTTACGCAGTGGAACAGTATAAAAAATTGCAACTGTGAATAACATTGCATATACTGCACGAATACCATTCAAAATGTAATCCGCTCGATTCCGCACAGAACGACTTCGATTGATACCTCCATAACAGCGTTGGGTTCATTCATTCACTTATTACATACACTGTAAAAAATATCCGACTCCAAATTACAATACATGTAATGGCAGCACCGTTCAATTACCGTGATGTAAAATTTTCATACAGTAATGCGAACGACAGCACACTACAGTAATGTAATATTTGAAATCTGTGATGTAATATTACATCACAAGTGTCGAGTAAAATGTAATCACAAATATTTAATTTTCTCAATACTGTATTGTTCATTCATTACATTACTGTATTGCAATTTCTTCAATATCATTTTGAGTTTTTTTAATACAAGTGTATTAATCCCGTAAATGACATGTGATGTACTCATGCAATGCATGTCTATTGAAAATTTAAAAGAATCGTAATGAAATTTTCAAATACACGTGTCGTGTATTTTTCATCCAATAGGTTATTCCTACGGTTTTTAAAATATAATAGTGTTGTAAATCTCCAATACTACATTGAATATTTGGTGCACTGTACTAATTATAGAAAACGGGTGGGTCTTGTAAAATTGGTATACACCTTTTTTTCAAGATATAACTGAAACCTTTATTGTCATATAATAATACAATGATTATAGGATAGAGTTAGAATGAAAATTATATTTACGGTGTCTTCATAGCATATCGATCAGCCCCGGTATCTTTCAACCCCTTCCATAAATTTGACCACTCTCGGATTGAAAGACATGCATTGCCTGTTTTTACTGCTCTTCTTCGATCCCTGAGCTGGATTGATCAGCAAAAAGTATCTAAAATATTCCATGAACACGACGATATTAGCTATCTATAGAATCATCACAATTCATGTAGGACAAAAATTAAAAAAAAAAAACGAATCTAACTTGCCAAATGGAACATTACGTTTGATTTTTTACACATCGTTTTGGAATGGCATATTTCATCATAGATATACATTCTCGCAAATGTTGGTTCTGACATGAGGATTATTCTATTGGAATTTTGTTTAGGTGCATTTTTTGTGGAAAACACATGCAAATACAGTCGAAAAACATCTTAGGAAGTTTATGCCAAAGATTTCTTATGAAACAAAACTTGATAGAATTATTCTCTCAAAACATCAACGCATATAGACATTTTTCAATTGCAAAAAAAAAAGAATTCCAACAAATTGCAATATAACTCCAATCAAAGCCTCATATAGTTCAAATCGAAAATCAACAGAAGTTGTTAGATAACGCGCGAGGTTTTTCTATTGAATCAAATCTGTTTTTTTCAGAGAAACATCTCATAGGAAGTATAGAATCGACAAAAATTATATCTTGATGTGTTATTTTTTCAAAATTTAATCTACCTTATACTCCAGGTACTATTATAGATAATAATACTATTGGTATTAATCCACTAAGATATTCCATTCAGAAAACTATTCCAAAAATTTTTATCTCGAAAAACTTCTCGGCTTCGTTTTTTTACAATTATATTATAAAGAAATATGCCTGGTCTATACTTTGATTTTAAAAAAATTTGAAAATTATAGAACTTACCTTTGTATCAGCTCTAGTGTTCGCGCTAGGGTGTCTGGATACTGGATACGAAAAATGAAGTAAACCAAAAACGTGAGCAAAATCCCATTGTAAACTCCATCAACAGGTATGAGGCTGGTTTTATCTAAGCACACTAAATATGTGGCATTTTCACTGCATAATGATTTCCCTGGAAAAAAGAAAAAAATCCAATATTATTTCGGTCTCCTTACTTATCGGACAAATTGTTGATCAACTTAATGTTAATTTTTTTCATTTTTAAAATATAATGTGATGTACCTTGTACAATGAGCGTTGGCGTCGGAAACTGGACTTTTTCTAACATTTCAGTCTTGTTCAAACTTTCCTGTAAAGATAGAATTGTCAATTAGCTGTGCATGACACGGAAGTGAGTCAATAAATAAATTCCCCTGCTACTCACATCAACGATCACGTATAGGGCATCCTGAGTTTCTCCAAAATGGTGAATGATAAGAGGAAAAATTACAGAAATCAGAGGTACATCACTTCTCGTGACGATTGTGGCTTCACCTTGGGCAGCTTGTAGGATTTTCTTCACAAACATCTCGGTTTTTGGAATTTTACCCTTCTTTGTATGGTTTTTCATAATCTCTTCAGCTTCGACAAACCTCCTGACTGCTTCAGCATACAATACTGGAACACGCAGGGCTGCTTCGACGTTGGATTGTATATGTCTCATTTAATAACGTACGAACTTTCTCATCTTTTAAATCAACGTCATTTTTCCAATATTCGATGAGTTTCAGACGTTTGGAGTCCATGGCTTCCAGAGTCTGATCGGGTGATAGCTGTGGATTGTACTTCCCTTCAGCACAGCCATACTCGTCATATTTTTTTAATTTGGGGGGAGCGGCCACACTGTCATTTCCCTCATCATCCGAGTTAGATCCTAAGACATGGATCTGTTGCTTTTTGGTTTCTGCCTTTCTCGTTCTGCTCATAATACCGACTGCATTATAGAGATGGGCAGCCAGTACTTCATACCCTCTTCCTAATTTCATCCCATCAACACGGTCCTGGATGGATTCTGGATATTTCTCGCAGACCGTTTGACATATTCCATAACCCGTACCACGTGTAGTATCTTTTAATTCATTCAACATGTAAAACTTCAGTAACGTCACCAACTCTCGTCTTCAGACACACGCTGTCCCCCTTTCAATTTGACCATCATATCTGCCGGGATTTTATCCCAAAGTGTATCACGAAAATTCGTTTGTGGCTGTGAACATTCTGCCATCAAACTCTGGTGACTGGTTGAAGTGCTTGTGACATCTGAAAATGACAAAAAAAATAAGAATTCGATCCATGTTCTATTAGAATTCAATTAGAAATTTCTATCTGTTTTTTGCGTCATTCCTATAAAAAATCATCCATTACAAAAGTCAATAGATTTTTTAAATAAAAATTCTTCGATCTGCATTTTCTTTTTTGTCCCCTATATTCTCATTTGCTGATGCTAATAAAAACTCTAGAGAAGAAAACTTGAAAATTTCATGCTCCCCATTTCCCAAGTAAATAAGGAATTAATTTTTTGATTAACTATCTCCTACTGAAATTGGGCAAGAAATAGATGGAAGTATTGAACAGCATTTTCATAGACCTCCAATAAAATTATTTGGAGAAAGCGCTTTCCTTTGTATTGAATTGTTTTGTACGTGGAAGATTGAATTTCAGTGAATATTCAATGAATGTACTGCTTCATTTCAAAATGTAGACTCTAATTTCAATTTTCGACATCTCTTGAAAAGAATAATTGCTCAATGGCGACAATTCAAAATCGAGAGCTCTGGAGAATATAATATGATTAATATTTGATTTTTTCTGAGCCGATCGTGAGTGCTAAACCATTTGTGCAATCAGTAGTATTGGGCATGGGCGTTCGACTGCTGGGGAATATACTTTTCATAGCACCCGATAAAATTAAATTTCACCTTGTGGTCCGCGAGGCAGCCCTTGATTCACTGAATTTTGATCTGCTTGGCTTCTGTATGAGACACCTTCACCCAAAAGCATTAGAACAAGAGGGTCTCCTGGTTTGTCTGCCAATGCAAGGAGAATATCGTCTTCATCAATTATTGTTCCATCTTCATCGACAAGGACCTGCAAATATGAGAAAAATGGTCGTCAGCTATGAAAAACACATATTGCTTACAAATTCTAGAAAAGTACCTTGTATTGGCCTTCGGGTAGCTTCAATTTTTTAGTTCCTTTCGCCAGAACTTCATCTAGATTTGATGCTACAATGGCGAATCTATCTGTCCGCTCGTGTGATACTACTTTGAATATCGGCATCTTGAAGTTGAGCTGTCACAGGAAAAATCATAATCTCAATATTCATTCATCGACCCTATATCGCCCCTATTATTGTATTTCCAATGGATTTTCGTTTCTTCAATGGATGGAAATTCATACATTTCTCCCTGAAATTCTCCATAATTTATCGCTATGCATTATGTATGTATAATGCATCGCTATGTATCGCTATGTATACATGATTGTTGAGACGGCCATACCTCCTTAATTATGGAAATTATTCGAAAAAGACATCCCACATGAAATGTGTGTTTTCATATAAGGAATGATTTTCTTCAGATAAGTTGCCCGATAATTTTAATATTTTACGCAGTGAAGCAGTATAAACAATTGCAATTGTGAATAACATTGCATACATTGCACGAATGCAGTCCAAAATGTAATCCGTTCGATTTGGCATGGAAACGCTTTAATTGGGACCGCCATGACAGCGCTGGGTTCATTCATTCACTTATTACATACATAATTGTTGAGACGGCCATACCTTCCTCATTATGCAAATTCTCAAAAAAAGTCATCCTGCCTAACATACGTATTTTTATATTTTTATATGGGGACCAACTAATATGAATTTTGCGCTAGATCGAATAGTTTATGCAGTAGACCATTATGAACAATTGGAATTGTTGATAACAATATATGTACTGGACCAATTCCATCCAAAATCTAATTAGCTTTGAAGATCACCAAGACGATTGCGCCATACAGCATCTCGATCCCATTAGTAGATGGTGAAGAATCACCGGAGAAAGAATTCGACTACATACATACATCGTGACGGCCACACATACATCTTGCGAAACATGGTCCAAATTGAATACCGCTCTATTGTGCGTAGAATCACTTCGATTGAGAGATTCCGAACAGCGCTAACTTTATTCATTCAGGTATTACATGAATTAGTGTTCCGGCGGCGATACCTCCTTAATTATGCAAATTATGGAGAAAAGTAATTCGACGTAAAATGTGTATTTTTATATGGGGAATAACTTATCTTATATAAATTTTCCGCTAGCCTGAATAGTTTGTACAGTAGAGCGTTATTAACTTCTCGATTTTCGGGAAGTTATTGTATTGCCCCCGAAATCGAAATTTTTGTTCCCGCCTAGGAAATGGTGGTTTAAGTATTCCAAAATGATCGTATGTGTAAAAATTTTGATCCTGGATTTCTCACGAACGAATATCACGATCACAGTTATTAAGGTCACAATCGAAGCGTTTCTATGTAACTTAGAGGTGATTAAATTTTAGGTGAATTTGGTGTAGTATATATATTGTTATTAACAATTGCAATTGTTTATAATGTTCTATTGCATAAACTATTAGAGTTAGCGCAAAATTAATATTAGAAAAGTTGTTTCCCCTATAGAAATACGTATTTTATGTAGGATAACTTTTTTCGACAATTTACATAGATAAGGAGGTATGACCGTCTCAACAATTATGTCTGTAATCAGTCAACGAATGAACACAGCGCTGTCACGACGATTCCAATCGAAGCGTTTCCGTGCAAAATCGAGCGGTTAACACTTTGGATGGGATTCGTGCAGTATATGCGGGGTTGTTCCTTATACAAAAATGCATATTCAATGTCACACTTTTCCATATAGATTAGAACATAACGCGAGTTGACCTAGAATATTCATGGCAAATGGATACGTTGATAATTGCGGGAATGATGTCAAAGAGCGTGATAATTAAGAAAGTACAGAGGTAGGAAAGGTAACTATGCGGATGAATTCCAGTTGAATATTTGTATGGGGCTTAAAAATCAAACTGAATTGATCACGTGCAGTAATTATTAGATGCCAGTTCAATTATTGATATCACTGTTGGGGTTGTTCATCACCATGGTTGCGTTCTTATGTTGTACTGAAATACCAAATCGGGAAGTTTTGTTTGTGCCCCGTATGCAGACACGGCAGACACACTTTTGCACACCACTAGTAAACCATTCCAATTGTTAATAACAATATATACGCGAGACCGATTGTAGCCAAAAACTAATCAGATCTAAGCCTCATGGAAACGGTTCGAACGCGATCTTAGCAACTTCAATAACTTCAACCGTGCGTGAGAAATATAAGCCTGAAATTTTGTCCACAGACAGACATACACACACACAGACTTTTGCTCAGAATTTGATTGGAGGCATACTTAAAACCCCTGTAGGACCAAAAACCAAAAAGTTCGATTTCGGGGTGATTACAATAACCTCTCCTATCGGGAAGTTAAAAATATTAAAAAAAAACAAAATTATTAAATTGTAAAGAATGAATTGCACAACAAAGTTTCACAAAGGACTGTGAGAAAAATCCCTGGTACAATGGGAAATAAGAAAGCCTTTTGGAACGAATTTGGAACGCGACACTTCTGGCTTTAACGATGATGATCATGAGAGCAAGCAGACCAAGTTGACAGGTATAATGAAGAGACCACAAGAATATCGTTAACGTTGCCCTGAAAATTAATCACAAAATACCAACCAATTTTTGCTTTCGAGCCTATATTAAGTTTCGGATCTAGGAAAGTTATTATAATGACCTCGATAATGACATGTTTAACAAATCGAAAATATTCACTTTTTTCGACGTTTCACATCGTTTTGACGAATTTTAGATGAGGGTCCCGCGTGTGTGTGTGTTCGTATATGAATAATTCGTTCAAGAGTCGGTTTTTAACCGACGTCAGAATAGCCGAGTGGACTAAGCGCGCAGTCTTAGCGCTGCCGCTTCGGTACCTGGTTCAAATCCCCCATATAGGGCGAGAATTTTTTCGGAATTTCTGATGAGCGGGAGGTTACTCATAGAGTAGCCGCCTATACCGACACAGGTTTTCTGTGGTTTCCTGTGTCGTATCATGCGAATGCGGTGCAGCGTATGGACCACATGCCCATATATCCATAAGGGATCGAAGGCGTTAAAGACAAAAAAAAAAAAAAAAAATTCCTATTTTTGCTTCCGAATGGAAGCATTGCAATTGGTCAATTTTCACTTTCGCTAATTAGGCTTGTAAACGATATATAATGGTTTGAAACGTAAAAATACGAAGTTTGAGCTTAGTGTCTGTATGTATCAATTTTTTTCGAAAATCTTCAGTTACAAAATTGAACATAAAAAGGACTAAATTTTGAGGATAAAATCTGAAAAAATTGTCAGTGATTGTTATTGACTACGTCTAGCTGTGGGCGCAATTTCAGTAAAATCGGCCAGTAAGTTTCTTAGAAATCGATTTTTTCCTTTTTTTCTTCGATTGTTGATATCTCTGAAACTAATGAATATTTTTTAATTTCTTTTCTATCAAAATGTGCGTCTCAACGGGATCCAGGGAATGGTCGAAGAACATCTAGTAGGTTGCTCACAAGAAATCGGACATATTTCAATTTTTCTGTTTTTTACAGTTATCTTTGCTTTTTGCACTGTAGCGTTTGCAAAAATTTAGGTAGAAACGTGAAATTTGAAACAGAGGTTCCTTTTGTTGTGGTGAACAATCCTGTCAAATCGCGATTTGATCGTATCAGTTTTCTAGATTTTAATTTTTTCATTTTCACGGTTTTTATTTTATATCTCGATAATTATTGAACCGATTTTGTTGTTTTTTTCTTCAAAATGTGTGCCTTAACGAGATCTATGATATAGCAGATAACCATTGGGTCCATTATTTTGGGTAATATGAGATATTCCTGTTTCTTTCACTTTTGACTTTGGTTTTACTTTTTGCTTTTGTTCGCACTCTAGCGTCCGCAAAAATTGTCATAAAAACTTGAAATTTGAATCAAAGGTTTCTCTTTATGTGGTGAAGAACCCTATTGAATGGCGATTTAATGGTATCATTAATTTTCTAGATTTCAATTTTTTGGTTGTCACGGTTTTTATTTTCTTTCTCGATAATTATTCAACCGATTTTGTTGTTTTTTTTTTCAAAATGTGTGCCTTGACGAGATCTATGATAAAGTTGAAAAACATTGAGTCTATTAGTTTGGCTAATATGAGATATTCCTATTTTACAATTTTTACTTTGGTTGTACTTTTTGTGTTTGCTCGCACTCTAGCGTTCGCGAAAAATGAGATAAAAACTTGAAATTCGAAACAGAGGTTCCTTCTGTTATGGCGAAGATCCCTATTGAATGGCGATTCAATCGTATCATTAATTTTCTAGATTTCAATTTTTTCATATTTATGGTTCTTTTATTACTTCATTCTCGATAAGTATTCATCCCATTTCATTTCCAAAATATGAGCCTTAACGAGATCTATGAACTGGTTGAACAACATTGAGTCAATTACTTTGGGTAATATGAGATATTCCTGTTTTTGTTTCCGCCCGTTTGGAAAAAGGTCTTTCAATACTGGAACATTTTAATTTTGTGTGCAATCGGACCATTCGGAAGCTTACCACCAATGAAATCGGGGGAAATGAACAAAAACGGTGACATATTTGACACAGTCGAATAGGGGACCCGAGGACCGCCGGCTTGTTTCTTTATCTCACACAGCTTGCTATATACCCTCTTTTTCTCCTTGTACCCTTCCCATGTCCATTTTTCCGCTCCATCCCCCTCCCCCCCCCCAGTTTCCGTTTAGAATACACCATGCTGCTTCCTCCACCACCCATAGCATTATCTTGCCTCCAACATTAACTTTCTAAACCTTCGATGTCCTATGTCCTCTTACTCCGTCCTCCGCCTCTCTCATCTAAGCCCTCTGCTTACCTTCTTCCATCACTTTTTTTGCCCTCTCCAGTTCCCTCTCCAAATCACCATTCACATACACTCCTACTATGTTGAGTTCCTCCCTTCCATATTAAATCTTCGCATCCAGCCTTCCTTCTCTTCATCCTCGGCTCATTACTCCATCCTGCCTCACAAATACTTTTCGTCACTCCCATTAACACTCCTACACTCCATCTTCCTGTTTTATATTCCTTTCGACCGTCTGTGTACAGCACGCAAACTCATTTGCGGTTTTTTTTCTTTACCTTCTCCCATCGTTTCCCCTTCAGCCATGTGTCCATCAATTCCACTACATCCCAATTTTTAATTGCTTCCCAAAACTCTCTATGTCTGCTCCCCAATCCCGCTACGTTCCAAAATACAATTTTTGTTCTTTCTTGCACCTCTCCCGCATTCCTGATTCCTAGTTTCGTTCCATCCGTTCCTTTTCCCTTCCTGCACTGTCCTCGTCATTTCTCGTCACCTGCTCGTCTGTCACTCTCCCTGACTGCTTCCATTTGATGCCTTTTCCATCCCTATCTTGATTTTCCTAATTAGCAAAGTTTCTCCTCCTCTTCAACGTCTCTTGTTTCTCCTCTTTCCATTTTTCTCCCATATTCTTCCTATTCTATGCATCCCTTTTTCCTTATCCTCCATTGCCTTACATACCTCTTTCTCCTCCTCCTTCCATTTCTCCTCTGTTTCCCTGTCCTCTTTCTTTCCCTTGCTTTCCCCTAAATGATCGAATTGACAGATTGGTTGAGGAAATTGATGGACTAAAAAATTCAATAGGTCATACGAAGTCCTTTAAAAAGGAAGTGAGGGATATATTGAAAAGTGAGCTTATCTTAATCCAGAAACAAATTGATATTGACATGAGTGATGTGAAAAGTGAACTGAAAGAAATGAAAAAAATGATGCAAGAAGTGTTGTTATGTTCACAAAAACAGGCTGCCTCTCCTCAGCAAATCCAAAATAATTTTAATCCAGCAACTGTGACAAAAAGTCAACCCCTAACATATGCTACAATAACGTCAAATCATTATTTGCAAAAAAAAACAAAATGACTCTGGGATCATTGTAAAACAGATCAGTTAAAAATACTAACTCAGATATGACAGCATCGGTTGTAAAAAATAATATCAATGTTGCGGCTCTTGACATTGATGTATGTGCCATCAAAAAAGCATCAAATGGCAAGCTCATAATTGACTGTAAAAATAATAGTGAAAGAGAAAAACTTGTTAAAGAAATGAACCAGAAATTAGGGGATGAGTTTTCAATAGTAATTCCAAAAAAAAAGACGATGAAAATTAAAGTGATAAATGTGGATATTGATTATAACGGTAAGCAAGATGATGAGATAATGGAAGAAATTATAAAAAGAAATGGAAACGAGTTGGTGGAGGGCTCTGTCGAAATTAAAATAGTTAACAAATGGGTTATGCAGAAGTACAACAATATGACATATATATTGGAAGTTAATAAAAATATGCATGAACTTATTTTAAAAAAACGTTTCCTAAATATGGGGTGGAATAGATGTCGAGTAACTGACTATGTTAAGTTGAATCGTTGCTTCAATTGCTGGGGGTTTCATCACCTAGCAAAAAATAGTAAAAAGAGTACAGTGTGTGGTAAATGTGCACAAAATCACGAAACAAGAGAGTGCGTTGAAACAGAATATAAGTGTATAAGTTGCGTATCTCATAAAGAAAAACTGAAGTTAACAGATGATCAAATTAAAAATAATGCAAAAGATAAAGTATGCTATTCCTATAGATATTTTTTAAACAAATATACGACAGGGACTGTTATACTAAATTGAACTCAGGAAGCGAGTAGGCGAGCAGTACAGTTAGACGTGTTCTATTTTGTTCCGTGAATTTTCAAGTTTTTTTTCGAGGTGCTTTGCCTCTTGCTTGATTAAACTGTTTCTGTGGAGTTTAGTTCCATTTTTAGTTTCTCGTGAATCATACACATTTGACTTTTTTTTCCGGGTGTCCCTTCTACAATGGTTTTTTAATAGCCTGTTTTTAATTTGGAGGTTAATGGCTTTTCTTTATTTCGCGAGTGCTGGTAATGTCGATTCCCGAAACTAAATTGACGGATGACTCCTCAAGTGACATCTCTGAGACAGTGAATATACCGACTCCAACGCCGACAAGCTCGCCGTTCACTGTTCCGGTAATACAGATTTCGGGTTGTCCGACTCCCACTGGTACCCCCTCCTCATCGCCATCTGCCAAAAAGTGTTCGTTTATTTCTGCAAAAAAACGAGCGACTGGGAAGGCTGAAAAGAAATCCAAACCGGCATCGACTCCTGCTGCAAAAAGGAAACGCGAACCTGACTTGTGTTTTGGGATTGATATTCCGCCGACGCTAGTCAAGAAAAGTAAGGACCAACTAATTGCGCAGTTCTGGAACCCACGTGCGATCACCTGTGCATTTTCTGGTGTGGTTCCTCCCTCCCTTGAGGTCAGTGCTCCCACTGTTGCGGTCTCGGATATTTGTGTAAGTCAGCTGTTGGATTCAGAGATGTTGGCGTTAGGAGGTGGGAGGGAAGCCACTCCAGCTGCTGAAAATTCTGGAATGGCTACTAAAGAGGATGTTAATGCCATTACGGCGATATTGTTGCAAATGAGGACGGATAATGAGCAGAGGGATGTCTCTTTGAGCGCTGATATGAGCGAGGGGAACGAGGAAATTAAGAAAGAGATTAATGGGATAAACGAGACTATTTGTACATTCAAGGCGGAGGTCGCTGAATCACAAAGAATTACGAAGATAAAAATTGAGGCACTTGAATTAGAGTTGAATAAATGTAAACAAGAGATTGCTAGTCTACAAATCTCTGGTGACCTTGTAGAAAAAATCAATAGGTTCGAGCAGGAATTGTCCTTAGTGAATAATTCTCTGACTACCGCCATTTCACAAGCTAATCCTGGGATTTTGCAACAAGTTGAGGAACTCACGAAACAACTCGAACAGCAAGATAAATCTATACGAAGAAATAACATTGTCATCCGAGGGTTGCAGGTAAATCCTGCTTCTCTAAAGCAGGAGATCGATGCCTTTCTCTCCTCCAAATTCTCTTCCCCTGCGGCGTCTACCGATTCAGTGCACTTGGTTGGTAGGGACAGGAACATTGTGATTGTTAAAATGAAGTGCATCGAGGACAAACTGAATATTTTGAGATCGAAGGGGGTAATTCTCAAAGACAAAGACATTTATATTGATAGTGACCTCACCAGCCGTGAACGCCTGTTACAATCTAAATTCAGGAATTTTGCTAGATTTTTGAGGTCAAAGGGTACTCCTTTCAAACTCAGGCATGGTACGATCGACGTTGATGGAGTTCCAACGACTTGGGATTTGCAACTGGATAAGGGGGTGCCCCTTGCCTCTGCACATAGTTCCAGGTCTTTCTCACCGGTCGCACCTTCTTTTCGGAGCCTCAGGCAGTACGGAAAAGGCCCACCGACACCCAATATATAAGAAACTCTCTTTTGAGAAGAAAGTAATTGTAGATTTTAAAACTTTCATATTTGGTACAATTTATTTTATTCCTATAGTTGATATTGAGCCTGCACTTAAACTCCTTCAGAGCAAATTAGATTCCTTCTCAGAGATGTTTCCAAATGCGATTTGGTTGTTAGGTGGAGATTTTAATGCACATATAGCGGCGGATGGAGAGATACCTGAGGACCTCGTTGAAGGTAGTAGTCTTGATAGATTTAGATCTGACTCCAAAATGGTTCATTGCGATCGAGGGCGTACACTTCTGAATTTTATGGAAAATAATAATATGTTCTGTCTGAATGGAAGGTCAAGAAGTGATACACCCGGCAAAGTTACGTTTCGAGCCTCCACTGGCTCGAGTACAGTGGATTTTCTTTGGGTCAACATGTTTTGCTTGCATTTGATTGTAGATTTCGAGGTATATATTATCGTGACCCGTTCTGATCATTTTCCAATCAGGGCTACTCTGATGGTACCTCTCGATCTGCCGACTGTCCCTGGTGAGACGCTGACTCCTCAGAGGACGCGTCTTTCTTGGGATGTTAAGGGGGCTGAATCTTTCACTTGCGCTATGTATGTTTCGAATAAATTGAAATTTGATTTGTCACATGCATCTGTTGAGCAGCAAACTGATAATTTAAGATCAGCAATTAGAGACTCAGCTTTCTCCCCAAAATTGATCAAAAGAGTTGGTGGAGGAGGTCGAATGGACATGACTGGAGATAAGGGAAATAAGAATTGGTATGATAACGATTGTAAAAATCTCAAACATAAACTCGATCAGAAGTTAATGGAATGTAAGATTGCGAATTTTGAAGGATCGTTAGGTATTAGTTACAACAAGCTTAAAAAGGAATACGTGAATTTAGTCAAGAGGAAGAAAAACATGTATACTTCGTATTTGAAGGACTGTCTTGCGAACCCTAGCTTCACGACTGACTTCTGGCTTGCTGTTAAAAAACTGAGACCCGTTGTTTACAGCACCCCCTGGCTGTCACTTGACGAATGGTATTCTTTTTACGTTAGCATCTGTCCCCCTAAACAAAAGTTTGAAATGTTTTTTCCTGACAATTTAATTGATTCACTAGATCAGCAGGTCACGTTCGAAGAACTGGTTCGTAACGTCAAATCCTTGAGGAATGGGAAATCCGCTGGTCCCGACGAGATCTCAAATGATTTTTTGAAGCACTTACCACAAAATTGGCTTCTGTACTTAGTTGTACATTTTAATAAGATCCTAGAAGTTGAGTATGTACCAGACTCTTGGGGGACAGCGGCTCTCACCATGATTCACAAAAAAGGTGATAAAACCGATCCACTTAATTATCGAGGCATTGCTCTCTGCAACTGTCTCCCCAAACTCTTTACTCAAATCCTGAACAATAGAATACAGAAGTGGACTGAAATTGAAGGTGTAATCGATGAGAGTCAAGCTGGTTTTAGGGAGTACAGGAGTTGTCTTGATCAGATTTTTGTCTTGCGTAGTGCCATTCAACTGCAGCTGCGCCTTGGCTCCCGAAAGGTATTTAGTGTTTTTGTGGATTATAGAAGGGCCTTTGACTCCATCTCACATCATAAACTCTGGCCCAAGCTGCTTTCTCTTGGTTTGAGTTCAAAAATGATTAAGATTATCAAATCGTTATATGATAGCGCATCCATCCAGGTCAAGGTTGGCGGTGCTCTGACGGAACCTTTGCCTGTTTCTTCTGGGGTATTGCAGGGAGAATCTCTGAGTCCTTTATTGTTCATATTATATATTTCCGACATTGAAAGATATCTACGTGGACTGGGTTTCCGGGGAGTGAATGTTGATGGTTTAACTGATATACTCGTACTGGTTTATGCTGACGATTTGGTCATCCTCGTCGAGGATGCTATTACTCTGCAGCGGATTTTGTTGGCGATCCAGGAGTATTGCAGCCTTAACGGTCTATCAGTTAACACGGATAAAACCCAAGTAGTTGTTTTCCGGGAGAGAGGTCGTCTCAGTCCTTCTCTTGAGTTCGTTGATGACTCACGCAAACTAGAGATTGTTTCGTCTTATACTTATCTTGGGGTTCCTTTTAGCTTTACTTCATCCGGACATCTGGCTGCGATGAAAGCCGTTGATCAAGCGAAACGGGCAAACGGTGCTGCGATAGGGCTGCTGATGAGAGCCAAGTGTGATTCGTGGGATGGAGTCATGAAGCTCTATGAAGCTTTATCCAAGTCAACCTTACTTTACGCGGCTCCAGTCTGGGCACTAGATTACCCTGATATCATTGAGACTGCACAGGTCAATTTCCTGAAAAGGATGCTTGCCCTGCCAAAAAATACCGCTGGGTGTGCTTTGAGACTGGAAGCTGGGGTAACGCGGGTTGAATTTTCGGTCATGCGCGCGACTATCAATTACATAATTAGAATTCTCAAGATGACGGATGATAAATTGCCAAAGATTTGTCTTATAAGGCTAGTGGATCTCGCTCGTAGCCCTAACCCTTTCGTGAGCCAAGAAAAGTTGCATAAATTTAACTGGGCTTATCGTATTAGAGATTTTCTGGATTTGGTTGACCATAATGAGTTATGGGGTAATTTTGATGCACATGAGTGGTCTGTGAGTGAAGGGCCAATGCCGGACAAATATAAGAGAATTTTGATAGGTAGAGATCTGGCTGAATGGCATAAACTGACACACAAAATACCATTTCCTAGGTCATTGTCACACTGGGGCAGTCCGTACCTGCACTCCAGATGCCCTCTAGGACTTCTGCGAGTTAAAGCTCAAATTAGGGTAGCTAATCCATATAATTGTAGAATTATAATTGATGGTAATGTGTACAAATTAGATCCTTTTGAAGATTGTCGCGTCTGTGATCCTAATGTACCTGAGTCTATACAGCATGTGCTGCAAACGTGCCCTGCCTACTGTGATTTAAGACGTAAGTTTCTCCTTAGGTATATGACAGGGTCCAGTGCAAGTGATTTTTTGAACTTTCTTTCAAGTCCGCGTAAAGCTGACACGAAGGCGTTATTTTTGTATTTGTTGAATGCCTTGAAATTAAGAGATTTTATTCTTGAGAATAAATATGGGCGTTTAGATAAGCCGGATCAATTGATTACCAATTTCCTGTACTCTCTGCCAATTTCGCTTTCGCTTGATGAAGTTTTTTGAGTTTTTTGCAACTTTTGAAATCATTGGAGAACCTGTTATTTCATGTTGATCCGGCTCTCTCTCTGCTTAAAGAATTACCGTTATGTTAACTCGATCTAGCAATATATTTGAAAAATTTGTACTTCTACACAACCTAGTTAATAAGAGCCACGATTCTTTTTAATTGCTATTATCCATTCTTTTCTCCGCATTTGTAACTGTGAACGTAACTCTGGCTTCCCCCACTGTCATAGGGAGTACCACCCTGTGGGACAGTGTAAATAAAAAAAAAAAATAAATAAAAATACTAAATTGAAATCGAATACATCAAAAGTGAAATTGAATCAGAGGCCTCATAGAATATCAGTTGTATATATGAATTCAAGAAGTTTGTTAAAAAATAGAGAGGAGATTGAGGAATTAATTATAAATGTGGGAAAACCTGCAATCTTGGCTTTATCAGAAACTCGGTTAACAGAAGAAATTAATGATTTTGAAATTGCAATACCTAATTATACTATGTTACGTTGTGATTCAGATAAACGGAGTACGGGGGGGACTAATTTTATATATAAGAAACGATATAGACTATATTATGACTGTAAATTACAAAATTGTAGATAATTGCTGGTTAATCGGTCTAAAAATTAAGCATAGAAAATTTAATGGAGTAATATTACTGACGTATCGGTCACCTAGTGCGAGTATATCAGAATTTTTGAGGTTGATAGAAGAAGTTTGTGAAAGATTTAGATACGAGGCAAATTGTATATGTTTAAGAGATTTTAATATTGATGTAAATAACGTAACTTCATTTTACGCTCATAAGGTGATTCAAGTTTTTTCAGGTTTGGGTATGAAACAGTGTGTTAACGAACCGACGAGAATCAGTAATTGTTCGTCAACTATTATTGATTTAATATTTTCCAATTGTGACATCGTTCCATAAATCATACATGATATAGATATAACGGATCATGCGGTAATAGAGTTTGAATTAGATGTAGATAAAAATGAAATCAAAAAAAGGAAAATTAGGAAACGAAATTATAAAAAATTTGATGTTGAGAAATTCCAAAATCACCTGTTAACCAAAATGAGTGTGAACAAAATTACGAATAATGAAGAATTTGAAATTGAAGCTACGCAAATGATTGATAAAGTGGTAAAAATTCTGAATAAAGTAGCTCCTGTGATAGAAATTGAAAAACAAAATAGTGATAGATCTAAGGAATGGTTCACTAAAGATATTAAAAATCAAATTGAAAAAAGACGAGAGTTATTCAATATAGATCGATATAGTAATAATGATAAAGACTGGTATAATTACAGACAGCAACGAAATAATGTTGTTAACGCTATAATAAGACAAGCAAAAATAGATTATTATGATGAGAAAATGGATCAAAATAGATTCGAGAGTAAAAAAATGTGGAAAACCGTAAAAAAATTATTTGAAGGTTCAGATGGAAATCAATTACCGGAAGAACTATTTTTAAATGGTATTAAAGTCAAAGGTGATGAAAATATCGCAAATTACTTCAATACTTATTTTGTGGAAAGCATTGAACAAATTATTGGTAGTATTGAACATATAGAACTTCTAGATGATGCAAACAAATATACGGATAAAGTGTTCAATAACTTTCAACCATTTAGTATTGAACAATTTAACAAATTAGTGCTGAATTTAGCGAATAGACAGGGCACAAGTGAGGGAATATCCGCGAAGGTAATGAAACTTATAAATGGGTCGATGAGATCAATGTTATGTAATATTATGAATGAGTCTATTATGCGTGGATGTGTTCCAAGTAAATGGAAACATTCAGAAATCATCCCAATACGAAAAGTCGCAAAAACAGTAAAAATGGAGGAACTTAGGCTTATAAACATGCTCCCACAATATGAAAAAATCTTGGAGAAAATGGTAGCAGAACAACTAGTAGATTACTTCGAGAAGAATGACTTATTTATAAATGAACAATTTGGATTTAGAAAAAATAGATCGTGTGAGGTAGCTATACAATAAGCGATAACGGAATGGAAATGGAAAATTAGTGATGGGTATATTGTTTGAGCGGTGTTTATAGACCTAAAAAGACCCTTTGAGACTGTAGATAGGAAATTTTTAATCACAAAAATGGAACAATATGGTATTGGAGATACGGTATTGGAGTGGTTTAAGTCATATTTGTACAAACGAACTCAATCAACTTATTATAATTCTAGTCAATCACAAGTAATTGAGGTCACTCTAGGGGTACCTCAGCAATCTGTACTGGGGCCGTTATTATTCCTTATTTATGTTAATGATATTATCGAAAAATGTCGGAGTATGAAGTGTCAAAAATCCGTCTTTTTGCGGACGATATGATTATATTCGGTTATGAGCAAAATACAGTGGATCTTGAACAAAAATTGAACTCATTATTTCATCTGATTGAGAAATACCTGCAACATAATAAATTGAAAATTAATATTGATAAAACGAAGTATATGGTGTTGAAACATATGAGATCTAATAGGGGCAATAAAATGATGGTGAGTTGTGATGGTGTAGAGCTGGAACGTGTACGTCAAATTAAATATTTGGGGGTCATAATCGATTCCCATTTGTTATTCAAGAATCATGTAGATTATTTAATTTAAAAAATTGGTAAAAAAATAGGTGTCTTGAATAAAATAGGAAACTTTATAAGTATATTTGCCAGAAAAACAATTTATGATAGTATCATCGGGCCGCATTTTGATTGATATAGCACAATTTTGTTTGCAATGAACACAACCAGTCTAAAAAGCCTACAAAAAATACAAAATAGAGGAATGCGTGCAGTATTACATTGTAATCGAAGAACTAAAATACAAGATATGTTGGAAGCAATGGCTATTATGAGTGCTGTATGTGAGGGAGATGTACAATAGGAATGTATTAGAAAATGTGAGTATGCGAGTGACGAGACAAAATGGTAATCTGCCTATCAAATATGAAAAAATGATTTTAGCACAACATGATGTAATGTATGAAGGAGTAAAAATGTATAATGAAATTCCGGATAAGGTGATAAAAATGAATGACAGTGGTTTTAAAAGAGAAGTGATCAAATATGTGAAAGAAAAATTCAAATTATGATAAATAATGAGAAACACTGTGACCAAAATGTAGCGAGGAATCGCAAAGAGCAATGTAGTGAAAGCTAATAAAGACCAATCTCTCTCTCTCTCTCGTCTGAACCCACTCTCCTGCCTCTGAGCTGTCCCCTAATTCACGATTCTCCCTCCTCGAATCTTGAATTGCTACCTCTGTTATCTCCTGTCTTTCGCTTGCCCACCTCTTACGTAGCAATAGAGCTGGTTTCGATAATCTCCCACTCTTTTTGTTCAACGCCAGGCTCTTCCCGCTTTCGCCACTCCTGTCCCCTGCGTCTCCCCTGACCCACGCAACCCCTCTAACTCGTAAACTTCTTTTCGTTCCATATCCTTCTCAACAGAATTCTCCATTACAGAACTCTCCCAATAGTTCCCTATCGACATACTCTCTTCCTTGCCTGCCTCTTCTTTCCCTCCTTTATCTACTTACCTTATCTCTTTGGATCCCCCCTCCTCTCTTCTGCAATAACCCTTCCCTATCCCTAACCCTATTACTCCCCACTCTTTCCTTTCTCGCTTAATCCTTCCATATCCACACCCTTCTCCTACTTCTCCTTCCTACACCCTTCTTTGCTCCACTTTTATAGCGTAACCTTATGCTTCCGCGTGCGCTCTTCAGTATTGGGCAAATAAGAAATCGCAAACTAGAGTTCTGAAACTTTTTAAATATTTTGCTATTTAATTCGTTAAACTATGGAAATTAAGAAATAATCCGGGATTAAAGTTACGCGGATTAATAAAATATCACGTTAATCGTGTAATTTGAACTGAAAAAATCCCTAATTACATCAGAAATTAGTAATTCGCATTGATCAGTTGCGAATTATATCAGTAATTCGTAATTCGACTTGGCCAATTACGAATTACAATAGTAGTTGGTAATTCGAATTCGTGAATTACGAATTACAATAGTAGTTGGTAATTCGAATTCGTGAATTACGAATTACAATAGTAGTTGGTAATTCAAATTCGTGACTTACGACTTACAATAGCAGTTGGTAATTCGAATTCGTGAATTACGAATTACAATAGTAGTTGATAATTCGAATTCGTGAATTACGAATTACAATAGTAGTTAGTAATTTGAATTCGTGAATTACAAATTACAATAGTAGTTGGCAATTCGAATTCATAAATTCCGAATTACATTAGTAATAAATACTTCGATTTGGTGAATTCCCAATTACCTTTCTGAACTGAGTTGAACTGAGCGATTTCGAATTACTGCTGCAATGAATAATTCAGATTGGTCAGCTCTGAATTAAACTTGTATTTAGTAATTCGAGGTCGTGAAGTCCATATTATAATAGTAGGTAGTAATTCGGATTCATCAATTCCAGATTACAATAGCAGTTCGTAATTCGGATTTGTAAATTTTGAATTACATCATTAATGAGTGAATCCAATTGATTGACTTCGAATTACCGTACTAATTAATAATTCAGTTTCGTTCTTTTCTCGTCACCTTCATCATGAAGGATTGAATTAATTAGGTCTAAATTCATTAATTCATGGATCCAAAAATTTGAAAAATCATACTATTTGCAGTTAAAACAAACCATTTCGTTACTTTATCATATTATATTTCAGTTTATCTTCTATTATACAACACAGTACACCCAGTTCGATATTCCCCAAAAGTGTTACTTATAGTGTATTGGCTTGATTTGAGTTATTATTTGGAATGTCAAGTGTTCCAATTAGGAATCCTGCGGATTGATACAGTTATTTGCGCGGAATACAAACTCAATTCATTTGCGCTTCAAACTTGTTGTTTTGACTTCTACAAAAATTCTTGGGGTTCACGATCTACACTTGTATCTTATCCGCATTCGCTATTCCCAGAACTCTTATCTCGAAGAATTTGGGAGTGAGTCGGTTGAATTTGGGCCAAGTCATGAGGGTTGCCGAGGAAAATAGACGTTCGACAGGTGCTGAGCTTGGTAATGGCGTGTTATATTTCAGGAATAATCCCTTCATGATGGGATAACTATCAAGCATTGTGACATCAGTCCTGTATTCACCAACGTATTTCATAATTTTCACTTCAATGTCGATGTGGGTATTAGTATTTCTCCTTGATTCTCTGTCATCAATCGACTCGGCAAAATCATAGAAATCGGACAGTCGTCTTTCCAAACCATCCCCGGGAGGATTTTCGTTGACTCGTAAATTGATTCGAAGAGCTTTCTCCATGATGAGGTTACGAATTTGGTTTTGCTTGCCCTCAAAAAAACAATTAAGCCACTTGTCTTTGAATTTGGGATAAGCAAATGCAGCTACAGCTGCAAGTTCTCCACCACGCTGAATGGTGAAAATGTCTCCAAATCTATCCTCCAGTGATGAACGTAGTCGTGTCAAGAGCGGATGACAAACCGCAAATGCCGAACCACATCGCATCTTCTGTAGTTTACGTCTCGTGGTCAGAAGTGTAGGCAACAATTCTCCGTAATAAATGTCACCTTCGAGCCTAGCAATTGCTGATGCGATAGGTTCCATACAGGTTGTAAACAGCGTAATATACTCAAAATCTGATGAGTCAGGCGGGGTAACCATTTTCATTAACCAGATCGGTTTTGTCCTGAATACTGAGAATTTGGAGAAGGGCTTTGTAGAGTGAATTCGATCGAGTCTTTACGGGACGTCTGAGTCCATGCCCAACAATTGTGGTAAGTTTTTCTCGCTTTTTAGGGCTTCCCATCAATATCCAAATTCGAGAAAAATTTCCCAAGGCCTTGTTATGAATTTCCGATAGAGCGGGATCATTATTAATGGCCTTTACAGCATCTGTAGTAGCCACTAAACTGAGAGTATGAGCGACACAACGCAAGTGCAACGGTAGATGAGCAGTTAGATCTGGATCTTCTGCAAAGATATTTTGATGTGTCCACGTTTCTGAGGTCTCTTCGTTGTCATCGTCGTCTACAATGTCCTGATCAACTGAATCTTCCTCTCCTGAAAGAAAATTGACGAGTTAGTTTCACACAATTGGATGCAAAATTCCTACGTGCTTTCGCCATAAAATTAAGAATACATGTATTTTGCCTCTGAGTGAGCATATGTTCGATTTTTCCTTGAACTGAAATACGGATCAGCCAAAGACGAGGTTAAGGGGTAGTTATGGTACCTTCTGCGTTTAGGGCAATTTTTTGTGGAGTTAAACAAAAATGAAACATTATTATATCTATCTAGCGGAGATCAGGCCAAAGTGTAACGCGGGACAACATGTAACGGTAGCTGAAAACGGATATGAAGCCATATTTCACTCAGATCATACATGACCTGAAGGAACAAATCGGAGTACAATTATCAGAAAAATATTCTATCATTCAGTGGGAAGAACAGTTATCTGCATGATTAGCAAAATATGAAGGACCTAACCCAAAATTTCGATCGATTCTTCTTGTAAATTTCACTCTGTTCTAGCCTTTTTTTTCGGCAGCTGGTCACTCCATTCTTTCACGAGATCTTTTGCAAAAAGTGAAATGAGAAGCGGAATTCAGTGTACTTATATACTCTACTGAATGAATGGAAGGATGGAAATAATAGTGGAAAATTTTCATATTTGAAAATGTTCACAAAATTTGGATTACAGTTGTGTATAAAAAAAAAATGGTGTGCCATGAAGACACGCGATAGAAGTGAAACTGAATGATTGGATCGGCAAGGATTATTTAATTTTCTATGTTTAGAGGGAGAGGAATCATTTTAATCACGTGTCAAACACTTCTTGATAGTAAATATTAATTTATTCATCATAATAATTATACTTTTGTCAAGATACAATAATATTAGTATGAATATGATGAATTAAATCTCAATCAGCTTCACTTTCATCCTCTGGTAGACTCTTCATGAACGAAATGATAGGTTTGTGGTAACTAAAATAGGTAATGAAGACTCTTGACTCCAAATTTTCGATGTAACGTGAGAAAACTGCATCGATCGTGGTACCATGGCGTGTAGTCGATTCAATTGGTGAATTGTTCATTTCCAATGACAATTTCTGTTGCAAGAACTGAATTAATGGCTTGGAATCCTCTGAAGCAAAATTAACATTAAAATCTCCACCTAGAATCATAGGTATTTTGTCCAGCTCTACTCCAACTTCTGCAGCCCCCACTGGAGTATACGGGAGCAAGTGAAGGTGAATAAACTCTATTATTTTCGCCATCTTCTGATTTGGTGAAATATAGAGTGCTCTAAGCATAATCCGCTGTCCGCTTTCTGTGCGACATTCAGCTGCACACATTTCTCCAACAGATGACAACCCAATTGAAAGCGGTTCTAGTTGTTTCAAGTTCAGGTCCATATTCGGCGTCATGATGTTCGTTCCATGAGCAGTATTGCAAAGTATTGCGACAGCCCCTGCTCTCACATTATGTCTTTTGAACTGTACGACACAATTAAAATTGGGAACATCAATTTCTTGATCGTTTTCCTTCCACGTCTCTGAAAGTATCAATATATTAGACCGTAGAATCACCGGATCATTGAAATCTCCGCTATGAGCTCCTAAGCTTTGGCAATTGAGGGTTGTTATTGTTAAGCCTGGTCTGCTGATGAACTCTCCGAGAATGTCAGTCAAAGTTATCAATGGATTTGTTGATAATCTTCTAAATTCTGATTGTAGCTTGTCCATTGATTGAGCTTTTTTCCGTCCACGATAAAATTTGTTCGTTCCATCCTTCGCAACGATGTACAATCCCTGTATACTTGTGACACGGGACAAGGCTACGTAAAGGAGTTGTTGTGAATGTGTCTTTTCGTATTCATAGACGATTTGATTAAACGTACCACCTTGAGACTTGTGGATAGTAATAGCACACGCTGATACCAATGGCAGATGATTTCTTTTGGCGAAAATCGTTTTATTATTGTTCATATATATCGTAGAAGTTCTTCGTGCAATGGGAACTGCCGTGTGGCTGATGTTGTTTGCTTGGATGAACGCAACAGCTTTTCTCCGGATCTTCTGCCCCGTCTTTGGTGAATCTGAAAATTCCAGCTACACACGAGTTACTGCCCCTGCCTCATCAGTTTCGATATGAACTACTTTATCAACTGCGCCGTTTGCTAAACCATCCGAGACATCCAGATTGGTTGTTATTATATACCATTTATCTAACACCAGTATTATCTCGTAGGGCAGACCTCCAGTGTCTATTACCGTTTTTTTATGCAATTTTTGTCGTACCAATGATTGTTGCTCAGCATTATGGCAGCCGGTGAATACATCAGTAGCTATTGAGACTGTTTTATTCTCTGCAGAATTAAGAATTGTCAAATTGTATTCGTTTACAGCATTATTTGTCAAATATAGCCGAATTCCATGTGGACAAAGACGATCTGCTTCCTCTCTTGTATAAAAACGAGATTCGATTAGGTGTATCTGTTCTTGATCCAATTCTTCGCCATTTCCAATTTTAGTTAATAAAGAGGAGAAATCAGCATTCGCTTGTCTCATGACTTTATCCAATTCATAGAACTTCAAGTCACGCCAAAGTGTTGGTGCTGCTATGCGTCGTTTTGTTGCTTGATAGATGGGTGCAGCACGCACTGGAGGTAACTGACGCAAATCACCTATGAAAATGATATCCATTCCTCCAAAATTATCTTGGAAATTTCCTGTTATTTGTCTTAACCGTGCGTCAATTTGAGACAGCAATTCCGCTCCTACCATACTGACCTCATCGATGAGTATAACTTGGACGTATTTGAAGAGCATTCTGTACTGTTGAGCCACTTCAATTGATAATGGTAATAGTTTGGAAAGGGATATTTTCAATGCAGTGTGGATTGTCGTACCATCAATTGCTATTGCAGCCTTTCCTGTTGATGCACATGCGATGGAAGCATTGCAAAAACCATCATTATCTGTGAAGCGGTTGTAAATTTCCATGAGGAGTCTAATGAGGAATGTCTTCCCACATCCTGATGGCCCAGTGAAGAAAACTTGGAGTGGTGATCGGTTTGATGAGAGGACATTAGCAATCACATGCATCAGGAGTGCCTTCTACCTCCGATTGGCCATTCTCATTAGTTCATAAAATTGTTCATTAGACATTAAATTATCCCTCTTCTTTGCGATAGCACCCAGTTTGTTAAGTGTTGCTAACCGCAGATCGTCGTTCATTATGTGGTCAGCGTTATACAATTCTTGAAAAGGATTTGCTTCAGGAAAAAGGCGACCTACGTTGTCTCCTTCAGCATCATCATCTTGATTTAATTCATCTTCACGACACAACTCTCGGCATATCTCGATGGTTTTCTGGATATCTAAATTCGATGAGAATCCTTTATGTCGCTCCAAAATCAATATTTCGTTGTCGTCGTAAATCTGTCGTCTCTATGAATTTAGTTTCTGCAAGAATTTCATTTTCTTCGTCTCGGAATGGAATATACAAAGTCACCATTTCCCGTTTGTATTCATTGAAATCATCAGCCATCTCGTAGTTTCTGTACCGAATAATCCGAGGTTCTTTCCTTCGTGTCCAATTCCCCTGATTATTCAGTGTGCAATGAGCAACAAACTGGGCGAAATTGACATCTTCTAGCTCTTCAGGTCTCTTTTCGTACTTGTCAAACCAATTTTCTTTCCATATGTTTGTTGCCTCATCATCAGCATCCATTTCATTGAGTTCTTTCTGAGTTTTTCGAATTCTTTGTCTTTCGATCGGCCATATTGTTGAAATATAGATAACAACTGAAGAAGACTTTGACACCGGTTCACGCAGAAGGTACCATGCAGCTTCCTGACTGGTAATTTCGACAGTATTTAGTATGTCAACGCTCATTTTCCTAGTAATTTCGACAATATCGAACTCTGGATGTTCATCCATTATTTCAGTGATGTTACGTTGGACATTGCTAATTCCACGGTTCGTTTTATTGACGTATTCCACTACGTATGCAGCACATGAGTATTCTTCGGTGATAAATTGCACATCCATGTTTGATTCCAAAATATTGAAAATGAATGGGTTAAATGTATTATGCCACTTTTCCATGGGTTGACGTTTAAGAAATACTCTGGGACGATTGAGGCCAGCTCGAAGCACATTCATGTAGTAATCATCTGATAGTATTCCATTTCCCTGATAGAAACTATCAATATCAGCATAGTCATTGTTCTCTAAGTTTGTTCTTATCGTGTTGTAATGTTGTTTATACGTGTGGAATCCTGGTTCTTCTTTCTGCATTGGTGTCAGTATAGTTGTGTATCTGCATGGCATGAATGGAGCTTCAAATCTGGATTTTTGATGAGCGTTCGCAGCTTTTTTTTTGCAACATGTGAACGTGTGCTTATGTGTCTGTAGTTTGATGTTCCCCGACGATTCTGAAGTGGCCACTGATATCAATGTATCAACTAGTTCAATAGCTTTTAGTCGGTCAGCACCTAGTGGATCCGCTGGAGCATTCTCAAGCCATAGCAGAATGTGTGCATGGGGGCTCCCACGATGCTGGAATTCAATTCTTTTAAAATAATGGACAACACGATATTTCCCGAAGGGAGAAGACTTTTTGGACTGAAGTATGTTCATTATAACATTGATGAGCTTATTAAAATAGATCGCACATGTTACAGCATCTTCATTGATGAGTGTGCTCTTTTCAATATAATGGAGTTCCTGAACATCTTGTTCTGTAATTTCTGCTCCATTATCCTTCAATTTATATAATAATTGTAATAATGAGGACCAACCAACTTCATTAGCACTCATAGTTAAGAATAATGTCGGTTTTCCGAGTTGTCTGATCATTGCGAATAAGTCTCTCTTTCTTTCAGCCCAATACCAAGTCGAGATAGGGATACAACGTAGAAAAGCCAAGTTGCTTTCTATACAATGATTTATATACTCCTCTGATTGAATTTGTTCACGTGTAATTTTTGTGTCTTTACCTACGTGTTTAAAAGCAATGGATAGACTGTCACGGACTCTAAACCTCATAATTTTCATTGCCATATAGAGTAAATGATGAGGTGTAACCCCACGTCGATCAGATCTCCTTAGCTCACTGGTAGCCATCATGAATGGAGTCACATTGAGATCTTCAGTAAAGCGCCGGAATTGTCCGAGATAGATAGTAGGGAAAGATAACTCTTCTGCATGCTCATCAAATAATAGACTGTGAGGGACATTCATTTCTCCAGGAGCAATCCGCAAATATTTATCGTCATTCCAGAGTAATGTGTGTTGCTGAGCGAACAGGCTCTCCTCCATGGGGATGTCTTCACTCAGTTCATCTATAGGTATCTGATGAACGACACAATCCTCATTAAAGAAAGATTCATCAACTTTGATGTCGTACAGTTGATACAATGGACTCGGTACTAAGCATCTTAGCCATATTTTAATATTTCTCTTGTTCATTAAACCTGTCAAGTAGCTTTATCGATGAATTTTTTTTCTCTTGATATGAACGTAAACACAGTGATCGTCGTCAATATTCCTGGGCAAGTGATTGACCATTGTATTGACATCCACTGGAACATTGATCACCTGCCCCAAAATTCCAAATTGTCCATGCACATGACGCAATCTGCGAATTTGCATCAATGGAATTCTAGGAGAAATGAGTCTCTCTGACACTAAATCTAACTTCGGAAGATGTGCAGGGATCGGGGGATATACAAAGCCATTCAATTTCGACAACGTTGGAATTTTGTCTCTCAAAGCCTGGCGACAGCTGGTGCATGCCAGCTCATTATTACTTCTGAATTCTGGAAATTTTTGTTGAATACGAATTTCATTTTCAACGGATAGAGTCTTCAAGTCATTTTTAAACCATAATCTATCTTTCTTATGTACAGTTTTAAACTCATTAAAGTCTGAATATTGTAATCGATCACCATTATGTACATCACAATCAGGAGGAGGATGAGTCGAAGTCGTTGCTAATAGTTCATTCTCTGGATTATTTACACTATCGTCCACACTGTCACGTAAGAGGTTAGCACGTGTTTGCCTCCGTTGCCTGCTATCTCGTTCAATTTCAGTTCTACTTTTTTTCCGTTTTCTATTCTGATCAATTCTTTCACTCGCCAGTTTTTGTCCTTTCTGCATCCGACTTCGGCATATTTGCACAAAACTCTCGTTTTAAGTAATGAAGACACGCACAAAAACAAAATACGTTGCTTATGATCACTGTGTTAGAAACCAACAGCTGTTTTCCGCGATCGCGGCGCCGCCTGAACGCAGAGAATGACATGAAAGGCAGAAAGTCTTCCGTCTCATTCTCGCACGATACACGAAGGCCTCTCACTCTCGCCCGATAGACGAGACGTAAGGTAGTCCGTCTCACTCTCGCTCGATTCCCGGAGGCCTCTCACTCTTACTTACTACGTTAGAGCGAGCGTCACCAAAAAGGTTGCCGATCGAGATTTCAAAACCCTCCCATCAGAAGTTTCACTTCAAAAGTTGCATTCCATCGTTTCCCAACTGCTGAGGAAAGCGAAAAATAGAGGCCAGATTTTGCACGAAAGTTGTGTGGAATGTGTCATTAATAATTTGCTTTCAAGTTAAAAAAACTGAAATACCTTCATAACAGTCATCGCTGAGAACAACACCAAACGTTTCAAAGGCTTTTTTGAAATTTGATGCGTTGTCTGTGACTGTCCCAACCACATTATCTGAATTGAGCCCATACTCGTTGTGACTAGATTCGCTGATTCCGGTAATGCGCGTATAATTATGGGTCCCATCGAATCGCCTGCACGCAAGAGCGAATGATTTAGGCTCAGCAGTCTTGGGATCTATCTGGAATTCGAAATACATAAAAAATGCATGAATTCTAGTATAAGTTATGAAGTCACCAAAACTGAGTTTGTTTCATACCCAGTGCAGCGTCATCCCCATAGCTCGTCGAGCTCCACTTGACCAAATATCGGCCGTTGTGCAGAAGTATTTGACATTGGCTATCTTTTTGTTGATACCCACAATCATTTTTTCGAATCTTCGCTTAATCCTTCGGGATAACTCGCGTCTAGATAGAATTTTCAACTTTTTACCCTTCTCTTTGATTTTCATAGCTGTAAAAATAAGCATGGTTTATGAAAAATTTGTCGCATTGAAACCAAACTATGAAAAATGGTTCATAATCATGACGCAGTTTTTCTCGAGTGGGGAAAATAGCAGCAAAAACAAAGACATTACAGTAAACGTACAACGAATGAATCTCAATCATTTTCATCGTTCCAAACAACCATAAGTTGAGTTGGATAGCTTTCAAACAAAAGAAAGGATCTAGCCGGATAAGACTGGTGAATCTGCCCACAACTAATTTTGAACTGCTAATTTTTTCGACTGTTTATTATGACAAAATATATTCACTTACCAAAAATCAAATTTTCCTATCAACTCCCATAGGCTTCGTTCGAAAAAAACTATTTATTTTTTTATTTTACCAGTTGGAAAGAAAAACCAGTTCTAAAAATCTCAAAAAGTTCTGAAAATTCGAAAGTAGAAAACCAATTCAAAGTTTATGAACCAATTTTGAATGGTTGTTTTTTACGTTCTATTGAATATCATTGCATGAAACAAAGTGATAATATATGGGGCATTCCATGTCAAATTTACCCATTTTAAAACGAAACCTTGTCTGATTCGTAGGAGAATTCGTTCTGGCGTCGAAATTTTTTTTTCGAATTTGTTCGTTGATTCCTTATTTTTAAATGAATTTTTTAAAACAATTTCCACCCGCCACAATGGAAAATTCTGAAAAAATTCCCAAAAATTGACTCATTAAAAACTAATTTTTTGAGACATTGTTGGGAGTTGCGTTCGGTATAGATCATGTGTAATGTCCAAAAAACTATTTTTCGGTTTTCAATATTCCCTACACCTGAGAGGACTATTCGATTTTAATACTAGATGGTATGTTTTCGAGTGCGCTGATTACGAATATGATAACCCTTATTGTAAAATCATCTTCCGTTCATTTGTTTATAGCACTTGTATTGTTTAAAACACAATTTTGCAATAATGGTTACAGATAGACAAAGATATTTCAGATAAAAGATGTTTGGCATGTAAAAATCTACAGATTTTGTTGTATGACTTTTTTACTATCTCTCATAGTTTAGGGCCTAGCGTCAATACTCGTATCGTACGGAAATAGACATTCACGCTAGTACACTTTCCATTTTTGTTCTTGAAAATGTTGTATTCGACCTTTTTTGACGATTCAGGGAAGTGGAACCACGATGGAAAACAAATTTCTTTTTAGTCGCATTATACCAACTTGCATTCCACAGAAATGTACAAACGACCAGCGATTCTGAACAAATTGAATATTTACACTAATATGATAAGTTATAGATCACTTTTTGATGTTTCAGAATTCATCGGCTGGCCCCAACGAATCATTATATATGGATTACAACAAAAAAAAAATCAGAAAAGTTATTAATTAACTGATATAACTATTGTAATTCTTCCAATATAGCGCAGGTAAACCAGAGATTTTTTTATGCTCATTTTATGAAAAGAAAAAAGAAGAGCACATCATAAATTTTTCAAAACTTAAATTTTTGAAATATCATTTTTAAAAATTTGCAAAAAATTCTTCTTTCCTTCGGTGGAATGCACCGCCATGAACGAAAATTCGTTTCATGAACTTTGCCATATTCTTGACTTTAACTGGTAAAAGTTGAAAAAAAACTGTTTTTCTCCTCTAATAAAACCTGGAAGATTTGCATAAAAAATCAATTTTTGTTATGTGCATATCTTCTGTCACGATAAACTTCACCCTTCATTAAATATTAGTTATTGCTTGGAAGGAATTCAATGATTACCAGGCTTGCACTTAAGTTATTTGGTGATTTTTAAAGCCATCAAAATCCACATATCCACAAAATCCGACACAAACAATTTTCTATCACTTCATTGTTCACCAACAGCAATTAATTTGAGTACTGAATAGGTATGAGAATTTGTTGTATTCAGCTTTTTATTATTTACTATTGTTTTCACTAATCCAAAATACTTACAGTGAAAGATTTTCTGAAATTGTGTGCTTTCTACTGTCCGTAATGAAGTACAGCCCGTGGCAAAGAAATTAGTCATATTCTTATCGAATTGTTTCTGAGAAAATTTACATGTCGTCCGTTTGATGATTTGTCGTAAAAGAATCATTTTTTTTTCGTTTGTAGCTCTGATAATCTGCGTCTTCTTCTTTATGAGAGACCTGCGAATGAGTGATTCATATGTGAAATTATTCTATCTTTGATGGTCGATATAACAAGGATAGCCTCTTGAAAGTTCTTAAAATCAAGGGAATAGTTTTGAACATATAAATTAGTTTTCATTCTTTGAACAAGCTGTGGAGTTTTTCACATATTTTTACTGGAGAATTACTTTCAGGACATTACAGAAGTTTATGTGTTTGTCGGCAAAATGAATAACCATACTGAACAGAAGACCATTTTGATCATTAGATTTGTTTATTCGTTTCTGAATTATTGGGTATCGAGAAAGTCGCTAGTTTTTTATGTAAATTTCATTTTTCAGCTTCTATAGATATTCATTGCCATAACTTGAAAACATTGTTCAACAAATTAATTGAATTGAGTTCGAAATACCTTCAGATGCTTGACAAAATTGGATGACACGTTGACTTGACCAGAATACTCGACATGACAAATTCTACACTCTGCTACAATTCCGTCCTGTGTGTCGCGTCTCTTCACCAATGATTTTTCATAATTCACCTCGAAATATCGGCCATTGAGCCATAACTTTTGGTCACACCTGTCTTTGAGTATTTGTAGCTGTTTCATCTGTTGAGGGTTATTGTTCTGTGTCGATCCTGAACGTTCACTGACTATTTCAACCGACAGAGCTTTTTGCATAGAGGATCCTGGGGTTAAATCTTTAGTTTTTTCACTTTTTTCTAGCTCTTCGGTTTCTTCTCCTTCATCACTTTCGTCAAAAGAGTCGATATCTTCATTCGTCGAATTACTATCAGAATTAGTAGTTTTGTACATGTCATCATCACTATTATTATTTAGATACTCATCATCACTGTCAACGTCACTCATGTTTTCCCCTGATACATTTCACAATGTGTAATTGCTGACACACTATAATATATCGATAGATACCATGACACTTTTTATTGAATTTAAGGCGTCTACAATGTGCAATCACGTACGAAATTGAAAAATGTCAACACAGCCCACAACGCCAAAGAGGATAGACTAAAGTAGAGGCTCAGATCTCCGGGATTGTTTGACGCCACGTGAACGACAATAGCGACGTTAGTTACTACCCCGTGTGAGGTAAGGCGCCACTGTCACTTGGGGGACACCGTCAGCCTGAGCCTTCCTCGATGTTTCGGCAGTATATGGCCGTCCCGCCGTCGCCGGGATAAGTTCGGCAAGGAAATATTGTCCGCGTTATGCCAAATTTTTTTTGCATGAGTTTCAGATATTTCGGCGGCTTGCTAATGACTAGCAGACAATACATTTATGTATGTTTAATGGGGGATTGCCTTGTCCATGCACAAGTACCCGACTATGGGATATGTAACCCCATAAAAAAAATCATATCTCCCTCCCTAATGGGGTGCTATGGGTGCTATGAGTGCTAGCTATACTACTATTTAAAAAAAAAATTGGACATGCAGTTTCAAAAGGATCGAAGGCACCCATGGATCGAATCCCCAACAAATTTCATCCCCATTAGAGAGCGAGATATGATTTTTTTTCTGTAGGGCGCGCTCAGGGTTCGGGGCGCTTGAAAATTAATCCCCCCCCCCTGCCCCCACGTAATACAGATTAAGGAACGAAATGATGCTCATTTGTTGGGGATTCCATCCCCAACGAATTGCCGCACATTTCATCCCTCCATCCCCATTAGGGAGGGAGATATGATTTTTTTTTATGGGGCTTACATATCCCATAGTCGGGTACTGTTGCATGGACAAGGCAACTCCCCATTAAACTTACATAAATGTATTGTCTGCTAGTCATTAGCAAGCCGCCGAAATATCTGAAACTCATGCAAAAAAAATTTAGCATAACGCGGACAATATTTCCTTGCCGAACTTATAGCCATATACTGCCGAAACATCGAGGCCCCGCTCAGGCGGACGATTTCGCCCAAGAGACAGTGGCGCCTTACCTCACACGGGGTAGTCGGTATTGTCGTTCACGTGGCGTCAAGCAATCCCGGAGATCTGAACCTCTACTTTAGTCTATCCTCTTTGCACAGCGCTGTAAAATATACTGGCCGGCAATGCCCACTGAGGGAGAGCGTTAGAGAATGTTGAATAAACACATGAAGCCCGCTTTGTTGACCAAGGCTCCACCGAAGTAGTTGTGCGCTGCAAAGCGCGCGAACTTGAAACAAAAATTCGTTTCTTGTCAATGTGTTTCAACCACATTCAATTTTTTCAGTTTTTAATTATTTTATGATCTACTTTCATTTTTTGAATTACAAATTATTTTTTTAATTTGTAATTCAATTTTTCAAATTAAAAATTACTTTATTATTCTGTATTTTTATGTTTCTAATTACAAATTACTATGTCATTTTTTAATTCAATTCTTCAAATTACAAATTACTGCATTATTTTGTAATTCAATTTTTCCAATCACAGATTACTTTAGTATTTTCGATTTTTAAGTTTCCAATTACAAATTATTTCATTATTCTGTAATTCATTTTTGTAAATTACAGAGTACTTTATTATTTTGTATTTTGATGTTTCGAATTACAAATTATTTTACTATTGAGTAGTTCAATTTTGCAAATTACAAATTACTTCATTATTTTGTAATTCAAAAAATCGAAATGATGAATTACTTTATTATTTTCTAATTTGGGTTTTCAAGTGAGGTCTGTTAACCTCACTGGCTTTTTGAATTTACTGTAATTAAAATTAATTTCATATTTCAACTAGTAAAGTACCAAAATTTCATAATATTCCATGGGTTCGGTCCAAAAGATCTGAAATTACGGAAGTAATTCAGTATTTTGCGGTAGTTAGACTACTTTTGTAATTCAACTTGCCCAACACTGGCGCTCTTACACCTTCGAACTATAACTCCCCTACCTTGTAATCACTTTACCCACTATACTAATATACCGCCTCGGGGCTAAGCCTTTTTCCGTAATTTGGCCCGGGGACTTTAGATAATAAGGGAGCGTGAGCCTTGTCAGATCAAATTCGGCGCTCCAATCCTTCACTCCTTTGCCGAGGATTCACGAGACCCCCCCCCCCCTCTCTCGCCGTTCACTCGACTCTCAATTTGACTGTTTATTTGTTTCTCCCACTCCGTAACTAGCTTCCGTGACCGGATGCCTCTTCAGCAGCTGCATGAGCGACTCCCCCTCCCCCAATCCTCTCGAATTCGCCCACCACTGCTTGAGGTCTCCGGGATTGACCTGTTCACACTCTAGGATGTGCTCCAGGTCCTCTCTCTCTCTCTCTCTACCGCCCCCCCCCGCAAAGCCTGCAGCTCACTTCCTTGAAACCCTTATTCTCAGCCTTCCCAATATTCCCACACATCATTCTAGCCCATGCCACTTTGTCTCCCCATGACAGCCCTTTTATTTACCAGTACCCCTCTTTGGCATCTGGCCTATGCAGCTTTTTGTATATTGAATTAACTATTGATGCCCATATACCTCTCTTGGCTTGTATTTTCTTTTTTTTCTTTCCCCTTCTCCCCATACTCGTTAACCTCGTCCTTGTATTCTTTCTTTTCAAGTTCGCCCCTGTTAAGATCTCCAGGAATCTCTCCCTCTCCCATTCCTGTACTGCCTTGCTCAGCTCCCGCCATATCGTTTGCTCTCCAATGTACTCAATCCTGCCCTCGTCGCTACCTCCCAGAACGCGTTCACTGCCTGTGTCCCTTTTCCCACCATTTTTCTCAGGTGCCCCCATATGTGTTTTTTGTAGAAACCCAATAGCCCAAGTATTCGAACGTGTTAACCACTTCTACTTCCTTCAGGTACATTTCACTCTTCTCCGCGGTTTTCTTATTCCCCCCTTCAGAAGATCATTACCTGGATCTTGCTTACGTTTATTTCCAGCTTCTTCCTCTCGAAGTATTTCTCCGCCGTGCTCAGCATCGTCTACAACTCCGTCGATTCTGCATACTTTAGGCAGTGGGCTTTCTTCTTCCCCACCACCACTCCTCCTTCTTTTTTATGTTCCCATTCTTCACCTATATCGTCGATAGATAATTCAAATAGTATTGGGCTCAACGGGCAGTCCTGTCCGTTGTGGAAGCTTGCTCTGATGCCCGTCGCCCACAACTTGTCCAGTAACAAGTCGCTGTCCACCGTATCAAATGCTGCGTTCATCTAGGAAAATCGCGTATACTTTGCCACTTTTTTTCAAGTGAAACTTCTTATGGGAGGGTATTGAAATTCGGATCGGCAACCTGTTCTGTGACGGAAGTAGGTGGTGGGGGTAACACTTAGCGTCCAGAGAGTGGGGGCCGTAACTCACTTGCCTTAGGTGCCTGCAGTTAAAATTACAATGTTTAGGCGGCGTGACGATAGCCCAACACAGCTGCTGAAGCTCCATTAAGTTAGCCCTTGCTTATTGAAAATTTATTATTACGACCATCAGAATTTATTGATAGGCGAATGATAGACAATGATTGATTATAAACACAATTTGATTGACTAAATTTTTGAAGTGAAAATTCTTATGGGAGGGTTTTGAAATCTCGATCGGCAACCTTTTTGGTGACGCTCGCTCTAACGCAGTAAGTAAGAGTGAGAGGCCTCCGGGAATCGAGCGAGAGTGAGACGGACTACCTTACGTCTCGTCTATCGGGCGAGAGTGAGAGGCCTTCGTGTATCGTGCGAGAATGAGACGGAAGACTTTCTGTCTTTCATGTCATTCTCTGCGTTCAGGCGGCGTCGCGATCGCGGAAAACAGCTGTTGGTCTCTAACACAGTGATCATAAGCAACGTATTTTGTTTTTGTGCGTGTCTTCATTACTTAAATCGAGAGTTTTGTGCAAATATGCCGAAGTCGGGTGCAGAAAGGACAAAAACGTGGCGGGAGAAAAAACGGGCGAGTGAAGGAATTAATCAGAATAGAAAACGGAAAAAAAGTAGAACTGAAATTGAACGAGATAGCAGGGAACGGAGGCAAACACGTGCTAACCTCTTACGTGACAGTGTGGACGATAGTGTAAATAATCCAGAGAATGAACTATTAGCAACGACTTCGACTCATCCTCCTCCTGATTGTGATGTACATAGTGGTGATCGATTACTCGAATATTCAGACTTTAATTAGTTTAAAACTGCACATAAGAACTTTCACCGTGATTTTATAAATAATCCATTCGGTGTTACGTGTTGTGTATGTGATAGATTATGGTTTAAAAATGACTTGAAGACTCTATCCGTTGAAAATGAAATTCGTATTCAACAAAAATTTCCAGAATTCAGAAGTAATAATGAGCTGGCATGCACCAGCTGTCGCCAGGCTTTGAGGAGACAAAATTCCAACATTGTCGAAATTGAATGGCTTTGTATATCCCCCGATCCCTGGACATCTTCCGAAGTTAGATTTAGTGTCCGAGAGACTCATTGCTCCTAGAATTCCATTTATGCAAATTCGCAGATTGCGTCATGTGCATGGATAATTTGGAATTTTGGGGCAGGTGATCAATGTTCCAGTGGATGTCAATACAATGGTAAATCACTTGCCCAGGAACATTGACGACGATCACTGTGTTTACGTTCATATCAAGAGAAAAAAAATTCATCGATCAAGTTACTTGACAGGTTTAATAAACAAGAGACATATCAAAATATGGCTAAGATGCTTAGTACCGAGTCCATTGTATCAACGGTACGACATCAAAGTTGATGAATCTTTCTTTAATGAGGATTGTGTCGTTCATCAGATACCTATAGATGAACTGAGTGAAGACATCCCCATGGAGGAGAGCCTGTTCGCTCAGCAACATACATTACTCTGGAATGACGATAAATATTTGAGGATTGCTCCTGGAGAAATGAATGTCCCTCACAGTCTATTATTTGATGAGCATGCAGAAGAGTTATCTTTCCCTACTATCTATCTCGGACAATTCCGGCGCTTTAGTGAAGATCTCAATGTAACCCCATTCATGATGGCTACCAGTGAGCTAAGGAGGTCTGATCGACGTGGGGTTACACCTCATCGTTTACTCTATATGGCAATGAAAATTATGAGGTTTAGAGTCCGTGACAGTCTATCCATTGCTTTTTAAACACGTAGGTAAAGACACAAAAATTACACGTGAACAAATTCAATCAGAGGAGTATATAAATCATTGTATAGAAAGCAACTTGGCTTTTCTACGTTGTATCCCTAACTCGACTTGGTATTGGGCTGAAAGAAAGAGAGACTTATTCGCAATGATCAGACAACTCGGAAAACCCACGTTATTCCTAACTATGAGTGCTAATGAAGTTGGTTGGCCCTCATTATTACAATTATTATATAGATTAAAGAATAATGGAGCAGATATTACAGAACAAGATGTTCAGGAACTCCATTATATTGAAAAGAGCACACTCATCAATGACGATGCTGTAGGATGTGCCATCTATTTTAATAAGCTCATCAATGTTATAATGAATATACTTCAGTCCAAAAGGTCTTCTCCCTTCGGGAAATATCGTGTTGTCCATTATTTTAAAAGAATTGAATTCCAGCATCGTGGGAGCCCCCATGCACACATTCTGCTATGGCTTGAGAATGCTCCAGCGGATCCACTAGGTGCTGACCGACTAAAAGCTATTGAACTAGTTGATACATTGATATCAGTGGCCACTTCAGAATCGTCGGGGAACATCAAACTACAGACACATAAGCACACGTTCACATGTTACAAAAAAATAGCTGCGAACGCTCATCAAAAATGCAGATTTGAAGCTCCATTCATGCCATGCAGATACACAACTATACTGACACCAATGCAGAAAGAAGAACCAGGATTCCACACGTATAAACAACATTACAACACGATAAGAACAAACTTAGAGAACAATGACTATGCTGATATTGATAGTTTCTATCAGGGAAATGGAATCCTATCAGATGATTACTACATGAATGTGCTTCGAGCTGGCATCAATCGTCCCAGAGTATTTCTTAAACGTCAACCCATGGAAAAGTGGCATAATCCATTCAACCCATTCATTTTCAATATTTTGAAATCAAACATGGATGTGCAATTTATCACCGAAGAATACTCATGTGCTGCATACGTAGTGGAATACGTCAATAAAACGAACCGTGGAATTAGCAATGTCCAACGTAACATCACTGAAATAATGGATGAACATCCAGAGTTCGATATTGTCGAAATTACTAGGAAAATGAGCATTGACATGCTAAATACTGTCGAAATTACCAGTCAGGAAGCTGCATGGTACCTTCTGCGTGAACCGATGTCAAAGTCTTCTTCAGTTGTTACCTATATTTCAACAATATGGCCGATCGAAAGACAAAGAATTCGAAAAACTCAGAAAGAACTCAATGAAATGGATGCTGATGATGATGCAACAAACATATGGAAAGAAAATTGGTTTGACAAGTACGAAAAGAGATCTGAAGAGCTAGAAGATGTCAATTTGGCCCAGTTTGTTGCTCATTACACACTGAATAATCAGGGGAATTGGACACGAAGGAAAGAACCTCGGATTATTCGGTACAGAAACTACGACATGGCTGATGATTTCAATAAATACAAACGGGAAATGGTGACTTTGTATATTCCATTCCGAGACGAAGAAAATTAAATTCTTGCAGAAACTAAATTCATACAGATTTACGACGACAACGAAATATTGATTTTGGAGCGACATAAAGAATTCTCATCGAATTTAGATATCCAGAAAACCATCGAGATATGCCGAGAGTTGTGTCGTGAAGATGAATTAAATCAAGATGATGATGCTGAAGGAAACAACGTAGGTCGCCTTTTTCCTGAAGCAAATCCTTTTCAAGAATTGTATAACGCTGACCACATAATGAACGACGATCTGCGGTTAGCAACACTTAACAAACTGGGTGCTATCGCAAAGAAGAGGGATAATTTAATATCTAATGAACAATTTTATGAACTAATGAGAATGGCCAATCAGAGGCACAAAGCACTCCTGATGCATGTGATTGCTAATCTCCTCTCATCAAACCGATCACCACTCCAAGTTTTCTTCACTGAGCCAGCAGGATGTGGGAAGACATTCCTCATTAGACTCCTCATGGAAATTTACAACCGCTCCACAGATAATGATGGTTTTTGCAATGCTTACATCGCATGTGCATCAACAGGAAAGGCTGCAATAGCAATTGATGGTACGACAATCCACACTGCATTGAAAATATCCCTTTCCAAACTATTACCATTATCAATTGAAGTGGCTCAACAGTACAGAATGCTCTTCAAATACGTCCAAGTTATACTCATAGATGAGGTCAGTATGGTAGGCGCGGAATTGCTGTCTCAAATTGACGCACGGTTAAAACAAATAACAGGAAATTTGCAAGATAATTTTGGAGGAATGGGTATCATTTTCATAGGTGATTTGCGTCAGTTACCTCCAGTGCGTGCTACACCCATGTATCAAGCAACAAAACGACGCATAGCAGCACCAACACTTTGGCGTGACTTGAAGTTCTATGAATTGGATAAAGTCATGAGACAAGCGAATGCTGATTTCTCCTCTTTATTAACTAAAATTGGAAATGGCGAAGAATTGGATCAAGAACAGATACACCTAATCGCATCTCGTTTTTATACAAGAGAGGAAGCAGATCGTCTTTGTCCACATGGAATTCGGCTATATTTGATAAATAATGCTGTAAACGAATACAATTTGACAATTCTTAATTCTGCAGAGAATAAAACAGTCTCAATAGCTACTGATGTATTTACCGGCTGCCATAATGCTGAGCAACAATCATTTGTACGACAAAAATTGCATAAAAAAACGGTAATAGACACTGGAGGTCTGCCCTACGAGATAATACTGGTGTTAGATAAATGGTATATAATAACAACCAATCTGGATGTCTCGGATGGTTTAGCAAACGGCGCAGTTGGTAAACTAGTTCATATCGAAACTGATGAGGCAGGGGCAGTAACTCGTGTGTGGCTGGAATTTCCAGATTCACCAAAGACGGGGCAGAAGATCCGGAGAAAAGCTGCTGCGTTCATCCAAGCAAACAACATCAGCCACACGGCAGTTCCCATTGCACGAAGAACTGCTACGATATATATGAACAATAATAAAATGATTTTCGCCAAAAGAAATCATCTGCCATTGGTATCAGCGTGTGCTATTACTATCCACAAGTCTCAAGGTGGTACGTTTAATCAAATCGTCTATGAATACGAAAAGACACATTCACAACAACTCCTTTACGTAGCCTTGTCCCGTGTCACAAGTATACAGGGATTGTACATCCTTGCGAAGGATGGAAAGAACAAATTTTATCATGGACGCAAAAAAGCTCAATGAATAGACAAGCTACAATCGGAATTTAGAAGATTATCAACAAATCCATTGATAACTGTGACTGACATTCTCCGAGAGTTCATCAGCAGACCAGGCTTATCAATAACAACCCTCAATTGCCAAAGCTTAGGAGCTCATAGCGGAGATTTCAATGATCCGGTGATTCTACGGTCTAATATATTGATACTTTCAGAGACGTGGAAGCAAAACGATCAAGAAATTGATGTTCCCAATTTTAATTGTGTCGTACAGTTCAAAAGACATAATGTGAGAGCAGGGGGTGTCGCAATACTTTGCAATACTGCTCATGGAACGAACATCATGACACCCAATATGGACCTGAACTTGAAACAACTAGAATCGCTTTCAATTGGGTTGTCATCTGTTGGAGAAATGTGTGCAGCTGAATGTCGCACAGAAAGCGGACAGCGGATTATGCTTATAGCACTCTATATTTCACCAAATCAGAAGATGGCGAAAATAATAGAGTTTATTCACCTTCACTTGCTGCCGTATACTCCAGTGGGGGCTGCAGAAGTTGGAGTAGAGCTGGACAAAATACCTATGATTCTAGGTGGAGATATTAACGTTAATTTTGCTTCAGAGGATTCCAAGCCATTAATTCAGTTCTTGCAACAGAAATGGTCATTGGAAATGAACAATTCACCAATTGAATCGACTACACGCCATGGAACCACGATCGATGCAGTTTTCTCACGTTACATCGAAAATTTGGAGTCAAGAGTCTTCATTACCTATTTTAGGTACCACAAACCTATCATTTCGTTCATGAAGAGTCTACCAGAGAATGAAGGTGAAGCTGATTGAGATTTAATTCATCATATTCATACTAATATTATTGTATCTTGAAAAAAGTATAATTATTATGATGAATAAATTAATATTTACAATCAAGAAGTGTTTGATACGTGATTAAAATGATTCCTCTCCCTCTAAATATAGAAAATTAAATAATCCTTGCCGATCCAATCATTCAGTTTCACTTCTATCGCGTGTCTTCATGACACACCATTTTTTTTTTTAATGAATTTTCATAAAATTGGCCCAAAAGACAGCCCCCCCTTTTTGTTAGAATTTCATGATAGCAACTTCTACTTGGGCTCATTCTACGCAGAATCATTTGATAGAATTTGATAGACACTTGGCCAAAGTCTATCAATTCTATAAACTAACATAAAGTAAGAAAAACCTAATGAGGATCATGACGCTGCGGCAGCGAGTCGAATCAGAGCGTCAGGAAAGGGGGGGCGGGGCCATCTCCCATCGCTGGCCACAAAGAGGATAGACTAAAGTAGAGCTAGAGGCTCAGATCTCCGGGATTTCTTGACGCCACGTGAGTGACAATACCGACGCTAGTTATCACCCCGGGTGAGGCAGGGCGCCACTGACACTTGGGGACGCCGTTAGGCTGAGCGAGAATCCCAAATATAGCCTATCCGAGCATTCCATAGTCGGTAATATAGTACTCCCTTCTCTCCCATCAAACAGAAAAGTCGAATCATTATTTCAGCTGCTGGCTATGAAGTTTCACTTCTGTCGCGTGTCTTCATGACACACCGGATTTTTTCTTGAAAGAACATATTTGTTGAAAGTACATATTTGTTGCCTCATTCTTTTCTGTCTGCAAACCAGCCCTGGCTATCTTGAAGGCCCCTTTTTCTCGAAGAATTCACTTAGCCTATCTGCCATGATGTTGGCGATCATCTTATATCCCACATTTAAGAGTGAGATGCCCCTATAGTTACTCACTTTGTGTTCCTCTCTCCCCTTATGAATGGAAAAGATCCTTGCACCTTGCTAACCTCGTCTTATTGTTTCGTTCTTCCATTCATCTTAGTCCACACTCCACAACTTTCTCTTCCATGATTCAGGCAAGTTTTTCAGGAACTCCCCCACCAGCCCGTCTTCTCCCGCGGCTTTCCCATTCTTCAGTCTCTTCAGGACTGCTCCAGATTCACTGAAGGAAATGTCTGCATCCAGCTCTTACATCGTTTGCCTCTTTCCCTTTTCCCATTCCCTTCCATGCTTGCGGCCTCCTCTAGCTCCTCCTAGCACCTTCCTCATGTGAGTCACCCGTTCCCCTCCTGTGATGCTCTCCCTTCCGTGCTTTCTTTGGTCTACATCTACTCACCGCTATCCAGAACTCTCCTGGATTCTTCCTTTTCCTTACTTTTTCTCCCTATCCCATGCTATCTCTCTTAGCCTGTCATTTCTCATCGTGTTCTTTTCGCTATCTCCAGCTTAAACTCCATGCGCTCCTTCTCGTTACTCCGCAAGTAGCAGTTCAGCCTCTTGAAGACTATTGTGCGCTGATCTCTGCATTTTTCTCCCAATCCATCCATTGTCCCTCTCTGCTTCCCCCTTCTCATTTTTCTTAACATGCCTACTTTTTTTGCCACTTTCCATATTGACTCCTTAATTTGACTCCATCGCTCATCCAGGCCTCTTCACATGTCACCTCTCTCGTCGCCATGTCTTGCTGAAATTGTGCCTTAACTTTTGGCAACTAGACTAGTTTCATTTCACCCTCCCTCCTCCTATCTTCTTGCTTATTTCTTCCTCTCCTTTCCACCCCGCCACGATGCCGGTTCCTGATACCCACCACCATGTGGTAGGAGTGAATGGTGGGCCAGATCTTGATGTGCTCTCCTTCTTCTCTGCATTCTTCCAATTTACCCCATATTCCCCCCAGACTTTTCTCGATCCCCACATTCTTGTAACCCGCCATTATTTGTCTTCATCCCGCCCCCCCCCCTCCCCTTTAGACCACCAATGACTGCCCTATTTGCCCAGGTGTCTACCTCCGCACCTTTCGGACTTCTATTTACTCCAATCAGTTTTGCCCCCTTCCCCTCCGCTTATTGTACATTTCCCAATTTTTCCATGAGGCCTTCCTGCTGTTTTTCCTTGCACATGGTTCTCTAATAATACAGCTATGTGAAGTTTCTCTATACTACTCCAAATTCTGTCAACTGTCCTGCATTCTAATCCCTGTACGTTTCAGCAGGTGGCCCTAATGCCGCTCTTTCCGTCCCCCCCCCCCTGCCTACTTTAACTTACCCCCTCCAAAGTTTCCTTCTGCCCCCATCTTGTTTTCCTTTTCGCTGCTTTGTCCTTGTTGCTCCGCTTCCCCCCGTTGCTCTGCTCTCTGCAACTCCCCTACCTACTCATCCCATCTGAATCTCTCACCATCAATCCAGGCACTCTCCTGGTAATCTCTTACCTCCACTCTCCTTCTCAGCTGCTTCGCCCTCGCTGCCAGTTGCTCCAAGTACTTGGTTAACTCCCACTGCCTCGGTGTGACGTCTTCCCTGATGCTCAACCCTTCCCTGCTTACTTTTGCTGTATCTCATAAGCAGGCTTTTCTGCCAGTTCCAGGAGTAATGCACCTGACACCAGCGTCAACCCACTCGTTACCACGATGCTCAAGTATGTACTCTTTTTCACCCTTCTCACTGAATTGTCTGCTGGAATACTGTATTCATTTTTTTGAATTTTCTGGAGCAAATTCAAGAAATTTGCCCTATGCAGAACAGTATTTGCAAACTTTGCTGCACGCCGAATCAATCTTTATGCAGCTAATTATTCTAATTATAGAAAGATGTTGGATTTGAGATTATGTGCGTCTGAGGAGACTTGGAGATTGGTGGAAGAATCACTCACGTTTAACACTTAACTTAAATCGCGATAGATAATAGACCTTACGTAGCTCTTCAATAAGAGACTTTCCCGATTGAAGTCTGTTTGGGTATTACTTTTTGCGTCCAAAAATTCTTACAAAGTCAATGTTCTTATTTGGAGAGGGTAAAAAACGGCGGGAGTCAGGGAGACAACCTCATTTTTCAAAATCTCGGAAGACAAAGCGGGGCTTATTGCTGATTGGCGAAAAAATGGAAAAGTTCATATATTTCTCAGACAGTAGTGGGGGGTAGTGACGCACGACTTTGGGTCAGTGTATCACGGAAGGTTCTAGGGGCGTATTGCAGGTAGGCAGGTGACAAGCCAAATCTCATTAAGGAGATTTACCTGGATTAGACTAATGATACAAGTCGAAAATAGTAGGTGTGTAAAAAAAGTCGAAGGTTACTTTATCGCTAGTAATTAGTCTGCCATACACAAAGGTTCTTGAGTTAATAAATATACCCAAATGAAATTGAAAATTTCATGTGACGCCCATTTTTTGCCCATTTGCAATGGAAAAGGTTCGGATTATCCTCAATAAAACGCTTTGTTGAGCAGATGGTGAAATTTGACAATGGATAATCCATCAAAAGGAGAATTTTACAATCCATTTATAGTAAGTTCACTCAATGTATGCTAATGAGAAAACCTTCCAAGAGTTTAAGTTCGAAAGAAAAAATATCTATATTGAAATACCAATTTTAAGAATTTTAGAATCAAACAAATGGTAATTTCGCGTATTTTAAGACCCAACATACTCCCTCGTTGAGAGCGTTGCGATCAATTGAATACTTCAGTTACCGGAATCTGCCCGAAGTGGGGCCAATCTTCGAACGTTGAGGTTAACTTCTCCGGTGGATGTGCGCAGCTTCACCGTTCTGATGATACCATCATCAGCTGGATAGGCTTCAAGGACGCGGCCCATGCGTGACTGGAGCGGAGGCAGGTTGTCGTCACGTAGGAGCACTAAAGAGCCGATGGCGATGTTATGATGGCCTCTGGTCCAATTGTGACGGATATTGAGCTCCGCCTGTTACTTTTTGTGCCAACGGGTCCAGAAGTGTTGTTTCATTTTCTCCAGATGTTGCCAATATGATAAACGATTGTCAGGTGTTATTGTCTAGTCTGGCGTGGGAAGGTCGGTGTTCATTTTACCATGGAGAAAATGAGCTGGCGTGAGGGCGGAGAGATCAGTGGGATCAGAGGATAATGGAGTCAGCGGTCTGGGATTGAGAATGCCGACAATTTTTATGCATAAGGTGTTGAGCTGTTGGTAAGTCAGCACATCATTCCCGATGACTCGCTTCATATGCCATTTGCACGATTTCACGGCGGCCTCCCCGATGCCACCGCAGTAAGGAGATACAGGAGGGATGAAATGCCGCGATCGGCGAGATAGCGGTTGATGAATTCGTCGTGTGCCGCGTTGTTGAGGAGTGTGTAAAGTTGTAGCATTATCAGAGTGTAGGACGGATGCAGGACGGATACCTGGAGATGAAGCGGGTGAGGGTCGCCAAGAATTGCTCACTGGTCAATTCGTCGACCAATTTGATGGGTACTGCTTTTGTTACGAAGTAGACAAAGATACATATCCAGATCTTCATTTTGTTGCGATTGCGAAATTGTTTCTCTTTGATGAGGAATGGACCACAATAGTCCACTCCAGTGTAGGTAAAAGGGTTCGCTTGAGTTTTGCGGGTGCTGGGTAAATCGGCCATCGGGTAGTGAACAGGTGGAGGATGCACCCTAGTGCAACTGATGCACTTGTGAATGATAGTCCTCACCGTTGTCAACCCAATACCGTTGACGAAGGAGATGGAGTGTTGTCTAGACCCCGGTGTGCAGGTGGGGCCGGCGGAAGGTGAATTGCCCCTGTATAGTATCGTTCGTTGAAAGGTGGCGGGCGGGGGGGGGGGGGGGGGTACAGTGGAATAAACTTTGATTACGAAATATCATATTTTGCATTAGTACTCAATTTTTTCTTTTCTGTTTAACAATAGCAAATGTCGACGAACGTTTTTGATTCTTCTTGATACACTCATCAATAAGTTCTTGTAAATCTAAAGCTTCAGCAAGTTCCCAATGAATATGTAATATCGCAATGTTATTCGGTCGATCTTGCAACATTGTCGAACGAAGATAATTTTTCAAACGCCTTAGAGCAGAGAAACTTCTTTCATTCGTACATGTGGAGTGAGGGATTGCTAATAGCAGTCTAATAAATCGGAAATATTCTGCGACTAGTCCAGTACACCACGAGTTCTCCTTCATAAAAGTCACAACATCTTTTACGCTGTGCAAAATAGTACTACTCTTCGTGGCAATATTAATGAAATCATTACGATGTGTAATCAGTGCTTCTCGGTTGAAGTCTCCTTCATAGAATTTTACGATTTCATCTGCGCATCCCCCAGTAGTATGAATACTATTATGGATACTCTTCATCCATTCACGTTCACCCACTTGATGAACTGTTCATATATATGTGTTCCATTGTCTTTTAAGAATGTTCACACCCAGATAAAAATATGTAAAATCTCTTACAATGCAAGAACTAACGCTACTTTCGCTTTAAGGACAGTTGTCTCTACGCGAATTAATCCGATCACTAATCTACTATTATTCGATTAGTCACCAAAATGGCATATCGACTTTTGCGAGTTATTATGTATGGAGGATCAATAAGGTAGATCGATTCCACGAGCAAGTTCCACCAAGATCTTGTTAACTTCCCGGGTGTGTCCAAACTGTCTTTTTCTGTCAAGTTTACCATACAGGTAAACTTTTTGAGGCTCCACGAAACTTAATTTCATTGATGGAAAACTCTGGTGTGTACTCTTATGCTTACATTACATGTCAACACTTTTGGCGATTTCGCAGTACTGTCCTAGTGTAACTGTAATGCGAGCTTTTCAGTTTCCGGATTCTTTAGTATTACTTTGTTGAGTTTATTATTCTTTCAAAATGTATAGAAAATAGGGGGAAAATATCAAAATTCTCAATGCGCTAATTTTTATGAAATTTTGGCCATAACACCCGATTGTACCACTCGATTTTGTGAGATTCGGAAAAAATTAAGTCAGTGAATCGTGTTGCAAAAACCGTTTCCGAAAAATTTGCTCCTTCGGAAAAAGTAAAATTGTAGTCCTCTTCAGAATCGTTTGTACCCAATTGTACCACTCGAATTGTTCAGGTTCAAAAAAGACTAATTCAGAATTCAATTCAATAAATAATTTTGCAAATAGAGTTTTCACAAAATTGCCACTTTCATCAAAGGTAAAATTGGGTTCGTATTCGAAACAATTGCGTTCCTATTCAGAACCGTTTGGACCCATTTGGAACCATTTGTAACACTAACATTTTTCTTTTATCACTTTGAAACAAAAAAAAAATTAATAGTCCAAGTATAATGGGAATATTTTGACATACATGTAATCATGATCAAATCCGATTGACATGCAATTCGAGATTCTGATAGATCTTGAGCCGCCGAAGATTGTACCACTTTTTTTTTTCATTTGTACCTCAAAATTGGAACATGTAATTCCTTTTGCGAACTCAGTTTGTAACTTCTTTGCACTTCCAAATCAAGTCTCAGCGGATTCTTATGCAAAATTAGTTGTACCCGATTGTACCACTCGAATGTTTAGTTTCCAAAAAATAAGCCAGTTAATCAATTGCAAATGCCGTTTGCAAAAAATTTGGACTTTCGAAAAAAATAAAATTGCACTCCTCTTCAGAATCCTTGCACCCGATTGTACCACTCGTTTTTTTTATTCCAGAATAATTCAGTTCAATAAAGAATTTTTCAAAAATTGTTTTTAACAAATTGTCACTTTCGTCAAAAGTAAAATTGGGTTCCTGTTCAGTATCATTTGTACCCCCAATTTTTTTTTATCAATTCAAAAGAAAAAAAACTAGATACTAGTCAAAGTATAATAGGGATTTTTTGGCAAACATGTGGTCATAATCGCATCCGATCGACATGAAATTCAAGATTCTGATAGATCTCGACCCGTGAGGATTGTACCACTTTTTTTTCGTTTGTACATCAAAATTTGAACATGTAATTCATTTTGCAAACTCAGGTTGCAACTGACAATTGAACCACCGGATGCTTATGTGAAATTGTTTAGACGCGATTGTATCACTCGATTTTTTTTCGGATTGAAACAAAATTCGAGATTCTGTTGGATTACGAGTCTCGGATTGTACCGATGTTTTTTTTGTTTGTACCTCAACAATGACCCTCCTTTTGATCTTTTCATAACCGTTTGTAACCATTTCGCCGTTACGACTGGAGTTTTACGAATTTTTGTGCACAAACGTTTGCACTTGTATATACCAATTGATTTTCTTGTATTCGGAATCGCGGGAGTCGTCAAATTATTTTGAAAAGACAGTTTGCACATAAATTATACTCGCAAATGGACTCACACCGGATTCTTATTTAGAATCATTTCGTACACGATTTTACCATTTGACTTTTTGAAGTGAAACTTCTTATGGGACTATATGAAGGTGTTACGCTGTTCGGCCACTTACCGGGGATGGCGGCGAGGGTCGAGGGGGTGAGTGGTTTGTCAACAAACGATTGTACTTGATTATACCCTTTGATTAACTTCCCGATTCCCGGGAAGTTATTGTAATGACCCCGAAATCAACTCTTTTCATTTCATCGAGTGACTAATGTTTAAGGGTTTCAAAATGGTCTCCAACACCTTATAAGTCGGAGTGTGTGTTTTTGTTTTCCTCCGTCCCTCTCATTTGTACGCCCCCGGTAGCGGCCGTGTAAGCATTCCTTCAGGGGGCGTACCGGACACCCACCCATGTGGCTGGGGCCGACTTTCGCCATTTTTTGGCCATTGTACTTCTAAACACAGGGTCAACCTCCAGAAACACCTGTGCTACGATGGCCGGTGCCTATGATGGAACCCCCCCCCCTGCGTCGGGTTAGGTTCCCGCTCGGCCGGGTGGTCTCATTTTATGGGTACCGCCGATACACGAAAATATTTTGAAAAAATATTCCCCGGCGGCCGGGCGCGAACCTAGGACCTTCGGAGTAGTAGGCAGATACTCTACCACTACGCCAAAGCCCCGACTGTCGGAGTGTGTGTGTGTGTGTGTGTGTATGCGTACTATTTGATTGTATGTTGTAGATAACTTATCGTCAAAAATATGAAATTCATTGAGCCAGTTATTGCCTAAGTTATGACAGTTACGAAAAAAATCTATAATGCATGAACAGGGTAGTTTCAGGTGAATAGTAACATTCATTACAAACTTTTTTGTTCATCATTTTTCGCTTTTGGTATGTAGGGTTATGAACAGTTGAAATTTGAAAAGCATCGGCTGGAATAGGGGGTTTGTGAATTACTTTTGATACAGGGGACTACGAAAGGTAACATAGACACCGATATCCACCCGGTTTACCCCGTGTATGTCCAACAACACATTTTTCATGTATTAACTTGAAAAACTATAAATTGCCCCAATTTTAAACCGATTTCAATTTTTGATTTTTTGAAAATCTCGTTTCTACACAGAAGTGTAGAAAATGATATTTTTTCGTTTTCATGTTTTTTGTCGATACCTTGTGTACAAATAAAAGTGTTTGCATTTCTCTCATTTCTAATCAGGACTTGGATGCACAACTTCCTTCTCCAAAAAAAAGCTGGAATCGATTGATAAAATACAGATAAAAAAAATGTATGTGCTTCCATTTTCCACCGATTTTGATTTTTTTTTAAATACTCGTGCAACATAAAATACTTTGATTTGTAAACAAGCTAACGACAAAAAAATGAAAACGCAGAAAAATAATTTTCTACACAGCTATGGAATAGAATGGAAATATGTTCTGTTATTTTTCGCTGGAGTGAAACGAGTAATTAATCAAGTTAATCAATTAAACACTTTCATTTGCTGGCTCATTAAAATAATTTTTCTCATCGGGAAATCACACGAATGTAGCAGTAGACTAAAGTAGCAACTATTTTAAACAAAAATCTAGTGTCACTGCGCCTGCAATTAAAATTTATTTACAGGTTAAAATATAACTTCAATAATGGAGTTGCTTAATTCAGACAAACAAATCGTACTAACATCATCTGGAGCTCGAAACCAAGGATTAAAAGGCTTCCAAAGCTAACTGGACTCCAATTTCATCTCCTCATCAAAACCGTTCAAATGAAGAAAAAACCAATGTTACACTCATCTACGAACCATTCTGAAAGAGAATCCGATGCGAGGTGAGCTGTAACTATAAACTTTTCACAAATCATTATATGGAAATAAAAAGAAGCTTCATGTGCTATGGAATGTGCTTATATTCTGATGTGAAAAACAATATTTGCAAAATTGTTTATTGAATTGAATTATTCTGGAATAAAAAAAATCGAGTGGTACAACCAGGTACGAACGATTCTGGCGAGCAACGGAATTTTAATTTTTTCGAAAGTGCAAATTTTTCGCAAACGGTATTTGCAAAGTGATTCACTGGCTCATTTTTTTCGAAACTAAAAAAATTCGAGTGGTACAATCGGGTACAAACAATTTCGCATACGAATCCGCTGAGACTTTATTTGGAAGTGCAAAAAAGTTACAAACTGAGTTCGCAAAATGAATTATATGTTCAAATTTTGAGGTACAAAGGAAAAAAAATGGTACAATCCTCAGCGGCTCGGGATCTATCAGAATCTCGGATTGCATGTCAATCGGATATGATCATAATTACATGTATGTCAAAGTAGTCCCATTATACTTGGACTATTAATTATTTTTTTTTGTTTTGAAGTGATAAAAGAAAAATGTTAGTGTTACAAATGGGTCCAAACGGTTCTGAATAGGAACGCATTTATTCCGAATAGAAACCCAATTTTACCTTCGACGAAAGTGACAATTTTGTGAAAACTCTATTTGGAAAATCATTTATTGAATTGAATTCTGAATTGTTCGTTTTCGAAACTGAAAAATTCGAGTGGTACAATTGGGTACAAGCGATTTTGAAGAGGACTGCAATTTTACTTTTTCCGAAGGAGCAAATTTTTCGCAAACGGTTTTTGCAAATCGATTCACTGACTTAATTTGTTCCGAATCTCAAAAAATCGAGTGGTACAATCGGGTACAAACGATTCTGAAGAGGACTGCCATTTCACTTTTTTCGAAAATATAAATTTTTTGCAAACGGTATTTGCAAATTGATTCACTGGCTTAATTTTGTTCGAAACTAAAAATTTGATAACAATCAGGTACAAACAATTGTGCATAAGAATCCGCTGAGAGTTAATTTGTTAGTGTAGAAGAGTTGCAACCTGTCTTTGCAAAATGAATTACATGGTCAAATTTTGAAGTACAAACGAAAAAAAAGGTAGTACAATCACGAGTGGCTCGAGATCTATCTGAATCTCGATTTTCATTCAAATCGGACAAAGGCGGATTCCAGGTTCACGCACCTGTGACTACGGTATCGAACACCCCGTAGTCAATGTTACAGTAATAATCCTTCGGAGTTTGGAACGTGTCAGCTTGACTGGCGCCACTGTTTTCGAAACTTCTTGGAACTTTCCGTTTGCGCTGCAATTGTGGATCGTCGGACGCTAAATCCTTGGCACCAGTGATAGCGTTATCCCAAATTGTGTCAAATTTCGAGTCCCTCATTCCTTCTAAATTAGTTGTCGCCGCTTCAACTTTCCTATGAGAGTCGTGTATACATAAATCGGTTTTCTGAAGTCCTTTGTTCAGAATTTCGATCCTATCGTATAATTCTATGACCGAGGTCAGTAGGAAATAGAATTCAAACAACTCCAGGCACTTCAAAAATCCGCTGACTTTTGCTGATACACTGCTGTCTACTCCAGGATCAGTGCTCCTTGCTTCAAAAAATTGTAAGGCTGCGCTGTAGTTAGTCTTACAGTGTATTGACTTCAGAGAACGCCCTCGCATGCACCACCTGTATACACACAACAGTTCCATTAGCATACAGTGAACAATGATGAGATATTGAATTATATAAATGGAAACTCACCTTGTAGGACTAAAAGTGACTAGCGTTGGGCTATCAGCGCCTTCTGAAACTATCCCTACCTTTTGAAACTCTTGGGCCTGGGCTAAGCGCTTTGGTGAACCTCTCATAAAATTTATGAGATCTTTGGTGACAACAATAAAATTCTTGACTGGTGGTACGGTTTCCATTAAGTCTTGTACACCAAGATTTAAGCGATGAGCATCACAATGGACGAATAAGGCACGATGTTCTTTTTCTCTAATTCGAGCTTCAAGACCTGAAATTCTACCGGAGCCATTTGAGACACCATCGTACCATTGTCCACGCAACTTCTTGAAGTCCAAACGGCTCTTTTCAAAAACGTCTTCTACCTCGGAAGGTAGGGTTGCTGCTTTCGTATCAGATGTTTTGTAGAAACCCAGGAAGATTTCACTAATGGATAACTCATCAGAAACAATTCTTATGGACATACAAATTTGCTCTGAACGAGAAACATTTGATGTTTCATCCAAAATCAACGAGAAAAAAGGTGCTGATCTAATTGTTTTGAGAATTTTCTCGCGTACTCTCGAAGCCAATATATCCAGTATGTCATTTTGTATATCATGATGCAGCCATTTGTGCCCTGATCTTTTCAACCAATCATCCAATTCCGGAATATCTTCTGCTCTCGTTTTCAAGAACTGAAGAAAATTCGAACGTTCGTCCTTATCGCTGCGTCTCAACGGTTGGCCTTGTATACCCAACATATTGACTGCACTAAATATGTTGCACTACACTCTTAGCGTCTAAACTGACTAGTAATTGATTAGAAGATCTGTGAAGCTCACTCAGTTCGTGTGTTGGGAGTGCTTTATAAGCGTTTTTTTCCAACAATTGAAGCTCACAGTAACAAAGGCTTCTCGTGAATTCTGACTGTTTTTGCCAACTGGTATTTGGAGTCCTTGGATGGAGACTTAACTGTCGTTGGATCTAGAAATCAGAACATACATTGACTCAATCGTGAATAAAATTGAAGTAAAAGTCTACCACGAAATACATACCTGGAACGTTGAGATTCTTTTGAATCAGAATATGATTGGGATCGGATACATCATCACTTGGTTTGTCAGAGGTTATGTCTGGTTTTAAAGGGACTTTAGAAACATATGATGTTTCCCCTGACTCTTCCAGTTCTATCCTCTGTCTTTTACTTGCTCTCGTGATGAATGTGTTCATCCTTTACTACTACCAATACTAAAACTATATATATATATATGGGGCATTCCAGGCCAAATTTACCATTTTGAAACCTGACCTTGTCTAATTCAGTTCCTATATTTTTTTCTGGATGCTAGATGACGAAAAATGTATCCTAATTTTTTTTTAGATTTTTTTGTTAATTAACGTTTTTTAAATATTTTTTTTTAGCCAATTTCCACCTGCCATAATGTAAAAATCTGAAAAAATTCACAAAAATTGACAATTCAAAAATAAAATTTTTGAGCCATATTAAAAAATGGCGTTCGACATAGATCATCTGTTATGGCCAAAAAACCATTTTTTGTATATTTTTCACCAAGAAGTGTCATAGAAATAAACAAGTTCTTATGATGACATGATATTTTTAAGATACCTGATGATGAATCTTGCAATTATTTTTGCAATAAAACGATCCTTACACTTCTCATTAGCAATCCTAATTGTCTATAGTACTTTATCGCAAGAACGATTATAGACAGAAAAAAGTCTTTAACGGATGTTGTTCCTTATGTAAAAATACACAGTTTATATATTTCCTTTCTAGTTGTGATATTCTAGAAGATATTGCGGATCGAAGCTCAGCAGATAGCGAAATCTAATTATTGATTAGATTAGAATCAAAGTATTTGAAAGAAAATAGCAAAGATACCCAATTTGTGCTTCAATTCCTACGTGTCACATTTCCTTCTTTACCGACGCACACAAGAAAATCCGGTAATGCCCGCCAGAGGGTTACCGTTGCGGAAATACAATAACCAGTTCCACCTTATTAATCGTTTCCCCCTTCCATCGCAGTGCTCCAAAACTCAACAAAATGGACGCATGTGCTCCCCTCGGAAAATAAAAAAATTGAATTGAATCAATTAAGGTGTTCAATAACTAAAAGAGGTTTACATAGTTCCTGAGTTACGACGAAATAACAAAGTGAAATTCGTGGAGGCGGCCTACGTTATATACTTCTCGATTTTAGAAATTTTTGTCAAAAGACACAACGGACGCAGTTTTTCGGGAGATTTTCAGTGGTAAGCCACCAAATTCAACAACATGCTTTCCCATCATAACACTCAATGTTCCCTTAAAAATACAATGTCAATATTTTTTCCGGTTGTGTCGTTGCACTGTTGATAGACATAACATGGGCCCCGTGAAACATGGTGATCGTTGCTGCAATCCATTAAACAAGCCGAATCACACCAAGAAAAAAGGGTTGCGGCCACCTTCAAAAAGATTGTGCACGACCTGGAATTTGGGAAATATGGATAGGCTATGTGTGGATTGCAGGATGGAGTTACTATACGCAGAACCACCATCAACGTCTGTTTCAAATGCCGATGATGAACTCGCAAACACAGATCCACCACCAGCGCCTGCTGCAAATAGCGACGATGAACATGAAGAAGCGCAGATTGACAATGATATGAATGTTGAGGAACTGTATCCTCAAGAAATTCTAAAATCGTTTGCGAGCAGTGGACCGTCGAATGTTTTGAGTTCATTAAGTAAGATCTTGAAATTTCCATATTTTCTCTTATACTCTTATAACCAGCGCCAGGAAGTTGATTTAATTGAAAAATTAATACTAAAAAAATTATTAGTACGATTATTTGACATGCCTATGAAGGGTCGGAATTTAGTATTTGAAAAAGAATAAAAGAAAGTGAAATTTAATGGAAATTATAGAAATTCCAGATAGTTTAATAGGGAGAGCGCCAGACCGGCAATCTGGAGATATAGATTCGACTCTTACTCTGGCACATTTCCCTAATTTTTTCTGAAATTCTCTTATTTACAAAATACAAAATTTAGAGGAAGGATTTTTAAATAGATCAACTTCCGGGCCTTGCTTATAACTGACTCTATATCAATTTCTATGATTTAGGTTCAGGAGCTACTTCATCAGAAACTCTACATGCAACTCCATTGAGTATTAATACGCGACTACCTGCAATGAATGACGCTCTGGGAATATTAGATCAGTCTCCAATTCCAAAGAAAAAATTGAGCGATGAATCATGGATACATAAGAAGGTGGAGAAAATAGCTACCAACTTGAGATCATCATTGGGCGTCGATTGTGATGCAATGGCCAACAGTAGTACTCGTGATCTTCAAGATATCCTTGACAGATTAATGAAAAAATATCATGATGCGGCGACTACGAATTCTGAAAAAATTCAAATCCTCACAATTTTACCATCACATTGGAGTGCAGGAGAAATGGCAAAGGCAATGGGTGCGACGAAATATATGGCAAAGAAAGCGAAGGAGCTTGCTGAATGTAGGGGAGTTTTGGCTATGCCAGATAAAAAACTAGGTAATGAAGTGCTATAAGAATAGAGGCTGAAAGACTCATGAAATGTATAGTATTTTTAATTTATCATTTTCATATTGATTTTTTTTTCAGTATGAATATTATCTCATTATAATTAGAACATTCCATGCCAAATTTAGTGTTTTAAACACTGACCTTCTCGGAATGGTTTTACTTTTTTTTCTATGACTGTATGATGAATGTCCAGAATTTTTTCTAGATTTTTTTCAGAAAATACTGAAAAAAATCACAAAAATTCAACGTCAGAGCTTTTTTCAGCATAGAGAGTCATACAAAAGAAAATCAAACCATTCCGAAAAGGTCAGGCATTAAAACAACAAATTTGGCATGGAATGTCCCTATATTATTCTATTATGTCATCATTTCAATGATGATCACTGCAGGTCGAGCTGTCTCTGAAAATACGAGGACCATGGTACTGGCATTCTATAATGACGATCGAGGGACTACGCTTATGCCAGGCATGAAAGATTTTGTGTCGGTTAGAACTGAGGAGAACACACGTATCCATGTGCAGAAACGGCTAATTTTATCCAGTTTGAAGGAGTTTTATGAGGACTACCGCACGCAATATCCCAAGGCTAAAGTTGGCTTCTCCATTTTTGCTTCACTAAGACCCAAACATTGTGTTTTGGCAGGTGGAAGTGGCACACATACGGTGTGTGTGTGTTCTATTCACCAAAATGTGAAGCTTATGATGATAGGTGATTTAAATTTCTCCCTTTTAAATTAAAATCCCTCAAATCAAGATTGTGTCTCACCAACCTTTTATTTTACAATTTTTGTTCTTTTCTGGTTTTTTTAGGAGCTAATTTGAAAGGGTTGTCGGAAGATGCACCTCACCCTCTGGATGATTATCGTGACTGTATTAAGTTAGTCGTATGTTCCAATCCATCACCAAACTGTTATCTTGGTCAATGTCCTGATTGTCCTGGTACATCAGTTTTGCATGATTTACTGGAGACCATTTTTGAGGAGAATAACATTTCGAATGTAGTCTATAAGAATTGGGTATCCACTACGCGTGCTAATCTAGAAGAATTCATCAAGAAATCTGATGACTTTATCGACACTTTTTGCGAAACGATTCAAAATCTTGTGCCTCACAATTTTATCGCTAAGCAACAGGCATCCTTCATGAAGGAGACAAAAGAGTCACTTCAAGCCAATGAATTCTTGGCTGTTTGTGACTATGCAGAAAACTATGCATTCGTAGTGCAAGAAGCTGCACCAGGATTTCATTGGAATAATGATGCAGCCACAGTCTATCCAGTTGTGCTCTATTTTAGGGAAAACGAGGTGATTAATCATCGAAGTTTGGTAATTATATCCAATTGCTTGAATCACGATGCAACTGCAGTGTATGCTTTTTCAAAAGTTGTAATTGATTTTATGAGAACTCTCAACAAGAACGCCACGAAGGTTCACTATTTCTCCGACGGAGCACCACAACAGTTCAAAAACTGGAAATATCTTCTAAACTTGTATCATCACAAAGATGATTACGGGATTGATGCTGAACATCACTACTTCGCCACTGCACATGGTAAAGGGCCCTGCGATGGAGTCGGAGGAACATTGAAGAGAGAAGCAGCACGAGCTAGTTTACAACTTCCTCTTGATTGCCAGATAACAAAACCAGAGCAACTATTCGAATGGGCCGATCACCCTAACCACCTGCCAAACATTACTGTGAAATATTGTCCTCAAGAACAGTACGATGCAGCAAAAGAATTTCTGAAAAGTCGCTTTGAACTAGGAAAGACGATTCCAGGCACACAAAAAATTCATTCCGTGATTCCTAATGTGGATGGTCGACTATGTGTGAAACCTTATTCTAGTTCTAATAATTGTACTTATCCGAGTATTGTGAAGAAAAAGAAACTATAAAAATCGAACCACAGGAGTATCCTTCGTTTCTTGATCCTTCGCAGCTTTAATTGGCAATATCTTTTAGATTATCACAGCTAGAAAAAAAATTCATACCACATAAAATGTGTATTTTTACATAAGGAATAACATCCGTTGAAGACTTTTTTTCTGCCTATAACCGTTCTTGCCATAAAGTGCTATAAACCATTAGAATTGCTAATGAGAATTGTAAGGATCATTTTATTCCAAAGATAATTGCAAGAATCATCATCAGAAATCTCAAAAATATCATGTCATCATGCAAACTTGTTCATTTCTCTGGGACTTCATGGAGAAAAATATACAAAAAACGGTTTTTTGGCCATAACGGATGATCTATGTCGAACGCCATTTTTTAATATGGCTCAAAAATTTTATTTTTGAATTGTCAATTTTTGTGAATTTTTTCAGATTTTTACATTATGGCAGGTGGAAATTGGCTAAAAAAAATTATTTAAAAAACGTTAATTAACAAAAAAATCTAAAAAAAAATTAGAGTACATTTTTCATCGTCTAGCATCCAGAAAAAAATATATGAACTGAATTAGACAAGGTCAGGTTTCAAAATGGTAAATTTGGCCTGGAATGCCCCATATATATACATATACATCTATATATACAATGCCGCATGGACGGATACAGGTACAAGGGGCTAACCTGAACGACCGCTCAGCTCTTGAGGGCTTGTTTGGGGCTGTGGAATGGTGGGGAGCGCGACGAGTAGACTCGTAGAGGGGCGGAGCGGGAAATTTTGGAGAAAGGTCGAGACGGGCTCAGCAGACATTTTCTTTTCTTCTCAAAACTGCGTTTATAAAGTGAGATTTTTTCAATTTAGGTTGGAGAGAAAAATCATCTTTTATTCCCGTATATGGTGTACCATACACCCGAGACCTCCGTGTCTGGTAGACCATATCGACCATACCCTTTCGCCGGGCCTGTGTGCAGGTGGATTAGGTGTTGATGAGGCCAGTGTTCTTCAGTTTGTTGCAGCCATGCAGACCAGTGTAGCCAAAGTTGAGTTTTTAGAAAATCGAGGTAAGTTGACCTCGTGAGATGGCATTCACTGGATTTTCGTGGTTGCGAACGTTTCCTTTCCAATCGAAACTCGCAGAATCGGTCATAGATTATATCTGTGTGCACTTGAACTCACTGTCGGTGTACACAGACTTCTACGTTGATCCTCTCCCTTCTCAGTCTGATCACCTTCCTGTAGTCCTCGAAATCTCGTTTCCCTCCATTATTCCCAATTGGTCTCAATCCTGTAGCTCGCAATTCAAACCATACAAGTGGAGGCATAACTCTGTGTTGCTGTATCGGCAGTACACGTGTCTTTCTCATCGAATCATGTGGAACGCCAGTGCCTCAATTGATGAACTTTCTCATAACTTGAATAAGGCCATTGTCGATAGTATTCGTAAGTTAAATATGTTCAATGATATTTGCTCTAGCTTGCCCCCAGTTCGGCGCCAGGAATTGTTTGATGATGATTGCAAGAGATATCAGTGTACGATGCTTGTTGCTTTTCATCAGTGGCAGAATTCGAAAAAAACTCGCATCTTAAAAACGTATACAACACTTGCGTGCTGGTGGTAAAAAAATTTTTGAATCTAAAAAGCGGGATTTTGAAAATATACTGAGACTTCAACTAGAAGCTGTTCACGATACTGCCTCTTTTTGGAGAGTGATTAATAAGTACCGTCGATCAGTTAAAAGCATCGATGATATCAACAAAGAAGTATGGGAAGAATTTTTGGGTACGTGTTTCCCTCCCCGGGTGGAGTACTGTTTTTCATTACTGTCTCAGTCCCATCCTATTCTTGATGTATACATTACTCAAGAAGAGATCTCCAAAACTCTGTCCTCTTTAAAAATGGGAAAAGCCCCTGGCTGTGACGGAATTGGAAATAAATTTTATAAAAATCTATCCTCTAATTGGTGATTATACATTGAATGTCTGTGCAATAAAATCCTAGATGCTCAAGTTATTCCTACTCAGTGCGCGGGAGTTAACCTTTTCATGCTGTACAAGAAGGCTGACGCCCTCGAGCCAGGTAAGCACAGAGGGATTTCGTTGATTAATTGCATAACAAAAATTTCCTCTACTATCCTGGTTAGAAAGCTTGAACTGTGGGCTGGTGAATCTGCCGTCCTTCCGGAATTTCAATCTGGATTTTGGAAGGGTCGTGGTTGTATAGACAATATTTTCACTTCAGCAGTAATATCACAAATGTTCGTAGGATCTAAGCGTAAGCTCTACACTTTTTTTATTGACTTTACTCGAGCATTCGACAGCGTCATTCATCATAAATTGTGGCAAAAGTTATACACGTTAGGAGTGTCTTCCAAATTCATAAATATGTATAAAAATTTGTATGATAATGCCAGGACTGCAATGCGCTCTTCATACGGTCTCACGAATTACTTCGATATATCTGACGGCGTCCTGCAGGGGGGATTAAGAGTCCTATATTCTTTGCGCTTTTTCTTTCTGATCTTGCAATATATTTGCGAGAGAAGGGTTGTAGGGGAGTGGGTGTTGGTCCTCGGAGCGACATAATGCTTCTAGCTTACGCGGACGATATTGTCGTTCTGGCGGACAGCCCCTCTAACCTCCGCAGAATTCTGAGGCATATTAAGGAATATTTTGCCGATAACTCGTTGCATTTGAACTGTAGTAAGTCTAAGATAATGATTTTCCAGGGCCCGGAAAGAAGACTTGATCTCTCTTTTATATTTGATGGGAAACCTCTAGAAATTGTCAATGAATACCGTTTTCTTGGGATCAGGTTCTCTTCCTCGGGTTCTTTTCGTGTAGCGACTGAGGACAGGGTCGGCGCCTTGACTAGCGCTGCATCGGCGGCTCTTAATATCTCGTACAATCCTAAAGCAGATTAGTGGCTCACAATTGATACTCTTTAGTGCTTAGTGTTATATCTTACGGTTGTGAAGTCTGGGCCCTCAGCGAGCGCGATCGCATGGAAGGGGCTCAAGTAGAGTTTTTCAAAAGGGTTCTCAATCTCCCTCTCTCGACAGCGAGTTACGTGGTAAGACTTGAGACCGGGAGAGCTCCCTTATCGCCTACTGCCCTTGAATACGCTCTTAACTGGTTAATTAGGTTGCTGAAGATGGTGGATTACCGTTTTCCCAAAATATGTTTCAATCACTTATACACTTTAGCCAATCTAGATATAAAACATAACTGGTTCCTCCAACTTCGGTACCTTCTTGAAAACTGTGGCTTCCCCAATGTTTGGCTCAATCTCTCGGCCTCCAACTTGCAGTATATAAAAAATTATATTATTGAGAGCTTTATCAAGAGGTATGCTAATAGTTCTAGTTTCTGTTTTTATAAAAATTTACCGGTAGTAGTGGGACCCCAACCTTATCTGTACCAAAATACCCCCTTAGATTATGAACGTATATTTGCGCGCATTAGACTATATAATAAATTCAACTTAGATATAAGAATGGCTGGTGACTCTATTCATTTCAACCCCTTCGAAACCTGTGCAAGATGTAACTCTGAAGATAATGGTCTTATTCACTTTTTAACAGTTTGCCCTGCTCTTGATCATGGTAGATGGAATATCTTTGGTACTGAACTTACTACAATTAGTTTTTGGTTTGATTCTTTATCTCTTGTAAGGAATTCTGGGGAAATTCCCTCGCTCGTCGCAAAATTCCAAGCCAATCCACGAGGCAGAGCGTAAGTGTGCAGAGAAAATTATCGTAGAATCAAATACGTATTTCATAAAGAGTCGAGTCATTAAATTTCGAGTTGAATTAAGAGTATGGATATATGGAGCTAGGTTAGATTTAAGTTATACGTTTAGAGTTATTGGGAGTTATAGAGTTTACGTTTCACGCCTTAAATAAAGCCGTGGTGGTACCAGATAAATTAGTTATATAGGGCCCATAAGATTCTCGTGTCAAAGGCCAAGATATCATCGAGCTGCACGATAATTCTTGACTTTCCCGGTCACGGATACTTCGCAGATAGGTTAGGAGCAGTTGAGATACTGTCACTCAAAAAAAAAAAGATTTCGGGAAACGGTTTCGTTTTAGATGGAAGATTACGTGATCCAAAACGACCATGGCTTTTACGTGAATTGCCAACGGTCGTTCAGTTAAGGATAAGTTATGTGGTTCAGTTCCGTTTTTGTTCCGACATTCGTTTACGTTTAACTTTGATCCGGAATCTCAAGGATACCGCCGCGAGGAGAACTTATAACTAATTTGTTTATCCGGAGAGTGAACATCTAACTCGGGAACATTTGATTAGTTTTATAGTCGTGTTATAGTTCCGTATTTCTAATTCAAATTTAGTAGTTACCGAGTGGGGGAAAAATAGTACGAAACCCATCCGTACGCCGCGCGCCGGTCCCTGTCGTCGTTGCGCGTAGTGAGAACGGACCCACTCCCCTTGCGGCTAACCATGAGGACACTCTCCTTTCTGGACAACCACGAGTTGCACACACCACGGAAAGTTAAGTTTGGTTATTGAGGAGACTGTGCCAATTGAGTCTCAGTTCCCGATTAGACGAAAAGAAAAAAAAAGAATTAGGACATCGTGGAACCGGTTGTGAAGCTCTCGAGAGGTTTTTGGTAGAGTAATACCGAACATATTATTGTGCCACGTGCCGGCACTGAATTTGGTGTCTATAACCGGTGAGTTATACGTCTCTAGGCGTCATGCAAATTATTTGCCTTTTCGCTGATTTTATGAACTAAACTTACACTATTCTTATCTCATTGAGTCTGGTTAGTTTCATGGAATTTCATCGGAACTTGCTCTGTGCGATAGAGACTAAATAACGCCAAAATTGCGGTTAATGCTTTACCACATTTTTATTCCGGGTTTTCCGTCAAATAACGCCCGAAACCTGCTCTGTGTGGTAGAGCCTAAATAACGCCAAAATTGCAGTTAAGGCTTTACCACATTTTCATTGTGGGTGTTTCCGCCGATCTCACTTGCACCTGCGTCCGTTTCCCTTCTATACTGAGCTATGTTAGGAGTGTACATTGGGAACTTTCGTCGATGCGATGTGTGTCGATTAGAATTTTTCATTGGCGGAAACGCCTTTCCAGAAATAATAATTAGTGGATACCGTATAGCGTACCCTCGATTGATGATTTTTGGAGTAAATAAATCATATTAGGGTAATTTTCTGAGCACCTATGTGTCATGCGAATAATTGGGAATTATTCTGTTATCTTTTGTGTTCCGTATGGATTGGTTCAATGCGAATTTTCGCCAAGGTCCCGCACCTATGCTGTCATCAGCCGCCTTCGTTTTGCTCGGTTACCACGTCCTCCGTGTTATGTAACCTAATATCTCGTGAGGGAATTTGCGTTTTGACGTCATATTAATTCGGATGGGATAATCGGTTGTTCTTTAAGTTATCAGGGTTGATGACTGTCATGCGTTTACGCAGGATGCACAATAGACACAAGCAGGCGGTCCTCGCCCCCCCCCCCCATTCGAATGTGTCAAATATGTCACCGTTTATTTTATTTTCCCCAATTTCATTGGTGGTAAGCTTCCGAATGGTCCAATTGCACACAAAATAAAAATGTTCCAGTATTGAAAAAGCTTTTTCCAGGCGAACGGAATCAAAAACAGAAATAGCTCATATTACACAAAGTAATTGACTCAATGTTATTCGACCAGTTCATAGATAACGTTAAAGCTCACATTTTGGAAAAAAAGGGATGAATACTTATCGAGAAAAGAAGTAATGAAACTACCGTAAAAATGAAAAAATTGAAATCTATAGAATTAATGATGCGATTGAATCGCTATTCAATAGGGTCCTTTACGATAATAAAAGGAACCTTTGTTCCAAATTTCAAGTTTTTATGTCAATTTTTGCGGTCGCTAGAGTGCGAACAAAAAAAGAAAGTAAAACCAAAGTCAAAAGTTAAAAAACAGGAATATCTTATAATACCCAACCTAATTGACTCAATGCTTTTCAACCATATCAAAGACCTCGTTAAGGCACACATTTTGAAAAAGAAACACCAAAATCGATTGAATAGATATCGAGAAATAAAATAAAAACCGTGAAAACGCAAAAATCGATATCTAGAACACTAATGATCCGATCAAATCACCATTCAATAGATTTCTTCACCACAACAAAGGGAACCTTTGTTCCAAATTTCAAGTTCTTATCTCAATTTTTGCGGACGCTAGCGTGCGTACAAATCCAAAAAGTAAAACCAAAATCAAAAGTTAAAAAATAGGAATATCTCATTGTACCCAAACTAATGGACTCAATGTTTTGCAACCATATTATAGATCTCGTTAAGACACACATTTTGAAAAAAAAAGAACAAAATCGGTTGAATAATTATCGAGAAATAGAACAAAAACAGTGGAAACGAAAAAATTAAAATCTGGAAAACTAATCATACGATCAAATCGCTGTTTAACAGGGTTCTTCACTATAATAAAAGGAATCTTTGATTCCAATTTTAAGTTTTTATATCAATTTTTGGGGACGCTAGAGTGCGTACAAAGGCAGAAAGCAGAAAAAACAGAAAAATTGAAATATCTCCAATTTCTTGTGAGGAAGCTACTAGATGGTCTTCCACCATTCCCTAGATCTAGTTAAGATGCACGTTTTGAAAAAAAAATCATCTTATTCATTATTTTCTGAGATATGAACCATCGGAGGAAAAAACGAAAAAAGCAATTTCTAAGAAACTTACCGGCCGATTTCAATGAACTTGCGCTCGGAGGTAGATGCATTCAATACCAATAACTGACAATTTTTTCAGATTTTATTCTCAAAATTTAGTCCTTTTTATGTTAAATTTTGTAAGTGAAGATTTTTGAAAAAAATTGATACATACAGACACTATGCTCAAACTTCGGATTTTTACGTTTCAAACCATTATATATCGTTTACAAGCATAATTAGCAAAAGTCAAAATTGACCGATTGCAATGCTTCCATTCGGAAGCAAAAAGAGAGAAAAAGTAACGTATTGACTTGGATTGATTGTTAATGCTGATTTTAGCCAAAATTCCCAAAAATAAAAATTCGGTAAATGGTTCTTTTACTTATCAGCCACGTTGTTCAATTGAAATAGTGTATCTTAGGAGCGTTACGTATTTTTAAGCAAAATTATTAGTTTCTGCAGTTTTTCCAAAATCTTCTGCGTTTTACGCCATAGCAGTATTAAGAATTTTTCCGACAATTGGTTTAATTTAATTTTACGATAAAGGATAGGGAACTAATCTTTGTGTATCACCGTGAGAGTTAGCTAGTCCCGTTATGGATAGCAACTATTATTTAACTTTTTTGGTGAGAAATGGATTTTGTCACGAATGGATTTTGTAGTTAAGAGTAAACGAATGTTATTACTTTTTGGGTCTCTCTGCGTACTTCGCCTTGCGTTTCATGAATAATTATGTTTTCTTTTCTGGTTAACTTTTCGTAATACTATTTTTGATGTAATCAACAAAGCCAGAATATATCGATATGCATTTCAGTATAAAATCGTGATTTTGTGGTTTTCTGTTGTGCCGATACGAGCCCCGATGAACCATTTTCCACCCGAACCCACCCCTCTCTCCACAACCAACCCCCTCAGCAGCGCGAGCAACCCATCACCTTTCCGTTGGGTAGTTGAAGTTAGTTTTAAGTTAGTTCAAGTTACGTTTTGAGAGTTCAGGCCGATAATTCCGTTGTAAGTTTGCGGTTTGTTGTTTGCGATGGAAAATAAAAACAATTGGCGCCCTATAATCGATTCCTTTTTTGCTTCCGAATAGAAGCATTGCAATCGGTCAATTTTGACTTTTGCTAATTATGCTTGTAAACGATATATAATGGTTTGAAACGTAAAAATACGAAGTTTGAGCATAGTGTCTGTATGTATCAATTTTTTTCCAAAATCTTCACTTACAAAATTTAACATAAAAAAGACTAAATTTTGAGAATAAATTTGAAAAAATTGTCACTTATTGGTATTGAATGCATCTACCTGTGAGCGCAAGTTCATTGAAATCGGCCGGTAAGTTTCTTAGAAATCGCGTTTTTCGTTTTTTCCTCCGATGGTTCATATCTCAGAAAATAATGAATATTATTTAATTTTTTTTTCCAAAATGTGCATCTCAACTAGATCTAGGGAATGGTGGAAGACCATCTAGTAGGTTCCTCACAAGAAATTGGAGATATTTCAATTTTTCTGTTTTTTCTGTTTTCTGCCTTTCTACGCACTCTAGCGTCCCCAAAACTTGATATAAAAACTTCAAATTTGAAACAAAGATTCCTTTTGTTATAGTGAAGAATCCTGTTAAACAGCGATTTGATCGTATGATTAGTTTTCCAGATTTTTATGTTTTCGTTTCCACGGTTTTTGTTTTATTTCTCGATAATTATTCAACCGATTTTATTCTTTTTTTTTCAAAATGTGTGTCTTAACGAGATCTATAATATGGTTGTCAATTAGTTTGGGTACAATGAGATATTCCTATTTTTTAACTTTTGATTTTGATTTTACTTTTTGTGTTTGTACGCACGCTAGCGTCCGCAAAAATTGAGATAAGAACTTGAAATTTGGAACAAAGGTTCCTTTTGTTGTGGTGAAGAATCCTATTGAATGGTGATTTGATCGGATCATTAGTTTTCTAGATATCGATTTTTTCGTTTTCACAGTATTTGTTTTATTTCTCGATTGTATTCAATCGATTTTGTTGTTTTTTTTCAAAATGTGCATCTCAACTAGATCTAGGGAATGGTGGAAGACCATCTAGTAGGTTCCTCACAAGAAATTGGAGATATTTCAATTTTTCTGTTTTTTCTGTTTTCTGCCTTTCTACGCACTCTAGCGTCCCCAAAACTTGATATAAAAACTTCAAATTTGAAACAAAGATTCCTTTTGTTATAGTGAAGAATCCTGTTAAACAGCGATTTGATCGTATCATTAGTTTTCCAGATTTTTATGTTTCCGTTTCCACGGTTTTTGTTTTATTTGTCCATCGTTATTCAACCGATTTTATTCTTTTTTTTTCAAAATGTGTGTCTTAACGAGATCTATAATATGGTTGTCAATTAGTTTGGGTACAATGAGATATTCATATTTTTTAACTTTTGATTTTGGTTTTACTTTTTGTGTTTGTACGCACGCTAGCGTCCGCAAAAATTGAGATAAGAACTTGAAATTTGGAACAAAGTTTCCTTTTGTTGTGGTGAAGAATCCTATTGAATGGTGATTTGATCGGATCATTAGTTTTCTAGATATCGATTTTTTCGTTTTCACAGTATTTATTTTATTTCTCGATTCTATTCAATCGATTTTGTTGTTTTTTTTCAAAATGTGTGCCTTAACGAGATCTATAATATTGTTGAAAAGCATTGAGTCAATTAGGTTGTGTAATATAAGACGTTCCTGTTTTATAACTTTTGACTTTGATTTTAGTTTCTGTTTTTGTTCGCCCTCTAGCGACCGCAAAAATTGGGATAAAACAGAGGTTCCTTTTATTATGGTGAAGAAACCTATTGAATAGCGATTCAATCGCATCATTAATTTTATAGATTTCAATTTTTTCATTTTTACGGTTGTTTCATTACTTCATTTCTCGATAAGTATTCATCCCATTTTTTTTCCAAAACGTGAGCCTCAACGTTATCTAGGAACTGGTCGAATAACATTGAGTCCATTACTTTGGGTAATATGAGCTATTCCTGTTTTTGATTCCGTTCGCCTGGAAAAAACTTTTTCAATACTGGAACATTTTTATTTTGTGTGCAATTGGACCATTCGGAAGCTTACCACCAATGAAATTGAGGGGAATAAGAAAAAACGGTGACATATTTGACACACTCGATTGGGGGGACCCGAGGACTGCCTGCTTGTTTTGTTTTCTGACGCTAACAAGGGAAAAGGGCGAGTCTAACGTCACCCCTATAAAACATTAGCCACGTTACACTCTTAACTCTGATCTTAAGAAGGTATTCAGCTTCTTTAGTAGCGCTGCGACACTTTAAGTTATAATTTATATTTGCCTTTATGGCTTAGCCGTTATGTCAATAAATTTAACTAGGTATTCCTTTTTGCAACAATCACCGTATATTCAATTCCGATATTGATGCTAACATAAAGATGTAATTACACATTGTACTCAACACTTTCTTTATTTTGCACGGACATTATTAGTCCACAATCTGACTTGAATAAATACTATATATCTATCTATCGTGGGTGCGAACGTATCTCCATTCCGCGTCACTACATATTTTTTGGATTCGAGCCACTCTATTGTCTACGAAACGCTGTAAAAGGTGTGGAGAAATCTTGATCCAATTTAGCGTCACCGTAAAATCGGACGAAAGAACTTTTCTCGTGGGTTTTATGTTCGTTGCCTGTCTCACAGTGTCATAAACTTTGGCGAGTAATTCCATGGCACAGAGGTCAAAGCGTGGAATGGTATGTGAGCCCTTGAGAGGGTGATGCGTGATTTTCCACAGTACAGGTTGACATGGACCTGCCCATAGTTTTCAATGCACTTGATGGAAATGCAGGCTCGTAAGCACTGATCCGTGAAGTTCGACATCTTGATGATTTGGTGTAGCGTGACGTGGGAATTGCCTTTTGTTAAGTAATGACAGTTGATATGCAAATTCCTTCCATCGTGTGCGAATTTCTACAGGCGTCGAGTCATCCCAACTCAACTTCAGTCTCCACAGGTCTTGCTGAATTATTTTCGCGTAGGTAACCATTGGATTGAGTCACCCTAGTGAATCAAATATGCGTGCTACGTCTGACGCAATAGTTCGCATAGTGACAAAGTCCCTGGTGGCGATGGGATTCACCGTGTAAACGATGGAATGATTTTTTGAATCTTAATAGATCCCGAGTGTTTTAAGAGTGGGCTCTTCTCCTCCAACTAATTGAAGGTTGACCGTGGAGTCGAGTAAACCTTCAAGAACTTGAGAAGAGTTCGAGGCACATTGCAGTAGATTGAAACCGCCTGTCGCGTGGGGATCGATCATTTGATCTCTGAGCCGGAGGGTTTCTTCAAGGGTGTCGGACCCGGTAAGAGGATCATCGACATATAGATCAGGTATTAATTTTTCGGATGCGAAAGGAAATGTCTCGCGTTCATCATCAGCCAGTTGATGTAAGCATCTGACTGCTAGATAGGGTGCTGGAGCCAGTCTAAAGGTGACTGTTTGTAGTTCATGCGTGGAGAAAACTCCGTTTTCTCGCCACAGAAAGCGTTGATATTTTGTATCCTCAGCTTTAACGAGAACCTCTCGATACATTTTCTCGATATCGTCGGTGAGGATGTAATTGTGGAGTCGAAAGCGGAGTACCAGCGATAGTACGTCATCCTGGATAGTCGGGCCTACCATCAGGACGTCATCAAGAGAGATGCCAGAGGTACATTTCGCTGATGCGTCGAAAACTACGCGTGTTTTTGTGGTTAAGCTGTTCTCCTTCTTGGCGTGTCCAAGATCTATGCATTCTTGGATAACCTTGGCGTATTCCTTTTCTAGCTGTGGGTTCCACTTGAATTTTCGTTCAAGTGAGAGCAGTCGTCGTTTCGCCTGTTGAAAAGAGGTCCCTAGCTGCTCCTTTCGATCATTGCAAGGAAGTGCCACCGTATATCGGCCATCCGAATTACGTGACAAATTCCTTTTGAAATGATTCTGACAGGGTGCTTCAGTTTCTGATTGATGGCTCCCTTCAAGGCCGATGTCTTCAATTTCCGAATTTTTTTTGAATTCATCCATCATTTGGTTGCCTGCAAGTGATCGAGCTCGTCTTTTGTGCAATCGCTTTTTTTCTCTTAAATTTTCGATCTATCTTCAATTTATTTCAATAAATGCCTTCAGACGGGGAGGCGGTGGGTACTGATCGAATTTGAGAATGGAAAGTCTCTATATGCCCGGTAGCTTAATTGGAAAAGTGCCCGGCGCGATACTGGGAGTCCCGGGTTCGAATCCCGACTGGGACTATCGAGATTTTTTTTCCTTTAAATTTTCGATCTATCTTCAATTTAATTTTTTTTGACTTCCCGATAGGAAAGTTATTGTAATCACCCCGAAATCGAACTTTTTCATATCGACCTGTAACTGGTGTCTTAAGGGTACCAAAATGATCTGCGAAAAATTCTGAGTCAATGTCTGTGTGTGTGTGCGCGCATGTTTGTATGTATGTGCCCTAAATTTTGGTCAACGATCTCTCACGAATGGATACACCAATCGAAGCCATCGAGGTCTCAATCGACGTGTCTTCATGTAACTTAGCCCTGATTAGTTTTTGGTAGATATTGGTTGAGAATATATATTGTTGTTAACAATTTCAATTTGAAAAATTTTGTTGACATAAATTGTTCCTCAGACAAAGATTCACATTTAATGTGTATTTACTTTTTCCCATAATGTGCATAATTAAGGTGGTGGAGCCGTTAGAAAAAAATAGTTCATGTGATGAGTGCATGAATGGAGACTAGATGGCGTCGGCGATCCCAAAAATTGGTCTCCACAGTAAACATGGACCGACTCAGAACATAATACTTGTATATCACTTTTGTGTATTTATGCTGCCATGGAACGTGAAGTCGAGTGAAGCCAGAGATACGGACTTATTGAACTTCTTCAACGTAGTTGTTGTATATTCGTGGTTTTAAAATGTTTCAATGACACTTAAAGGCTTTAATGAGAAGTAAATGGCCTTCACGTGGAAGAGGGAGTTATCTCTTGATTATGAAAAAAATCACAAAAGGCAGCGACATATAGAAAAATGAAAAAAATATCAGTAAATACTGAAGCAAAAAGTATCGTAAAAGTTTGAAACAGCCATGATCTCGAAAACTCGAGTTACCAAATCGGGAAGTTTGCATTGTGTCCTCCCTGAGGGCACAAATACATCCCACCCACCCATTTTTAAAATTTTTTTTGTTGTGTGAGACAATCCAACCAAACAAGGTTTTTTGAAAATACATGTCGGCGGCTTGACCAAGTTTAATTTTCTCGACGCTCAGTGAGGAGATCGAGGTGCTGCATTCTAGGAGTTCATCGACTGGTCTAGGCTTGTGGAAGTTTCCATCTACGAGTGGAAGATTTTGGGGGATGTTGAGTGAACTACGGGAATTGAACAATTGACTTCTCTTATACCCAATTTGGCGGCCAAATCATAGGCGATGAAATTCCTCGTCGATGCTGTATCGATAAGGGCTCGACATGAAACTGATTGGCGGTTTTGATCAAGTATGTTCGTAAGCGCCGTGGGGAGGATGTCTTCCCCACATAAATGCAGAGGGAGAGAGATAGCTGCCGCGGTAGAGGCCATTGCCGGGCCTAGTTATGCATTGCTGCCTGCTTGTGTTGGGGAACATTCAGCATCGGTGCGATGGAATAGAGAGTGGTGTTTTCCTTTACAGTTTCTGCAGACGCGTTTTGCCTGGCACTCCTTGACCCCGTGAGCTTTGGCCAAGCAATTGAGGCACCTGTTTTGATTGTAAAGTAGTTCAATGCGCTGTCCAACAGCGAGCTTTCCGAATTTAGGGCATTCGTAAATTCGGTGATCATCATTGCAAACAGGACATTTGAGGGTCGTAACGAATGTGTGACCTTTGGGTGTTCCGGGATGGACAGATAATCCTCTCTACTGATGATTTGTGGAGTTTTTAGCTCTACCATGTGCTGCTTCACCGTTATGTCTATCGGATTTTAAAGTTTAGGCGCTTTTCGCACAGAAACGGCTTTTTTCGATGAAATGCAAGAGAGTTTCGTATTTAGCCATCCCTTCTATCAGCGTTTCCCATTGGAATACCAGGCTCTCGTCAAGTTGATTTAAAATGACAGAACTTATGATGCCGTTTTTTGTGATTGAGCAGCTTCACCCGTTAAACATGATTGGAGGTACTGGAGAGCGATAACTCTGTTGATGTGAGAATTATTGCCGATACGTTCATCAAATTGATCTTTGAATGATTTGTATAATTCAAATTTACCTTCAAAATGTGACAGGGTAATCTCAGGTGATTTGATGTTGAAGTGTGGAGGTTGAGCTGGACCGGCAACAACTGGTTGCGACGACGTGTGTGGCAGTGGTAGTTGAGGAGGTTGCCGAGTTTTTAGTTCGATTAAACCCCTCGCGCTACTATCATGTAGTTATGTTCCATCGCATGTGCTTCTTGATCATGCGCTACCTTGTTGTCTGCATCCTGCTCCAGGAGATCTTTGTTGCGCTTTCCCACTCCGGAAATTTCGTAGTGATTGTCCGTTCCACGAATTCTAGAGCTGTAGCTTCGCTGTTTCCATCTAGCCAGTTTCTTAGTTTGGTCAGCCGTGTTTTCAAAGTGGTACGACTGTTCTTTAGGGTATCGATTGTCGCCATGGCTGATTGTGCGATGCGCGTAGGACGCGATGGAGTGCGAAGTGTCAAATGTTTGGCTTCCCCGGTGAGAACTGTTTTGGTACAGTGCACAAGGTCCGGGAAGAAAAAATGATATTAAATCGCGATATAGTATATTGTGTTATACGATGCGTAGACGGTGGTTTACGAGAAGTGTGAGATTTGCAGCACGCGAGCGTCGCTCGACTTACCCACGGAGTGGTGCAAATCTCACATCACTCGGAAACCAACGTCACGGACCGCGTAACCACATATTTTTCATCATGAAGGCCTGTCGTGGGCGAAGCGGGCGCAGGAGGGGGTCCAAGAGGGCGGAGCCCCCCAGGAATGGGCGCGGCAACGCCCCCCCCCCGAATATGTTATGGAAAATTATCTAAAAACAAAAGATTGCAATGATACACATGTTTTCAATCTGACAATAGCAAATAATCTCTCAATCTCGAAATAAACAAAAATAAACAAAAATTTCAGAATTCGCCGTTATACGTAATTATATTACCACGGAAGAATACACTGAAACATTTATATTTTTAAATAATGTATTTAAGAAAAACAAATACATTGATATGGACCTGAGCATAACATCAACTTTTGTACTCAATAACATAAATGTAATGATATTTTTTTGCAAACATTAACTCTGTTAAAAATAAGATGGGATGGATGTGAATGAAGAACAAAGTTAGAGATAAAGGAAAACATATTCAATTACATTTTGTTACGTTGATTTGAAAAGAAAAAGAAAAATATAATAAAAGTCTCTGGAGTTGGTGAAGTTTTCGACTGTATCTGGAACAAATTCCGTAATAATGAGTAAACAAGCAGGCGGTCCTCGGGTCCCCCCATTCGAATGTGTCAAATATGTCACCGTTTTTTTTATTTCCCCCAATTTCATTAGTGGTAAGCTTCCGAATGGTCCGATTGCACACAAAATGGAAATGTTCCTGTATTGAAAAAGGTTGTTCCAGGCGAACAGAAGCAAAAACAGGAATATCTCATATTACCCAAAGTAATTGGTTCAATGCTGTTCAACCACTTCAAAGATCTCGTGAAGGCTCATATTTTGGAAAAAAAATCGGATGAATACAATCGCCATTCAATAGGGTTCTTCGCCGTAACAAAAGGAACGTCTGTTGCAAATTTCAAGTTTTTATCACAATTTTTCCGGACGCTAGTGTGCGAAAAAACACAAAAAGCAAAACCAAAGTCGAAAGTTCAAAAATAGGAATATCTCATATTACCCAAACTAATAGACTCAATATTTCTAAACCACATCATAGATCTCGTCAAGGCACACCTTTTGAAAAAAAACCAACAAAATCGGTTGAATAATTATCGAGAAATAAAATAAAACCCGTGAAAACGAAAAAATTTAAATCTGGAAAACTAATGATACGATCAAATCGCCATTTAATAGGGTTCTTAACCACAACAAGGGGAACCTCTGTTCCAAATTACAAGTTTTTATCATCATTTTTGCGGTCGCTAGAGTGCGAATAAACACAACAACTGAAACCAAAGTCAAAAGTTAAACAAGCAGGCGGTCCTCGGGTCCCCCCATTCGAATGTGTCAAATATGTCACCGTTTTTTTTTATTTCCCCCAATTTCATTGGTGGTAAGCTTCCGAATGGTTCAATTGCACACAAAATAAAAATCTTCCAGTATTGAAAAAGCTTTTTCCAGGCGAACGGAATCAAAAACAGGAATAGCTCATATTACCCAAAGTAATTGACTCAATGTTATTCGACCAGTTTATAGATAACGTTAAAGCTCACATTTTGGAAAAAAATGGGATGAATACTTATCGAGAAATGAAGTAATGAAACAACCGTAAAAATGAAAAAATTGAAATCTATAAAATTAATGATGCGATTGAATCGCTATTCAATAGGGTTCTTCACCATGATAAAAGGAACCTCTGTTCCAAATTTCAAGTTTTTATCCCAATTTTTGCGGTCGCTAGAGTGCGAACAAAAACAGAAACTGAAACCAAAGTCAAAAGTTATAAAACACGAATATCTTATATTACCCAACCTAATTGACTCAATGCTTTTCAACCATATCATAGATCTCACTAAGGCACACATTTTGAAAAAAAAATCAACAAAATCCATTGAATAATTATCGAGACATAAAATAAAAACCGCGAATACGAAAAAATTAAAATCTAGGAAACTAATGATGCGATTCAATCGCCATTCAAGAGGGTTCTTCACCACAAGAAAAGGAACCTTTGTTCCAAATTTCAAGTTCTTATTTCAATTTTTGCGGACGCTAGCGTGGGTAAACACGCAAAAAGCAAAGAAAACTGTAAAAAACAGAAAAATTGAAATATCTCCAATTTCTTATGAGCAACCTACTAGGTGTTCTTCCACCATTCTCTGGATCTCATTGAGACGAACATTTTGATAAAAATAAATTAAAAAAAAAACATTAATTTCTGGGATATGAACGATCGAAGAAAAACCAAAAAAAGCCGATTTCTAAGAAACTTACGGACAGATTTCACTGAAATTGCGCCCACAGATCTATGTAGTCAATGCCAATAATTGGTCATTTTTTCAGATTTTATTCTTAAAATTTAGTCCGGTTTATGTTACATTTTGTAAGTGAAGATTTTCGAAAAGAATTGATACATACAGACACTATGCTCATACTTCGTATTTTTACGTTTCAAACCATTATATATTGTTTACAAACATAATTAGCGAAGTGAAAATTGACCGATTGCAATGCTTCCATTCGGAAGCAAAAAATGGGTAATGTTGGTTAACGAGTCTTGCTTTAGAATTATTAAATTAATTGAAGTGAATTCGATTGCAAATTGAGTAAAACATTGAGTATTGAGTCAACTGAGTGAATCTAAGTATAGATTAAGTATGCACGTGGTGACTTTAATTGTTCGTTAGATAATTGTCATGAATTTAACCTATCCTTGATACGAGTTTCGTATAGTGATGAAGGTGCCAATATTATTGATTGGTAGTCCTAAATTTATCGACTTCAAACCAGAATGGCGTTACTAAGTGTAATGCAAGAGATATTGAAATAAGTGGTACTTTCAGAAGATAATTTTTGCTCACGTGGGAACATAATAAGTAATTCAAGACTGGATTTACATGAACGATATCAAATGATCCACACTTGCAGTTGCGTATATTCGTCCATTAAGTCACTTAAGAATGATTGAGTAATCCAAATACAGGTTACGTGTGCACGTGGTGAGTTTAATTGTTAGTTAGATAATTGTAATGAATTAACCTAATTTTGATGTGACTATGCCAATTGAATAGGCTGACAATGTTATTGATTGGTAAGCCTGAATTTATTGAGTTCAAGCATGACTAGCAACACTACTTGTAATGCATGAGATAATGATATGAGTGGCACTGTTGAAAAATATTTTTCCCCAAGTGGAAAAATACTGAGTAGCTCAAGGTTGGACTTACATAATAGATGTCGATGAGTCGTAATTGCAGATGAGAATTTTCTGCCACAAATTCAATCCATACACGTTTGGTGATATCACAAAAAAACAAGAGTAAACTTTTTGGAAATTTGAGTGCATGCAGTTCGCACAGGAGCTGAATTGAGAGAGAGTAGAAAATGTGCTCGCAACTGGCTAGACACATGTGAGTTTTAGCCGCGTTTTCACGGTTATGCGGTCGCTGCCGGTGAATGGCACGCATGCGCCTTGCGCCTACCAAATGGCGGGTGAAGGAATTCAAATTTGAATTCCTTCACCTGATCAATTTTGAACAAACTCAAACAAGAAACTTTCATAAAATTGTTATTCTCAAACCATCGACAAAGTTTCAAATAACATAAAATTTTGGGCGTTCGCGACGATATCATCGTCAATTGAGGTTAATCGTGGTGTAATCGTACAGTAAATGATTATTGTGACCCTTATTTTTACTTATAGACCGCCAAAAAATTTGAACTCAGAGCAATTGTGAAAATGGAAATGGATGGGTTGATTTGGATGATTCGAAGGCTCAGGATATTGGTTTTCTTCATTGGGGATGTTTTTTTCAGTGGCACAATGCCATCATCAGGTCAGGAGAGCACTGTCTCTTGAGTGGGTTTGACGTCAATGGCAATGTTGCTTTTGGGATACAGGCTGAAGGGACTAGTTTTTGGTTTGCATCATAGTTAGGTTTTGGAGGAATTAGATTGCTTAGGACTTGAGCAAGAATTGCAGATCCTCTTGAGGTTGAAGGACCTGGCCATGTTGGATTGGAAGAATTTGAGGCGAGCGAGGCTATAGGTCGTGTGATGGTGGATGATGGCATCATTTTGTTGGGAATTGCGTTGCTGATTTTGGAAGAAATTTTGGACAACTGAGCTCGACTGGTCTCGTGATACCCCTCTGCTAGAGCAGACGACTTCCAGCCTCCAAGTTTCTTCAATTGAAGAATATCCAGTCCCGTCAACAGCAAGGGTGGCTCCAGTACGACGGAATTAGTGGCCTGTGTATAACTTAGGATTCTTGAGGTTCAAACATGAAGCGTTATGTTTTGGGAATTGTCGGATTTTGTGAATCCCTATAACTTCACGGTGCCACTTTCCTGCTTCATATCGTAGGAAAAAATTTGGCTTGGTTTTGTAGCCTCAGGCCTCAATGCCATGTACTTCTTGACAATACTGTAGAATTGCCCAATAACTGCAGATGGTCGATCTGAACCATTTTTGGTTCCCTTCATTTCAAACGTAATGCATGTTTCGTGATCGATGAAATTCTCGGGTGTCAGTTCGGAGAGCTCAGCTTTCCTGCATAGACAAAGAGTACCAATAATTGGTGCAACCTAGAAATAACCGTAAAATACTAATTAATTTCATATTTAAATGATATATTCTCATTTTCTACGCATTGTAAATTACAACTCTTCATTCTAACCTCTGTTTTTTAGATTGTATATGTGACATTGTCAAAAATATGCCACGAAAAGTGCCACGTGAAAGGTTGCGACTCCAAATCTTCAAACTCAAATGGAGTAAGCTATGGTCGTGTCCCGAAATTCTATCGTTTTTTTTTAAAGTGGATACTGGCGACATACGGACTATTGACCGAGGGGCAGAATGGAAATCACGTTCAAAAATCGATCATATTAAATGAACAACAAGGATTCGCAGTTTGCATTTCAGGAGAGAAGATTCCGTTTTTCCTGGTACGTATCTTGCTATGTTATAAACAAATTAATGTACAGAATTGAGGACCTACATCTTTGTTAATTAGATTATAGATGAAGGAGCAAAACCCGTTTTGCAGCCCTATGTGATACCTAGTCTGCATTTGCCAGACGAGCCTTCACTTTTGGAGCAAAATGAGACTTCCCCTATCGCAGATATTTTAATTCAGGATGACATGTCATCTGGCAGGGAAGGAAGTACTTCCAAATTTGAGCTGAAATTTCTTTTAAACAAAAAAAAATTTTAATACACTGACATATGAATAATATCCAACATTGGTATAAAAAAACACATTCTCATGACCAAAAAAATTTACGTGCAAAAAATTGTGAATTTTGAAAATGAAGATGTCAAAAAACTTAAAGTATGAGAATTTTCAGACTCTGTTAATAAGAGACCAATTGGCCCTCCAAATATTGTAAGTTTTGCAAATGTAAACTTGGTAAATTTCAAATTTCCACAATTTTAAGTTCTTGGAATGTTACATTTGGAGAAATTGGATTTACAAAATTTTTAATTAAACAAAATTCAAATTTTACATTTAATACAATACAACATTTAAAATTTCTAAATCTTGAGATTTCCAAAAAATTTAGTGTCAAAGTGGGAAACTTTTTAAATTTTGAAAATGTGGAGTTTCACATTGGAAAAAAAGCCAAATTTGAAACAGTTCTACCTTGAAAAATTTCGATTTATATTGGAAATTGTCTGTCATCAACTTTAAAAGCATATGGAGGGACACCTGCTCCGTTATTATCACGTCCCTTCAAATTCTCAGCAATTAAGTAATTTTATATTTAACATTTGGTTGCAGGTTGAAACTGTGTCCAATATAGATTTTGAGGTGAAAAAAAATCTATTGGCAGCATTTGACGAAATCGCTGAGCCCTTTGAAACCATTTTCCGGAATGTTTGTTCTGAAAATAATTGTATTGAACGCTCACCGCGAAGTACAGTGGATGGGTTTAATCAGTCGACTAAAAATGACGATGATGAAATTTTTTCGGATTTACGTCCAATTTTGCAAGATGCATCTACACAAATATCACCAAGATTGATTCCAAAATGATTGCATGATAAGAGCAGTCAAGCACTGGCTTTTACATATGTCGACAAGAGCATACAAACGCAGGAAAGAATATTTGCTGATCAATTTATTGGAGTGGAAGCAGGCGATGTAATCACGCCTTTTTCAGAATTTATAATAACTGATCGCAGCCTATACACTATGTGTGGCATGCGGAGTCATGTTATTTTAAACATATTCATGGCTGAGTTCTATCCAGAAGATAAGACTCGTAAATTGAGTTTGAAAGATAGTATCATTTTAACAACCATGAAGTTAAAATTAAACTTACCATTTTCATCTCTTGCAATTCTGTTCAAGTATGTTGCTGAATCCACTTGTCGATACATTTTTCATGATACATTGCCAAAATTAGCGTGAATCCTTAAATGTACAATTCGATGGGTATCCAGAGAAGAAATTCAGCGAAATATACCAAAATGTTTCGAACATTTTAAGAATACTGTGCTAGTTGCAGACTGCACTGAATTTCATCTCCGAAAACCCAAATGTTTGCAATGCCGAATCAAACTATATTCACAATGTAAGTCAAATCTTATAGCTAAATTTATGACAGGCGTAAGTCCTGGAGGTATGCTGACATTTATTAGCAAAGGATATGGAGGCCGAGCGCCCGATAAAGCCATCTTCGAACAGAGTAATGTAATTAATTTGTTAGAGAAGAGTCATGCTGTTACGACAGACAAAGGCTTCCATATCGAAGATATTTCTATTCAGCGGGATGTGAAATTACTCAGACCGCCATTTTTGCGAGAGAAAAAACAATTTTTGCCACAGGAGGCCACTTACAATCGATTCATTGCTGCTGCTCGGGTTCATGTTGAATGAATGAATCAAAGGATTCGATATTTTACGATACTGCAGAGTTCCATCCCATGGAACTTAATTATTTGATATTGTTAAAGTATGTGCAGGACTAGCTAATTCGGGCCCACCAATTTTGGCTTTCGATAAATTTATTCAAGAACATAACTAAAAGTTATAAAATATTCAAGTGTAACTGGTAGTACGAATAGAAAAATTTGCATTAAGTACCACAATATTAGTCAACTTTTAGTTGAGCCTTTAAATTGTTCAAATTTACGCCACGCATGCAACATTTTCGTAAAGTAAACATTCTTCAAGTTTCCCAGTAATTTGCGTACAAATGTGTCATTGTAGTTTACCGTAATAACTTTAACATCATCAACACCTTTACAATAAATTACCAAGTAGCACGCATACAAATTCAGCAAAGCCATTCCCAATTGAACTTACCCATAATAAGTATGTTTCTCTTTCAAACAAATTTTATTGTCAATAATTTGCAACTACTTGCAGAATTGGATCAATGATTCTGCAAATACATCAGGTAAGTCATAAACCCATTTAATTTCAATCAATTTTGAAGGTATGTGTTCTCGGACAACTACTCCATCACGGCTATATGCAAACCGAGGGTTTTGATGAGAGACGATGAGACCAAATTCGTGAACATCTGCACGTCTCTGGGAAGCATACACCTCGCGAGCCCGGGGCTCATTTTGAACTCCAAATTTTGTGTACTTCTTGGAAAAGGGTCGACGCCAAGAATATGAGGTCGCCTTTGAAGTCCAATCTGCCTTCGAATAGGAAAAAAAAATGGTGTGTCATGAAGACACGCGATAGAAGTGAAACTGAATGATTGGATCGGCAAGGATTATTTAATTTTCTATGTTTAGAGGGAGAGGAATCATTTTAATCACGTGTCAAACACTTCTTGATAGTAAATATTAATTTATTCATCATAATAATTATACTTTTTTCAAGATACAATAATATTAGTATGAATATGATGAATTAAATCTCAATCAGCTTCACCTTCATTCTCTGGTAGACTCTTCATGAACGAAATGATAGGTTTGTGGTAACTAAAATAGGTAATGAAGACTCTTGACTCCAAATTTTCGACGTAACGTGAGAAAACTGCATCGATCGTGGTACCATGGCGTGTAGTCGATTCAATTGGTGAATTGTTCAGTTCCAATGACAATTTCTGTTGCAAGAACTGAATTAATGGCTTGGAATCCTCTGAAGCAAAATTAACATTAAAATCTCCACCTAGAATCATAGGTATTTTGTCCAGCTCTACTCCAACTTCTGCAGCCCCCACTGGAGTATACGGCAGCAAGTGAAGGTGAATAAACTCTATTATTTTCGCCATCTTCTGATTTGGTGAAATATAGAGTGCTATAAGCATAATCCGCTGTCCGCTTTCTGTGCGACATTCAGCTGCACACATGTCTCCAACAGATGACAACCCAATTGAAAGCGATTCTAGTTGTTTCAAGTTCAGGTCCATATTGGGTGTCATGATGTTCGTTCCATGAGCAGTATTGCAAAGTATTGCGACACCCCCTGCTCTCACATTATGTCTTTTGAACTGTACGACACAATTAAAATTGGGAACATCAATTTCTTGATCGTTTTCCTTCCACGTCTCTGAAAGTATCAATATATTAGACCGTAGAATCACCGGATCATTGAAATCTCCGCTATGAGCTCCTAAGCTTTGGCAATTGAGGGTTGTTATTGATAAGCCTGGTCCGCTGATGAACTCTCGGAGAATGTCAGTCACAGTTATCAATGGATTTGTTGATAATCTTCTAAATTCTGATTGTAGCTTGTCTATTGATTGAGCTTTTTTCCGTCCATGATAAAATTTGTTCTTTCCATCCTTCGCAACGATGTACAATCCCTGTATACTTGTGACACGGGACAAGGCTACGTAAAGGAGTTGTTGTGAATGTGTCTTTTCGTATTCATAGACGATTTGATTAAACGTACCACCTTGAGACTTGTGGATAGTAATAGAACACGCTGATACCAATGGCAGATGATTTCTTTTGGCGAAAATCATTTTATTATTGTTCATATATATCGTAAAAGTTCTTCGTGCAATGAGAACTGCCGTGTGGCTGATGTTGTTTGCTTGGATGAACGCAGCAGCTTTTCTCCGGATCTTCTGCCCCGTCTTTGGTGAATTTGGAAATTCCAGCCACACACGAGTTACTGCCCCTGCCTCATCAGTTTCGATATGAACTAGTTTACCAACTACGCCGTTTGCTAAACCATCCGAGACATCCAGATTGGTTGTTATTATATACCATTTATCTAACACCAGTATTATCTCGTAGGGCAGACCTCCACTGTCTATTACCGTTTTTTTATGCAATTTTTGTCGTACAAATGATTGTTGCTCAGCATTATGGCAGCCGGTGAATACATCAGTAGCTATTGAGACTGTTTTATTCTCTGCAGAATTAAGAATTGTCAAATTGTATTCGTTTACAGCATTATTTGTCAAATATAACCGAATTCCATGTGGACAAAGACGATCTGCTTCCTCTCTTGTATAAAACGAGATTCGATTAGGTGTACCTGTTCTTGATCCAATTCTTCGCCATTTCCAATTTTAGTTAATAAAGAGGAGAAATCAGCTTTCGCTTGTCTCATGACTTTATCCAATTCATAGAACTTCAAGTCACGCCAAAGTGTTGGTGCTGCTATGCGTCGTTTTGTTGCTTGATAGATGGGTGTAGCACGCACTGGAGGTAACTGACGCAAATCACCTATGAAAATGATATCCATTTCTCCAAAATTATCTTGGAAATTTCCTGTTATTTGTTTTAACCGTGCGTCAATTTGAGACAGCCATTCCGCTCCTACCATACTGACGTCATCGATGAGTATAACTTGGACGTATTTGAAGAGCATTCTGTACTGTTGAGCCACTTCAATTGATAATGGTAATAGTTTGGAAAGGGATATTTTCAATGCAGTGTGGATTGTCGTACCATCAATTGCTATTGCAGCCTTTCCTGTTGATGCACATGCGATGTAAGCATTGCAAAAACCATCATTATCTGTGACGCGGTTGTAAATTTCCATGAGGAGTCTAATGAGGAATGTCTTCCCACATCCTGCTGGCCCAGTGAAGAAAACTTGGAGTGGTGATCGGTTTGATGAGAGGAGATTAGCAATCACATGCATCAGGAGTGCTTTCTGCGTCTGATTGGCCATTCTCATTAGTTCATAAAATTGTTCATTAGACATTAAATTATCCCTCTTCTTTGCGATAGCACCCAGTTTGTTAAGTGTTGCTAACCGCAGATCGTCGTTCATTATGTGGTCAGCGTTATACAATCCTTGAAAAGGATTTGCTTCAGGAAAAAGGCGACCTACGTTGTCTCCTTCAGCATCATCATCTTGATTTAATTCATCTTCACGACACAACTCTCGGCATATCTGGATGGTTTTCTGGATATCTAAATTCGATGAGAATTCTTTATGTCGCTCCAAAATCAATATTTCCTTGTCGTCGTAAATCTGTATGAATTTAATTTTCTTCGTCTCGGAATGGAATATACAAAGTCACCATTTCCCGTTTGTATTCATTGAAATCATCAGCCATGTCGTAGTTTCTGTACCGAATAATCCGAGGTTCTTTCCTTCGTGTCCAATTCCCCTGATTATTCAGTGTGCAATGAGCAACAAACTGGGCCAAATTGACATCTTCTAGCTCTTCAGGTCTCTTTTCGTACTTGTCAAACCAATTTTCTTTCCATATGTTTGTTGCATCATCATCAGCATCCATTTCATTGAGTTATTTCTGAGTTCTTCGAATTCTTTGTCTTTCGATCGGCCATATTGTTGAAATATAGGTAACAACTGAAGAAGACTTTGACATCGGTTCACGCAGAAGGTACCATGCAGCTTCCTGACTGGTAATTTCGACAGTATTTAGCATGTCAACGCTCATTTTCCTAGTAATTTCGACAATATCGAACTCTGGATGTTCATCCATTATTTCAGTGATGTTACGTTGGAGATTGCTAATTCCACGGTTCGTTTTATTGACGTATTCCACTACGTACGCAGCACATGAGTATTCTTCGATGATAAATTGCACATCCATGTTTGATTTCAAAATATTGAAAATGAATGGGTTGAATGGATTATGCCACTTTTCCATGGGTTGACGTTTAAGAAATACTCTGGTATAGTTGTGTATCTGCATGGCATGAATGAAGCTTCAAATCTGCATTTTTGATGAGCGTTCGCAGCTATTTTTTTGTAACATGTGAACGTGTGCTTATGTGTCTGTAGTTTGATGTTCCCCGGCGATTCTGAAGTGGCCACTGATATCAATGTATCAACTAGTTCAATAGCTTTTAGTCGGTCAGCACCTAGTGGATCCGCTGGAGCATTCTCAAGCCATAGCAGAATGTGTGCATGGGGGCTCCCACGATGCTGGAATTCAATTCTTTGAAAATAATGGACAACACGATATTTCCCGAAGGGAGAAGACTTTTTGGACTGAAGTATGTTCATTATAACATTGATGAGCTTATTAAAATAGATGGCACATGTTAGAGCATCTTCATTGATGAGTGTGCTCTTTTCAATATAATGGAGTTCCTGAACATCTTGTTCTGTAATTTCTGCTCCATTATTCTTCAATTTATATAATAATTGTAATAATGAGGGCCAACCAACTTCATTAGCACTCATAGTTAGGAATAACGTGGGTTCTCCGAGTTGTCTGATCATTGCGAATAAGTCTCTCTTTCTTTCAACGTAGAAATACAACGTAGAAAAGCCAAGTTGCTTTCTATACAATGATTTATATACTCCTCTGATTGAATTTGTTCACGTGTAATTTTTCTATCTTTACCCACGTGTTTAAAAGCAATGGATAGACTGTCACGGACTCTAAACCGCATAATTTTCATTGTCATATAGAGTAAATGATGAGGTGTAACCCCACGTCGATAAGATCTCCTTAGCTCACTGGTAGCCATCATGAATGGAGTCACATTGAGATCTTCACTAAAGCGCCGGAATTGTCCGAGATAGATAGTAGGGAAAGATAACTCCTCTGCATGCTCATCACATAATAGACTGTGAGGGACATTCATTTCTCCAGGAGCAATCCTCAAATATTTATCGTCATTCCAGAGTAATGTGTGTTGCTGAGCGAACAGGCTCTCCTCCATGGGGACTTCTTCACTCAGTTCATCTATAGGTATCTGATGAACGACACAGTCCTCATCAAAGAAAGATTCATCAACTTTGATGTCGTACAGTTGATACAATGGACTCGGTACTAAGCATCTTAGCCATATTTTAATATTTCTCTTGTTTATTAAACCTGTCAAGTAGCTTGATCGATGATTTTTTTTTCTCTTGATATAAACGTAAACACAGTGATCGTCGTCATTGTTCCTGGGCAAGTGATTGACCATTGTATTGACATCCACTGGAACATTGATCACCTGCCCCAAAATTCCAAATTGTCCATGCACATGACGCAATCTGCGAATTTGCATAAATGGAAGTCTAGGAGAAATGAGTCTCTCGGACACTAAATCTAACTTCGGAAGATGTGCAGGGATCGGGGGATATACAAAGCCATGCAATTTCGACAATGTTGGAATTTTGTCTCTCCTCAAAGCCTGGCAACAGGTGGTGCATGCCAGCTCATTATTACTTCTGAATTCTGGAAATTTTTGTTGAATACGAATTTCATTTTCAACGGATAGAGTCTTCAAGTCATTTTTAAACCATAATCTATCACATACACAACACGTAAAACCGAATGGATTATTTATAAAATCAGGGTGAAAGTTCTTATGTGCAGTTTTAAACTCATTAAAGTCTGAATATTGTAATCGATCACCACTATATACATCACAATCAGGAGGAGGATGAGTCGAAGTCGTTGCTAATAGTTCATTCTCTGGATTTTTTACACTATCGTCCACACTGTCACGTAAGAGGTTAGCACGTGTTTGCCTCCGTTCCCTGCTATCTCGTTCAATTTCAGTTCTACTTTTTTTCCGTTTTCTATTCTGATCAATTCCTTCATTCGCCCGTTTTTTCTCCCGCCACGTTTTTGTCCTTTCTGCACCCGACTTCGGCATATTTGCACAAAACTCTCGATTTAAGTAATAAAGACACGCACAAAAACAAAATACGTTGCTTATGATCACTGCGTTAGAAACCAACAGCTGTTTTCCGCGATCGCGACGCCGCCTGAACGCAGAGAATGACATGAAAGACAGAAAGTCTTCCGTCTCATTCTCGCACGATATACGAAGGCCTCTCACTCTCGCCCGATAGACGAGACGTAAGGTAGTCCGTCTCACTCTCGCTCGATTCCCGGAGGCCTCTCACTCTTACTTACTACGTTAGAGCGAGCGTCACCAAAAAGGTTGCCGATCGAGATTTCAAAAGCCTCCCATAAGAAGTTTCACTTCAATATGATGGGATGGCTCATATATTTTTACGCGAGGAGTAACATGTATTTAAAACTTTGGTTACGATCTCTAACTGTTTTTGCTATAGAGCGATATAAACAATCAAAAGTGCCAATACCAACAGATCTGGCTATTTCACGGTGAAGAAATGTTAAAGATCCTCATAAATGACCCCAAAAATAGAATACACCCTTATTTGACGATGGCGTTCAATCTCACAGAATTGTCGTGGGCATGAGGACTAAATAAAAAACAAACAATTTTATATCATGCAAAATTATGGAGCTCTAAAATAAGTCTGTTGTTCTAATCTTCAGTATCATTACCGATGAATGACCACAATGGTCAAACTTATTATTGTTGATTTTTTTTCAAAACTAATTCATTTTTATGATCACGGATTTTCAATGGAAAATATCATGATGACTCCTCATTGAAAATTTTGGTGATTACAAAAAGGACGTATGGTATTTTACTTTTGATTAAATGATCATGGAGTGAATTCATCACTCATGAAAATGAATTTTAAAAAATTGTGTCAGGGAACAATACTCCTGGATAATCGACATTAGAGATTTATCAAGCAATAAAGAGCATCTTTGAGCATTTTCTCTTCAGATCGTTTGCTCAAGATGAATGGCACATTAACAAGGAACATATAATTGAAAATTGAGAAGAATTCAGTGATGAAGTGGTCAGTGAGATTAGAGTATTTTTAATACAGCATGTGATTTTCTATAAATATTAAAATTCTTCTGCTCCACTTTGTCCACACTATTGTAAAAAAAATGTTCATTAGAATTTTATTATTTCTTCTAGATTAGGCCATATTTTGCAAGAATCAATGCGAAACTAAATCAACTTGTACCAATTGAACACGTCACAGCTGAATTTATTGGAGTCAGCTGAGCAACTGACTTTTGTTAAGGATCTTATTTGTTTACCTGAAATTATGCTGCACTGGAATACCAACTGGTTGATGAGAACCTGAATCTCCTTGTCTATTAAATCATAATATTGTTCAATTAATGAAGGGCCAGAGTTAGTGATACGTTGTGAATGAACAATTTATACGTAAAAAATAATTACTCACTCAACGTCATGTAGATTCTCAGGAAGGTTATCTTCTTGAGTACCGGCGACTCTAAAAACACGTGATCTATCTCTTTTTCTCCTTTTTGATAATTCATACAACGGTTTGCGAGACATTTTTGGGGCAGCTTAATTTCGATTTAATTTTTAGTTCATTAAACTGGATCAGATTTGTAACAATAATATTCATTTATCACCAATAAAATAATTGAATTAAATGCGTGCTGCCTCTGGCGGCAGAGCTGCGTAGAGGTCAACGTGACTCTCAAGACGCCGGCCGGTGAGTACTGCGTAGTTTTTCTCAAAAACATAAAAGTGTGGTGATCAATTCGCCCAAACTCAAATTAATCTCACGGTAATTTTACGGGAGGCGCCTGTGTGTATGGATAAAGCCTGTGCGATAATTTGTGTTTCGTTGTGTTGTTTAAATCAGTGAATTTGAGCGTAATGGCTACTTCTAAAGTGACAAAACCAAAAAGCAAACGGAGGAAGAAGAAATGGACGCTGATCAAGTGGCTGAACAGTGAATTTTCAGACATCGTTCCATTGACGACAATTCCTACAGCTCATCGACAAGTTGCTTCAATAGTTTCTCTTATCTAGAAGGATAAAGTAACAGGAAAGCACACTTCTCCAGAAGCAAAAATCATAGAAATTAGTGCTACGTAAAGTATTGTATCTTTGTTATATAGTGTGTTCCAATTCGAAAATAACCTCCATGCGAATTTCTGCCAGATGTACTTTCAGTGAAAAAACTTTTTTTGTGCCATTTATTATATTAGTATATGAGCCTAGTACTGCGGTAATTTCCAAAAACCTCAAAAATCAATTCTTCTTGAATCATAGATTCTTTCGAAAGTGACCGACCAAATGGAAATTTCTACAAAATATATAAAAAAATGTAATTATGAAACCTAATAATCTACATTTAGATCCACTTTTACATAATACTAGATGACCAGACAATCGCGAAATACGAGAGAATTGACATCTTCGAGCGGGTTTTACTGCATATCTTTCGATAGAGGCTAGACATGGCAATATTTGCAGATATTGTTTATAGCCCCAATTTTGGCGAACCTTACATATCACCTAAATGCATTGATTTAAATTTTGGATCCTTACTTCATCCAACACTTGCGAATCACTGTTTACCTTTTCAAGGTGAACACTGAGTTTTGAGGTTTTAAAAAAATTACTATTTATTGTTTATTGTTTGTAATGTTAAAAAAATATATTGTTTGGAGCAGAAAAAGATGTAGGACAGTTCTTCAAGGAAGTTATTCCCAAAGTGGATAGCTTTTTAACCTTACTAGTGTTAATTAACAATTGGACAATTTTGGACATTCATATATTATTCCCGATAGTTCATCCTGTTTAGACGAATTTGTATTTCAAGTAATATACATTTACTAATTTGTCGAACAGGTTCTATTAACGATGAATGATTTAATATGGTTCATTTTCAGACGACGAAAATGCCTTGAAGTCGATTCCATTCACAGCTAAGGGGGGGATCTGCGAATTCAACCAGAAAATTTTCTCAGAAGTGACGAATATCAGGTCGATTGATGATAAAATAGCTAAAACTCAGGATATATTTCATATAAGAAGGACCAACTCTGCACAAATCACTCGGCCTCCAAAGCAAGTATCTAACTCCATGGCAAGCTCAACTATCACAACTGGCGCCTATTCTAGACTCGAGAAAAATTCTCATGACATTTCACTGAACGCAAAACGACAAGGAGACAACGTGTTTGGTAGATCAAGGAGTGAAAATTTTGCTGTCTACAGTGAACGAGGTGTTGATCAGTGTAACCCCCCTGATGAGCGATCAGCTTCGGGCAGTAACCCACGTGGATCTGTTCTAAGCATGAGCAATGTCAGGATCGATCCCATAGACGGGATCCATAGTTCAATGTCATCGAAATATCGCAGCATGCGTACCAGTTGCACTTACGAACTTCCTGATGCAGGACCTGCAGGCTTTCATGTTGCACGAGGTAACATTGAGGTCGATTTTTAGTATATAGAAACGATAAACCCCGGAATTATATTTTTCAACGTTATTGAGTGTAGACATGGTTGACTTTGTAAATAATCTCCATGAGTACCTTTCTTACATGTGTCTTCGCGGCAAAAATATTCTACGACTCATCTATGCTTACCTATTGTGACGGAATCCGTGCGGGAATTCCGTTGTTAAAACCCGACCGCCATTTGAACGGCGGAAGTACGTCTCTCTAATGAATTCTGGGAGTCAATAGGGAGCTGCCACCTGCCGGACAAATGCGGTGCGTCCGGTGGTCAGCCACGTGGACAGTTCAGTTGTCCACGGGTCACCACTCGCATCGCATCTCCGCTCCATATTCCTTCGGTAAGTACCCATGTATACTAACCGGCGTGAAAAGTTGACCCTCGTGGCCCCGGGGCCACGCATACCTATTCGGGAACAATAATCTGTAAATTTCGGGGATAATTCCGGACAATTATCCCTGCGTAACATAAGGGAGCGTCGGGATAATTCCGAACAATTATCTCTGTGTAAAATGACGGACTTTCGGGGATAATTCCGAATCATTATCCCTGTGTAAAATCACGGACTTTCGGGGATAATTTCGATCAATTATCCCTGGGTAGGCTAATAAGTTTCGGGGATAAGTTCGAACCGCTACCCCTGTAAAAATAATGAAGTTTCGGGGATAATTCCGGACAATTATCCCTGCCTAAAATAATGGAGTTTCGGGATAATTTCGAACATTTATCCCAGTGCAGAATAATAAAGTTCGGGGGTAATTCCGGATAATTACCCCGAGTGAATTAATAAGAGTTCGGGGACTATTGCGGGTGATCATCCCTGTTTCGCGCGAATATTCTTCGGTCGAAGTATTAAGCTTCGGAAATCGGGCGACATTAGGACGGCATTGTCAGACAATAACGTCACTCTCAGGACAATACCGATTGTCCCGCGTGCTGTTGGATGATGTCACCTACGGCGACAAACATCTAATAATTCGATCGCGAATTTTGGGTGAAATTTCACGGAAGATTCGGGAATTATATATTTTCCTCTTTCGTTGTTATATACTAAAACCAATTTCGGGGATAATTCGAACTAATTACCCCTGCGTAATAAAATAGAATTCCGGGGATAACTCGGAATAATTATCCCCGCATTCTAAAATAGAATCTCGGGGTTAATTCGGAATAATTATCCCTGTCTAATAAAATGGAATTTCGGGGATAATTCGGAATAATTATCCCTGCATAATAAACTAGATTTTCGGGGATAATTCCGAAATAATTATCCCTGCATAATAAAATAGAATTTTGGGGATAATTCGGAATAATTATCCCTGCGTGTAATAAAATAGAGTTTCGGGGACAATTCCGAGATAATTATCCCTGCATAAAATTATGGGATTTGGGGATATTTCGGGAATACTGTTCCTGTCATTTTGTTATTATTATGGGATTTTGGGGATATTTCGGAAATACTTTCCCCGTCATTTTGTTATTATTATGGGATTTTGGGGATATTTCGGGAATATTTCCCCTGTCATTTTTATATTATTATTGGGGCTATTGCGCGGGATTCTTGAAAAATCAAACATTATTTCTCGGTTCCGAGGTCGGGATGCGTGACTGTGAGAACGCTCGGACATTATTCTCTGTTTTCGGACACCCGTTCGCGTACGAGTTAGGGAATAATTCCGCTGTCGGTTTATGGGTTTCGTCAGTACCCTTATCACGACTTTTACTCATACTTCATACCCTCGTTCGTTTCGGATGTATTGAATAGCTCCCTTGATTGGGTTAACTCTCGCCTCTACTGGGGGTGTACTTAGTTCCTCTCTCCGAAAGAGTTATGGTTTCTAGCGTTCGGGAAGAACTCCACCCAGACGATTAGGAAAATTGTAGCTACCGTTATGTATGTTTGCAGAATAAAGCTAATGGAATTCTTCTATCTTGATTGCGTGACTTTTTGAGTTAGTTACGGTCCCAATCCTAAACCCGACTCTCTCTACCGTAACCCACATCCTGAGCAGCGTGGGACATGCCGCTCCTCCTTCCCTATCCCTCATCCTTCCCTGACCCTCTTTTCCCGTTTTCTTTAGGTGGCGATAAGAAATAGGTATAAGTTCTCGTTAAGTTTACGATAAGTTCAGTTTAGTTGCGTTAGAAGCTCTCTGTTTGTACATTTCCTGTAAAAATGTAGTGGCGCCCAATCCGAGTTAGAAGGGCAAGAATCGGGAGTTGCGGGGAAGTGAGGCCGAAGGTGCGGACATTTCGTCCCCCCCCCCCCCCGCCCCCCGGAAATGTCACGTCACACTAGCATAGCAGAAATTTCCGAAAAGCTCCGAGTATCGATTTTTCTACGTTCAAAAAATTATAAAGTGATTCGGAATTAATGGATTGAGCTGAAATTTATACACAACATACAAAATATCATTATAACTAAAAGCATCAAAAATTGAAGTAATCTATTTTTAATGAGATTTCAACCACGAATCTAAAATATCTTAAAATAGGAAAAAATTGACATTTTGAATACCATGGGATAGCGAATGATATTGAAACATATCTTCTTCCTAGATTTCATGCTGAGCTATCGAAAAACAATTTTCGAAACATTCTCTTATCGCTTTTTGGAAATGTAAATCTTTCACCTTGCAAGGTTTCTCGTATTTTGATATCACATTATCTAAAACGTATCGGGTCTAATTTAGGATCCTCACTTTTGTTGATTATAGTATTTTGTGATTTCCACTAGAGTCATCAATTACGAATCATCTTATGATTTTTTGATCATAAAACCGATTTTGGAGTTTTAAAAAAAAAACTGCCATTATGCGTGCATCACAATGGGTTAAAATTTTGTCTGCGGTGGAGATACATGTAGTAAACGGCTTCACGAAGTTGTCTCCAAATTGGAGAACGTTCAAGACTCAGTAGAATCTCCCCTTAACCTCTCTTTTCTTCACAAACAACTGCGTCGAGCCCTCTACAATATGTTTCAAATGGAAGCTCAAGGTTCTCAGATGTGCCTCGCATACCGTCCGTGATCCATTCAACTAAAAGTGCCCCTTCGCAGTTAAAGAAATTCTTCTCCCGAAATTTTCAACTCAAATCTCTCTGATAGCATCACAATCGATGAACCAGTTGTGACGGAGGACATGATCCAAGATGAAGTTGGTTACAAAGATTCGAATAAGGAAAAGTTTGACGGCAACATTTCAGCCATTGCTGGATTATTTCCATTAAGCCGTAAGTTGATGCGGCTATGAAATCTTTTAGCAGGATGAAGATACATATTCGATCTACTTAATTTTTCTTTCCGTTCGTCAAAGACTAACAATTTTCTTCAATATTCTGAACTTTCGTTACTCAATTCACTAATTATTGACCCTTCCATTTCAAAATTTTAAATAAGGCTGGCAAATAATCATGTATTGAATTAAAGGGAAGGGGAGAGGATACTTAACGATTGTTAATTGAGCTTGACATGATTAGAAAATCACATAAAATTAATTAATATTAACTATGTTTTCGAGCAGTCATTTAGGGTACTTCATAATAGAACAGGGATAATTAGTACAGTAACGTGACAACTAACTATTCAGACTTTACATTATGATTTACAATATATGAGCGAATCCACGCCAAAACCGAAAATCCTGAAACTTGGTCTCCTAGATCATCTGGCCGATTTTTCCCGAAAAGTTGAACCTTAGTCTGAGATTTTAACAGAAAAAAAAGCTAAAAAATAATTGAAGGAGCTAGAACTTTTTTGAAAATTACCGTGCTTCATTTTCAATGATAGCTGAGCTATCAATAGACGTATCAAGTTTTGAGCACTCGAAGATGATGAGAAAACCTCCAAAATGATCCTTCATTGATGGCGTTTGCAGCAGTTTCACGCGTGTTATGCTAGGAAACACGTTTTTGGAAATACGATGAATAATCACAAGTCATTTTTTAAAAAGTCTGAAATTTAAACAAAAATACTTGATAGAAGTATGAATGCTGTGGCAGAATTACGAGGTTTGTTGGGCGGTAGTTCTTTTTATATTAATTTTTATAAATGGTGCAATCCAAAAATTTGTCAGAATTGCTATTAATACACAAAATAATGCATTGACCGAGTGCTGACTAAACATGGAGGTTTTTTTTCAAATTCAACTATTATTCCAAGAAGTGGTGATCGTTTAGACACACATCTTCATTATTATTCTACAAATATCATAACAAAATAAAGTCCATTGTTCCAAAACCTCTCATCATTGTATCATTAACAAATTTACGACAAATTGTGTTCTGGACTCTTTCCAGGTGAATGCCTTTGATTTGGCATTTGTCACAATAGTTTTTTTTTATGCGTCAATAGTTACTTCACGCACAATACGTTCAAAAGGAATTGTCACAATTTTTGGTACTGCATGTGGTGCATACCAGCACACTAATTGAGACTTTATTGTACAAATATTCTTTATCTAAAATATAGCCCACTCAGCGTTTTCCTTCATGTACAATAATCACTTCAGACCGAACCGCTTCAAGTGACAACAAATCATCTGCTAATTTTACTTTCTTAGGGTAATCTGATGAGAAAAAGGACTCATCATGCTAACTGTCGAAATGGGCATATAACAATGGTAGTCACGAGTTCCTGGAATAGCCTTGACATTTGCAGCGCGTGAATTTAATTTGTCTTTGATTTCCAAATTATTGTGTATTGTTGTTGTACAATCGATGTATATTTCTGGTTTCGGGTTACAGTTCACTCATTGTCAAAACAATTTTCTTCTTTTTTTTATATTGTGACATTCGTGAACATTAAAATAAAAAGACCTACCGCCTAACAAACCTCGTCATTCTCCCAAAGTATTTGTACTTCAATCAAGTGTTTTTGGTAAAAAATTCAGATTAAAATTTTTTTTGTAGATTTTCTCATTATCGTTGAGTGGTCAAACCAGAAACTTGATACATCTATTGAGAGTCCATCTATAATTAAAAATGTAACAGCGTACTTTGAATTACTTAACTCTTTCAATTTTTTTTAAGCTTATTTTTTGCAAAATTCACAGTAAGGCCCAACTTTTTGGAAAATAATCGACCACATGATCTCCGACACCAAGTTTCAGAGTCTTTGGTTTTGACGTGGATTTGCTCATATACAACTTGTAATACATAAGCTTATAATAAGCTTGAAAATTCCATTTTACGCCGCTAATTATCATGAGTTCCCTATTAGAAGACCAATAATGAATGAAGGAGTACTTTATGAGTTTCTGTAAATGAAACTACTTTTCAAAATTCGTTCAAAACGATGTTGCTAAGTGAACTTCAACTACATATTATTTTAATTTTATCTTGAGCATTATCAAAAATCCAATTTTTAGAAATTATTACTTAATTTTGAGATGATTAGATGAAGTTAAGTCGTGTAAAGCAATTGGCAATAGAAATCATAGTCCGTAATGGCTACAATAATATTTTCATCACAGTGTTCAGATAAAGGGACTTTATAGGTACACTTGACTTTTTGGAAAATACCTAAAAGTTACATATGCACCCATTGCGATGAAAAATAGTTCGACGCATAGTTGGAAAAATAGTATCGAAATATCATATTCTAGTTTGTATTTCATCATCTCGGAGGCACTTTGAAAAAAAAATTAAGATAATTATTTGAAATTTCTTAACAACTCTTATACTTCTTGTTACATTTTTTTTTTGTTAATTTTTTTTTCAATTGAATTTCACTTACAATTTTCATTTCAGCGAAAAAATGATCCTTGCCCTTTCTTAATGAAAAAATGGACTGAATCCATTTTTTTCTACCAGTTGTTTTTTTTTAAATAACGATTGACTGTTGTTTGTACGAGTTCAGTGAAATGATTATTTGTTTGTCATTATTTATTTATTTATTTATTTGTTATTTAACGTCGCTGTGGAACTGCCAGGGTCATAACCGACGTCTCTGGACTTATTATAGTCGTTAGATGCTCACGACTTTTTCCTGTGTAACTCAAAGTTACGGATGTCATTGTTTAGATTGAGGGTAGGATCATTCGATTGTAAACTGTTGTTGTACTATTTATTGTTGGACTCTTGGGATGCACTCTTGTTGTTCACTTTTTTTTTTTCGTTCGTGGTTCGTGGGTTCGATTCAAGCGACGTGACGAAAATTCTTTTTTTGAAAAAAATTTCGCTCACAGCGGGATTCGAACCCATGATCCTAGGATCGATTTGGAGTAAGCAGAGCACTTTAGCCCACTACGCCAAACCCGCTTGACTTGACTTGAAAATTGTTTATTAACATTTGTCATATATACATACTATGTGCAGTATTAATATCTTAAGTGCTACGTTCTAGATCACCAGCCGTTGGCTTTATATCTAATTTGAAAGAAGTGTAAACTAATTTTTCATTATTACAGATATTTGTGATTATTTACATGATGACTCGATATAAGGAAAAATAACTTCTAAAAAACCTTACATGTAATGGGTGCATGAGGGGCAGGAGAGAAAAGGATATATGGAAAGGTGGGACAAAACAGGTGGTCAGCGGGACCAATTGGATTTTATGTCAATATTGATGTTTTGGAGCTGGGGATTAGGATGGGATTGTAGCTTAAATTTAAATGTCTCATTTATTCTATCGATAAATTCGCCTATGGTTGTCATGCCGAGCGTTTCGTGTATTTCCACAATAGTCGTTCTTCTTTTAAAATTTCCTATTATTCGTAGGAATTTATTTTGAATCACTTGAAGATGATTCAAGTGCATTTTCGCTGCATTGTGCCAGGCAGGACAACCATAGGTGATAATGGGCCTAATTAACCCTTTGTAGAGAGTAAGTTTGAGGGATTGACTGAGCGCGGGTGATTTTAGCAAATTATATAATCTTACTAGGATAACTTTACTCTTGACCTTCATTTCAGATATATACTTTTTCCACAGGAGTTTGGAATCGATGTGTAAGCCTAAATACTTTACAGAGTCGGTTGGTGTGATCTTATCGCTACGAATAGTTAAAGTCGGCTTGGCCTTGGAGCTAGTAAATAAGATTGCTTCTGTTTTAGCAGCATTCACTTGAATTTTCCATTTCGTTAATTCACTGATTGTGAGAGAAGCAGCATTTTCTATTCTTCTAATAGCTTTGTTGATAGATTTGCTAGCTGAGTACAAAGCAATGTCATCAGCATAGCCTGCAATGGATACATTTCTCGGAATTCTGCTAAAAACAGAAGCATCGTACAAGTTGAATAAAACAGGCGAGAGAATAGACCCTTGTGGGACTCCCGCGACAATTTCTATTTTATCCGAAAGCGAAGTTTCGACTCGAACTCGGATATATCTATTTGAGAGATATATACGAGTAAAATTTTACATAGATATTTAGGGACATTTAATCCTTCGAGTTTGTATATAAGGCACAGGCCAAACAGAATCAAAGGCCTTCTCGCTGTCCAGGAGAAGAAGAACGGTATCTTCTTTCCGGCCTTTCGCGGATTTTATATCATTCGTAATTGTAACCAGGTGGTGGCAGGTCGAGTGTTCTGATCGAAAACCAAATTGATTGATAGGCATTAGTTGTAACGCTTCTGTGGGTTTTTTGAGACGAGCTAAAATTATTCGCTCAAAGAGTTTAGCCAATACCGGTAGGAGGCTAATAGGCCTATAGCTCACCGGATGCGAAGGGGGCTTACCGGGCTTTAGAATCGGAATGACCACCGCTCCTTTCCAGAGTTCCGGGAAATATTGTCTGAGGAGGCATGCATTGTATATCTTTGTTAGTAAACTTATTGCTTTAATTGGGAGGTTTTTTAGTGCTATATTGGGAATATTATCCACACCCGGGGCAGATTTATTTTTTAATTTTTTGATAGCGGAAGAGATTTCACGGGGATTCGTCAGGGATTTAATGGGAGTTTCGATGCGGGCTTTGAGGATAGTTTTTCTCACATGACCTGTGACTTGTTGTTCAAAAGATTTGTTGCCTCGGGAGGCCGATATTTCGTGTATTGCTGCATAGTGTATGCAGAGTGTATTCGCCTTGTCGTGGTCTTCTGTGTGGAGTGTGTTGTTTGACTTTAGTGTGGGGATTTTTGTTTCAGCGGTGTTATTAAAATATTTTGCTACGCGCCAAATAGAGTGATCTTTTAAGTTTATGTTTCTGAGTTTGTTGTCCCAAGATGATTATTTCCATTCGGTTAATTTAAGTCTGATTTCTTTTATCAGCTGATTGAGTTCGGATTTAAGGTAGCGATTTCGGGTTGTTTGCCATCTTGACCTAATGTAATTTTTTAGCTTTATTAATGAGGCTATTTCGGGTGGGATAGGAGTGTGGGTGGATTTGGTTGAGCGTTTGGGAGTGGAGGAATCCAGGGCTGTTTGAATGACTTGGGTGAAATGTGTTATGTGTTGATCTATTGCTTCAGTGTTGTTACAAGTAGGATTTGGTGTAGAAATCTCATCATTTAAGATATCCTTGAACTTATTCCAGTCGGTTTTTGCGTAGTTTAAAATTTTTGATGATTCTGGTGAGGTTGGTCTGCCAAATAGGGAGAAAAACAATGGTAGGTGATCGGATGGGGATTCGGAAAGTGTGGTGAAATTTTTAATGATAGAGATGTTAGTTAATAAAAGGTCAATAGTACTAGGAGTGTTTGAATTATGAGGGTAGTGTGTGGGAACGTCTGAAAAGAGCAGATTAATTTTTTGTTCCGTCAAAAAATTTGAGAGAATCTTACCTGATTCGTTTGGCCTAGCAGAGGTCCAAGCAGTGTCCTTCGCATTTAGGTCTCCAACAATAATTGTTGGAGTACTATCGGAAAGTAGGTGCCTCAATAGGTTTGTATCTATTGAGACATCCGGTGGATTGTAGATCGAGTAGATTTTCGTTTTTTTATTGTTTCCTTGGACCTCTACTCCCACGTATTCGGTGAGCGACAGGAGATCATGCGGAAGAGTTCTATGTGACAAGGTTTTGTGGATCGCCACCGCAACACCACCACCTGCTTTGGCCGTTCTGTCTTCCCTGATCAGCGAGAAGTCTGGGAAGTTAATTTTCTTCGTTTTGCTGTTTAACTTAGTCTCTGAAATCAGACAAATTTTGATGTTATTTCTGTGGACGATGTGTAATAACTCGTCCAGATTAGGTTGGAGCGCAAAAATATTAATTGCTAATATGTTGGTTATGTTTGCTGGGGAATCGTAGGTGTGTTTGAGGAGGGTAAGAACAGGTGGACATAGGATGCGATGATTGTGATCCTATCAAATGGTGTAAGGGCTGTTTGGAGTTTAGAGCTCATCTGTTTTAGCTCTGAAAGGATTTCGGGAATTCTAAGGATTGGTAGCTCGTCAAGGACTTGCTCTGCTGTAATTACATAGTTTATAGTTCTACTTAAATGAGATTCGGGAACATGTGTTTCCATTGGGATGGTCCTAGGTTCAGCAGTGGGTACGATAAGATTCCTTCTCGAGGTTTCCACCGTCGGGAAGAAGGAAGCGTAGGTGGGCCTGGACGTATTGGCAGTAGAACTCGGAATTGGCACTGGGGCTGCAGGAGACTGGATGTTCCTTTCCAGATTCTGGATCGTGGCCGAGTGAGGTGTAGTGGGCAGTTCCAATGGCGCTATGCTGGGCCTGGCCGATTGAGCTCGTTTTTTCTGAGTTTCCATGAATTTTAGGCGCATGGAACACTCTCTATAGCTGGCTGTGTGGGCGAGTCCGCAGTTTGCACACTTCAGGGTTTTGGAAGTGCAGACTTTTACGTCGTGGTTTGACGCACACTTGACGCATCTCAGGTTCAGGTTGCAATGTTGGCTTGCGTGGCCAAATCTCTGGCACCTGAAGCATTGGGTAGGTTGCTGGGATTTTACATATTTTTCTACCTTATATGTGTGGTAGAAAATCGTTTTGATTTCAGCGAAGCTGCTCAAGGTTGTTTCCGGGCCAACCGTGACAGCGAAGATCGGTAGTGGCCTGTTTTCTTTGGTGTCTCCGTCTTTGTTTACTTTCACGAACTGGCGAACGGAAAGTACGTTGATGCCGTGTTTTGATAACTCGGCTTGAATTTCGTCTTGTGAAAAACTGCTTGGAAGCTCTTTCAGAATATATTTTTTCGGTCGCTCACTTTTAAGACCGAAAGTGAAAAAATTGATATCTTGCCTTTTCAGGATACTTGCGATTTTGTTGTAGTCCTCGAGCGTTCGTAGATGGACGATCGTGGTACTTCCATTAAATTTCATCTTGAAATTTTTATCTGTGGCGTTGCTCTGCAGAAAATTGATTAATTTTTTTGTCTCCATTTTTTCATTCTCGATGATTAATGGAGGGACAGAAGTTTGTTTTGGAGTCTCTTGAGGTCCATCAGAAGTGTCGGAGGGTTTGGCGAGGCGAGCGGGAACTGAACTCGCACTAGTCGAAGGTTTCGAAACGGCTTTTTTCGTTTTTTTTGGGTCTTCCATCGGAGGACTCATTTTGGCTTTCCTTTTTGGAGCCAAGGGAATTTTGAGGTTTTTTAAGTTTGACACTTTTGTGCCAAAACTTTTACTCGATTTAGAATTTCACTGTACTATAAGCGCTGTACGTTAGAAGTTTATATTTCGCAGAGAGCGGTAGACATGCGTCCGCACGACACCGACTCAAAACAAATACTGGCCAAACCCGCCCCTGTCATTATTTGTTTTGTCGAAATATGTACTTTTTTACATTCTCTGAAACTTTCAGCTAGGGACATACTTCGTTGACACAGGAAAATAACAGTAGATTCTGTCAGTAGGCAGATGAAGTATTTGCCCGACTTTTGTTCATGTATAATTCTTGTATCATTTTTCTATTTTCAATCCACATATATCTAGTCTCGCAGAGAACACACATTGTATTTCTTACTTATGTTGTCCGATTGCTTAAGATACTCGAGTTAAAGAAATTCACTAGCGAAGTGATGAATGAGTTTAAAGCCGTTTTACTATAGCATTAATTTTCCCCAGACATATAAAAATTGGAGGGGAATAACAGAATTTCAAGATGGGTAGTTTTATCAAATGAAGTGAAATTTACGAAATGAGTTGATTGGCACTATGTTGGAAAATTTTTGTTGTGACAAATTTGTCACAAAAATTATGTTAAACCCATGTTACATAGTTTAATTTGTTTCACATATTCATATCTTCTGTGTTTACGAGACTTAACCAACCGAGTTTTGAACAGGCCTAGGACTGCCAAAGAATGAGATTACAGTTCGAATAACAAGTCATGGTATTGCCACAATGTTTTGCTCAAGTGTCATGAGGTTGCTGAGATCCATGCCATGAGATCCTATGGGGTTGCTACAAGCTGCAGAATAAAGGGTAAAATAGAATGTGACTTGAAATGGAATGCGCGGCAATATCGAATGTGGGATGGAATGATGTCCAGACTAAAATGTAATGCGTGGAAAAGTTTTGCCGCGAATTCCATTCCGCACCATATTTCATTTTACCTAATATTCAATTCGATCCTGTATTCGATTTTAGTGCATGTTACTTCACACTGCATTTCTCTCTGCTATATTTGTATCATTTGGAGCTCATAAGATCTCCATGAAATTAAGCTTATAGCAGTTCATGGCAACCTCCTGCCAATAAGGTAGCAAAAACTAGTTTTTTAGATAAACAGGTAAATTTTTTTAAATATTTCGTTCATTGGTTCACTTTTTCTATACAGCAAACCTACGTGACATTCAAATGCTAGAAATGCTGGTTTCTGTCTTCAACCATATTTACAACTCTAAAACTGGGAGAAATGCTGCAAATGAACTGCAGGTATTGCTATTTCATTCCCTCCGACTAACTTGAGTATATTCCCTGTCAAATGGATCAATCCTCGAACCTTTCCTCGCCATGATTAACGGACATTCTTTATTCCTTTATTTATAAATAAGAGATGACATGAACAAAACACATATACTGATAGAAAAAATTTCTGACACGAAACATCGATTCTCTTGAGACAAGAGATTTGCTTTCGAATGCTCATATCGGAGCGGCATTTGTACCTCATGTCGTCTAATATAATTCTTATGCTTTACGATGGTTAGCTATTTGAAAATGAGTATGTTATATATCAGTTTATTGCATGTTTCTATCTAAAATTATATGTTTGTTATTTACTTAAATTTTCACTTTTTTCTGTATAATCTTAACACATGTCGATATATAATGTATTTATTGCCTAATGTAAAGTTCTAGTAACATTTGGAACTCATTCGAACATCCTCATGGGGAGGATTTCCCGCCAAATTGGAGAATTTGGCTTTTGCAAAGAAAATCTCTTGTCTCAAGAAAATGGATTCTTCGTGTCAGAGATTTTTTAAATATATCTATGTATTGAAAATATTATATGAATATTACTTGAATATGTCTCAATGTATCTAGCATTATAATAATGCTAATTACAGAAGAATAAAATTGCCAAAAAACTGGAAATTCGTATTTGATATTATACTAAATTAAAAAGAAAACCGATGCCGCGGAGAGGATGAAAGGAGGGCCTACGAGTACGCTTGTTAATATCCTCTATCCATTCTCTATGCTTGCAAAAGCGGAAAGAACTGCAAAATAGGAGATCAAATGGAGGATCGATGAGATAGGGCCTTAAACCTCTTTTAGTCTTCTCTCAAATAAATAAGAGAGGATTAATAGAAATTTCATATTTCGACTCGGGATACCCTGGCGGACCGGTCGATCACAGAATCGACTTGTGCAGTACGTCGATTAGTTTTCGAGTACAAGTCGATTCTGATTTGAAATAATCGACCCGGGATCGACTAAGTAATGAGTCGATTTCCGGTCGACTAGAATTTATTTTTTCCCCCAAACAAACTCCCGATCCACCCAACACCAAGTCGATTGTCCAAAAAAAAAAAAGGAAACTAATGGTGTGCAAATGTGAGTGCCCCATACGGGACACAAACAAAACTTCCCGATTTTATATTTCAGCACAGCATAAGCATACAACCATGGTGATGAGCAAACTCAACAGTGATATCAATAATTGACCCTTGTGACTAATAATTACTACACGCGATCGATTTAGTTTGATTTTTAAGCAGCATAAAAATATTCAACTGGAATTCGTCCGCCTAGTTACCCTCTCTACCTCTGTACGTTGCTAATTATCCCGCTCTTTGACATCCTTCCCGCAATTGTCGACATATTCATTCGTCAAGTATATTCAAGTATAGTTCAACTCGCGATATCGTTTAACCTATATTGAAAAAAGTTATACTGAATGTGCAGTTTTGTGTAAGGAACGACCCTGGTGATATGCATTATTCCCGTATTTCAAATTGCTCGGACGACCATACCTCCTTAATTATGCAAATTATGGAAAAAAGTCATTTCACGTAAAAGCTGTATTTTCATAAAAGGAATAGTTTTCTTCAGATAAGTTTCCCGCTAACTTCAATATTTTACCCAGTGGAATCGTATAAACAATTGCAATTGTTAATAACATTGCATGTACTGCACGAATGCCATCCAAAATGTAATCCGCTCCATTCTGAACGGAAAGGTTTCGATTGAGACCTTCATGACAGCGCTGGGTTCATTCATGTACTTATTACATATATAATTGTTGAGACGGCCATACCCCCATAATTATGCAAATTATAGAAAAAAGTCATTTCACATAAAATGTGTATTTTTATATAGGAAATAGTTTTTTTCAGATAAGTTTCCCGCTAACTTTAATATTTTACCCAGTGGAACCGTATAAACAATTGCAATTGTTAATAACATTGCATATATATTCCACGAATGTCATCCAAAATGCAATCCGCTCGATTCTGAACAGAAATGCTTCGATTGAGACCTTCATGACAACGCTGTGTTCATTCGTTCACTCACATTCTATATAAAATACGCATTTTTATATGGGAAACAACTTTTTTCATATCAATTTTGCGGTAACTCTAATAGTTTATGCAATAGAACGTGATAAACAATTGAAATTGTTAATAACAATATACATACTACACCAATTTCACCCAAAATCTAATCCCCTCTAAGTTACATGAAAATGCGTTGATTCCAATATTGACGGTCTAGATAGCTTCATTCGTTCGTGAGAAACCTAGGATCAAAATTTCGGAAAGACACATCCATACACACACACACACACACACACAGACATCGATTCAAAATTTGTTGGGCATCATTTTGGTATACTTAAAACCCCAGTCACCGGATGAAAGGAAAAATATCGATTTCGGGGCCATTACAATACCTTCTCGAATAATCGGGAAGTTAAAAAAAAGATAGATTTTTTTGGAAAAAAGAAACAATTAAGACCAGTCGACCAGCAACTGGAAATGGGGAACGACCTGTACTCGAAGCGTAATCGACATACTGCCCAAGTCGATTCCACAATCGACCGAGGCTCGAATGGCAATCGATCGGTCCGCCAGGGTGCGAAAAAAGTTAAAGGACACAAAATATGTATTTTTTTATAAGGAACAACATTTACTACACACATTTTTGGGTATCTATAATATTTCGTGAGATACAGCGTTATGAACAAATGAAATGGAATGAGACGCATCGATAAAAAAAAACAAATTGGTCCACTGGTTCTTAGGAAATGTTCGGCGAATTTTTTATGCCCACAGATGGACACACACACACATACACAGTCGATATGACGGGGCTTTGGCGTAGTGGGTAGAGTGTCTGCCTACTATTCTAAAGGTCCCGCGTTCGATTCCCGCTCACTGCAAATATTTTTTCTGAAAAAGTATTTTCTCACGGACTCCGACCGATGGCAGGAACATTCCGTGTGTGCTATCCGCGGTATCCATGAAGTGAGACCGTGAGCCGGGACCGAACGCGACCCGTCGCGCGGGGGGGAGGGAGGGTTCCATCGTATCACAGGGGTTTCTGGAGGTTTACCCTGTGATTAGAAATACGATGAGCTGAAATGGCGAAGTGGGCCCCAGCCGCAATGGGTGGGTACTCTGATCCGTAGTATTGCCCATGAAGTAATGCCTACCAGCGGTTACGTGGGTGAATACGAATAGAGAAAGAGTAGAAAAAAAAAAAAAAAACACATACACAGTCGAAGGCGGGGCTTTGGCGTAGTATTTGTTTTGAATCGGTGTCGTGCGGACGCATGTCTACCGCTCCCTACGAATTACAAATTTCAAACGTACCGTGCTCCTAGTACATTGAAATTTTAAATCGAGTAAAAGTTTTGGCACAAAAGTGTCAAATCTAAAAAACCTCAAAATTCCCTTGGCTCCCAAAAGGAAAGCCAAAACGAGTCCTCCGATGGAAGACCCAAAAAAAACAAAAAAAACCGTTATGAAACGGTCAAACAGGGCGAGCTCTGAACCAGCCCGCCCCAACAATCCTTCGAACTCTTCTGATGGGCCTCAAGACGCTCAAAAAAAAACCTCAGTGCCTCCAATCATCGTTGAAAACGACAAATTGGAGACCAAAAAGTTAATAAATTTCCTGCAAGTCAATGCCTCGGATAAAAACTTCAGGATGAAGATTAATGGAAGTACCACGATCGTCCACCTACAAACGACTGAGGATTACAACAAGATCGCAAGTATCCTGAAAAGGCAAAACCTTATTTTTTTCACCTACGGCCTTAAAAGTGGAAGACCGAAGAAATTTATTTTGAAAGGGCTTCCCAGCAGTTTCTCGGAAGCCGAAATTCAAGCCGAATTATCAAATCACGGCATTAACGTACTTTCCGTTCGCCAGTTCGTGAAAGTAAATAAAGACGGAAATATTAAAGAAAACAGGCCACTACCGATCTTCGCTATCACGGTTGGCCCGGAAACAACCTTGAGCAGCTTCGCTGAAATCAAAACGATTTTCTACCATACATATAAGGTAGAAAAATATGTTAAATCCCAGCAACCTACCCAATGCTTCAGGTGCCAGAGATTTGGCCACGCAAGCCAACATTGCAACCTCAACCTGAGATGCGTCAAGTGTGCGTCAAACCACGACGTAAAAGCTTGCACTTCCAAAACCCTGAAGTGGGCAAACTGCGGACTCGCCGACACAGCCAGCTATAGAGAGTGTTCCATGCGCCAAAAATACATGGAAACTCAACAAAAACGAGCTAAGTCCGCCAGACCCAGGCTTGAACCAATCGATTTGCCCGCTACACCTCACTCAGCCACGATCCAGAATCTGGAAAGGAAGACCCACTTCCTCCAGTCTCCTGCAGTCCTGGAGCCAACTCCGACTTCTACCACCAACCTGTCTAGGCCCACTTACGCTTCGTTCTTTCCATCGGTGGAAACCGCGAGAACGAACGTTGCCGCACCCACTGCTGAACCTGGGACCATCCCAATGGAAACACTTGTTCCGGAATCTTATTTAAGTACCTCTAAAAACTATATAATCACAGGGAAGCAAGTCCTTGACGAGCTAACAACCCTGAAAATTCCCGAAATCCTTCCAGAGCTTAAAGCGATGAGCTCTAAACTCCAAACAGCCATTACACCAATTGATAGGATTACAATCATCGCATCCTATGTCCACCTGTTTTCACCCTCCTCAAACACACCTACAATTCCCCAGCATACATAACCAACATATTAGCAATTAATATTTTTGCGCTCAAGCCTAATCTGTACGAGTTATTACACATCGTCCATAGAAATAACATCAAAATTTGTCTGATTTCAGAAACTAAGTTAAACAGCAAAACCAAGAAAATTAACTTCCCCGACTTCTCGCTGATCAGGGAAGACAGAACGGCCAAAGCAGGTGGTGGTGTTACGGTGGCGATCCACAAAACCTTGTCACATAGAACTCTTCCGCATGATCTCCTGTCGCTCACCGAATACGTGGGAGTAGAGGTCCAAGTAAACAATAAAAAAAAGAAGATCTACTCGATCTACAATCCACCGGATGTCTCAATAGATACAAATCTCTGCTAGGCCAAACGAATCAGGTAAGATTCTCTCAAATTGTTTGACGGAACAAAAAATTAATCTGCTCTTTCCACACGTTCCTACACACTACCCTCATAATTCAAACACTCCTAGTACTATTGACCTTTTATTAACAAACAACATCTCTATCATTAATAATTTCACCACACTTTCCGAATCCCCATCCGATTACCTACCATTGTGTTTCTCTCTATTTGGCCGTCCAATTTCACCAGAATCATCAAAAATTTTAAACTACGCGAAAACCGACTGGAATAAATTCAAGGATACCTTAAATGATGAGATTTCTACACCAAACCCTACTTGTAACAACACTGAAGCAATAGATCAACACATAACACATTTCACTCAAGTCATTCAAACCGCCTTGGATTCCTCCACTCCCATCCGCTCAACCAAATCCACCCACACTCCTATCCCACCCGAAATAGCCTCATTAATAAAACTAAAAAATTACATTAGGTCAAGATGGCAAAAAACGCGAAATCGCTACCTTAAATCCGAACTCAATCAGCTGATAAAAGAAATCAGACTTAAATTAACCGAATGGAAACAATCATCTTATGACAACAAACTCAGAAACATAAACTTAAAAGATCACTCTATTTGGCGCGTAGCAAAATATTTTAATAACACCGGTAAAAGAAAAATTCCCACACTAAAGTCAAACAACACACTCCACACAGAAGACCAGGATAAGGCTAATACACTTTGCAAACACTACGCATAAATACACGAATTATCGGCCTCCCGAGGCAACAAATCTTTTGAACAAGTCACAGGTCATGTGAGAAAAACTATCCTCAAAGCCTCTATCGAAACTCCCATTAGATTCCTTACTAATCCCCGTGAAATCATTTCCGCTATCAAAAAACTAAAAAATAAAGCAGCTCCGGGTGTGGATAATATTCCCAATATAGCACTAAAAAACCTCCCAATTAAAGCAATAAGTTTACTAAAAAAGATATACAATGCATGCCTCCTCAGACAATATTTCCCGGAACTCTGGAAAGGAGCGATGGTCATTCCGATTCTAAAGCCCGGTAAGCCCCCTTCGCATCCGGTGAGCTATAGGCCTATTAGCCTCTTACCGGTATTGGCTAAACTTTTTGAGCGAATAATTTTAGCTCGTCTCAAAAAACCCATAGAAGCATTACAACTAATGCCTATCAATCAATTTGGTTTTCGATCAGAACACTCGACCTGCCACCACCTGGTTAAAATTACGAATGATATAAAATCCGCGAAAGACCGGAAAGAAGATACCGTTCTTCTTCTCCTGGACAGCGAGAAGGCCTTTGATTCTGTTTGGCCTGTGCCTTATATACAAACTCGAAGGATTAAATGTCCCTAAATATATATGTAAAATTTTATTATCATATCTCTCAAATAGATATATCCGAGTTCGAGTCGAAACTTCGCTTTCGGATAAAATAGAAATTGTCGCGGGAGTCCCACAAGGGTCTATTCTCTCGCCTGTTTTATTCAACTTGTACATTACTTCTGTTTTTAGCAGAATTCCGAGAAATGTATCCATTGCAGGCTATGCTGATGACATTCCTTTGTACTCAGCTAGCAAATCGATCAACAAAGCTATTAGAAGAATAGAAAATGCTGCTTCTCTCACAATCAGTGAATTAACGAAATGGAAAATTCAAGTGAATTCTGCTAAAACAGAAGCAATCTTATTTAGTAGCTCCAAGGCCAAGCCGATTTTAACTATTCGTAGCGATAAGATCACGCCAACCGACTCTGTAAAGTATTTAGGCTTACACATCGATTTCAAACTCCTGTGGTAAAAGCATATATCTGAAATCAAGGTCAAGACTAAAGTTATCCTAGTAAGATTGTATAATTTGCTAAAATCACCCGCGCTCAGTCAATCCCTCAAACTTACTCTCTACAAAGGGTTAATTAGGCCCATTATCACCTACGGTTGTCCTGCCTGGCACAATGCAGCGAAAATGCACTTGAATGATCTTCAAGTGATTCAAAATAAATTCCTACGAATAACAGGAAATTTTAAAAGAAGAACGACTATTGTGGAAATACACGAAACGCTCGGCATGACAACTATAGGCGAATGTATCGATAGAATAAATGAGACATTTAAATTTAAGCTACAATCCCATCCTAATCCCCAGCTCCAAAACATCAATATTGACATAAAATCCAATTGGTCCCGCTGACCACCTGTTTGGTCTCACCTTTCCATATATCCTTTTCTCTCCCGCCCCTCATGCACCCATTACTTATAAGGTTTTTTAGAAGTCATTTTTCCTTATATCGAGTCATCATGTAAATAATCACAAATATCTGTAATAATGAAAAATTAGGTTACACTTCTTTCAAATTAGATATAAAGCCAACGGCTGGTGATCTAGATCGTAGCACTTAAGATATTAATACTGTATATAGTATGTATATATGACAAATGTTAATAAGCAATTTGCAAGTCAAGCTTTGGCGTAGTGGTAGAGTATCTGCCTACTACTCCGAAGGTCCTAGGTTCGCGCCCGGCCGCCGGAGAATATTTTTTCAAAATATTTTCTCATGGATTCCGACCGATGCAGGAACTTCCGTGTGTGCTATCGGCGGTACCCATAAAATGAGACCGCCCGGCCGAGCGGGAACGTAACCCGTCGGAGGGGGGGGGGGGCGGTGGGTTCCATCATAGGCGCCGGCCATCGTAGCATAAGGGTTTCTGGAGGTTTACCCTGTGTTGAGAAATACGATGGCCTAAACAGGCGAAAGTCGGCCCCAGCCGCATGGGTGGGTGTCCGGTACGCCCCCTGAAGGAACGCGCAAATGGCCGCTACCCGGGGCGTACAAATGAGAGGGACGGAGACAAAAAAAACAAACCCACAGATACACACATACAAACATGTTTCAGAAAACTTGTCAGCATGTCCTCAAACATCGAGAACAGTGAAAATTTCACTTTTGATTTTCAGGGTGATTACAATAACTTTCGCTAGATCGATAAGTTAATAAATAAATGGATAAATCCAATAATTAATTAATAACAATTTTTCGTTGATCACAATAGTTGTTCAGCGATGTAAATCCGGTCTATTGTGATTTTCCGATTATATTTCATAAGATCCGCTTAAATATTGATGATGTCAATAAACATGGTAATGACGCGAACCTGGTGTCTTTTGAGGTTCAATTCGATGGGGTCTACAAGGCACTATCAAACCTGGATACCAATAAGGGCTGGTCCAGATGGTATACTTAATCTGTTCCTGAAAAACTGTATTGCCGGATTATGTGAGCCTCTTTCGCATGTTTTTAGTAAATCATTAGAGACAGGTTTCTTCCCGACTATCTGGAAGACCTCCTACTTAAGTCCCATCCATAAAAATTGACCAAGATCCATAGTAACCAATTATAGGCCTATCTGCTAACAATCGTCGCTAGCGAAGCTGTTCGAAACGCTGTTATGTCCGCAGCTAACTTCGGCCTTCCGCAATATTATTGTACATAATCAACACGGATTCGTGAGCGGTAGATCCACTTCAACAAACTTATTCTTGTATACCAATTACATACTAAAAGCTATCAACAAGGGTCGAGACGTTCATGCTATCTACACGAATTTCAGCAAGGCTGTCGACACCGTGGACCACGACATTCTGATTCGGAAGCTGCATCAGTATGGAATCAGAAACAAGGCCTTCGATTGGATCCAGTCGTACTTGATTGGCCGATGTTTTCTGGTGAGAGTGAGTGGAGACATCTCAAATGAGTTTGTCGTGAGCTCGGGTGTTCCTCAAGGGTCGCATCTAGGCCCAATTTTATTCAACATTTTCATTAACGATATTGGCGACCGCTTGGGATCGGACTTCCTTCTATACGCGGACGATTTAAAAATCTTCTGCACTGTGTCAAGCTCAGAAAACACCGTGTCCTTACAATCCGAGCTGCACGAGTTAGAGATTTGGTGTCTGAGCAACAAACTTAGCCTCAACATCGAGAAGTGCGCTTGCATGGTTTTCTCCCGTGCCTTGGACCCAACCCCTGCTCCATATCGGCTTGGTGGTAAACCCCTTCAGGTAGTTTCGGCCATGAGGGATCTCGGAGTCATCATCGATGATAAATTGTCCTTCGCAGACCAAGTGGATAGCATGGTGCGGCGGGCTTATCGCATCATGGGCTTCCTCGTTAGATCAGGGAGGCTTTTCAAAAAACGCTCGCACCTTAGTACACCTCTACACCACCCTGGGGAGGCCTCTTCTAGAATATTGTTCCATCGCATCGTGCGTTTATACAGAGACTCTCATCAACAGGACAACAAGTGTCCAGCACAAATTCAAATTGTTTCAATTCCCTGAATTCTGTAGATGACAAGTCAGCAATTCATCATTCATAGTTATTCCGCATTCGTGTCAGTTACCATTCTCTTGAGAAAAGGCTTTTCTCGTTACCAATCAATGATTGCGGTATTCGTCGCTTCGAGAATTTCAGTGACTTGAGGTAGCTTCTAGAGTTTTACTTTCGCGAAGCCCGCCAATATTTTCTGTATTTTTATCTAATATTGGATGTATTGTGCCAAATCAGTCTATATTGCCTTCATGTAAAATCTTCAACCATCAAATCAGTATAATCCGTGTTAATAATTCATTTCCTGGAACCAAGTCTTTCGATTCTTCGTGTCAGTTTTTTTTTCTGTCAGAACAGGAAATTAAAGTTTCTGACCTTAGATCCTAATATAGTTATTAGATGAATTTCGTCCAGAACATACACTCTTGTCACCAATTTCAATTGTTTATAAAGTTTTGCCGCTAAAACTATAATAGGTAATGAAAAGTTCATGCAATAAAAGTGGTTCCACATGCTAAAATACACATTTTATGTTTCATGACTTTTTTTCCATAATTTGCATACTTAAGGAGGCATCGCCGTTTCAACAATCATTCTCATGTAATAAGTGAACGAATGAAATCATGGCCGTGATTGACGTTGCAATAAATTCTCGCCGGCCGGCAACCGACCTGGTACTTGGTCGATTATTTCGAAGCCGAATCGAGTTGTCGAAAACTAATCGACATATTGCACAAGTCGATTCTATAATTGATCCGTTATAACCTTGAGAGGATATGTTACTTCTGCCGCTCGCGTCGCGCGCGCGCGGTCAATTTTCAATCCAATTACTTTTTAGGGTGTCCTCAATTTGCACCCACAAAAAAAAGTTGTGAGTGCGAAATACAATAATCTAGTCACTCTGAATTTGCCTTTTGCAAAATAATGAAAAACAAAAAATAGATTTGCTTACCGGTACAAATCTGCACTGGAAAAAAAATTAATAGATATTATATCCTCACCTTCATCCGCCAAACGCAAATTCAGAGTGTCTGCAGGAGGGAAAAATACAACTGATTAATGATTAAAAATCGGTCTTTATCATTGACAGACTTGAAAGTTTTTGGATGGAAAAAAATGCCGGTACTGATGGTAATAGACAATTTGCCCCCCCCCCTTGGCTCCTTCGCCAGACAATGGCTCCCTCGCGAAACCTGTCGATAGTTACTCTCGAAAATTGCCACCGGTCGAGAGAAAAATCGACAAACTCTCGACAGACAGTCGACTAACTATCGACTAACTGTCGACAGGTTCCGTTAGGGCTGCCTATCGCGCACCAGTGCAGTGCACATAAACAACAAAATGTAAGTAAATAATGAATTTTAACCATTTCTCCTATTATTATATTGACAAAACAGATTTTTTACCTCATCTCACATAGTCAAAATATGCTTAGAGTTGAAAAATCTTTGTGTCAAAACTAGGAAACCTCCAAAACTCACGCGTTGTCCGCCTAAATTGGTACAGATTTTTTCCGATTTTCCATAACTTCAACTGTCAAATGTTTTGTATTACAAGTTCAGTAAATCATAACTTGGATAGAAATAGGTAATGATAACAAATGTTATAAGAAAAAAATGCAGACTTTTCTCGTTTAATTTTGTAATACGCGAAATAACCTAAATTTAATTTATGCATTTTTGAGCAAAACAGCCCTTGAGTGTTTATTTACAAATTTTTCAATTCAAATAGAAGATTTTAGAAGTTGATTCTATCCATTTTGAATATTCAAGTTTGTAATTATAACTTTCGCATTCTGAATGTTGAAATCATTTTTCGATGTTGAATTTCAAATTATTAACTTGAGTGGTTTTTATATCCATTGCAAAGAGCAACCTTACTCACGTCTGCTCAAATTCTTGCAGAATTTTTTTCTTAATTAAAAAGAAATCAGTACATGAAGAAGTACATGATTAGAGGGGAGCGGAGCAAAAATCTCGATTTTTCACCGGAAGTTACTTGCCTGTAAAAAGCCCGACGTTCAATCTGCTGAAAAAAACATGCCAATAGGAAGAATAATCCTTCATCTATGTCTCATTGAAGAATTGACTCAATTTGCCTAGGAATTAGTTATGATAACCGTTCGCCAATGTGTATCGAATCATTGGATTGAGAAGTGGCATAGGGGTTCATGGCTGTCAAAACAGTACGAGTTGTGGAATTCAAAGTTTAAGGTAACAACGAGGTTGCACTGTTGTAATTTTCCAAACCACCGAAAGTTTTTCTAAGTCGTTGAAGCTGGGATTTTTCAATAAATGCGCCATTCAAACGCAAACTTTCCGTGGGTTACGCCATTGTTGGGGTTATGTATTCATAAATATCGCCATGTTCGCGCGTTATAGTGATTGGCCTAGTGACAACTAGGGTCTTCAAAATACTTTCCATATAAACAATTCATAATAAAAATTTCTTGAATAAGAGCGCAAATGTATCGTCACAGTCGTTACATTATTTTTTCATTTAATTTGCCTGGCAAAAAATTCTCCTTAGATAGTATTAAAAAAAAAGGGTAATTGAAAAATGGGTGTGCTATGTGTTCACCCTTATTTCCAATTGAAAATAAGGCAACAACAATTGGAATAAACGGGATGTGGGTCTGACCCTCTATGGGTCGAACCAATAACTTCGCGATCGTTGACCCGTATAGGTTGTATGCAAAATTTCGGTTCATACCTGAAGTTATGGACGTTTTAAGCTTTTCAAAATTTGCAAATATCGAAAAATTTTATAATTATCAATATGTAATCATTAGATAAATAATGCAATTTTAATTAACGATCGGTGTTAGAAAAAGAAAGTTATACATCAAATATGTATCTTCCTGTGTGGAACAACTTTCATTAAACAATTTGTTTCGTATCTTTAACCGTTCTCACGATGCAACGATATAAACTATTCAATTTGTCAATAACTAAAAATCCGCTGGGTCAATTATGTTCAAAATCTAATCAGGTCTAAGTTAGGCTGAAAGCTATAGAATGAGTATAAGGAAACCCAAATCCAATAAGTTGTACCAGAGAACTCGTTTGACAAATTTTTGCTCATATGCGTACACACACAGAGACAAACAGCGCGCTAAAATAGGTCGGAAACGTTTGTAAGGGTCATGATATATCTAAGGAGATAATAATATGTAAGAAGAATTTTTGCGCCAGGGTTGATCGTTCAAAAACGTATTTCGCAGCAAAAAAAAAAATCTTAAATCGTGAATCTGACTTGAGGCCTAGTTCCGGAACGAAGCTTAATTAGAAAGTACCTTATTTTCTTTTCATTTCTCCATATTTTCCATGTTTACTTCGCAATTCACGATTTTCCAATCATTTTACTTTCAATTTCATCTATTTCAATTTTTAATGAAGAAAGATATGTTTGCACTGACCGCCACGACGCCATATTCTGCCGATACTGGGACATTAGACTATTATCTTGACGTACAAAATTGAACATGAAAAAGGACAAAATTTTTAGAATAAAATCTGAAAAAATTGTCAATTATTAGTATCAGGTACATATAGCTGTGGGCGCAATTTTAGTGAAATGTGTCGGTAAGTTTCTCAGAAATGGACTTTTTTTCTTCGATCGTTGATATCTCTGAATCAAATCAATATTTTTAATTTTTTAAAATCAAAATGTGTGTCTCAACAAGTTCCAGGGAATGATCGAAGAATATCTTGTAGGTTACTCCCAGGAGATTGAAGATATTTCCATTTTCCTGTTTTTTACAGTTTTTGAAATAGAAACTTGACATTTGGAACAAAGGTTCCTTTTCTGGTGAAGAACCCTATTAAATGGTGATTTGAACGTATCATTAGTTTTCCAGATTCAAATGTTTTCTTTTTCACGGTTTGTATTAGATTTTTTGATAATTATTCAACCGATTTTCTTTGTTTTTTTTTCAAAATGTGCGCCTCAACGAGATTGATAATAAGGTTGAAAAGTATTGAGTCAATTAGTTTGGGTAATGTGAGAGATTCCTGTTTTTTAACTTTTTACTTTGGTTTTACTTTTTGTGTTTGTACCTCTTTCTACAGGTTTTTTATCTGCAATTTCCTGGCTGGCAGAGGAATATATGCTAATGGTTGCTCCCGAAATAAAAAATTAACTTTTCATCAGATCTCTACGTTTCATGGTATTTCTGACGATGTCTGGATGGCATTCGTCCAGTATTTGCAATGTTATTAATCACTGCAATTATTTATAGTATTCCACTGGGTAAAATATTGAAGTTAGCGGCAAACTTATCAAAAGAAAATTATTTTTTACATGAAAATACACATTTTATGTGGCATGCTTTTTTCCATAATTTGCATAATTAAGGAAATATGGCCGTCTCAACAATTATGTATGTAATAAGTGAATGAATGAACCCAGCGCTGTCATGAAAGTCTCAATCGAAGCATTTCCGTGCAGAATCGAACGGATTGGATTTTGGATGATATTCGTGTAGCATATGAAATGTCTTCACTGACGGATCGATTACAGAATCGACTTGTGCAGTATGTCGATTAATTTTCGAGTACAAGTCGATTCTGATTTAGAATAATCCACCCAGGATCGACTAAAAACCGGGTCGATTGCCGGTCGACTAGAATTTATTTTTTCCCCAAAACCAAGTCAGGATCCGCGTAACACTACGTCGATTGTCCAAAAACAAAGGGAAAAAGAAGATAGATTTTTTTTTTTAAATTAAGACCAGTCGACCGGCAACCGACTCAGTATTTAGTTGATCGTGGGTCGATCATTGCAGAAATCTGAACCGATCTGTACTCGAAACGTAATCGACATACTTCACAAGTCGATTACACAATCGAGAGAGGCTCGAATGGCAATCGACCGGTTGCTTTGCGAGTTTCATATTTGCCACGTATAACGTCATTTTTTAATTTTGTTTCCTGTGCTTAGAATGGATGCCAGGAAAAGAGGTAACCGGAGAATATATATTTAAGACCTTGAATGATATTCATTTATTCATTACGTTTTTTCGGGAACATGGGAACGAATCATAAGAAGACAAATTTCATGAGCTCATAAATTTATCATTACTCAAAATGTATAGGATTGGAGTGACGTGTATGGGTTTAACCCGAGGTCTCCTGCCGTAACAACCCTCCAACAGGGGCGTAGTTTTTTCTAGGATCACATCACGTATGATTTGACGATACGATCAATGAGTTACTGTTCTAATTCCACTGTCGAAATTGTCGTCGGATGACGATTCCATTTGAACGACGTATTAAACAGTAATCCATACTATTAATGAGTTGTTTTAAGCATGGAAGTTAATTGGCCATCAAAGAGGTTAGAACACTATACATGCTGAAATCCTCAAATAGTATATCTTGTGAATATAATTTTCACGACCTGTATATACGCTGCTTGCTTTATCTTTGTAGAAATGATAACTCACGAAATATGGATTGCATGCATTAACTAGTGTTGCAACTATGCTTCAATTGCATGTAATTGAGTAGTTCATATTGGCCTCTCATTTTCTGTGATGATCGATGATCTGTCGGCTAACTCTCGGTTCTTGGGAATTTTCGATTTTCAGAAATCGCTTCGTCGAATGGTAACGTTCGTGATGAATCATACGTTTGCCGTCTTCTGCATGGAAAAGAAAAAAGTGAGGAAAACGTGACTAAAAAAAAATAAGTCTAGTCGACCGACAACCGACTCGGCATTTGGTCGATCGTGGATCGATTATTTCAAAATGACGATCGATCTGTCTTTACCGGCTTGTCTTCGACATTATCCGTCCAAAAAGACGTAGAAAAAATGTCAGTTTCTGTCGACATTTTTTGTCAAGCTATGATTTGACATAAAATTATGTATTTCGTCAGCAAATCATGCAATATCTATGGAAGTCAAACATATTATACCATAATTTGTACAAATTTGCCAAAACATGGCGAAATTCGACATTCGTTGTCATTCCATGACCTGACGTACTATGATATATTTTGTTAGAAAACGGGATAAAGAACTGCTCAGAATAGGTCGTACTATGTCGTAATCTGTACCAATTTACAAAAAATGTCGAAATTTGACATTTTATGTCATTTTATGGGCTTACAAAATACTATCTATTTTGTCGGAAAATGACATGAAAAAATTCATCAAAATGGGTCATGTCATAATCGGTACGAATTTACAAAAAATGTCTAAATTTGACATTTTATGTCATTCCATGGGCTTACAAAATATTATCTATTTTATCGGGAAATGACATGAAAAAATTCGTCAAAATCGTTCGTTTCATAATCGGTACGAATTTGTCAAAAAATGTCGAAATTCGACACTCGTTGGCATTGCATGATCTGACATAATATGATATATTTTGTCAGAAAATGTCATACAAAATTCATCAGAATCGGTCGTACTATGTCATAGTCGGTATGAATTTACAGAAAATGTCGAAATTTGACATTTTATTGTCATTCCATGGGCTTACAAAATATTATCTGATTTGTCGGGAAATGACATGAAAACATTTGTCAAAATCGGTACGAGTTTGTCAAAAAATGTCGAAATTCGACATTCGTTGTCATTCCATGATCTGACATAATATGATATATTTTGTCAGAAAATGTCATATAAAATTCGTCCGAATCGGTCGTACTATGTCATAATCGGTACGAATTTACAGAAAATGTCGAAATTTGACATTTCATATCATTCCATGGGCTGACAAAATATTATCTCATTTGTCGGGAAATGACATGAAAAAATTCGTCAAAATCGGTCATGTCATAATCGGTACGAATTTGTCAAAAAACGTCGAAATTCGATATTGGTTGTCATTCCATGATCTGGCATAATGTGATATACTTTGTCAGAAAATGTCATACAAAATTTGTCAGAATCGGTCGTACCACGTCATAATCTGTACGAATTTACAAAAAATGTCTAAATTTGACATTTTATGTCATTCCATGGGCTTACAAAATATTATCTATTTTGTCGGGCAATGACATCAAAAAATTCGTCAAAATCGGTCATATGTCATAATCTGTCCGAATTTACAAAAAATGTCGAAATTTCACATTCTATGTTATTCCATGATCTGACATAATATGATATATCTTGTCAGAAAATGTCATATAAAATTCGTCCGAATCGGTCGTACTATGTCATAATCGGTACGAATTTACCAAAAAATTTCGGAATTTGACATTTCATGTCGCTCCATGGGCTTACAACATATCATATATTTTGCCGGAACATCTGTCGAAATTTGTCAGGATCTCTGAAATTTATCATTTCATGTCATTATTCGTCATTTGATGACATTTTTCGACACAATCTGTCTGCCGATTTTTCACGAGGGCATCTTCTCCCTTCCACCACAACATATTTTTTGCTCATGCAAACGTACCTTGTCTACCTGAAAAACACAAGTTTAAGCGAATTTTGATTGGTCTTGATAGAAAAAAAAATAAAAAATTGATTTTTGTCATCAAAAACTAACTAGATACCGATCCCAGGGTAGTGTAGTATTTTTTTCTGAAAGGGAAGTATGAAAAAAATAGACCCGTATTTTTTGTTTCTCAGATTGCATGCCCCACTCGTATATTATAATTTTTTAAAGATTTTTTGTTTAATATCGATTATCTCGACAAGTATCGATAGTAACGGTCGATGGCGGAAATTTTTTTTAAATGGGCATATGGATGCCTTCTTTACCGACCCAAATTCTACCGGCTGGTCAATAATGAGTCGTCTCTCGACTCATAGATGGCGTTTTCAGTGGCGCCATCTCGGAGAACTGAAGAGTCCTAGAGGGGATTTAGAAGTACCATAGCCTCTTAATGAGAAATTCATCGAGGTTGAAAGAAAAGATCTACAATTCTGTTACATCTATAACTTTTATTAACCAATTGATGCAGTTTCAGCGTTAAAAATATAACGCGGACGCGACAATACTCGTGCTTCAATAGGAAGCAAACGTATTACAATGAAATCCTATAACTTATTTTTTTCTTATTTTTCAATAATTTTCGTCTCTTGTTTACGATGAAGTGATCGATATAAATAAAAATGAGGGGTCGCTTACCATTAAGTATTTTTCCCCTACTTGATTTGAGAGCTTGGTTACTCGACAACATGCATATAGTAATTGTTTCTTTTACATTTAAATGTTTTTTCTGTTAAATCATTTCTTTGTTCTTTCCCTTGCTCAGTTTAATTTTATATCTTTTTGTGAATTTCTTCGTATTCTTCATTATTTAAACCAATTATTTTGCTTGTAGGTAGTCACGTGGACTTTTGACATTGTCACATGTGTGCGTCTGTGTTACAAACTTCACAGTGACACCCGAAGACATCAAAAACTTATTCTTTTTGTGTATTCATTACTTTGTTCATTTATCTACGTGAGGAAATGAGAAGGATTTAAGGACGATCATTCCAGTGGTCCAAAGCAATGAAAACGACTTCGAGTTTTTTTATGGCCGGTAGACTAGAGTTGAGTGGAGAATAGACTTTCTTCGCCTCTCAAAATAATAGAATTATTTTAATTCTTTCATTGTGTATTTTGCTGTGTAGTCAACCAGACTAAATCGCCGGGTATCATTAGAGGCTTATGGCTATAGTCTTTAGGATACAGGAAAGTTCATCCCACTTCGATCAATGATAAACCCCTCCCTATTTAAAAAATAGTTATTTCTGCTTCCCCGACCCGAAAGTACGCTCTCCACCGTGGTCTGAAACGCCAGAAAGAACGGCTTTTCTGGAGTTTCTCGACGGAGAATCGTTGTGATTGGCCACAAAACTTTTGCGGCTCGCGTTTGCAGGCGAGAGTTGCTAACGAAAGAGTAAACTTCGGATCTCCACCCGAAGCTACCCGACTCTTGCTTACGCATGCGCATGATATATTTCAGTGCCCAAATCGCGACCGAACGTGTCAAATTCCGAAGCCACTTTTTCTCTGTATAATATATACGCGTAATAAAAGGTTCATGTCGCCAGTGCTCCTGTGGAACCAAATTTCTTTAAATTATGCATTAATTTCTTTAGTGGATAAAATAATATTGGATAAAACGAGTTGATTTTGAAACAGTAGAGTAAATTAAAACTGTTCCCCGCCGGCGAATGAAGAGACTGACCTAACCTGAAAAATGAGCGATTCTTCATCGCGATGTTTAGAAATTTCGACAGAGAGGTCAAAGTTGGAAGGAAAATGGGCTTATAAAAAGTGATTTCGGCATTCTAATTTTCTTTTCGACGTTTTTATGTTTTTTCATGCATTTTTACTTTTTGCCCGCCCCGACCAGCAAAAACCTCGGCTTCGCCTCGGTTTTGCAAAAGGCATGTAGTTCGCAAGGTGACCGACGAGAGGCGTGCGCGGGCAGGCCACGAAAGTACTCATCGTTGGATTGATCGTCAACATTTCAAAATTGATACATGTATTGTTGAACGTACTTTCGGGTGGGGAGAAAGAAAAATAGCATACGATACACGGCCAGAAAGTTTGATTTCTTGCCGTACGTGATATCACGCACGCCAGGAAATCAAACTTTCTGGCCATGTGTCGTATGCTATTTTTCTTTCTCCCCACCTGAAACTACGTTCAACAATAAATGTATCAATTTTGAAATATTGACGATCAATCCAACGATGAATACTTTTGTGGCCACGCCTGTCGTCGGTCACCTTGCGAACTACATGCCCGCCCGACTTTGGCAAAACCAAGGCGAAGCCGAGGTTTTTGCTGGTCGGGGCGGGCAAAAAGTAAAAATGCATGAAAAAACATAAAAACGTCGAAAAAAAATTAGAATGCCGAAATCACTTTTTATAAGCATATTTTCCTTCCAACTTTGACCTCTTTCTCGAAATTTCTAAACATCGCGATGAAGAATCGCTTATTTTTCAGGTTAGATCAGTCTCTTCATTCGCCGGCGGGGGACAGTTTTAATTTACTCTACTTTTTCAAAATCAACTGGTTTTATCCAATATTATTTTATCCATTAAACAAATTAATGCATAATTTAAAGAAATTTTGTTCCACAGGAGCACTGGCGACATGAACCTTTTATGCGTATATATTATACAGAGAAAAAGTGGCTTCGGAATTTGGTCGCGATTTGGGCACTGAAATATATCATGCGCATGCGTAAGCACGAGTCGGGGAGCTTCGGGTGGAGTTCCGAAGTTTACTCTTTCGTTAGCAACTCTCGCCTGTAAACGCGAGCCACACAAGTTTTGTGGCCAATCACAACGATTCTCCGTCGAGAAACTCCAGAAAAGCCGTTGTTTCTGGCGTTTCAGACCACGGTGGAGAGCGTACTTTCGGGTCGGGGAGGAAGAAAAACTTTTTTCATTACTCCGTGCGTGAGGCAGCGCTTCGCGCACGCTCACCGCTCTTCGTAATAAAATATTGCTTGCAATAAATGGACTGGTATGAAATACTAGCATATACGGTTTTGTGTAATGATAGTTATCATCGTTGTAATTAGCACTTAGAACAAGATGAAGTTCAGTAATTGAACTTGAAAAACCACTAAAAACAGTAGGAAATTTGCCACGTTGAAAATTTAGTTCGATAAAGAAAAACGAAAATGAAATGTTTCCAAGTCAATTCTCACTTTGCGGTTGCGCTAAAAAAATCTTCTATTAAAAATGAAAGTGGGCATAAGTACCCAATTTTTGACTCTCCTGGTTTTTAGAAGGTGATGCGACAAGCCAGGTTATCCTCTTGCATTCATGAAAACCGATCGAGTACAACGACACTTACATATGAAAATGAAGAAAAATATTTTCTAGTCGTACTTTTTTTTAATTAAAACTTAAAAGAAGACACACCTTAATTGACCAGCAGATTTAAAATATTAACAAAATTTAAGCATGATTCAAAGACGTAAGAGTTTTGATCATCGATCGAGTGGTAATGGAATTACCCATATGCTGGTTCCCATTAAAATTTCTGTTCATTTTGTTTAGTAAGTACACAAGTCTAAGGACTCTAAGAGAACTCAGTGACCTGGACATGATGTTTAGTTTGCATTTTTCAATAAACTCAAGAATTATCTGGTAAACATTCTATTATTGCTTCTCATTAATTTTATTATCACGCATTCAGCATTCAAATACGGTATGATGTGCACTTAGACACTCGAGTGATTTATGAAGGAATAAAATTTTATGGAATTAGGGATATTAACTAGGATTGAAAATGGACTAGGATTGTTATTTTCTCATTCAGAGTTTTTGGAGGGTTCATGGCCACATATGGATTTCCTGATTATATTTCATGAAAGTTCAGTGATTCAAGAACATGCCATTCTCGTCTAGTTACACAAGAAGTTGGTCCGATTTTGGCAGTATCGTGGGAGATCTAAATTCTAATTTTTCACCAATAAAGAATTATCTGAGAGTCTCCCTTACTCTCGCTCGAGAGATTTTGTCTCCCTGTCGGAAAAATGGTGGAGAAAAAATTCCATTATTATGATTATGGTAATCTCGATCGGTCAAAAAGCATTTTTTTTGACGTAGGGGATTACGGTGCATTCCCATCTTGTCTAACAGATGCTCTTAAACAATATTTTTTTTTCATTTTGTTTAGTTGCAACCGAAATATTTACACTTGACATTTAAATTTATCAATTTTTACCGCACAGAGTCAAAGAAATCTGAATAACGGCAATGTATCAATTTGTATTCATTTGAACTCTATTTATATGTATTTATAATATTTTTTTTCACGTTACACTTATACGTAAGATACCACGGTCACAAGTTGGGTGATTTAATTGTTTGTTCGTATGTATAATCATCCTATAATATAATTTAGTTAATATCAATATTTATAATCTATGTAATTATATATAATTATCGTAAATCGTTCAGTACGTTTGAGTGCACAACGATTTACAATCAATTTGTTAATTACTTTATTTTATTTTTCTTTTTTCAATATTTGTCGATAGAGCGAAATGAAGTCACAGTGAGATTTTTTTTAGCAGTATTCTAATATGTTTATATCATTTCTTTCATATGTTTTTGTTTAACTTGAATCTCTCGGGAAAAATTTCAGTTGACACAGAGAACATTAATGACTAATTTTTAGTGGATGATTAAATTCATGAGAATACACAAAAGTGCTTTTTGTATGTATTGTTTTTATATTTGTTAAAACGGTCTTGTTTTAATTATGAGTAAGGTTTGAACTACACGCCTTCCACTTACTTATCACTATTATCTACTGATATTATCTACCTTATTAGTTCGTAGTTCGTATTTATGACTGAATCCTCTTGAATTCTGCGCCCATCAATCACTTCACGATCACATCAATCTGAACTCTTCGAATGACTCAACCCACCATACATATCATGAAAAAAAAAATATTATTCTGTTTATACACGCAACTTTCGGTATCATTCCCCTCCATTTCCATATGATCGTGTCTGCCCTTAGAAAAAATGTCGACAAAAATCTTGAACCAAAACATTTTTACACTTTTCTCTGATTTTCAAATACATGCCAATTCACTAAAATATGGATCCTTAAACAGTTAGAAACAATTTTGTACTTTACAAACACGCAATAAACGCAGGCGCACGCGGAGTCTCTAAGAACAAAGCGTAATAAAAAAATTAAATTATGTTCCCCATTGAATATTTGTATAATTTTTGTTCACAATTTTTCAATCTTTTTTTTCCCATTTTTTAAAAATAAAGTGAAATTTACTCTCTAGTTCCTGCATCGAGCCATCTGCGATAGTTTTAACCACATCATCAATCTGAACTACTCGAACGGCTAGACAATTGGAATGCCTGACCAAATTTCTAGAATCTCTATCCCCTTAATGTTTTTCTATTTTTTCCTTATCTATGCACAATAGCCTCGATGCACGAAGATGGAGATCCCAAGGTATAAAAGTATAAAAATGCGTTTGATGATTAAAAACACGTCATCGATTTTTTCACGATTTTATCCTCATTGCGAAACGAAATCTGCGCGCTCATTTACCGAAATGATTCCTAATCTCTGTCAATTCATCAGAGATTTACATTCGGTTTTAAGTATCGCATGAACATTAGTCCAAAGAATTTCGTATTAATTTGTCGTTAGTCACTTCAAATACGAACTTGATTGTTTTATAATCATACGCTATTCAAGCGTAATCTACTCAAGTCGTGCTTTGTAGCTTGTCTTCCATATTTCAGCCAGCGTAACAGCACTGTGGAATCTGTGGAAGATGCAGAGGGGTAGTGTAACCCTCTGCACAATGGTCCACGATAAATAGCCATAGAAATCAAGTTGGACAGGATTGGCGATTACCTTTTGTCCCTCAAAAGTGTAAATTACCCACATTGCTACATTGCAAATCAGAAGGAATGTAACAATTTGACGGCCGGGCTTGCTGCGATCATGTTCAGGTAGATGAACACGCCTACGTGATACATCAGCGATGAACAACATTTGCAGAACAACTTGACCAACAGCTAGTAAACCAGTAACCATAACGAGTAAATTTGGCTCATGAGTGAATGCAGCGAGAGACCCAGCAATAACACTGAATACAGCGTAGAGGAAAAGACCAAATGCTGATATACGAAGGAGAATGTCATTCAAGTCACTCTGCTCCTCAGCCTTGAATTTGAGCGATTGAACACGACAAAATCCAACGATTATGGCAATTATGGAGAGCGCCATGAGGACACAGTGGGATACATCAGCAAGGTAGATTGCGAGAAGACCGAATGAAGGATGATGGATGAGGACGAAGAACAGAATGAGACAAATGAGAGAACCTACGAGGAGGAACAGACCTAAGAAGAGGCCTTTGCTTGCACCAACACAATCCACTCTGCCATGACCTAGAAAATGAAAATCAAATGTTAATGTTGTGTCGATCCACTACGAGCAAGAATCGTAGAAGGAGGATCTTGTCTGGATCTGATACGAAAATCCATTAGCGAAGGGATCAACTGGATCAAGCTTATTGTCATCTAACGTTAATTTTAGGTGAATATCTCGGAATTTCCGGAAGGTAGCGCGGTTGGCATAATCACAAATTTCTAGCTCTTACTACCTCTAAAAAAGGCTGTAACCCAAATATCTTGTGTATATTTTGAGATATTCACTGAAAATTCACATCGGGTAAAATTAGAGTTAACCCGTTTGATCACTGCTCTACTGAATTCTAATACCACATTGTTCTGTTACCAATGGTAACTAAGAGTACATATTGGCTGTTATGATAAATCCTTTTGCGTGCATGAGTTATCTCATGCATGCGGTAAAAAAAGTCGTATGAATCCGTTTTTGAGCATGTCAAATTGTTATATTCAGATAATTATGAATCAAATCAATACAATGCTTTGAGACCATTTTTATTTTGGAGGAGCCTTCTTTTTAAACAATTTGGTAAAACATTTGTTGGAATACGATATTTCCAGACTGTCATTCTGGGGATTTCTACTCGCGCAAAGTTTGCGCTCGAGGCGAAGCCGAGAGCAGGCAAAGGCGCGAGCAAAGAATCCCCAGAAGGACAGCCTGAACAAAATTTTTCTGGTACTGACTTTTACTTTTCCAAGTTCGGAATAGGGCTAATACCAATCCCCGAACGAGGAAAAGTACAAGGCAATGCGGAAAAACAATTTCTTGGGTGTATGGAAATATCTCAGATGATTTTAAATTGAAGCATATTTTCAGATGCATTCTATAGAACAAACATCTGCTATTAAAAAAAAAATAGTATATTTCGATACAAGTGCGATGGGGTGTTCACGAGTGCGAAGTTGGCGGCGCGAGGCGAAGCCGAGCGCTGCCAATCGCACTCGCGAACACCCCATCGCACGTGTGTCGAACGATAGTTTTTGACAGTGATGTTACGTTCTACGAGTGCCGAAATAGTTACTTTTCGGCACGAGGTGAACGTAGCAGCAATGTCGAAAAAATATATTCAGACGATGACTTTGCAGGATACTCTCTTCCCTTAAGTTTCTTTCTTAAAAAAGGTTAGATTTTCTTGACGCTATGCTACAGAACTGATCCATATGGTGGCTCAGAATTAAATTAGAGAGATAACATTATGCTTTTCCATACTCTCCGATATTGTTCGTCATTACATTTCCAATCTCATCCAAGATTCCTAATGAAAAAATGAAGTATTCAACGTTAAAGAAGTTCCGACGAGATTGGGGCTGTTTGGAAAATATATGTGGGGAATTTTAAATTTTGCTGATACACTGTTTAAGTTTTGATGAACACTATGGGCAATATGAATCATGATCCATTGGAGACTCGCGGAAATGCATTTGGAAGTTGCATTTCATACTTAAAGGCACCTAAGGCGCGTCTAAGACTATAAGGAATTATCGACTATATTGATGCCATATATAGTTATACATCAACTCAATCAAACTAGGCTCCTCCCATTTTCAGATTTCGCTGGTGGTTATTCATATTGTTCCTATATCACAACAGCGTATTAACAATTTGAGAAAAAACATTTCATTACTTTTTTCTATTGCATCAAAAGTTGCAAAAGACGCCGCACTTTAAAAATGTGAAAGAAACATCATACAATTTTCCAAAAATACAATGCATTCTTCAAAAATTGTTGAAAAACGGGAGAATGACTAGGTAGTGCATTTGTAGGTATGAGTCTAGGCTGAAGGTATCGAGTGTCCTCAATCTCGCCAAATCCTTCAAATTGAAAATAAATTGGACAGGTCGCATCTCAACTTACCAGCATGAGCCAATGCAACAGCGCGTCTCGATAGCATCGCCTCGAGCCTGCGTTCGAGATCGGCCTCAGCCTGATGTGGCCAGCGAGGATGGCGTCCAATATGCTTCCACATGACATAAATAACAGCAGCACCAATTAAGCTATACTCAATGATAAATGGAAACAGATAGGGAGCAGCCTGTTGTACAATGTTCCCCATAATGTTGACCCTACCACAGGAGTCATTGGTTACTCGAAGATCTTGCAGGAATGCATAACTCGGTGTGTAAATGGCACTAGCGTTGCTAGCGAAGCTTTGATTTATTGTGTCAAAAAATTGTGGAATGACACTTTTGCTGATAGTTGCAGGTGCTTCTGCAGAATCCCACAGTAATGGCGCAAATGATGTCAGGGGCGAAGAGGTAGGAGTTGGTGGTGCCATTGTTGTTGTGGTTATTGTTGTTGGAGCCATAGTGGTAGTAGTGGTTGTCATTCCGGTTGTGATATTTGGTTTTATTGTACTGGTAAATGCATCGAGAATGGTTGATAATATAGGTCGGGTCGTGGTGGTAGTTGTTGTGGTTGTACTGAGAGTTGTTGGCATCATTCGAAGGGTCGTAGTCGAGGGGGTTGTTGATGTGCTTGTTGTGAAGGTCGCGGCCGTAGAAGTAGTACCGCTAGTTATAGCTCGCGCGACAGCTCGCGCGGTCGAACGTGCGTGCCGTCCGATAGAAGCCACAGTTGTTCTGATAAATCTGTTGGTCGTCTTCGGAGTTAAAGTGTTAACGGCTGTTCTTAGGGTTGAACTTGTTGATGCTAATCGCAATTGTGCCATATCACGGGAAATTTCTCCAGTGTAAACATCGGCATTGGACATGGCGTGATTCTTGATACTCTCTGGAATAATAGACATGATGAATGGAAATTTGCTCGTAAGGACAGGTGATTGGATATAAAAAAAAGACACTCCATAAGCTTTTACTTATTGATGAAGTCCTTGCTTAGAAACATACCGATTAAACTGAGATTTGGCTTTCCAATTTTGATACCATGTTGGGAGATCTCTTTCAAACTTTCGAATACGAGGGTTCGTACCCATACGCAGATATTTGTGGCCACAACGTGCATCAGACCAAAACGCGCGATAACTTTGAATCGATGAATGTTGAGCTAGATTAATTGGGAAATTTGAATTAGTGTAACTAACAAAACTTGTTTAAGATTTACTTCATGGGAATCATCAATGGCTATGTTGAATCGAGAGTTGACCCCAGCTACTGAAAAATTCCGTTGGAAAGTTCCATAATGGAATTACTGCTCCTTAAGCATAATCAATGAATGCAGCTTTAAAGTTCGTGGATTAAAACGTTTCAACTCACTCTTGAATTCATAAAGATGAAGTACATTTGCATAAATGTAAAGACCATCTGTAAAATTGGATTGACACCTTGGAGAATTTGGAAGCAGGGTGATGTGAAGGGCACCTCGAAGAATAGTCCAAACTCGAGTCCATTGTAAACCATCGTTCCCAATCCAAATGCTAAAAGTTGAATAGAGCGATTTAGGACAAACTCACAGCGATTTATAAATGAAAACTGTAAATGGAAATCAAGTTAATTACCAATAGCGCCAATTCTAAGGAAAAAGCTGCCGTGGCTATGATCATTCTGGGATGTTTTGCGCTTTCGTAAAACTCTTGTTGAGACACCAGCTTCAACATCAGCTGCATCCTGAACACACAACTGGCAAGTTAATAACGCCGACAATGACACAATTCTATTCTAGATCCAAGGGCAACAAACAGAAGTGATTTTGGGGTTGACCCAGTATTCAAGTATTCAAGATACAAAAAGCCGACTATACACGACACCCACATTTTTCACTCCATCTGAAAATGTATTTTAAGAAAACCGCACTCGTGCACTGTAAAGGATTGTTCGACTGATGTCAGGCCGTATCTCAAATTAATGATCGAATTCATGAAGGAAAAAATTACCTGGAATTCTTTTTTATCCTTTCCATTCTTAGAGTCCTTCTTGTCCTTCTTATTCTCCTTCTTCTTGTTTTTATCTTTGGGTTCCTTCGGTGGTTTCGGAGGTTTTGGCGGTGGTGGCGGTGTCTCAACACCCCTTGAGCAACAGGCGCTCTCTTGAAGAAGGAAACAAAATACGTAGAGGAGGAACAGAATGCTCATGCCGTAGAGATAAGTGAAGAAACCCTCGAAGTACCAGAGGGGTAGTTTGTGAGTGACCACGTCACTTATCACATAGGCAATACACACAACCACCAGGAGTTTAGCGTAGATGAAGCTCATGATGATGAAGAGTGACGTCCTAAACAGAAAGTTCACCACTTATATGTTACCGTTTTAAATTTCAAACAACTTTTTGAACTAATTTCTAGTCGCGATGATTTTTTGGTCTATAATGTCCCTTATAACGTCCCTTACCCCTTCTTTTCGGGCAGTTTAACTCTACTGTTCCGAATCCTGGGTATAGTTTTAGGGACCCCATTCGTCTCATCCTCGACAAACGGTACAATTTCAGTTTCCATTACTGAATATCGTCTGATAACTCAAGAGAATATCAGTGCCATGGATTTACGTCCTTGAGTACATACTGGCCTTTATGGAAAAATCTTCTTTTTCAATTTTCACAATTTCTTTCACCATCTTACACTAACGTATTATTCTTAAACCACGCGCACTAGACAGCAGCTGAACGCTTAATACCAAAGTAACCCACAGTCAAGTTTCTATTTCTGTTTTATATTAAGCATCCAGTTAAAACGACCAACGCGTTGGAGTAACAACAGAGTCCAGTGGATTGCGCGTCTGTTCTTCAACTGGCTTCCAGCCAGACTGAAAGCGCTCACTTCTGCGCCAATAATTTTCCAATGTTTATTTTCTTCACCTGATACTATTTATTGAATCAATGCGCATGGCAGTATTGAGGGTTCTCATTGAATTGCATTGAGGCTGAGAGCTTAGTTTTTTCAATTATGTCATGATATTCCTCCGCAGAACTGTCTCTGTTGGGCCTTGGCAAAATATCTCTTTCACAGCGTGTGTGGTGAGAGCTTAACCAATATTGCAAGATTTGTGGCATTAGATCTTTAGGGGTCCATTGAGTAAGCTGGATTGCGTCTATTTAGATGCGAAAAAGCCGCTTTTTTGTATGGAATTAATTAATTAATGCATTAATGAACAGCCCTTATAACCGTTAATTAGGGACAATGTAATGATTTTTGCGAAGGGAAATGATGCTCAGTGACCTGACCTAATAGTCACATTTACCCTCGTGAATGATTAATATGGTCTCAGACCACAGGGTATATTTAATAATTAGAGCGGATGTACTGGATTCAACAAGCTACTCCGCGGGGGGGGGGGGGGGGGGGGGGTATTCTTTAAAAACCAAATCACTAAAATTAGCTCGATAACTTCGTGAAAAATGGAAAAAGATACTAATTGCAGTTTAAACCGCTCAAATGAAGTGATTTATGTTTTTCTGTGAAAAGAAAGCCTTAACAATTCAAGTCACTGCTCGAGGGGAATGAAAACTCAGTGTGAACGAGTTGCTACAATTGCCATAATGCTGCTCGTCAAGTTCCTTTATAGTACCTTCTGACCTGTCACTATCATTCTCCTTATTCCCTTTTTTTCAGTTACTCCTCATTTTTTGTTTTGTCCGTGTTGCGTCTGAGGTGACCACTGTAAGTGGAAACAGTAGTGCATGGCACAGACTCCCAACGCTCCATCCAGCCTGGTCGATACTTGCAAGTACCTACTTTCCACTCATGACTCGACTCCCACCCCTTCTAGCAGATCGCGCGCGCCTCATTCTCTTTTTCTCTCCCACCTCTGTATCCCTCTTTCTGCCCGTCCTTTTTGGTTTGCCAAAATTGATCTTTGTTACTAAATTCTCGCATTACCGGATGCTTCAATTATTTTACGGGAATAAGTAAAGATGTCGACATCATCCATTTGAAATGTTCGGCACTGGTTTTAACCAAACCCCACTAAATTGGGAACTGATAAATAAATGGTGCTCATCAATTGGAGTACAAGTCCAGCGTTATAGTAACCATGGTCTCCGTAAATTGAATTGACAAAGATCCGGCCAGATGACACGACAAGACTGACACGAGTACTTGTGTATCATGAAGAATCCCTCAAGTTTTTTTTGTATTCCACCGGCAATTGCGTATTGTGGAAGTGAAATTCGAGAACAGGTTTTACTCGAGCTATCCGCTTACGGTTATACCACTCCCGAACAGCAATTGCATCTTAAGCAGATCGATGATAACTAGTTTCGTGGTATATAGTTCGAGTAATATGGGTATAGAGTGTGTGTCGTAAATTGCTCATGACCCCACCTCCTTGTTGTCGCCCCCCCCCCCGCTTCCACCACTGGTGTTACTACTATGGTACCTTCATTAAGTAAATTCTGAGAATGGTAAAATTGTTATTAGCGAAGTAAACAGCAAGCCGCTAATTTCTAAGGCCTAGAGTTATGCATTTATGAGGCAAAATTCAGGGGTAGAGAGGTGGACGAATTTTTAAAGGACTTCTTTTAATACAAAAAAGGGGGATAACACATAAAAGGCAAGATTCGAGGTGAGTGATATTTTCCGTTCATCGCGCGAAAAATGATGAACAGTTATCGAGACGCCCTTACTGTTTGGCGGGTGTTGAACGGACATTTTTCAGCTCCATCTCTTTATTAGCAGCGTTGTTCTTTTCCGCGTTGTCCTGAGCATTGGGTGGTGGACCAGCAGCTCCACTCTGTGGATTCAGTGGTCTTGATGATGGTAGGGTTGCTGTATTGTCATTTCCCGAGGCAGCTTCCACCTCAACAGTAGCCACTTTACAGTCACCACCGCCCACCATTTTGTATAAAGTTCACTGTTTGTCGTTGTATTAGTTAGTTAAACTACACTTCAATTGAAAACAATTTGTTTGAATTCAATAGAAAGAGTGAAAGAATATTTGGGGAAAAGTGGGGTGGGCGTCAGCCCCGAGAATCGACCGCCATTTTGGTGAACCAGATGGACCCACCCTTTCCCAAAAACATTTAAACAATTATTATGTGTCTTTGGAGTACAGCATATCATCGAAATAAGTTAATTGAGGTAATCCAATTAATGATGAATTTCTAAATAGACCGCGCAAATATTCACCAAGTGGAACTTGAAGGTAACTTTTGTATTCTCGATTGAAATGACAAATTATCCCAATGATTAACTGCCCATTTTTTGCCACACAAACAATACGGTGGACGGCATATTGCTCAGAATTTCTCGCCCACGTATTCATCAACAACCGCCACCGTCGGGCCCCCCTCAAGAGTGTTAGCGGGAAGTCCTCGATTATTCAAAATATCAATTCCCTTGATCTCATGCATTCAGTTGAACGGTAATCGATTCATGGCTAGCTGCATCCCAGATGTTTTGTGTTCCTCTATAATATACAGCATGTTCTTATATTTTTTATTCCTCTCAGACTTTTTCTTTCACTCTTTCATCTACCTACGCTAGATCGAAAGGGGCGAATGGTGATAGCTTCACCTCTCTTCTGTACACTCCACTTCGTGATTTATAACACAAGTGGTTAAGATTACGATATTTTAGGAATCTCAATGTTTAAGAATTTGTTTTGATATTTGTTTGGATTTAAATGATAGAATCCACGATCCACCGCCCCCAGCATCCCGGAGACTGAGGGGCTCGCCTGGGTAACTCTCTTCCCGGGACACCAGGCAGCTTTCCTTGCACAAGCGCACCAACAACTCGCTTCAGTACAGAAACCCCACCATATATACTCACTAACTTTTAGCATTCTCTGTTTATGCAACTATGTGTACATGCTGCAAAAATCAGCGTTTCTCCTCCTTATCTTTATGAGAAGCTTAGTCCAATTAACAATTTATATCTGCGCATTATTTCGCTCTTTGCTCCTAGTTCAGAATCTAAACTCCGGTGGCAAAAGGGGGATTCACAGGGATTCCTGAGATTTAGAATTGGGCCAGAATCGGTGGGATGTTCAGGGAAGGGGAGTGGGGGGGGGCGTTGGAATGGGAGGATAGAGCTAGGATTCTGCGACCCACTGACCTGGTCGATACTCGAAGGGTCACTGACCTTTCCCTTAAACTCGATTCTAGTTCTCCCCACCCATTTTCGGTTTTAGTGTAGGATAGTTCGGAGTGATTTGGCATTAGAATTATCTACATGAGTTAGAAGGCAACAGAGCGGGTAGTCAGTGGGCTGAAAAAAGAATGGATAGCGTAAATAATATATATATTTTTGTTATTATTTCAATTCGAGATCCCTTGCAGAGTTTGTCTCACGCACGAGTATTGATTTTGGTACAGTAGAGACGTAGGTGCTGCCACTATTCTGTCGACACTGAACTAAAAGCTCTTCATCTTGATTTTTTTCATTTTGCTGTTTGTGCTTGACACCGGAAGGAAATGAACGTATAAGGGTTATTTGGTCTTCAATAAATTCGTGGTAGTGCAATCGCAGCTTCATCGGGATTTGAATATGTATGTCGTACATGATGGATCGGGGGGATATTGAGGTATTTGATGACTGGTTGTTACTTACTTGGCATTTTTTGGTATGTTCGGGTATATATAGCTGCCACGGATGGGGGTGAGACATAGGGGAGCGTTCCTCGAGCTCTGGGGAACAAGTGGCTGTCTTGCATGTGCCGGAGACGTGTGGGAGCCATATCCATCGGAATTGAGCTGTGGAAAATTACGAAAAAATTAATTATTGTTTGGAGTTCTTCTCTAGGAAAAACCTATTTTTTTGCTCTCATCATGTCAAAATTTGATCTTCTGATAGCAACACATTCTGAGATCACACTCACAGTTTCGTTAGAGAACAAAATCGTTTGGAAAAAAACATATTTCGCCATCCGTGTTATTCTCAGGCCATCAAAGTGAGCGAATAGTGTCTTGAATTATCTTGTGAATAACTTGTCTTAGACAAAAATATGAATGCTGTTTTTTTCAACATTTTGTCAATATATTTTTGTCAAAGAGAATCAAGTCCTTCACTTCGTTATAATAATAATGATTCTCCGAAGGTACTCGTTCAAATCGTGGGGATCATATTCCCATCGTGTTCCTTATTTTCTGAAAGCGGATTTGAGTAGAAAGTAACCGTGCATATTTTTTTATGAGAAAATAAATTATAGATTCAGGTATCATCGAATTAGGCCTACACTAGAAGTAAACGGAAAATGGTATAACTGATTTCACTTCTGTTTATAATATATAACTAATGAGCAATTAGGTAATCATCATCGTTAATATAGTATAACTCTCAAATATGCCATTTTTACCGTTAAATTCCCCTAAATCACTCTGTACGCATTGTTACTTGGAGTACTAAGTTATCCGTGAAAATCCTTCTCCGCAGAAAAAATCAAAGTTGTTAACTTCCCGATATAGGGAACTTATTGTAATGACCCCGAAAATCGAAAGTGAAATTTTCATGATATTTTCACTTTTCTCGACGTTTCACATCATCCTGAGTCGTTTTCCGAAAAGTGTTTGTATGCGTGTGTGTATGTGTGTGTGTTTTTTTTTCTCCGTCCCTCTCATTTGTACGCCCCCGGTAGCGGCCGTGTAAGCATTCCTTCAGGGGGCGTACCGGACACCCACCCATGCGGCTGGGGCCGACTTTCGCCATTTTTAGGCCATCGTATTTCTAAACACAGGGTAAACCTCCAGAAATCCCTGTGCTACGATGGCCAGCGCCTATGATGGAACCCACCCCCCCCCTGCGTCGGGTTAGGTTCCCGCTCGGCCGGGCGGTCTCATTTTATGGGTACCGCCGATAACACACACGGAAGTTCCTGCATCGGTTCGAATCCATGAGAAAATATTTTGACAATAGAAAATAAAAAATATTCTCCGGCGGCCGGGCGCGAACCTACGACCTTCGGAGTAGTAGGCAGATACTCTACCACTACGCCAAAGCCCCGACTTGTGTGTGTGTGTGTGTGTGTGTGTGTGTGTGTGTGTGTGTGTGTGTGTGTGTGTGTGTGTGTGTGTGTGTGTGTGTGTGTGTGTGACCAACAACTTTGTTTAACGTTTCCGAAGAAACCAATGTAGCGATTTACGTTTTTTTTTCTTTGATTGACGCGACTTACTATGCTCCAGGTCTGAAAGGAACGATTTATGCGAAAAATGATTCGTTCAATTGTTACTAACAAATTCAATTGTTTATAACGCTCTATCGCCAGAACGGTTTGAGATACAGAGAAAAGTGTTGAATGAAAGTTGTTCCCCGCCAGGAAATACACATTTGACGTTTTATGACTTTTTTTGATAACATCCGTAGTTAATTGTTGTTAACAAATTGTATTGTTTATCTAACTACATCATATTACGAATTATAGTTTTTTTTAATATTTAGAAATTTCGAAAACTTTATAAAGTTCATAATTTGAGACATGGACAGAAATTGTGGATATAATATATACGGCGGAACAATTATTGGTTCCAACAGTTATTGGTTCGGCCCGTAAAGGGTCATACCCACATCCCGTTTATTTTGAAATCAGGTTGTTTAAATGGTTCCGAAAAACGAAAGTTCCAAACGTATCTCGACGTTTCAGGATCCTTGAAATAATTTCCCAGTGGTTTTGAGGGGAAATTCCCATGCATGTGTGTGTGTGTACCCGTGAGGTTGTGCATATGAACGAAGGTTTATGTAGCGATTTTTAAATGGCACGAGTTCAGATATTCCATATTTCTTGCCAATATGATCATCACAATAGTTTTTGAGTTATGCGATCAATCTATCAGAAAAATTGAAGAAATTTGAAATTTTTATGTTTCCTATCAAAAACACGTGATTCACGTGATTCAAAAACTGCTTTGAGAATATATATATAATACATCTCTATTCCTATTTCTATTTCTATTTTTATTTATGTTTCTATTTCTATTTCTATTTCTATTTCTATTTCTATTTCTATTTCTATTTCTATTTCTATTTCTATTTCTATTTCTATTTCTATTTCTATTTCTATTTCTATTTCTATTTCTATTTCTATTTTTATTTTCATTCCTATTTCTATTCCTATCTCAAATCGGGTATCGTTTTCTATCCATTACCTTTCAGTATGAGAAAGGAATTCATTACAAAAAAGTATTATAATATCTCTGGCAAGATAAACAGTGGTCACCTTTGTGCTGGTGTTTGCAAAAAACCCCGTGCGAAAAATCGATCTTAGGTAGAATGCAAAACACATAAGGAATTTTTGACCTCTTGAAGGCATGATCTTACCTTGTAGTCATTATAGTAATGATGATAGCTACTCAGTATGATTTAAATGACTGAATGCATATTCCCAAAAAAAGCATGACGTTTCGTATTACCCTCGAAAAAAAGTCTAAGAGGAAATGCCACATTGACTATCGAAACATTGCACAAAACATTGACAGCGAGTTTAGTGCAATAAGAACCTCACCGCCACATCCGACTTCGGCTAAGGTGGAATTGATAATTAACAAGATGTAGGTGTGACCCCCTATAATGACCAATAACTTTTTGTTGGCAATGATTGTTTAATCTACAGCGATTTGTACACTTACATCTAGAAAAAACAAACAAAATTAATTTTGTTTAAAAAAACGCCAAGTAACCATTTTATTGTGTTGCTGATTATCTCTCTGGTATCTGAGAAAATAATGAAATATAAAAGAAGCGCCAAGCGAAATATACTTATGAGCAGAAAAATTAGCACAGGCAAGACCAAGATACTTGGCGCGGCCGTTTTTGGCTTATCAATGATCACTGCTAAGTATCACTTAATAATAGCGAGCAAACAGGGAGTCTAGCTATACAAATTAGAATAAGAATCTCACTGAGTATTAGTACCTACTCAGCGAGCGAGTCGTCGCCGTCATGTTGGTCCGTTCTGCCAACCGCGCCAAGTATCTTGGTCTTGCCTGTGCTAATTTTTCTGCTCATAAGTATATTTCACTTGGCGCTTCTTTTATATTTAATGATTTTTTCAGATACCAGAGAGATAATCAGCAACACAATAAAATGGTTACTTGGCGTTTTTTTTGAACAAAATTCATTTTGTTTTTTTTTCAGATTTCAGCACTTTAAAAAAAAAACTCAAATAGGCGATCCTCCCATATTGGAATATATTTTCCAATACGAATACATGCTATATGCTTCACCATAGTTAGCGGGCGTGTGGAAGATAATTACAACAATCATATTGGTATTGCTTCCTTTTTCAATGGTGAACAATGTTACCTTATTTATGAAACCTTGGTATGCGTAGTATTTGCAAAAACAAATTATAAAAAAATAACCTATGATTGTCGGGGGGAATTATTGCGAAAAATCGGTAAAAATCAGTTGTGTAGAGAATTCAATGGTAAACAATAGTAAAATATCATTATTGCTAAAAAAATTTGTTAACTATGGTCAAGTGCAATTATTAATTATTAGAGTGGTCTTTTGAAGGTCGACCCATTTTTCCGAGCTTTGTCACATTCAAAAAGGTCACCATCACCTCATATGACAATTAAAATTGTTAATTAATTAATCATGATTTATTAAGGAACGTTTCTGCACTTCTAAGTGGTGACAAAATTCGAGAGTGGTCTTTTGAAGATCCACCCATTTTTAAGACCACCTTAGATAACAATTCAAATTGTTAATTAATTAATCATGATTTCCTCTCCCTCCTTCCGCGCGTATATTCCATTGGATACATATGCAAAAATGAAGTTATTGTAATGACCCCGAAAATGAAAAGTGCCAGATCCATGAAATTTTCATATTTCTCGACGTTTACATCATCCTGAAGTGATTTCAGAGAGGTGTCTGTATGTGTGTGTGTGTGTGTGTGTGTGTGTAAACAAAAACTTTGCTTAACGTTTCCGGCGGAACCACCGGAGGGATTTCCTTTTTTTTTTGATTGCCGCGTTTCAGTGGTGTCCAGGTCTGAAAGGAGTGATTTTTTCAACAAATAATTCGTTCACTTGTCATTAACAAATTTAATTGTTTATATCGCTCTATCGCAAGAAAGGTTTGAGATACGAAAAAAAGTGTCCAATGAAAGTTGTTTCCGGCCACGAAATACACATTTGACGGTTTATCCCTTTTTTTCTAACACCCGTAGTTAATTGTTAATAACAAAAAAGATTGTTTATATGGCAGCGGCGTGAGAACGGTTGAAGATACGAAACAAATTAAGTAATGAAAATTGTTGCAAACACAAAAACACATATTTGATGTCGTATAACTTTTTTTCCTAACACCGATAGTTAGATGTTATTAACAAATTCACTTGTTTAGATCACTCTATCGCAAGTACGGTTGGAGATACGAAACAAAGTGTTTAATGAAAGTCGTTCCACACGTAAAAATACACACTTGATGTTCGATGACTTTTTTTGCCAACACCCTTAGTTAATTGTTAGTAACAAATGGTATTGTTTATTTAGCTACTTCATATTAAGAATTATAATTTTTTTCAATATTTAGAAATTTCGAAAACTTTATAAAGACCATAATTTGAGACGTCGACGGAAATTGTGAATATAACATATACGGCGGAACGATCGGGAAGTTATTAGTTCGACCCGTAGAGGGTCATACCCACATCCCGTTTATTGTTTAACGCATCAAACTCAAAATTTGTAGTTCATTTTGACAGCTAACCTCAGTCACTAGAGCGCATTTTCCGATTTCGGTCTCTGTCAGTTGGCCCACGTGGCCTTACCCCCACTCCTCGTTCAGCATAGACTCGCGAACTGTAGAACCCATGATTATCAATTGCACTTGACCATAGTTAACAAATTATTTTAGCGTTAATAATTTTTCCCCATTGAATTCTCTACCCAACTAATTTTTTCATATTTTTTGCACCAATTATAGGTCTTTTTTTACGAAATTTGTTTTTGCGAAAACTACGCATACGAAAATTATATAAATAACGTACCATTGTTCACCATTGAAAAAGGAAGCGATACCAATATAATTGTCATAATTATCTTCCAATCCCCCGCTAACTATGGCTCACTTAGCCGTGGAAATGAGCTGCGGCGCCATACCGTGGCCGAGTCATCTAGCGGTTTGGGGGTGGGCCAAACGCCGAGAACTGAGCCTCTACTTTATTCAGTCAATTCTCTTTGGCGCGTACAACCTGACGTGAATGCCAACTTTAGGTTACAGGTAACTTGCAAACTTGATTCTGTGTGAAGAACTTGTGAATCGCCAAAAATGTAAATAAGAAAAATTCAGTGGTATGTATCTACGTTAATAAAAATCCAAAAAATAAAGTAGGGATACGAGTGGAACGGGCATACGCGATTTATATGATAAAAGTTACGTTTTTTCCCGCGTAATTAGTGCCGATTCATTTTGAATGGAATGTTTTTATCAAGGCGTAGTGATGGGGGTAGTTGGGAAGTGTATAGATACGCAGCAGCTCTCAGCCGGTTGGTCTGTTTCTGAGATGAGATGAGAAGACAAGAGGGAATGGACAAATAGGTGAAAAAAATGGTTACTTGGCCGATACGCTGCCGCATATCTCGATTTGAGATGTGATCAAAGGTTCAAATTTTTTTCAAGGTTTTACGAAAAAATGTCATAAAGCTTTCTGTAAAATGTTATTTCGGTTTTAAAAGTTTTTTAGGGTTTCATTCAAAACTGAGTTGTTTACAAGATTAATGCAATGACAACAATACTTTCCACGCGCAGTACCCCTTCGAGGATGTGTGTTGGCGACAAATGTCATATAACAGCAATGTCCTATGGTGAAAAAGAGAAGCGAAGAAAAATCTCGAAATCCAATCGGATGACCGTAAACTTGATATCTCGATATCGCGTAAGACGGTTTATCGAAAACCGTAAGGTGAAATCGACGCGACACCGGTCAGCGCGGCGGAAGAAGGAAATGCGCGTGCGAAGCACGCGCGACCGATCTCGTAGGGTAAATCACGAACAATCCTTGCTGTAAATGTTTTTCTAATATATACATAAATTATCCGACTTGTCCGTTAATAAATAATGGCTGATGAGCCTTTTCAAGGAAAAGATATTCACAATTCACGAATCAGGCGAAATTTGTCGTATTGTCAGGTTCTGGAATCACGCATCACATGCCTGAGTCAAGGACTGTAATTATTTGTAAGGCTTTATTAAAAGAAGGTACTTTGGTTTTTTCATTATTTATTGTAATGACGGGTTCAATTTTAACAGTGGAATTAACAACTACCAATTTAAACAAAATTGAATTTCGAGGTATTGCGAGAAATCGCCACAATTCTAACATATATTTCGCGATAAGTTCTGCCTGCGAAAAACATCGTAGAAGAGAGACTGTGATATTGATTCATTCGACTAGTAAAATTGAATGGTAAATATGAAACATGACGTAAAGTTGACCTGATTCTTGATTGTAGACTGTGTTCATCAAACTCTTTTTTGCGTTTCGCTTTGGTGAAGTCCCATTACAAAAAACTTCGAAGTGATTAAATAGTTGTACATGAACTGTTGTCTATATAAATGCCCACACACACGTACATACACATGCGAATACACCACCGTCGGGGCTTTGGCGTAGTCATCTGTTTTGAGTCGGTACCGTGCGGACGCATGTCTACCGCTCTCTACGATATATAAATTCCAACGTACGGCGATTAAAGTACAGTGAATTTTTAAAGTCTTGTTAAAGTTCTGGCATCAAAGTGTCGAACATAAAATCTCTCAAACTTTCTTTGGCTCCAAAAAGGAAAGCCAAGATGAGTCCTCCTTTGGAAGACCCAAAAAAAAACGAAGAAAACCGTTATCAAACCGTCAATCAGCGTGAGCTCTGACCCCGCTCGCCTCATCAATCCTCCGACCACTCCTGACGGGCCTCAAGAGGCTCAAAAACGAACCGCAGTGCCTCCAATAGTCATTGAAAATGACAAACTGGAGACCAAAAAATTAATCAACTTCCTGCAAGTCAACGCCTCCGATAAAAACTTCAGGATGAAGTTTAATGGAAACACAACGATCGTCCATCTGCAAACGACGGAGGACTACACTAAAATTGCAAGTATCCTGAAAAGGCAAAATTACAATTTTTACACCTTCGGTCTGAAAAGTGAGCGTCCGAAGAAATTTATCATAAAAGGTCTTCCCGCCAGTTTTAGTGAGCACGAAATTAAAGCCGAAATATCCAAACACGGCATAAAGGTATTATCAGTCCGGCAGTTTGTGAAAACAAACAAGGATGGAGACAGCAAGGAAAATAGGCCACTACCGGTGTTTGCAATAAGGGTTGGGCCCGATGTAACCTTGAGCAGCTTCGCTGCTATTAAAACCATTTTCCATCATACATATAAGATAGAGAAATTCATCAAAACCCAGCAACCAACACAGTGCTTCCGGTGCCAAAGATTTGGGCACGCCAGTCAGCACTGCAACCTAAACCCCAGATGCGTGAAATGTGCAGGCAATCACGACATTAAAGCCTGCACGTGCAACGCTGTCAAGTGTGCAAACTGTGGTCTAGCTCACACAGCGAGCTATCGTGAGTGCGCCGCACGAACCAAATTTGTGGAGGCACAAAATAAAAGCGCCCAACCACCACCACCACGAAGAACCGAATTGGAATTGCCCTCTACACCTCATTCGGCGACGATCCAGAATCTAGGAAGAAACATCCAGTTCCTCCAGTCTCCTGCAGTCCCTGAGCCAACCCCTATCTCCACTGCCAACGCGTCCAGGCTCACCTACGCTTCGTTCTTCCCATCGGTGCAAACCTCGAGAAGGAACGTTACGGCACCCGCTGCTGAACCCAGGACCATCCCAATGGAAACACTTGTTCCGGAATCTTATTTAAGTACCACTAAAAATATATAATTACAGCGAAGCAAGTCCTTGACGAGCTAAAAACTCTTAGAAGTCCGGAAATCCTTTCAGAGCTTAAAGAGATGAGCGCTAAACTCCAAACGGCTCTTACACCAATTGATAGGATCACAATCATCGCATCCTATGTCCACCTATTCTCACCCTCCTCAGTCACACCTACGATTCCCCCGCAAACATAACCAACATATTAGCAATTAATATTTTTGCGCTCAAACCTAATCTGGACGAGTTATTACACATCGTCCACAGAAATAACATCAAAATTTGTCTGATTTCAGAGACTAAGTTAAACAGCAAAACGAAGAAAATTAACTTCCCAGACTTCTCGCTGATCAGGGAAGACAGAACGGCCAAAGCAGGTGGTGGTGTTGCGGTGGCGATCCACAAAACCTTGTCACATAGAACTCTTCCGCATGATCTCCTGTCGCTCACCGAATACGTGGGAGTAGAGGTCCAAGTAACCAATAAAAAAACGAAGATCTACTCGATCTACAATCCACCGGATGTCTCAATAGATACAAACCTATTGAGGCACCTATTTTCCGATAGTACTCCAACAATTATTGTTGGAGACTTCAATGCGAAGGGCACTGCTTGGACCTCTGCTAGGCCAAACGAATCAGGTAAGATTCTCTCAAATTTTTTGACGGAACAAAAAATTAATCTGCTCTTTCCAGACGTTCCTACACACTACCCTCATAATTCAAACACTCCTACTACTATCGACCTTTTATTAACAAACAACATCTCTATCATTAATAATTTTACCACACTTTCCGAATCCCCATCCGATCACCTACCATTGTTTTTCTCCCTATGTGGCCGACCAACCTCACCAGAATCATCAAAAATTTTAAACTACGCGAAAAACGACTGGAATAAATTCAAGGATACCTTAAATGATGAGATTTCTACACCAAACCCTACTTGTAACAACACTGAAGCAATAGATCAACACATAACACATTTCACTCAAGTCATTCAATCAGCCCTGGATTCCTCCACTCCCATCCGCTCAACCAAATCCACCCACACTCCTATCCCACCCGAGATAGCCTCATTAATAACGATAAAAAATTACATTAGGTCAAGATGGCAGAAAACCCGAAATCGCTACCTTAAATCCGAACTCAATCAGCTGATAAAAGAAATCAGACTTAAATTAAACAAATGGACACAATCATCTTGGGACAACAAACTCAGAAACATAAACTTAAAAGATCATTCTATTTGGCGCGTAGCAAAATACTTTAATAACACCGGTAAAAGAAAAATCCCCACACTAAAGTCAAACAACACACTCCACACAGAAGACCACGACAAGGCAAATACACTCTGCATACACTACGCAAAAATACACGAAATATCGGCCTCCCAAGGCAACAAATCTTTTGAACAACAAGTCACAGGTCATGTGAGAAAAACTATCCTCAAAGCCCCTATCGAAACTCCCATTAAATTCCTTACGAATCCCCGTGAAATCACTTCCGCTATCAAAAAACTAAAAAATAAATCTGCCCCGGGTGTGGATAATATTCCCAATATAGCACTAAAAAACTTCCCAATTAAAGCAATAAATTTACTAACAAAGATATACAATGCATGCCTCCTCAGACAATATTTCCCGGAACTCCGGAAAGGAGCGGTGGTCATTCCGATTCTAAAGCCCGGTAAGCCCCCTTCGCATCCGGTGAGCTATAGGCCTATTAGCCTCCTACCGGTATTGGCTAAACTCTTTGAGCGAATAATTTTAGCTCGTCTCAAAAAACCCATAGAAGAGTTACAACTAATGCCTATCAATCAATTTGGTTTTCGATCAGAACACTCGACCTGCCACCACCTGGTTAGAATTACGAATGATATAAAATCCGCGAAAGACCGGAAAGAAGATACCGTTCTTCTTCTCCTGGACAGCGAGAAGGCCTTTGATTCTGTTCGGCCCACAGGCCTTATATACAAACTCGAAGGATTAAATATCCCTAAATATCTATGTAAAATTTTACTATCATATCTCTCAAATAGATATGTCCGAGTTCGAGTCGAAACTTCGCTTTCGGATAAAATAGAAATTGTCGCGGGAGTCCCACAAGGGTCTATTCTCTCGCCTGTTTTGTTCAACTTGTACATTGTTTCTGTTTTTAGCAGAATTCCGAGACATGTATCCATTGCAGGCTATGCTGATGACATTGCTTTGTAGTCAGCTAGCAAATCGATCAACAAAGCTATTAGAAGAATAGAAAATGCTGCTTCTCTCACAATCAGTGAATTAACGAAATGGAAAATTCAAGTGAATGCTGCTAAAACAGAAGCAATCTTATTTACTAGCTCCAAGGCCAAGCCGACTTTAACTATTCCATAAGATCACACCAACCGACTCTGTAAAGTATTTAGGCTTACACATCGATTCCGAACTCCTGTGGAAAAAGCATATATCTGAAATCAAGGTCAAGATTAAGCTATCCTAGTAAGATTGTATAACTTGCTAAAATCACCCGCGCTCAGTCAATCCCTCAAACTTACTCTCTACAAAGAATTAATTAGACCCATTATCACCTACGGTTGTCCTGCCTGGCACAATGCAGCGAAAATGCAGTTGAATCATCTTCAAATGATTCAAAATAAATTCCTACGAATAATAGGAAATTTTAAAAGAAGAACGACTATTGTGGAAATACACGAAACGCTCGGCATGACAACCATCGGCGGATTTATCGATAGAATAAATGAGGCATTTAAATTTAAGTTACAATCCCATCCTAATCCCCAGCTCCAAAACATCAATATTGACATAAAATCGAATTGGTCCCGCTGACCACCTGTTTTGTCCCACCTTTCCATATATCCTTTTCTCTCCCGCCCCTCATGCACCCATTACTTATAAGGTTTTTTAGAAGTCATTTTTCCTTATATCGAGTCATCATGTAATCACAAATATCTGCAATAATGAAAAATTAGGTTACACTTCTTTCAAATTAGATATAAAGCCAACGGCTGGTGATCTAGAACGTAGCCCTTAAGATATTAATACTGTATATAGTATGTATATATGACAAATGTTAATAAACAATTTTCAAGTCAAGTCAAGCTTTGGCGTAGTGGTAGAGTATCTGCCTACTACTCCGAAGGTCCTAGGTTCGCGCCCGGCCGCCGGAGAATATTTTTTCAAAATATTTTCTCATGGATTCCGACGGATGCAGGAACTTCCGTGTGTGCTATCGGCGGTACCCATAGAATGAGGCCGCCCGGCCGAGCGGGAACCTAACCCGACATAGGGGGGGGGGGTGGGTTCCATCATAGGCGCCGGCCATCGTAGCACAGGGGTTTCTGGAGGTTTACCCTGTGTTTAGAAATACGATGGCCTAAAAATGACGAAAGTCGGCCCCAGCCGCATGGGTGAGTGTCCGGTACGCTGAAGGAATGCTTACACGGCCGCTACCGGGGGCGTACAAATGAGAGGGACGGAGGAAAAAAACAAAAAAAAACATACGAATATACCCTCCATTTGAAAACTGTTAAAGTGTCATGAGACATCAAACGAAGTAAAAATTTCATCGAACTCATACATTGAATTTTTGCAGTGAATACAGTGATTCTTCCTATCCGGAAGTTAGATAAAGGTCAATAAAGAATATATGTGCACATTGGATAGAGAGAAAACTACCGGTGCAATCTACCTTACCTCGGGATCATTTACCTTGACGACGGTGCCGATCAAGGAGTCTGGAGGCATTTCAGGTGGGTCCGGTATTATACCCGGATTAGCATGTGCTGGATAATCACTATTCATGTTAGCCTCTTTCACAGGTGTTCCACCATCCAGACGCTCCATGTCGAGGCTGTCCGTTGGTGTTGGCTGCGAGAGGAGACGCTCCTTCATCTCGTAGAGATACGGACACCGTTGCATCTCTTTTCGATCGATAGGTCGCCGATTATCTGGAATTAATGGATGGCACGATAACTCAATCAATCGAGAAATTAAACAGCAAAGGATGATGAACGCCAATTACATATGCTGGTTCATCAGTAATTGAATTATTGAAAAACTAGTGAGGAAGAAGGCATGGTAACAACAATAGTTCGGTTGTTCCCTTGAGTTTCGCCTCCATAGTAATAAATCTACCAGGAGTGAAGTAGGCTTGGTGCACTAGATTCAGAAAATTGTGAAGAAGAAAGTGAATTTACGGTTACTTTTATGCTCAAGCATTTTGAGGTAAGCAGTTACGCGAATTCTTGACCCATACACGTCAATCATAACCCGTATTTCATGCTGGTAAGCTTTCCGTTGAGATGAGTTGGGGTATTTGATGCGTGCAACATGTTCCTTTAAACCTTGATAGCTACTGTAGGTTCTACTTTCAATAGGTCCGCAATCATTGATCGTTTTTATTAGCTAACTATGTATTGGATATGGTTGATTTACCCGGGGGCAAACCTTGTTCATTTTAAATATGTTATTTAGGTGGTTTGAATAGTATTCGTCTAATCTAACGAGGTAAAATAAAGAATTTTCCGTCGCGTGTGCAATTACCGGACGAGCCGGAGGCGAGGTTGATAAATACGCGGGTGAGGGTTCTTCATGTTATCTGCTGTGGTTGGTTTATCGTTCCACTGTAGAGATAAAGAACTATCTTTCTCCCGCGTAGCGGTAAGTTAATCTTCCTTTATACCACCTGCAACGGAAAATACAAGCCCGTCCCGGCGGGCGCAAAGAATACTATTCTGTTTTGGCGGCCACCAAGAAAGTACTGTTCAGTCCCAGTGGGCGCAAAGTGAGATTAGTCTCCCACTGTACGGCAGAAAAATCTTTGTTTACGTCTACGCCGGACCGAAAGGCGTTGTCCCTAGTAGAAATCCAACACCGCGTGGACGTCGCCGCGGCGTTGCAATACGGTGTTGGACAACGCGGCGGCATTGGCATTTGACGGCGCGTAGACTTCGCCGCGCACTATCCTCGCAACGTTCTGCGGATCCAGCGTAGCGGTGTCCTCAGAAGGCTGCGGAATAACGCTGATGCGCGGTGAAGAAAATACGCAGTATGATTAGTGACCGTAGATTAGTATATTAGTGATTGAGTTTTTAGTTATGATTTAATACTGAGTTTAAGTGATTAGTGAGTATTAAAATAGTGCTTTTATGCTGAATGTAACTTCCATCGTGATTACATGTGTGAGAAACTAATTTTCGAGACAAATTACTCATTTTTTTGTCTATAGAAGGCAAAACCACATGTTACCCGAGCGAAGTGAGGTTAGAATAACTGCTTCGCGCCCCTAATGACATAAACGTTCATTAGTTTGGAATAAATCGAAGAAAAAATCAAGGAATCATGAGTGCGGTGATTTTCCACAAAAAAAACTAATTTGCACTTTTTTTTATAACCCAAGTTGTTCATCAGTGCAATTTTTTAAAATTCTTGTCATTCATTAATTACTTCAGCTAAACGTAGACTCAAAACAGCAAAATCGTGACAATAATCATGTTTGAAAATTTTAAAATCCTAGGAGACATAAATCTGAGCAAAACACTTGCATAAAATAATAAATATTTTATTCTTAAGGATTTTGGATCCATTGTTCACTGGATTCATCTTTTCATTTTCTCTATGATTCTTCACTGTACACAAGTAACTAATATGCACTCCGTCGAACCATTCACCATAACCTCAGAAATCATAAATTAACTGAAGTACCTGACAACATGCGTATCAAACTTTGAGGCGCAGTCGCCGCGGTACATGTCAGCAACGTCCCCGCGGCAAACCGCCGGAGCGTTGCGGCGATGTATCCGCACAACGTTTCAGTCCCAACCAGCCCCCTGACACTCACCTATCTCCGTATATAAAAATTTTGTCCGGGACCTTGTCTTCACGGGCGAACTAATCCGCGCTGTGGCGCATGTGTCACCAGCTAATGTTTACATTTCCAACATAACCCCAAGCGATCTTTGTGAGTAATCGAGATTAATTGAAAGTATCAGCATTCAATTTTTAAAAACGTTTGATTTGCATTATGCCGACATGTAGAGTTATTGAATGCACAGTAGGCTATCCAAGTGACCCTGACAAAGGGCCGTGCTTCAGTACACCAAAAAATGCTGACAGATTGGAACAGTGGAGACTGGCCACTAAAATGCCTCAGCTGAAATCTGGAGACTGTATTTGTTATCAGCATTTTAGACGAAATGAAGTGGAAAAACATAAAATAATTAGAGCCATTAATGGAACAATAATACAAAAGGTAAGTAATACTTAATTGATTTAAATTGACAGGAATGGCCAGTTTGGGCTCCGAAATGGAAACCTTCTCATCCCCTGCTTTGTTATATTCCAGTTCCATATAAGAATGATTGAAAATTGTATAAAACGTAGGGGAGATGACTAAGAAGTTTTCTGAATTTTGACGCGGTTGACATTTTTTCAATTTTTTTAAATTTCTGGAGTGAAGGAATAAATTTTGCAAATTTTTAAGTTTGTGATATCCGTAAAAAAATTTTGTCTTGGATGTCTGAGAATTTGGGAATTTTGAATTTCTGGAAAGTTTCAACATTGTCAACTTTTCTTGAGGATGTGTACAAGTTATGTTTTTATGAAATTTATGGAAGTTTCGAATTTTTGTCAGCAATCATTTCGACAAAAAAAATTTCAAACGTGATTTAATTTAAATAATATCTGAAAAATAATGAAACTCTTATGGTAGCCGCTGTTATGTATGTCGTACATTCCATTTGTGAGCATATTATCAATGGAAATGCAAGCCGTGGAATCATCATACTACGAATGCTCACATGCTTCGTTTTTGCAGATTCCCTATAAGATAGCTAGACTGCAGAAAGGGGCGACTCCTTCTCAATTTATCTGGACGCTTCCTGATACAGACGTAAATACGAGCTCCAGTCAAGTCAGTTTTGATCGCGATGAAAATGTGGAGTCGCAACAAGGGATTCCAAGCGCTCATTCATCTATTTCTGGTGTCTTAACTAGTGGTCTAGGACAGGCTATGCAATCGCAGGAAACGGCCTTGAGTTCTTGTTCTGCAGGTACGGACGACACAAGTATTGTTGACATGGAAAATGTGGAAGGGGATACAAGGTCCTTTAAAACTTGCTCGTTAAGTTCGGGAGTCTCAAATATCTATCAAAGGCAACCCCTCGAAATCCACGCTAGATCCCTCAGTGCCGGTTATACAATTTCTGGTATGACCATTATTCCAAATAGTGATCGTTTGGGCCGTCATTCCGGAAAAAAACTGGACACATGGAACTCTCGAAGATGCCTTTACAAAAATTAACTGAAATTGTTAACCTGCCCGCTGGTTGGACCATGCAATATTTGGCACAGGACAGGGGGAACGTTACTTTTTTCTCTGAAAATCATTACATAAAAACCGATGAGAGCTGTAGAATTTACGCATCGAAGAGAATAATTATAGATGAAGAGACGAAAGTGAGAGCGTATATTTATACGCCTTATATTTTGGATCAAAACGTACCTTTATCAAGACTGGATTGTGAGGAACAAAAGTTGACGGTGCAACAGCTGCAAGATTTATTATTTCAGTTGGACAAGGTTCGTGTTTGTACGGGTTGTTTCAAACAAAAGGATTTTCCAAGAATAGACTGCCAAACACTGACCAAGGATGTCAGTGATGTTTTGAGGCACATACACTGCTCTTCAATTGTGACCGAGTCAAAGATCGGCACTTTCTGTTTCAAGAGGAAGCGTACGATAGCTAAAAGACTTCAAAGGTTGAAAAAACGAGTAGATTGAAAATTCCTACATCTCCTGTCAGAAAGCAACAATGGCTCAGAATGAAATCCTAAGTGTATTACACTCGGAAGATCCAACAACGAGCTCAGAACACTATACGGATACTGAATTCTAGAGGCAGTAATTGTAACGCTAAAATTAAATTACTGAAGCGAAAGACAGTAGAACAGTACATGGAAGAACACAAAGTTCCGCAGAATCAATTTCGAGCAGTCCAGCAAATTCTTGCTTCAGCAAAACGAAAAAGTTCTACTGGTCGACGTTACGATCAAGAATGTGTAGTATTATCCCTTCTGCTTCATATGATGATCGGCATCTACGTATGAATTACTTCGCAGGAATCAGATCCTACCTCTACCCTCCCCAAGAACAATCCGGAGGGAAGTCGATTCTATTCCCTTTGTTATCGAATTAGTCATATTGACCTACCTACACTCATTGCTTTCCTTCGTCAGCAGGTATTTATTAACAATTAACACTGTCTGCGGATTTGACCCAAAATTCTTTGAACTTTTGAAGTTGTCATTTGAAAAAAAAAAGTGAAATGCAGAGACATGGCATACTTCTGTTGGATGAGATGGCTACTCGCGAGAGTGTCGCTGTGGACACAAAATCTTTAACGTATAAAGGTTTACAAGATTTGGTGAGGATGGTCCCCGATCGCCTGGGCTTACGGAAAAGGCGAATCGTGGTTTGGTCATCGTATTTCAACCTCTAGCAGACACATATACAAAACCCATTGCCGTCTTTGCGTCCAGAGGACCTGTAAAGGGTAACGTTCTTGCCTCTTTGATAGTGAGAGCTGTAACGTTGATGGAGAATGCAGGAGTCAAAATCCATGGAGTTGTAACTGATGGGGCGGCTACGAATGGCAAATTTTGCTCTGAAGTAGGGGTTAGTGGAACGTTGGGCGGAGCCAAAAGTCATTTCATCCATCCCCTGGATGACAACAGAAAATTTTGTGTTTTTTCGGATACTCCCCACCTGTTCAAGTGCATTCGCAATCGGTGGGAAAAAGTTAAAGTGTTGCAGTGTGATCCAGAAGATTCTTTCATTGATGGGAATCATGTAAAATTGATATGTGAAAGAGATCAAGAGTCAGCGAAGAAAGGAGAGTTGGTACTATGCTCTAGATTAAAAACACAGCATTTTCACTTGAACAGTGGTTCCAAACAGCGTGTTTCGCTTGCAGTTCAAATTTTCAGCAATTCTGTATATCGTGCCTTAAATGCTTCTGCAAACGTCCCTGAATTGCAGGACAGCCAGGCCACCGCCAATGTTTGTAAGTGGTTGAATGATCTTTTTGACGCACTTAACCGAAAACACATCATGGATGGTGTTACACTCGACGGCCTGGATTGGAAAGTAAAATTGTTTTTTCTTCCTTTGATGCAATTTTTATATAAAGATCATATTACTTCACAAACTTCTTTCAGCAAATTCGAAATTCATTGACTAAACTTGATATATGGGAGCAGAATGTGCGACAAGGCAAAATTTCACGCAATTTATTTTTAACCCAATAAACTGCAGATGGTCTCCGTGTGACTCTTATGCCCATGTTAGATATGGTGAAGTATTTGGTGAAATAATGTACATTCCCGTGGGTTTTCACAGGGCGTGTGAATCAAGACCCCCTCGAGGTTTGCTGCTACACAGTATTATGACTAAAAATGAAATTGGCAGAAAAGAGGAAATTATTCTGAGCTTACGATGGATTTCCAGTGTATAATGAGGTTTCAATATGAACGCTATCCTAATTGCCATTCCAATTTCCCTGTCATAATTTCCTGTTACACTGCAATTTTAACTCATTGCTTTTTTGCTTGCTTCTTTTGTTTCTTATGCATTCTCTAACTACACTGCAATCTTTCACTGTGCACTATGACTTTACTATTTTCGTTTGTTCTTAGAAATTTTTTGGATCTGTAAGGCCGGCTGGCGGAACGAGTGATCATCCCTCTACTCCCACATTCCTGCAAATTTATAAATTCCGTTCCATTTTGACTGTCCTGAAACCACCAACAACGGGAAATTGCCCGGTCACCTCCAATCAAGCTCAAACTTCTTTACTGAAACTTTCTGATCTGAAATCTATCTATGACGATGGCGCATTAGTTGATACGAAGAAAAAAATAGTTGATAAAATTAAGGATGCAATGACAAATAAAGATTGGAGTATCGAAGAAATTTTTGAGCATGATTATAATAAGCCAGAAATGAACGATTGCCTGGTATACTGTTTATCAATCGACTTAATCAAATGAGTTTTGAATACCGTGAAGTGTGCTGCATGAAAACGCTCTGTTGAACCCTTCTGGGAATGCCACGATACCGCAAGCTTCACTCACTCGACACAAGTGGAATCAAGATATTGAATGTTATCATTCCAACACTCATTTTTTACATTCATTCTATATCTACAATATCTATTCGGAGTTCACCGAGAATCCTCATATGGGGCATTCTTTGTCAAACCGGCCACTCATTTTTTCGACCATCAGCGATTTCCTTCAAAATTTTTTCCCAGGTTCTGGGCGTGGAAAAAACCATCCCTGTTTTTTTTTAGAATTTTAGTACTCCTCTCTCTATTTTTTATAGGGGAATTTTGTTCTTTCACTAAAACAACGAATAACTCCGGTTCTATGCGTCACAAAAAAAAAGTTCAAAACAAAAAAGTACGTCCTTTTTCTGAGCATCAACATAAAAATAACGTCTCATATGGGAAACCAGTGCCAACCCCATTTTAGCGATAACAAAAACTAAAATATTTTTTTTCAACCTTTCGGACGCTTGCGATTTTTTTAATTTTTTTATATGTTTTGTGTTGAGGTTTCAAGAGGTCACACGAAAATTTTCATCGTGGGACCTCGAAATTTGAATGCAATACGTTATTTTTTCCCCTATCGAACCTAATTAAATTGAATATTTCAACATTTTCAGTTTAATCTAAGCACAGAAGCCAATTCTTAGTAATAACCGTTTTTGTAGAGCGTAATGAGCACTATAAAAAATATTCAATAACATTTTCCCGTATCTAGCTTCAAATCGGAGATATGCATTGAAAATCCTTCTTCAAATTAGATTATTTAACACTTTTATCGTAATATTCCGTAAATTGAGTATGATAGCGATATTTAGAACAAAAATTCGTTCCTCGCATAGAGTATTTAGATGTTTATGTGAGTAAATGATCAACAGCTGCCAACTTCTTATGGTAGCTTTATTTTAGATGTCAACTGAAAAAGTAACTCAATTTTTTAAATCTTTCTATCTTAAACAATCATCAACGAAGTCGTTTTTAATCATTAATTACTAAGTTTTCGTTTCCTAGATTGACGTGTTGACTTCTTAGGCAAAAAATCACATTTTAAAGAAAAAAAAATCGCCTCAAACAAAGTCGATTCTCTTTATCCAACACGAATGAATGAACCTTCTGGATGCCTGGAATAGGTTTCGTAATCTTGAATCTATTGGAAAGCTCTTCAGTGGCTTTGGCATGATCAATTGAAGAACTGAAGAAAATCTTGGTTGTCTGGAAGTGTTGCACAGCCCATTGGAACAGAGCCTCTTCCGTCAGGATCTGATCTGCGGGGGACTGGGCTTGAAGACTGGCTCGTGTTGCAGCTCTCTTCAGATTCGCCCCAATGCCATCTCAAGGCCCTTTCCCATGCCCAGTCGAAAAGAAAAGCCACTCAGCATTTATTCCATGGTCATTGGAATGTTGAATCAAGTTAGCAACGGAGAAACGGTTTTTGAAGTGTTGAGCTGCTCCGTCGGTGAAATATATTGTTTTGGTAATTTTGAACTGACTTTCCAAATACTCTATAATCAATTTTTGAAAAGTCCAAACGGCGACTGTGTTGTGTTCACGATTATCGGATATTATGGCGATGGACCCGTGCTGAAGTTCGTTTTCGCGCTTATAATAATACACAACAGTGAAAATTGTGCACTGATTGTTGTTCCAGTGGAACGATTGAATTGCGTTCTGAGCAATGAATGGATAGTTTTCTGCGAAGTCCATTTGGATAAGAAACTCTCCTTCACCCAGATTCTCTTTTCTAAAATCTACGTATTGAGACTGTTGTTTCGTAATATAATCATGTGTTTTGAGTTTTACAATTCTGTCGCACAAACTCTCAATGAATGCCTCTCCTGACAATACTTCCTCTATCATTGTTGCTCGATCTGTTTCAGTCCATAAGTGAAAGCGCACTTGATCAATTTCATTTTCGTCGAACACTTGTTGGAGGAATTCTATTGAATGTTCAGATTTAGGACAGTCTGGACATTCCCCTAGATAACACTCAGGTGATGGAGCCGCACATGTGATCGAAGCAATCAAATCTCTGTATGAGAGTAGTTGATTATCAGTATTGTCCGTTAGCTGAGGAAAATCCAAAGCGTTAAACATGAGTTTCAAATTTTCGTGGGATACGCACAGACATACGCAATGTGTCCCGGGTTGTCCTGCCAAAATACACTGCTCTGGTCTTAATTTTGCAAAAGCTGAGAAACTCACTTTCGAATTGGAAGGCTCTGCACAATGCAACATATGTAATTCTCTCAAATTACAGTACAGAAAACACTTTTGTAGATGTAGTCTGGGCCCATCAGGTTGCTTCACAGAGACGAAGTCTTTAGTACCGCCCAACAACTTGCTGTTCAAGTCGTGCATATAAAAAGCCCTGATACTCTCAACTGTTCCCTCATTCATTTCATTCCCTATACGTGGCCCTGGAATTGTTCGGATCCCGTCTTGGTCGACCATCTTCTCTACTTGTTTTGCCATCCATCGAGTAGCACCGAAAAACTCACTGGTCCTTCTGACAGTCCAGGACTTTGGAACTACGGAGAGAATCAACTGCTTTTGTGATCTAGTGGTGCCAGCTTGTGAAAATCTTTCTCGCAATTGATTGCGCATTTCCTCACCAGCTTGCGGAAAGTTGATGTACTCCTTAGGACCGGTCTCATCATTAGTAATTCGGGGCTCCTGAGGTGGAGTTGGATGATAGCTTTCATCACGTGTATTAGTAGTTAGACTGAAAGAACCTGAACCAGTGATTGTCGTTGATTGAGATCCGATGGAATATGGTTGGCTGATATTGACTTTCTGAGAATGATTCATTGAAACCTCATTAATAATTTCATTAGTTGGGGATTGCTCAGCAACAGTTCCGTCGTTGGATTCACTTTCCGGTAGATCATGATTTTTTGAAGTCTCCTCAAAAAGTCTATCAATAGGGAGTTGATCAACACCAGCTTCGTCGCGCGACCCTCCTAGAGATATTGAATAAAATATAATGTCAATCTATCGGTAAGAAATTTCGAAGGCTTCGATATATACTATTAGAAACCTACACATGAAATTTCAGGACCAAATTCGCGAAATTTCTAACAATTACCCTTTCACAGAAAATTTTCTTCTAGTTTTCAATTAAAATTCGATTTACATTGATTGTCAATAAAATTCCAATGTTGAAGTCGGTATGACACGAGAAGCATTGAGTATTTTGATATCATTTTCCTTGAATTCATTACTCATGGAAAATTCAACTGAAAACTCAGGTACACTTTTTTTCAATTTTTAATTCACTGACAATTCAATATAAAATCAATAGAAAATAAGGCTTAATTTTGACATCAAGCTTGGAAATTAGTGATGTCATTGAATTTTTAGTGATTTTGTTTTAGTGAAAAAACAAAATTCCCCTATAAAAAATAGAGAGAGGAGTACTAAAATTCTAAAAAAAAATCAGGGATGGTTTTTTCCATGCCCAGAACCTGGGAAAAAATTTTGAAAGAAATCACTGATTGTCGAAAAAATGAGTGGCCGGTTTGGCAAAGAATGCCCCATATGTTTTGGATTTGATTATAAACGATGTGATAGCCTCTAATCGAGTATCATTTCCATGCAGCGAGCATGGCACGGAAATGTTAATACATGTAATTCAATATTTTACAATGCGCCGCATGCAAGAGTATAGCAATCATCTAAATTCAAAGGAAATGAGACTCAATCAATATAAGAAAAAACAATCTAAGTGGTGCACAACATAATTTTTCGCAAATTTTAATAATATAAAACAGATCTCTCTTCGATGTTTGTTTTGGAATAAAGATGATACCTAGAATATATATTGCATTTCTCGTTATTTTCCTCTATTCCCACATTTTCCTATGAGCAAGGTCGGATTTCAGTGGAACTTTTGAGAATTTTCAACGTTTTATATAGAATACTCGTATAATGCAGGCAAAACCTATAACTTGGTGTATATGTAAATTAAGGATAATTCAGTGGAATTAGGAAAGAATTCTGAAAAGTTTATCGCTAGGGGGCGACGGTTCTTGTAAAAAAACAAAGATTATTCATAGAGATAGTCTGAAAAGTCTCATTTTTTGCAATAACCGTTTTACTTTAGAACTAAATGGAAATTCAACGTTTTAATCCAATGGTAGGTTCTATTGCCCCTCAACGGTTCTCAATTTCTCACCGTCTTTACCCGTCTTTAACCCTATTCTATATATTTCCATTAAAAAAAATAAGAGATTAAATGTATTTATCAATGTGGACAAAAACGATAATTACTCTATATATTGTTCTATTACATAGAATGTTTGTAATGACTTGTTTACATTATGTATTATGCATATGAAAACTATATATATAGCTTCACTCAATATATGTTTAAAACAATATTCAAGATTTGCGTCAACAATATTCACGCATAATATTCACGTCATAAATTTCAAACGCTCAAGCCTGCTGTGTCTACCTGTGAGTGACTTGGCTGGTGTCACTAGCGCCACCCCGCGAGAGGAGACACATTCCTGGACAACAAGAGACTCGAGTGTCAAGGGGCTGGTCCCAACACCGCCGCGCCGTTCAACCTCGCAGAGCTACGGCCGATTTCTACTAGGGGTTGCACACACAGCTGAGGATTCTGTATTTTACATCCTTTCCTTAGAAACAAAAATTTATTGCAAGAAGGAAAGTAAAAAATCGTTTGAATAAGAAGGTTTCGAACAATATTCTATGTTTCAGGTATGCGGTTCGAAAACCGCAATCTAACCAAGCGAAGCAGAATCCCGGTTTTTGTACCTGAATGACATAAAAATACTATTCCTTGCAGGCATATGGAAGACCTAATAGTATTTTACGTCATACCGCTTCGCCTCGCCCGGTAGAATCGCAGATTTCGGACCCAATGACATAAAATAGTATACGAAGCACGCGCGTAATGTTACTATTATAATTGTAATCCCGTAACATCAAATCTATATGGTCTATCATTAACTTCCCGATCTAGGGAAGTTATTGTAATGACCCCGAACATGAAAAGTGTCAGATCGATGAAATTTTCACGTTTCTCGACGCTTTGCATCATCCTGAAGTGACTTCAGAGAAGTGTCTGTATGTGTGTGTGTTCGTCGGTATGTAGTAAAATTTTTCGTTTATATTTTCTCGGAAACGGATCGTGCGATGCGATTTATTTTTTTTTCAATCCTTGCGTATCCGTGTAACTTAGAGCTGATTAGATTGTTGAAGGAATCCGTTGAGTAGTTCCCCTGTTTTTGAGAAATTCATGTTGAGCAAGAATCGAAAATAGTGATAATGAACGTTCATTCACACAAAAATGTTGTAATCCAGGCACTCAATATCACAGTTCAAGATATAAGCATATTTTATAACTGATTAAATTTTGAGTAAAAGTGGTCCAGTACTTATATTCTTATTGACAATGTCAATTGTTTATAATGTTTTACTGCATAAACTATTAGAGTTACCGAAAAATTCATGTAAGAAAAGTTGTTTGCTATATAAAAAATACGTATTTATGTGGAATGCCTTTTTTCGATAATTTGCATAATTAAGGATGTATAGCAGTCTCCACAATTATGTATGTAATAAGTGAACGAATGGACCCAGCGCTGTCATGACGGTCCCAATCGAAGCGTTTTCATGCAAAATCGAGCGGATCACATTTTGGATGGCATTTGTGCAGTATATGCAATGTTATTAACTTTCCGATACAAAGTCATTGTAATGACCCCGAAAATGAGAAGTGTCAGATCCATAAAATTTTCACTTTTCTCGGCGTTTGGCATCATCCTGAGACGTTTCCAATGAGATGTTCGTGTGTGTGTGTTTGTGTGTGTGTGTGCGTATGTGAGCAAATCTTTGGCGAAGGGTTTCTCGTAAACGGCTTGACCGATTTTAATTTTTTTTTTTTTCAAAAATTACGTCGCGCCGCGGCGGTGTTCTGAAAGGAGTTTTTTTTAATCGGCCAGGTAGTTTTTTAGTAATTAACAAAAAACCCTGATTTTAATTGTTTACGCTCTATTACATGACCGGTGAGAGTTATAGGAAAAAGTTATTAATAAAAATTGTTCCTCACATAAAAACAAACATTTTGTGGTTTATGATTTTTTCCGTAACACGCATAAGTAAGACGATAGCGCTTAATTAATTCGATATGCTCAACGATATGCTGTCACGGTATAACACAGACACACAAATATTGGGAAGTTATAGGTTCGGCCCGCAGAGGGTCAGCTCCACATCCCGTTGATTAGCAATTGCAATTATTTATACTGTTGCACTCAGTAAAATATTAAAGTTTTTGTTTTGGAGCCCCACCCTTATTGGCGCCTCACTCTCACTCAAGTAACACGCATAAGTCTCATCGTCATGCTCACCATGCCTCTACTCAAGTATTCATAATTATCTGCTTCATAAATGAATCAGTTTGAAATTCTCAAATAAGCATGTTTTCGTTATGATAATAACAGGGGTCACACTGATTAACCGTAGTATATTGGAGAAGAAAAACTTTAGTAGGATGTGCTGAAAAACCAAATCGGGATATTGTGTTTGTGCCCCGAGTGGGGCACACACATGCACACACCACTAGTTTGTTAACTTCCCGATCTTAGGGAAGTTATTGGTATGGGTCGGAAGATCGAAACTGGAAATTTCACTTGATCTACACGTTTCATGACCCCCAGAAACGTTTCCAACCATTTTGAGCGAGATGTATGTCGGTGTGTCTGTGTGTGTATGTGTTTTTTTTTTTTTTTTAAAGAAAAAAGAGAAAGAAGGAAGCCAACCTCCTTCCTCACGCTTGCTCCTCGCGGCGCAGCTCCTGCAGAACCTCCGTTGCGAAATCGCTTGTCGCGTTCCATGCTGCCTCTCATGACAGCATAACTTCCACAAGATTTCCAACATTATTGGGTTTGCCTACGCTATTTTCCCATATAGACCGTTGGACGTCGAAACGCGGAGATGCAAAGAGAACATGTTCCGCGTTTTCCTGAATTCCCTGACACTTTGGGCAATCCGGGGAATCTCCATGCTTGAATTTGTGAAGATATTCCCGAAAGCACCCGTGTCCTGAGAGCATCTGGATTAGGTAGTAATTGACTTGTCCATCGATCGGTCAAGCCAAACATTCAACTCCGGAATAAGTCGATGAGTCCACCGGCCTTTGCTCGAGGCGTCCCACTGTAGCTGCCATCGTCGGATGCTGTGGTTACGTTCTTCTCTCCTCAGATCTACTGGACTCAGCTCAGTTGATGTTTAGCGTGTGTGGAGTCGCCTACGCTCCTCCGCTAGAACTTCGATAGGTATCATCCCAGCAATGACGCACACTGCTTCGTTGGATACTGTCCGGTATGCGACAGCCACCCTCAGGGCACTCGGCCTGTAGACTGGGACAACTTGCCGTCGTGCTGCTTGACTCCGTAGGGCATCTGTCCATATGGGGATACCATATGTTAATACCGATGTGACAACTGATGATAACGAGAGTCTTCTCCTCTGTTTTGGCCCTCCAATGTTCGGCATGAGTCTTGCAAGGGCAGTCCTCACGGCACCCGCCTTACTGCTTGCATGTTGGGCTTGTTGTCTAAAACTGAGTCGGGCATCAATCAGAATTCCTAGGTAGCGTATATAGGGCTGGGAAGTTATTTTGTGCTCGCCGACTTGCAGCGTGATTGTCTCCAATTTCTTTCGGCTTGTGATGAGTAGTGCCTCAGTCTTATGCCCTGCAAGTTGTAGACCAATCGAGTCCATCCATTTCCGTATCTTGTTAAAAACATTATCGAAAATGAGCTGAAGCGTGAATAGATGTTTTTCCACGATGGTTATAGCGACGTCATCTGCAAACACCACGAGCTTTGCCCCCGTCGGCAGTGCCAGTTTCAGCAATTCGTTGTACACGATATTCCACAGAAGGGGCCCCAATACTGAACCTTGAAGTACACCCCCAGTCACCTTACATGTGTTGGGGCCTACTTCTATGTTATACTTGAGAACTCTGTCGGTGAAGATATCACCATCTTGTGGAGATATGCCGGTACAGATAGCTTCGATAATGCAGCCAAAATGGAATCCCACCGTACCGAGTTAAAAGCGTTCTTGACGTCCAGAGTAACAACCAAACAGTATTGTTTCGTACCTCCTTTCCATCGTCCGCCCTCAATCACTCTCTTCGCTGTTCTCACCACGAGGTCAATAGCATCCAACATATTGACCGTCGGCCAACAGGGGTTCTACCGCTGCCTTAACTCTCTGGTGTACTATGCGCTCCAGAATCTTGCCCGCCGTATCCAGCATACAGAGTGGGCGATATGATGATGGTTCGTCCGGTGGCTTTTTCCCCTTGGGGAGAAGTACGAGCCTCTGTTGTTGCCATGTGCTGGCGAAAATACCTTCCTGGATGCACGCATTATACATTTCGAGAAACGTTCCGGGTGCTGCATTGATGGCGGCCTTCGACGCAATATTTGGCACACCATCGAGACCGGGGGCCTTGTTGTTGCCCACTCTACTACAGGCCTGCAACAGTTCCTCAGCTGTAATCGGCGGTATTTCGTCGATGATAGCGCCCTCCATCTGCTTTTCATCCACACTCGTTTGTTGGGCGAATAAGACTGAGGCAATTCTTTCCAGAAGCCTAGGACAGCTCGATGATGGCATCGGCTGGCTCTTGAGTCGCGTCATAACCACCTTGTACGTTCTGCCCCAAGGATCCTTTTCCACTTCCTCTAACAGTTCGTTCCAGCGGTCTCGTTTCCGAAGCTCTATGGCCTTGGTGAGCTTACGCTTAGCCGCTTTATACTTTAGTTGAAGGCTTTCGGAATTGGATTTCTTCCTTGCACGTTGCCAAGTTCTTCTCGCTGCGAAGCATTCCTTGCGAAGCATAGCTATTTCATCGCTCCACCAATACACCGGTGGCCGTCGGTTTCCACTGACTTTCCTGGGCATACTCGCGTCGCAGGCATCGGTGACTCTCTGCACTCCATCCACTTTTTCGGTGGCATTTCTACCACCTACTGAGTCGATCTTTAATGCCGCAAGAAAACTGGTGGTGTCGAATTTTCTCACATTCCAGCCGGTTTCGTTTGTTTTGGTCGATGCGGGCGCGGACCTCAATCAACCGACACATCCCAGAGTACCGCTCGATGATCGCTGGCAGTATAAATCTCGGCTACCTCCCATGCAAAATTGCCTTTGAGCAGGCTACTGCTGACGAAGGTGAGATCTATAATTGAGCTCGCTTGTCCTCTGCGAAATGTCGGTTCATTTCCATCGTTCAATAGGACGACATCTAGAGTCGACATGGCTTCCAGTAAAGCCCGTCCTCGCTGATTGGTCTCCTTGCTGCCCCAGTCAACTGCCCAGGAATTGAAATCTCCTGCGATTGCTATTGGGAAGTGCTGTTTCGCATCCACGACGAGCCTATCTAGGAATGCTGTGAAGTCTTCATAACAAAGACTTGGTGGTGCATAGCAGCTATACAGATAGATACCATTTACCTTGGCCACAACAAATTCAGACTGTTGGTCACCGTTATATGCTTCAAGCGGCAGAGCACCGCAGGACCAAATGGCGGCTTTATTGGTACTATCGGTAACCCAGTCTTAGGTATATAGGTTTCTGTAAGGTTCCGAAATGACGGCCACATCAATCTTCAGGTCTCGAACCGTCGGCGTCAGCAGATCGTGTGCTGTGGCGCAGTGAGCCAGGTTCACCTGTAACACCCGCACTATAACTGTGTACGGATCTTCTGGAGTGCACCCTGGTAGACTGAACATTTGATGCTACCAGTTACATGGGCATGGTCTTTCGTGGGCTCCAGTTCTACGCATAGAACGCATTTCGGAGACACTTCACAATCAGAGCTTTTGTGCCCTTTTTCGTCGCATTTATAGCACAGGTCTGATCGGTCAATGGGGCTCTTGCAATTAACGGCAAGATGCTCGTAGTGCCAACACTTGAAGCACTTTAAGGGCCTTACCACTGCCACGATGCGGGCATATACCAGGCTTATTCGTATTTTACTACCTTTACTCAGTATATTCCTTGCAGTAGCGGCAGGAAGTACCACCGTCGCCGATTGTGTTCATCTGTATGCCTTGCGAAGAGACTTGATGACACTCAATGAGATATCACTATCTGTGCCATCAGCTTTCCTCAGGGCATCGAGTATGTCTTCTTTGGTAGCGACGTCGTCGAGGTCTTTAATTTCGAGTTCCTCTTGAGGTCCCTTATTAAACACTTTGGCTTCGTTTTGGAGGGCTCCAACTAGCGCCTTCTCTAACTCAACACCTTCGTCCTTCTTTCCTCTCGCAAGGATTAGGAGAACGTCTCCGAAAGCTGTTTTACGGATTTTTTCCACGCATGAGCTAGCCGCATAAACACCTTGGTCCTTCTTTATTCGTCCCAATATTTCCGAGTACGTATCTTTCCCCGTCGGGCGAATAATTAGCGCATCAGGCCGGATTGTTGCTTTCTTCTTCGACCAAGGTTTAGTCTGCGTAGCACCACGAAGACTTTGGGACGGCTCCTGTTTTTTTTCTCCGTCTCTTGGCTTTCTCCCAAGCACTTTTATCGTCTTCTGTTTCAGAATCCAATACTTCTTCCATGTCCCTGTTCCCCTCTAACCGGGTTCGATTTTTTATGCGCTCCTCCACATTTCTGGACGACGTTGCTGCTGCCTCATTGTCGGCACTCTTGAGCTTTTTGCCCGTTGTGTCATCAGGCGGTGTCCTCTCCTTTCTTTTGTCCCGTCGGGTTGGGGTCTCCTCAGATGTCTTCGGTTTTTCCATGGACTTATGGCTACTCCCTAGGATTAGCTGGGACAATCTAGGACCTGGAGGGGTGAGCCATCCAACTGCTGGCAAGGGTGTTTTGCCTACCCCTGTCTCCGTCATAGATCTTATTCGCTTTGCGGCCATTTGGATCTTCTTGGCCAGCTTTTGCATGTCTTCATTGATGGTTCTCCTGTTTTTATCTGTGAGAGAATTCACTAGCGTTGCCAGATCATTCTCGTACAGGTCCCATGTGCTCTGCATAGTAGGTACAGTTCCACTTGTAGCATTGAGGGCCAAGTGGGCCACCCGGGGACGATCAAGTGATGGTTGGCTCTTCCTACAATCCGAGGAGCCAGCGCCGGCCATCAGGGCTTTCACCTGGTAGGAACCGACGGCGGAATTTCCCTTTTGGGGGTTGCCCGCGTGGGATACAATTGTTATGATCACTGTTCATGTTTGCTTCATAGGCCGTTATAGGGAGCCCACCCTTGGCACCCTTGGTTTCGGGAGTTAGGTTTCTCCCATGTATGTGTGTGTGTTTTTTTTCTACTCTTGCTCTATTCGTATTCACCCACGTAACCGCTGTTAGGCTTCGTGGGCAATACTACGGATCAGAGTACCCACCCATTGCGGCTGGGGCCGACTTCGCCATTTCAGCTCATCTAATTCGCCATTTCTAATCACAGGGTAAACCTCCAGAAACCCCTGTGATACGATGGCGCGCGTCTACGATGGAACCCTCCCCCCCCCCCCCCCCCCCCGCGCGACGGGTCGCGTTCGGTCCCGGCTCACGGTCTCACTTCATGGATACCGCCGATAGCATACACGGAATGTTCCTGCCATCGGTCGGAGTCCGTGAGAAAATATTTTTCAGAAAAAATATTTGCAGTGAGCGGAAATCGAACGCGGGACCTTTAGAATAGTAGGCAGACACTCTACCCATTATGCCAAAGCCCCGTCTTGTGTGTGTGTGTGTGCGTATGTGAGCAAAATTTTGTCGAACCATTTCTCCTAGACAAATTATGCGATTTGGGTTTTTGGATACTTATTGGATAGATTTCCGCCTGACTCAGCCCTGATTAGATTTTGAACATAATCGACCCAGCGGTTCTATAGTTATTAACAAATGAATTGTTTATATCGCTGCAGCGTGAGAACGATTAAAGATACGCAGAAAATTATCCAATCAAATTTGTTCGACACACCAAAATACATATTTCATGTTTTATAACTTTTTTTGCTGAACCCGATAGTTCATTGTTATTAACAAATTCAATTCTTTATATCGCTATATCGCAAGAACGGATAGAGATACGAAAGAATATGTCACATGGAAGTTGTTCCACAGGTATAAATACACATCCAATACTTTATGACTTTTTTCGCTAACACCCATAGTTAATTGTTATTAACAAAATCGATTGTTTATATCCCTTGATCGCGAGAATAATTAGAGATACGGAATGAAGTGTTTAATGAAAGTTGTTCCACATGTAACAATACACATTTAATGTTTCATAACTTTTTTTGCTGACACCGATAGTTCATTATTATTAACACATTCAATTGTTCAGATCGCTCTATCGTAAGAACGGTTAGAGATACGAAAGAATGTGTTGAATGGAAGTTGTTCCACACCTAAAAATACACACTCAATGTTTTATGACTTTTTTCGCTGACACCCATAGTTAATTGTTGTTAACAAAATCAATTGTTTATATCGCTTGATCGCAAGAATAAATAGAGATACGGAACAAAGTGTCCAATGAAAATCATTCCACACGTAAGAATAGAGATTTAATGTTTTATAACTTTTTTTTCTGACACCGATAGTAATTGTTATTAAGAAATTCAATTGTTTAGATCGTTCTATCGCAAAAACGGTTGGAGATACGAAACAAAAGTCGTGAAATGAAAGTCGTTCCACACATAAAAATGCACATTTGATGTTTAATGACTTTTTTTGCCAACATCCATAGTTAATTGTTATTAACAAATTGGATGGTTTATGTCGCTTTATCGCGACAATCATTAGAGATACGAAATGAGGTGTTAAATGAAAGTTGTTCCATACGTAAAAGTACACATTTGATTTTTTGACTTTTTATGCTAACCCTCATAGTTTTTTACAAATTGTTCATCTAACTCTATCGCAAGAAAGGATATATTTTTGGACAACCTCTTTTCCACATTTTCTCTTTTCTATTTCAATTCAATTTTTCAATCGTTTATTCTTTGATGTTACAAACATGTTTCTTTGTTTTACATCGTCACACGCCTTCCTCCCTCCTCCTTATCGTACTCCTCATTTATCTATATAAATATATATTTATGTATTTTGTATTTGTCTTTGTACTTTTCACTATCCTTTACTTAAAGCTACGGTATCAGCCCTTGTCAGTCTTTCTTTAATTATCGTTTCCCTATCTCTCATTACCCTAATTATACACAGCACCGTTTTTTCCACTATATCACTCTTGATCACCTTAGTCCCTACATTTACATTCTATTAGCATCACTTTCTTGCCTTCCTGCCTTCTGTTCCTTTGCTTCTTCAGTGTCCTCTCCAGCCTGCCTAACCTCTCACACTTCCTTCTTGTTGGAACTTCATTAAGCATTCCAATTATCCTTCCTCTCCACTGTCTCCGGTTACTCCTTCTTCTCCAATCTGCCCACCATCTTTCATCGTCCGAGCCCAATCTTCTCATTATGGCCTGACAGCTCACCACATGCTCCAGCACTTCCTTCTCCTTCCCACATACCCTACACTCGTCTTTCTCCCGCCCTTTCTTTCCTCCAATTAAAGCGTTCCCACACCTCCATCTTGCCCATGCTATTTTGTGATCTAGTTTCAGCCTAGGGTCGGTCCAGTATTCGGTCATTTCGTTATTCTCCTTCACCTCGTTGTAATAATCACAGTACTTAGACTTCTCAATCCTGTCCCAATCCTGCTGTCTTTCCTGGTCCTCCAGTATCTCCACCAACTCATTTACCCTCACTTCTGCCTCCTCCTTCTTTCCTTCCCATAGTTGCTCTACAAACTTGCCATCGCCCAAGGCCTTTAGTCGCTCCTGTACACCTTTTCCCCATCTAGTGGGTTGCCCATTCATAATTCCTCTTAGCTCCTCTCTCAGACACTTTCTCGCCCATCTGCTCTCGTCCAACTCGTTCATTTTTATCAGGAAAGCTGCTGCCCTCCTGAATGCCTCTACCTCTACACTGCATCCTCCTGCCTCTGTTCTCCAAATATAATCCGGTGTGTTTCTTGCAAGCCCCATACTGGTCTTCGTATATCTCTTCTGCACTCTCTTTATTGTCTCCTGCCTTTGCCAACCCCATAGTTCCACCCCATACAATGCCGCCGCCTTTACCGTCACGCCCATGAAATATAGCCTTCTTCTCAAGTTCTTCAGCTTTCCCCTCGTCATTTCTCCCCATGCCTTATTCACCAACGTCCGTGCCTTCCCAGCCAGCTTCCTCGTGTGTTTCTCGTATTGTATCGTTCTATTGCCTGTGGTGAACCAGAAGCCCAGGTATTTGAACTCATTCACTACTTCTACTAGTTTCCCCTTGTAGTTCCAGCTCTCTGCTTCCCTTTTCCCGCCGTTCCTGAAGACCATTATTTTGGTTTTTTCCACGCTTACTTCCATCTCGTTCTTGCCAGCCCACCTTTCCAGTGACCTCAGCATTCTCGCCAGTCCTTCACCATCCTCCGCCACCACTGCCGCGTCGTCAGCGTACATCAAAGTGTATACCTTCACACCAGCCCCTGTTCCTATTGCTGCCCCGCCTTCTCCTCTCGTCTCTAATTCCTCCCCTAGGTCTTGTATAAACACGTTGAAGAGGATCGGGCTTAGCGGACATCTTTGTCTCACACCCTTCCCCGTCGTAAACTCTTCTGTTAGCCCTTCCTCCGCTATCACCCTATTCCTCGTGCCCTCGTAAATTCTTTGCGTCATCCTCAGAAACTTGCCCGAGATTCCCATTCCCTCCATTTTGTCCCAGAGTTTTTCTCTGTCTATCTTATCAAATGCCGCCCTGAAGTCCACAAATGCCACGTACAGTTTGCCGCCTTTCTTTTTCAGCCTGCTCCCAATCAATGTATTTAGTACAAATACCTGCTTCATTGTTCCTCTCTTTCTCCGGAATCCTGCCTGTGCCTCCGTCAATTTCCCCTCGTCCTCTAGCCAGCCCCCCAGCCTGCGCGCCATAATCGCCGCTAATATTTTGTATCCTATGTCTAGCAGTGATACTCCTCTGTAGTTAGTCGCCAGGTTAAGATCCCCTTTTTTGTGTATTGGGAATATCGTAGCTAACCTCCATCTATCTATCATCTCTTCTTTGGTCCACAACTCCTTAATAATCCCAGCCAATTCCTTTGCCCCCTCGTCCGGTAAGTTCTTCCAAAACTCCGCCTTTATCCCGTCTTCTCCTGCCGCCTTTCCCTTCTTCAGCCGATTAATCTCCGCCTGGATCTCCCAGTCTGTTGGTACTTCATCCAACTTGTTTGCTTCTGCCTCCTCTTCACTTCCTTCCTGGTACCTCCCCTCTTCATGCCTCTTTGGTCTCCCCATTGGATCCCCCTCACTTATTTCTTTTTCCAGTTCCTCTGCTCGGGTCCGTTCGTCCTGTCCCTCTCCTTCCGCCTCCCGTAAGTCTTTGAAGTGAGCCAGCCACTCCCTCTCCGTGATCGTGTTTGGCTCCTTCTTCCTTCCCTTCCTGAACCAGTTCATGGCCTTCCACCAATCCGCCATCGACCTGCTCGCTGCCACATTTCTCTGTTTCTCTTCTATCCACTCCTTGATCAACCTATTTCTGGTATTTCTCAATGCTCTCTTTGCTTCGTTGTACTTTCGTTTCGAGTTCCAATCTCGTTTTCTCCGGAACCTCTTCAAAGCTCGGAACATCCCTCTCCTCTGTCTCACGTATTCTCCGTTGTCCCAATGCGCCCTCTTCGGAGCCCTCCCCCCGAAACCATTCTCGATTCTTGCGCTGCCTTTGTAGTCACCTCTACCAACCTACTCCACCTGTCTTCCACCCTGCCCTCCGGCTCTCCTCTTTTCTCCCATTCTTTCTTCCATTTTTCTTTAAACTCCTCTTCGCGATTTTCCTTCCACACCATTCTTGTGGAAACAACAGCCCCTTTTGGAAACAACAACCCCTTCATCCTTCTGCTTGATCCACTCTAGCCGAAAGACCACCGGTAGATGATCGGAGCCTTCCTGTTCCGTCACTTCCATTCCCCTGAACCACTCCGGGGACTCTTCATCCTCCAGTTTCACCAAAATATAGTCCAATACACTCCCCAGGCCTGCTCCTTCCCCTATGGATGTTATATTCCCTTCGTCGTCTCCTTGAGCTCTCCCATTCTGTATCAACAGCGCTCTTTCTTCACACCACTCTACCAACCTTTCTCCCTCATTTCTGATGGTCTTATCCTGTGACTTCCTCTCCTTTATCCGCGTTTCTCGTTGCATTCCGCACTCCGGTACTCCTTGCAGTTCCCCTGTCCTTGCATTCAAGTCCCCAGCTATTATTAACCTCTCTTCCGATCCTTCCAACTTTTCTATCACTTCATCCATTTTCCTCAATGCGTTTCTCAGGTTCTTTCTATCGTTTACATACGTGCTCAACACTCTGTAGCTTGCCTCGTTCCCCTTCTCCTGAATCCTCACTGTTAGCCCAAACTCCCACTCCTCTACCGCCCAGTCCGCCTGCAGTGACCTCCTGACTCCCAGTAAGTGTCCACCGCTCGCCTTACCTCGTTTACTCACTCTTCTTGCCTCCTTCCCGAACCACTGGAATTGTTTATTCAGTTTCTCCATCATACTCCCCATTGCCTTCTTCTCCAAATGCGTTTCTTGAAACATAACTATGTCCATCTCTTTCCATTTGTCGTCGTTCTTACCTATGTTCACTACATTCTCCACGTTCCACTGCATTACCTTGAGATCTCTGCCCTTTCGCTCCTCCCTATTGTCTGCCTCCTGTCTCAAAGGGCTCTCTACCCTCACTCCTCTCCTTAGTGTCCCGCAACCTCAGCTCTCCGCCTCGCTCGTCCCACACCAGCCAGGTTTCGTCCACGCATATGCTGTTATATCCTGTACTTGTTCGTTTCCCCTTCTTCCTCCAATTTCTCCCCTCCCTTCCTAACCACTCCTGTACCACCTTCTGTCTGTCCGTTAGGTCATCATATAAGTACACTCCCCAGCGTCTCCGTTTCAGATTCGCTCTTCCCTTCATTATCGCCTTCTTGTGTTCCAACTCCTCCACTCTGCCGACCCATGCACCCTCTTCCCTCCTATCCAACTTTTCAATCCTTATTCTTACATCCAGCTCCTCCAAACACCAGCCTTCCAGCTCCTCCTTCCTTGTCCTCGTGAGCAGTGTCAGCCCTTCAATAATGAAGTTCTTTCGTCTCAGTCTTCTTGCCTCCAATTCCGTCTTCCACTCTTCTTCTTCCAATGCCCTCGGAGGGGGGTTATCATATTTTTCTGCCTCCTTTCTCCCCCAATTTCGTCATCCCGATCCCCGGCAATCCTCTCCTCATTATCCCTTCCGTCTTGGTCTCCATCCTTCCAGCCCTCCTCTCTCCCTCCGCTCTCTTCCCCGACGCTCCTGAGGTTTACCCCTTGACTTGTTCTGTCATTCTCCCCATTCTTGCCTCCATTTGCTACTCCATCATTCCCTTCTTCTGCCGGGCCCAAACCGCAACCGTTTTCTCCCTTCCAGGTACCCGGGACCCCCAACCCTCCTGCCGCTAATGCGTCATGTGCCAGGGTCATCCCATCCCCCTGGAGAGATCTCCCGTGCGGCTCTTGATGCGCTGGCACTTGCTTGTCTCCAACCTCTATCTCCTTAGGACATTCCCGCCTACCTGTATCCACCTGCTCTAGCTTCTCCGCTTTTTGTTTCCAAAGATCCGCCACTCCCTTCCATTCCCTTACTTTTTCCACTAGTTCCTCCATTTTGGCCTCCGCTTGTCTCAGTCTTTCCTGCGTCTCGCTAAAAAGCTCTTCTCTCCAATTGTCTATCCTCCCCCTCTCTTCTCTATTCTTCCTACAGTCTTCACATTTCTCCTTACATACTCCTTTCCTTACCTCTGCTCTGATCAGATCTTTCATGTCCGCCATCCTGGCCTCCCATTCCTCCTTCTGCCTCTCCTCGCAATTCACTATCCATTTCTCGAGCCTATCGAGATCCGCAACGCTCAGCTGGGATGAGCTGCGACTGATGCTTCCTTGATCCACTACCATCTCCCCCTCCATTCGTTTTTTGTCCGGTGTGTCGATGCCCTTTCCCCCCCCCCCTCCCTTCCCCTGAGTCTGGTCCAGTTTGCTGTTGCCGTTGTCACTAGCCACTGCAGAATCCCTCCCGTTCCCATCTTCGTCTCCCTCTTGCCTCGTTTCCTGCGGCTCCTGTGTTGAGCTGTTTTCTGATGTCATCAATGTGATCAATGTGTCATCTAGTATCATTTCCTTCTGCTTGTCTCCATCTTTTTGCCCCACTGGCGTTCTTTGTAAGCACTTTGCGACTTTAAATACCTCTTTCTCTATCTCATTTACCCCGTCCTTCTACTTGTTTTCATTTTCTTTCTGTTCCTTTTCCTTTCGCTCTATGCTCCTTTTATTTATCACAAAATCTACTTCTTCAGTCCTCTTATCCTCACCCTGCCCTTTTTCCGTCTCATCACTCGTATCTGTCATCTCGTGTGTGATTCCGCTTCCCTTACCGCCGTCCGTCCCCCAAAACTCCTCTAACCTCCTCACCGCTGGTCTCGAACCATCTCTTAAACCTTCCTTTTGTTTACTCCCCATTGGTGTTACCGACTCGTCCATCGCTGACCCTTCTTTACCGCTCGAGATTTTCTTCTTCCTGCCTCGCCGTTTCCCTCCCGGTGACGCCTCTGTTTCACTCTCCTTGTCCTTGCCAGTCCCAACCTTTCCCGGTTTTTTTGGCGCCATCCCCACCCCTGAGGTTGTATTTCACGCCGCCCTCCTTCCCCCTCCCCACCAACCGTTCGGCCATGCTAATAACCTCTATGCACCCACGCCAACTTTCTTTTTCTAACCCTCTTTCAACCAACGCGATCTCACTCCTCACTTCACTTCCACCTGTACCTTCCACTTTCAGCTGCCGCCTGCACCAGCTTTTACCTACTTTTACAAAAAAATTTCCGCTTATTCTACCGAAAAAAGTCCGACCATCAACGCACGCGTCCGGCTCGATTCCGCGCCACCTACCCCCATTTTCTCTTTTCTATATTTTAAGAATTATAAAATTTCACATATTTGGTGATTTTGAAAACTTTAAAACGTTCACAATTTGAGACACAAACCGAAATTTTGTACATATACGGGGGAACGATCGGGAAGTTATTGGTTCGACCCGTAGAGGTCGAAACGCATCCCGTTTATTTCTATTTTGGGATCGATACATCGTATGTGATCCGTTCTTAATTTGTTTGGGAATTCCTTTTTTCTTCTGAAAACGGATGTAGAAGCATTGTAAATGAAAGAAATATCTAAACTTTGAAACTTGGAAATTCTCAAGATCTCGCATTGTATTTATATAAAGTTGTCACATTGATTTTAACTTGGGGAAATCCTACAAATAATGTAGATATCAAATTGAAATTTGACATGACTCTTGGTTGTATTATCGTCACGATTTTTAATGAAATGGCATCTGACTTGTATGGTTAGTTTTGAAGATATTTGCTTCGCTCCCGAATGGAAGCATTGCATTTTCTGACTTCCGATTTTTTTCAGGTAGTTCTAATTGACGGAGAAAGCTACTTTTAATCACGTAAAATTTTCCGGGTGCAGGAATAACGTTAAAGGAATATTCCCCTGATCTTGGAGAATGTTCAGGGGCGTTTCTGGTTTAGTGAATCTTCAGCGGCTGACCTGAGATAGTCTCGTTGACTGCGTTAACAAATGGTCTCGTTGAATACGGCGAAGGAATATTCGTCACTAGCTAATGGATGGTTAATGGCTAAGGCATGTTTAAGATAAATCAATTCGTTTATCGTTTTTTCTCCATATGAAGTTTCAATAACTCTTATCTTAATGAATTACAGAGAATGACGACAGGGGAACCATTAAATAAACCTCACCAGAAAAGTTACATAGTTCCCCAATGATATGTGATTCAGTCATAAATTACGGAATGAATCTGGATTTTCGGGTAAATGTCTGGGATTTTTTCTGGGAGATCATATAAAAATTTAGATTTATTCAAATAATTCTTCACTGAATTACATTTCGGTCGAGAATTACGTGAGTTTTCTGGTAATTTCTATTCAATATTTCTGTTCGTGTAGGTAATTGTCACTGCTTTATTGGGTAATAGTGTAATCCAACAAATCCTGTTTTTAGTTTAGTCTCGACCAGCCCCCTGGCACTCTGGAAAATATCCGTTCCCTTACCGTGGTCACCGTTATGTGGCGCTGGCATACCTTTGCTTAGGAGAAGGGGTGGGAGGTTTCGCGCGGGATCCGTTCAATCTACCACAGTTGTCCACGTACAACTTAAAATTGAAATGTCGGAGAATAATTTGTAGGCAGCCCCCATGGCACCCCCCATGGCATTATACAATCAATGCCAGACTACCCGAACCAAATAAAAAGGGAGGGGGAAGGCTGAATGTCTACCCCCTCCATTCCAGTCAGCAATGATACTCACAGCGCTACAGCGGCGGCAACGGTAAGGGAACAGTGTGATTATACGGCTGAATAGGTAAAGTGTCAGGGGGCTGGTCTCCACATAACTGCTGGTGCTGAATTCAACCAGATTATTAGTGTGTATAATAGTATTGGCTACCTAGGTAACTAGTGGTGTGAGCATGTGTGTGCCCCGGTCGGGGCACAAAAAAAAACTTCCCGATTTGGTATTTCAGCACAGCGTACTAAATCTTCTCCAATATACCCTGGTTAATCAGTGTGACCCCTCTTAGTGTCATAATGAACAGTTGCAGATTTGACAATTCTAAACCGGTTCATTTATGAAGCAGATAATTATGAATATTTGAGTAGACGCATGGTGAGCATGAGGATGCGACTTATGCGCATCACTTGAGTAGGAGTGAGTCACCAATAGCGATGCAGCTGCAATACAAACGATGACTTTAATATTTTACCCAGCGGAAGAGTATAAACAATTACAATTATTAATAACATTGTGCATACTGCACGAATGCCATCCAAAATGTAATCCGCTCGATTCTGCACGAAAATGCTACGATTGAGGCCTTCATGACAGCGCTGAGTTCATTCATTCACTTATTACATACATAATTGTTGCGACGGCCGTAGCTCCATAATTATGCAAATTATCGAAAAAAGTCATTCAACATAGAATACGTATTTTTGTATGGGGAACAACTTTTCTCATATCAATTTTGGGCTAACTCTAATAGTTCATGCAGTGGCACATTATAAACAATTGAAATTGTTAATAACAATATATATACTGCACCAATTTCACCCAAAATCTAATCAGCTCTAACTTGAAAGATGACGCTTCGATTGCGCTATTCAGCACCTCGCTTGCATCGTTCACGGTTCGACAAAATTTTTCGCCACGGACAGACACCTTCACACACACGCACACACATACATCATCGTAAAAATGATCGGGGAGTCTGGTGGAGACCTTGAATCGTGAAGATATGATGAAAATTCGATTTTCGATTTTCGGGGTGATTACAATAACTCTCCTCCGGGAAGTTAAAAAAACCGTCTTTGGCAAATATTTGAATGATCTCTCGGGAGACCTCGAGCAGGATCCCTTCAGTGAGAGTAAGAATCCCTGGGGCGATCTGTGAGAGATTCCGCAGGGATGTCTGAGATATATCTGGGTGATCCCTGGGAAATATCTCTGGTAGATCTCCGAATATCTTTCCTCTATAGATTCCTGGAAGATATCTCCCGTAGATCCTTGGAAAATATCCACCCTAGACCGCTGGAAGATATCCCTTGTAAATCCCTGGAAGGTATTCTCGATAGATCCCCGGCAGATATCCCTCATAGATCCCTGGAAGAGAACACTCATACATCCCTGGGCAATATGACTATCGACTGATCCTGTAGAAAGACTCTAGATTTTTTATTTGTTGATGAATGTTGCATACCGATTCCTCGGATTTTACAGTTACAACACAGTAAAACCTAGTTCCGTAGTTGAATTCAAAATTGACGTAACTAAAACAGTCTTAAATCAAGACAGGCCCAAAACAAACCTATTTCAAGATCGATTTGCAATGTTTTTAAAGTCTAGTGCTTTATGTTGAGCTTGCAAGCTGCAAGTACAAAGAACACTGATATGAGGAATTCTATGCAGCATAACAAGGATGGTAATGATGCGAAAATCTTCAGGACCAACAGGAGGAAAAATATGGTTGTCATTGAAAAAAGGCGAACTTGGTGCTTGCAGCTGGCTAGAAGAAGTTTGCAAGCTCTGGATAAACTTGATCTTGAAAATCCTCGCGTCATTACCATGCTTACTACACTGAGGAAAAAATATACGGCGGCCGAATATTACCATGTTTCAGAGCAATAGATATTTATAAAAAAATGAATTTTATTGTTTTAGTGAAACCCAAGTGGCATTAATTAACTACCAATGATGTTAATCATATAACTCTACGTGATACTTATGAGACAGATACCTAAGACAGGATCTTAGGTGAATTTGTACAGTAATAATTAAGAATCCCGAATTAATTAATTTTTTATTTTCAAATTAATAAAAATTAATAAAAATAATGTGCAACCCAGGTCAGTTGTCATATAATTGTTTGGAGTTAAGCGATTCACATGATTACATTTAATTGTAATTGTCAGAGATTAAATGCAACGACGAAATTTCATTTTTTTAGGAATGCCTATTACTCTGAAAAATGAAATTGTTGGGCCGAAGTATATTTTTCCCTCAGTGTATGGTGTGCATGAATGCTTCTGTCAGTGCACTTTGTGCTTGAAGCTTGTAAGCTCAACATAAAGCAGTAGATTAGGATACCATTGAAAATTCATCTTGAAATAACTTTGTTTTTTACGTGGCTCGATTTAAACCTGTTTTAGATACGTAAATTTTGAATCCAACTATAGAATTTGTTTTTCCAGGTTTGAAACAGTAAAATGAGGAGAATCGGCATTAATGACCAATCGGCATATGACTGAAAACGTCTCGTCAAGAGGAACAAGATTTGTAGGACAAAAAATTGTGATTGCCCTTCCAAAAATTTCACTTTGTGCTGGCAGCTTACACGTCTGAGCTTGCAAGCTCGAAGGGAAGCTAGTATCAGATGTCTCCCTCAGAACCCTATGACTTTCATATGAAACATTTTTTCATTTACCCCTTATTTTAGGAATTATTCAGGTGTACTGTTTCAAATGGGACACCTTGTATAAGAATTGAACCAACATAAGATTTCAAAAAGTTCCAAACTTTCATGTCGATCTAACATTCTCGCAAATTTCCAAAAATAAAATAAGCCCCCAGTTGTATTCAGATTTGAAAATTCTAACAATTACAAATAATTAAAAATAGTTCTGTTCTGTGACAAAAAAAAAATTACATTAACAAAAAACTGAAAAACACGAGATTTCGCAGCGTTATCAGATGCAAAAAATACGGCTTTTTTTGGGTTTCACTGTCTGACAGTTTTCTTTAAATTATACAGAAAAGCCTAAAGATATTCCAAAATCTTCACTTAGTGTTACATTCCCTGAGTGATTCTCAAGGGAAATCCGAAATTTCCTACGTTACAACAGCCTTGTCTATAACCCTTCTTCGCCCGCGCCCCACCACCCGACCAATTTGGCCGCATGGAGATCAGAGGTCTTTTCAATATACTTCCAATTGCACTGTTGCCGCATCGCGTTTTTGGTATTCCACCAAGAAAAACGTCCATTGCCAAATAGACATTTCTTTTAATCACTTGAATTAGCTATTCCGGAAACATCCCATAACAATATTACACACTGTCACCAACCGTGCTCTCCGACCTCTGAGGCACGGTATTTCAAAACGATATGACGCGTGGCAACAGCGCTTAGAAATTTTATACTACGTACCTGGTAGCACCACGAGCGCTGCGCCGGTTTTTTCTATGCGCACTTCATGTAAAAATTAATAACTAAGTGTCCTCCGATTATGTAAGCATGGAATCGTCATTCCTGAATAGCTGAAATATCAATTGAGAATATCATAAATCCTGATTGCACACTTCATGATATGCTTCTGTATATCATGGAAATTAAAAAATAACGGCATTCACATCATAGCACGTGCAAAGAAGGGCCAAAAGCGATTGTTCATGGCTAGACGTGTTATCGTTTTCAACAATGAATTATTATTCATTTTTTTTTCGCGACGAAAAATGGCCTGGATGCATGAAAAAATACAGTGAAAAGTTTTTCTTTTATTCTAAATGAGTCAACAGGTGTGATAATTGGTCAACAGTACGTTAATCATTTCTGTCAATTGAACAGCAAAAACCAAATTTAATATGGATCAACAATTCACGCCAACTTTATCGTCGATATGGCAGATTTCATATAAAACGATTCAGTAGCGAGTGATATTTATCCCTTCGCAAACCGCGGGGATGATGGGGTTTATTCACCCCCCCCCCCCCCTGATGAGCATTGCCGACCTACCCGAAATCCTTTCAGGCCGTCGTGACTCAATATCTTCAGCAAAATAAACCTTCCTGATCCTCTTTCCCCTGGATTTCTCAATTTTGATAAGAATAATATCACGCCACTAGTAGAATAATACACAATCTAGCGTTTTAGTCCTAAAATTTGACTATTTCTGAAACTAATTCTGCATTGCAAGTGAATTTTGTCGGAGCCTATTTTATATTCTTAACAATAGGATTCTCCTCAATTTCACAGATTAATTCAAATTGTTAATGACAAAAATTGTACGTTTGAGCGGAAAATATTTAGTATTGGCGTCCCAACGCAAACTGGGCGTTCGAGAGACGTCTAACTCATCGTCAATACACAAACGGCTCTTTCCAACTGCAGGTATATTTAGCCTAGAGAAGCGCGCGGTCAGCTTTAACCTATTTCAACTACTGAGATGAAGTAAACACTATACACATACACTCTCCCCCGCAAATACTTTTCGCAGAATCCCAGTCCACCTGCCCCCACTTTTGAATTCTCGGTAAATCGTGACTATAAATTTGAAGAGCCCTGGACACTTAATTGCCACCTCCTTCGTATTTTTTAACGCTCTGCTCATTAATTAAGTTTCGAGTGTTTTACGTATTATATAAAGTGTTGAAAATTTTATATGTACGCAATAGTTACAGAAAAACAAAAGATGCTTGCACCAAATTGGAAAATTGAAAGTCCTCATTTTTTCGGAGTCAACGATTAACAGTATCTTCAACTTCAGAAAAAAAATTGTTACTCCAAATATGAAATTGTAATTTAGCGCGCATTCGGGCTCGTATCTATAAAAATGTAACAGTATTTTTCAATTCAATTAATCCCGATCATTTCATTGTCATTGTAATTCATCCAGTAAACTCCCATTGAAAGGTAACTGGACCGAATGCATGAGTGCAAAAAGAATTGTGTAATAGCCACTCTGCGCGATATTCACTTATGCATTATGTATAACCCCCCTCCCCCTGAAAAAATGCTATGAACTCCCAACGAACGCGCTTTTTGTCTGGCATTTCTCGACTTTTCACTGCACTGATTATGTTCTCGACTTCAACCCCCTTTTATCGATGTCCACCCTCACAACAATCACTTCATCTTATGAATTCATCATTGCACGCTACCAAACAATTGCAAAATTCCATGAATCCATTATTTATTAACAATTGTTTACACCCTCCGTTTAAACCCGATTTCATTCCTCCCCAGTTGAGGTTCGGTCGGATTTATGAGCATCGAGCAACACGTACTAGTCTTAAGGAGATTCCACAATGAGCGTTCCTAATTGTAAAAGACAATTATTTACTAGCTTTTCAATCATTTCGACGTTTGGCAGCATTGTGGATATTTCGTGATATGTCTATTGTGGAATTCTGAAGGAAGTTTACGTTTTGGGACAGGGAAAAAGTCAAAGGCACTCTGAAAATTTAATTACTACTGTGAAATTCGTAATCTCGCGGAGGAGCTCTTAAGCTGATTTGGAAATTTAAAAAATTCAGAATTTCGGGAATCCCCTCAATATCAGGAAGCATTCACTATGTGTCTTTTTCGAAATTTCATCACTTTTTTCTTTCAGGTGAGAGAACATCATTGAGAAGATTCTACAAGGAACGCAACGCAATAACCGCAGTAGTCTGAATTGTCAAAGGAAATTATTATTCTTTAATTACTGACTGTCATGCTAACAATTGTAGGTATTGCGAGTATTTTGTTCAGGGTTTATTGTGAAATCTCCTTAACATAGGATAACAACGGGTGTGATGGTGTGAAAGTCCTGAATGCCGGTAACTGAGCCTAGCGCCAGTGTGGCGTCACAACAAATGGAACCGAAAGTCAGTGAACGGCGCTTCATTCCCTGTTCTACGGGCAAAAAAGGGCTTTCGCCCCCTAGTAACTCTGTCCTCCACCGTGGAAAATCGATATTAGTCGGATTCAGTCAAGAGTCGATGTGTGAATCTCGCGAGGAACCCACCACTACCACCAACAAACAGAAGGCAAGGCTCAGTAGCACCAGACTGCATGGCGACCACCTGTGAGCGTATTAGGGTAGCTACACGAAGAGAAAAGCATCAGGTTACCAACGAACGCTTGTTTGTACCAAACCAATCTTTACGAGAATTTTAAAAGTTATCTTGTTTAACACTCATTTCAGCCGTGCATGATGCTGCGCGTTAATTGACCATTACAAAATACACAAATATGCCCAAATTATATATATTAAGTATACAAGATTAGATGAGGTTTGCCATTATACTGGTTGACGCGCTCTCAGATAAAGTGGCATTCAATGTTGATAATCATAAAGTAATGAAGCTGATGAAATTATATTGGTGACAAATATTTGATGGTTGAGCGGTAGTAACTACTAATTGAGATACTTTCTTGTCGAGAAAGATAAATAGTTCACTAATATTGTAATTCATCAAACCAAGAATTCAGATGCCATGTAAAGCGTAGTTGAACATAAAATTAGCTGTTAGCTGACTATAAACTGAGCCGCAATAAGTATACTGCTACTTCCCGGGTAAGAAAAGTTGAACGGGCCAGTAACGTGCCACGGCTGGCGGCCAGGGTTCCGACTATTGGGCGCCGTTTATCAACCAGTACTGGCCGAGGTATGGCTCAGCGCTGGAATGATAACGTTGGGCCGTTACTGGTTGCCGACTAGCGGCCAAGACTCGGCTGCCAAGCAATAGCCGCATATAGTTGCTGGACTATGGCTAGGTTATCAACGCTTGTTTTTTTGGATTAAATGCATCAGTATTCCCTGTTTCTCGCCCAGTAAAAATGTAAAAAAAAATTTTTTTTAAAAAGTCCAGGGAAGACCGGAATCGAACTCGGGCTCTCTTGCATCCCAGTCTCACACTTTACCGTACATAACTTGTCACGGTATGTTAAAAATCCCCATATAACCCTTAGCCACATTATTTTTCAATTTCTTCATTTTATCCATCGATTAGTTCAATTAATGGATTAGCTATTATATTGATGTGATTAAATTGAAATTTTTAATACAATAATGAATGGATAATTAAGGCCTGGCCGCCCATCCTCAGCCCAGCATTGGCCCAGATGCGGCAACCAGAGCTTCCACCAAATCCTGGCTATGAACTTCGGCCACTCTTTGGCCCAAGCTTGAGGCCCAAGGCTTGACAGCCCAAACCTGTGCCAGAGCCACCCCGTTTCATGAGCGCTGGCGTTTCCTACCTGGGAATGTGACGCCAACGGCCAGTGCATAAAACCGATAATGTCTGGCAACCCCATCAACGGCCAACCGTTGGGACCCGACACTTGGCGTGCCAGCTCTCGGGCGACGCTCGGCCAACATATGAGCGGTGGCAATTCTTACCCGGGTTACTACAAACTAGCAAGTTACTTCCAATGATTACAATTTTGTTCTTTCGCATTTGACTAACATAATGTAGGAAACGTATTATATGATCTCCATTGATACCTGAAAATGTTTTATGCACAATATTTCCTTTTGGTCCCATTTTTTGGTCTCGGCTTTCAAAGTAAAACATATAAAATTCGAAACAACCAAAACTAGATGAGCGTCATATCTCATATGGATTAAGATATATGCATGCAGCCCACTGATGTAGATGAGAAGTCGAAATGTTTCTGCAGCTTCCACAAAAGGTATGGCCTATTAATGTAAACTATCTAGCCACATTTAGCTAAAATGTCCTTCATTCGTACTGTTATCATTATTGATAATCGGAAGATCCACTGCAATTCGGAATTAAATATGGCTATTTGGGGACTACCATGAGTACCAGAGCAGAACATACCAAATTCACCAACATAATAATGTATTTTGAACAATTAAAAATATAAAAAATAACGATCATACCTGATAATAACTAAACATACGTTTATAATCAAAAATGTTAATCGCAGATTAAGTTTCAGATATTTGACGCAAGGTGTAAGCTATGAAATTCAGTTACCGACCTGCTCAATACAAACAAGCTTCAGTTGATAACCTGATGTATTTTCCCTCTGTGTGGCGCTCCATGATGTGCTTACAGTGTAGTCACCCCTCGCGATATTTTCATTTCCCGGTGGATTTGAAAGATGCATTGTATAATTGAAACAATATTACTGAATTTTCATTTATTTCCCTTCTGTTGAGCTATTGAAGATCAGTAATTTGTATGATTTGTATGCAACAGCTTCTGATTTCTTACCTGCATCATTTATATAAAAGATTATTTCTCGAATCACTTAGCATCAATGCTCACCATGTCGTTCTCTGTAATGTCTCGCAAATTGTCACAAGTTAGCATTTACCACTTCTCGCGTGACTAGATTTTAAATAACAATAACTGTCGACGCACGTGGTTTAGATGAAACCCGAGTGATATCCGGGCGTCGAACCACTATCGATTATGCTTCCGTATGTCGTGAGGTCTCACATTTAACCGATTAAAAACTCGTCTGTGCCACTATTTGAATTCAATTCCTTTTATTGCGAACGAGAATTAGCAATCGGTGCGTGCTCTTCAGTGAGCGTCCAGACGCTGTGGCAATCCCGAATGATATGCCGGGACGCTATCCCCACTTTCGAAAACCACCCTCGCAAGAGTTTATACCTCGACGATTTTCCCCTCTATCGTTGCAACCCTCTTGTCCACGCTCCAAATTCATTCCCCCATTTGTATATGTCGAGAATTCAATGCCACGGGCTTCGGGAACTTTGCCCAATGTTTCCTATCAGCCGCAGAGATGACTCTCTTTGCTTTGTCATCTCTGATTGTGAGTTATACAAAGTCGCGATACTTGTCTGGCTATTGTCCATTCTCTTCTAGACTTCGCATATATAGCAGACGGCACCATACTATGGCGAAGAATAATCTAGTGGATTGGTAAAAATAGACGAGGTGGAAAGATTGCAATTCGTCTGGATCATCAGACGAAGATTAATCTCTCCTAAAAGCTCGGCATTGTCTCATAAAACTTCAGCGTAATCACAGATCAGTAATATCGAATATTAGATGTGTATGGATTTTTAAATTATTCCGTTCGATTTTGTTCGTCTATTATTCGATTATTGAGAGCAAGTTTGATAGTCGGGTATCCTTTTTAGCGCTCACAAATCGATTTTTGACTTTCGACTCGATTGAATTGTGCATTTTAGGGGTTAATTTTAAACGAATAGAAAACGTACACCGATAGAAAAAATCTCTGACACCAAGAATCCATTCTCTTGAGACAAGAGATTTTCTTTGCAAAATCCAAATTCTCCCATTTGGCGGGAAATCCTCCACATGAGGGTGTTCGAATGAGCCCCAAATGTTCCTTGAACTTTACATCACGCGGTGAATACCTCATATATCGACATGTGCTAAGTTTATACAGAACAAAGGCAAAATTTAAATTAATAACAAAAATATAATTTTCGAAAGAGACATTCAATAAACTGATATATAACTCACTCATTCTCCAATATCTAACTATCGTAAAACAAGAATTATAATAGACGGCACGAGGTACAAATACTGCTCAGATTGGAGCATTCGAAAATAATTCTCTTGTCTCAAGAGAATGGATTTTTGGTGTCAGAGATTTTCTCTAGCAGTGTTGATCGTAAGTGACGATAATCGTATTTTTTTCTTATTTTTGAGTTGGCAACTTTTCGACATGCAGTGTACATGGATTTTAGTCCTGCGATCGGTTAGAATCCTTGAGAAAATGTTTCGCAATGAAGAATATTAAAATTGCATTTCTGAGATTTGATTGTGTTCAAAGTTAAACTTTGGAACCAATGTATTCTTGAATTGATTGGACAACCCCAGATTTGTGAATTTGTCGATGAATCAAATAATGATCACTGTAGTAGTTGCAATGTCTTCGAAGATGCCAAATTGGAAACAATATCACTTATAAAACCTACAATTGAGTATTGAGAAAAGTGTCGAGGCGATCCCGAAATAGAACAAAACAGAAGAGAACAAAGAAGATCGATCATCTCCTCGTGGTACATTCCCGCGCCATCAACACATATAGAACACCTCACGGGTAGCAGTTATCCCCCTATATCCTCTCGTTCTACATAATAACGAAGAGGGTTCATGCGAATAGACGCACAGTTGGGGCATCGTAGAGGGTGACCGCCAAGCCAAGGAGTACTTTTTAAATTGGCAAACGCACCCTCTTCTCACCCTTTCACATAACCCCATGGAACACACCCTCAGTAGTCACGGAGAAAAAACATTGAGTAATGTCTTGTTTAGACACTCTTCAGCCAATATTGATCAACCAAATAAAACTAAAAAACGCATAATTAAGTCGTATAACAAACTGTTAACTTACGTAGTCGCTAAACCTCGTTAGATTCTATTATATGGCACTTGACGATTCTCGGCTTGTTGTCCGCCATCGACGATTTCACCCGGCCCCCCGTCAACCTCGTGTTCCCTACTGTTTCACCCACTTTTTTTTATCACAAAAAATAATATTGCGCTCTTTCTCCCTTGTTCCACCTCTGAGCAAAACGAAAATTTTCTTTCAACGCTGTTTGCCTTTTGTCTAATGTCTACTTTACTTTTTTATTTACGTCAAAAAAAATGAGGACACACTTTCAAGCTGAGAAGAGGAGATGACGATGAGTTACGATTCGCTCGGCGTGCGTGGCTCCTTTGAAGTGCCTGATGTAAACAAGGTTGTGCGAGCATGCGCATGAGAATGAAAATATTCACTAGGAATAGCTTCTCATCGGTTGTTCGGTCAAAAGTCCAGCCCCGTGTCAGGATTGCTCCTCCACCAGCGCCCTGTAAACTTCATTCCATCCCCCTTCATACACCGTGTATCAGACTCCTGTCAAATGTGTATTTTTCCCCCTCTGCTTCGTGTTGTAAAACCATGGGATCCGTCAATGGCTGCCATGGGGGTGGTTTCGCACACCCCATGCGATGGGAAACACGATCAATACATGAACCCCTGTGCGACGAGAGTTTTCCAACGTTATATTCAACCATGAATTTCCTCTGTCTCTCTCCTCTCTCCCTTCCTTGCTCACTCATCCTTTCTCTCTCTCTCTCTCTCGACCCCTCTCCTAGTCTTTCTCTCTCTCCAATTGCTCTTTTCGCTCTCGTTTTCTCTCTCTAGACCTATATACTGTGTTTCTTGGCTTTACGAATTACTGTGGTTATCATGTATCCGTCTCATTGTTAAGTAATATTCCATGGACAAATCTACAGATGCCTCAATTGCATTATTGCCCAGGTACATTCTCTCTTCTTCGTCATTGGAATCAATCGATATTAATCATTATTGCAATATCTTCTAGAGTTCATTTTACAGAGGTACCTTGAAATTGCAATGAAAGACTTTTGTTTTGCAATTCATCGTGAAGCTGAGTGTTTTGTTTTAATTTACTCATGCATGATTTATGTAGATATAGTGATTGCAATGTGAACACAGATAGAAAAATATAATATTTCTGTAAATTCGGAGGAGAAGTTTCCTATGTTCTGAATTCGTACTCCAGATATCAACTTATGAAGAATCAAATGTTGATATTCCATCGTATATTCGAATGCAGTATATTTTTTCCATAAAGTTCATAAAATTGTTTTTTTGTTTTCAATTCCTGAAGTTTTGAATTGGCCTAAAGCTGTTAACTTTTCCAAAATTTTCGCAATTTGGTGAAATGCATTTGTTTTATCAACGAACTTGATTTGGAAATAGACTAGGGGCTTCGATGATTCGGAATCGGCGCATGAATTAATTACACTGCGAGCCCTCACCGATAACAGAATATGCTGGGACATGCATACATGTATATATAAAACTAGAAAAAAAAATCAATTTTGTTTAAAAAAACGCCAAGTAACCATTTTATTGTGTTACTGATTATCTCTCTGGTATCTGAAAAAATAATGAAATATAAAAGAAGCGCCAAGTGAAATATACTTATGAGCAGAAAAAAGTACAACAGGCAAGACCACGATACTTGGCGCGGCCGTTTTTAGCTTATCAATGATCACTGCGGAGTATCACTTAATAATAGCGAGCAAACAGGGAGTCTAGCTATACAAATTACAATAAGAATCTCACTGAGTATTAGTACCTACTCAGTTGGTCCGTTCTGCCAACCGCGCCAAGTGTCTTGGTCTTGCCTGTGCTAATTTTTCTGCTCATAAGTATATTCCACTTGGCGCTTCTTTTATATTTCATTATTTTTTCAGATACCAGAGAGATAATCAGCAACACAATAAAATGGTTACTTGGCGTTTTGTGAAACAAAATTCGTTATGTTTTTTTTTCTAGATTTCACTACTTTAAAAAAAAAACTCAAATAGGCGATTCTCCCATATTGGAATATATTTTCCAATACGAATACATGCTATATGCTTCACCATAGTTAGCGGGGGTGTGGAAGATAATTAAAACAATCATATTGGTATTGCTTCCTTTCTCAATGGTGAACAATGGTACGTTATTTATGAAACCTTGGTATGCATAGTATTTGCAAAAACAAATTATGAAAAAATAGCCTATGATTGTCGGGGGGAATTGTTGCGAAAAATCGGTAAAAATCAGTTGTGTAGAGAATTCGATGGTAAACAATAGTAAAATATTATTATTGCTAAAAAAAATTGTTAACTATGGTCAAGTGCAATTATTCATTATTAGAGTGGTCTTTTGAAGGCCGACCCATTTTTACGAGTTTTGTCACATTCAAAAAGGTCACCATCACACCTCATATGACAATTAAAATTGTTAATTAATCAAACATGATGTATTAATGAACGTTTCTGCACTTCTAAGTGGTGACAAAATTCGAGAGTGGTCTTTTGAAGATCCACCCATTTTTTCCAAGTTTTGCCACATTTAGAAATGTCACCATCACCTTAGATAACAATTCAAATTGTTAATTAACTAATCATGATTTCCTCTCCCTCCTTCCGCGCGTATATTCCATTGAATAGATATGGGGCATTCTTTGTCAAACCGGCCACTCTTTTTTTCGACCATCAGCGATTTCCTTCAAAATTTTTTCCCAGGTTCTGGGCATGGACAAAACCATCCCTGATTTTTTTTAGAATTTTAGTACTCCTCTCTCTATTTTTTATAGGGGAATTTTGTTTTTTCACAAAAACAACGAATAACTCCGGTTCTATGCGTCACAAAAAAAAAAGTTCAAGACAAAAAAGTACGTCCTTTTTCTGAGCATCAACATAAAAATAACGTCACATATGGGAAACCAGTGCCAACTCCATTTTAGCGATAACAAAAACTAAAATATTTTTTTTTCAACCTTTCGGACGCTCTTGATTTTTTTTATTCTTTTTATATCTTTTGTGTTAAGGTTTCAAGAGGTCACACAAAAATTTTCATCGTGGGACCTCGAAATTTGAATGCAATACGTTATTTTTTCCCCTATCGAATCTAATTAAATTGAATATTTCAACATTTTCACCTTAATCTAAGCACAGAAGCCAATTCTTACTAATAACCGTTTTTGTAGAGCGTAATGAGCACTACAAAAAATATTCAATAACATTTTCCCGTATCTAGCTTCAAATCGGAGATATGCATTGAAAATCCTTCTTCAAATTGAGTTATTCATCACTTCAATCAGAATCTTGCGTGAATCGAGTATGATAGAAGTTTTTAAAGTAAAAACCTTTCTTGGGGGATGGAATACGATGAAAAAGTGGTTTGTACACAAGTTTTTACATTTTATTCCATGCCTTGCAATTACCTGAAGATCTATGTCAGACATTTGCCCATTCGTTTAATATCAAAAGACTAACATTTTCATAACTTGCAATTTTTGTATAACGCGCTGGAAAATTCATCGCTTCATAGAAACGCAGTAGATTGCGCCTTTCAGTATGCGTAGAGGCACCATAACCTCGAACTTATCGGAATCAATTGCGATATTAAGTTGGAAGTGTTCAGCTCACAGTGTATACTCAATCTAATAATTCCAGTTTATACTCTTAGAAAATTACTATGGTGTTCTGCGACAGATTTCGTAATCCGCTGAAATTGAAGGATCATTTTATAAAAAAGGCACTACGCCTAGCCTCCAAGGCTTTCACCACCCAAACTCCCACTTTGAAGGGCAAGAAAATTTGTACATCTTGTCGACATACATTGAGTGGAATGCCGACCAGACTCTTGAGACAAATTGTGGTGGAAGACTTCGATGAAGCAAATATTCAGGAGAATGTGGATTCCACAGGTGTCTCTGCAGGTGAGTAAAAATGTGCAATATGCCTCAATACACTGTAAGCAATTTTCTGAATATTCGAGCATAACTTCGTTAAAATTTTCAAGATTTCAAAATTTAATTCAATTTAAGGTCGAATCAGGCGTTGAATCTCATTTTGAGCTTGAAAATTAGAACAATTGAATTTTTCAGGTAATCGGTTATCACTAAAAATTCAATGACATCACTAATTTCCAAGCTTGATGTCAAAATTAAGCCTTATTTTCTATTGATTTTATATTGAATTTTCAGTGAATTAAAAATTGAAAAAAAGTGTACCTGAGTTTTCAGTTGAATTTTTCATGAGTAATGAATTCAAGGAAAATGATATCAAAATACTCAATGTTTTTCGTGTCATACCGACTTCAACATTGCAATTTTATTGACAATCAATGTAAATTGAATTTTAATTGAAAACTAGAAGAAAATTTCTTGTGAAAGGGTAATTGTTAGAAATTTCGCGAATTTGGTCCTGAAATTTCATGTGTAGGTTTCTAACAGTGTATATCGAAGCCTTCGAAATTTCTTACCGATAGATTGACATTATATTTTGTTCAATATCTCTAGGAGGGTCGCGCGACAGAGCTGGTGTTAATCAACTTCCTATTGATGGACTTTTTGAGGAGACTTCAAAAAATCATGATCTACCGGAAAGTGAATCCAACGACGGAACTGGTGCTGAGCAATCCCCAACTAGTGAAATTATTAATGAGGTTTCAATGAATCATTCTCCCATCGAAAAACTTAAATCTGTTTCATTTGGAGTATCGGGGTCTCAGAAAGTCAATATCAGCCAACCATATTCTATCGGATCTCAATCAACGACAATCACTGGTTCAGGTTCTTTCAGTCTAACTACTAATATAAGTGATGAAAGCTATCATCCAACTCCACCTCAGGAGCCCCGAATTCTTAATGATGAGACCGGTCCTAAGGAGTACATCAACTTTCATCAAGCTGGTGAGAAAATGCTCAATCAATTGCGAGAAAGATTTTCACAAGCTGGCACCACTAGATCACAAAAGCAGTTGATTCTCTCCGTAGTTCCAAAGTCCTGGAGTGTCAGAAGGACCAGTGAGTTTTTCGGTGCTACTCGATGGATGGTAAAACAAGTAAAGAAGATGGTCGACCAAGACGGGATTCTAACAATTCCAGGGCCACGTATAGGGAAAAAAATGAATGAGGAAACAGTTGAGAGTATCAGGGCTTTTTATATCCCTGGCAATTCGGGTTCCATGTGACATCCATGTTGCTGCATGGATGTCCATGAATGGAATTTTACCATGAAAAATGGGCCAGAAAAATGGTTGAACATAGTGCCAAAAAAACAAATAATACAAAACGAATTATTTCATGGAATTTATACCAATTAATTAGTTATTTCCTATTAATCAAAATAGAATATTGACAGTGCACTGCATGGTAAAGAAGCTCTGAGCGGAGATTGCCGTGAGATGCCGGGAGCATTACATTGCCGACTTGGTCGGTCAAGGCGGTGCAAACTACAAGCAGTGGCTTTAGTCTCAGGACCGTAGACGGTTTCGGGTTCAGAGGGTGCACGAGGTGCGCGGGGGGGGGGGGGGGACAGCGAATTATAAATGGGTATAAATGCATTGAGTCAAATTTTATATTATTTTACATTACTATGTGTGGGAAGGGGAGGGGGGAATTTCCAAAAAACATCATAATTGCCGTTCATTGTTTTTACCTTTTAAGGAGGTGTGGGGCCATTTTGGAAAATGAGTAATATTCGCAAGTCGTTGCTTTTCACTCTTAAGGAAGTGGGGGCCATTTTGGAAAATGAGGAATATTTGTAAGTTGCCGGTTTTCAGTCTTAAGGAGGTCTGGGGGCCATCTTGCAAAATGAGGCATAATTGCACGTTGCCGATTTTCAGTCTCAAAGAGGTCTGGGGCCATTTTGGGAAATGAGGTATAATTGCACGTTGCCGATTTTCAGTCTTAAGGAGGTCTGGGGGCCATTTTCGGAAATGAGGAATAATTGCAAGTTGCCGGTTTTCAACTTGCAGGGGGTGTGGGGGGGCGGTCTACACATGAGTCATAGTTGGAAGTTGCCGGCTTTCAGCCTTAAGGTGGTGTGCGGGGGGGGGGAGCGATTTGACAAATGGTTCATAATTGCAAGTCATTGCTTTTTGGCTTTAAGGAGGTGGGGGGGGGGGGGGCATTTTAGGAAATAAGTAATATTTGCAAGTCGTTGCTTTTTACTTTTAAGGAAGTGGGGGCCATTTTGGAAAATGAGGAATATATGCAAGTTGCCGGTTTTCAGTCTGAAGGAGGTTTGGGGGGGGGGGGCATTGTGACAAATGAGTTATAATTGTAAGTTGCCGGGTTTCAACTTGTACAGAGTGTGGGGCGGGGGGGGGGGGGGCGTTGTCACACATGAAAATTTGCGTTGGATTCAAAATTACCTCTCCATGCTCTAGCTATGCATCATAGTAAAGTTGCATTTCGTATGTCTCCCAGAACTAGAGAATGGACTCACAGTAATGTTAGAATGTGATTCCACTCGCCTCTCCTAATTCCCGATCATTCATGATATCAGCGAAAATTCGAGGACATACAGATGACTGACAGTCACCTTTTATCGTAGCACCGCAAACCACTTCTTGACCTGGCCATATCTGATTGGCTTGTGTAAGGATGTTCACCCCTAGATATGCTTGTAACATGATTGTATTTTCTGCTGATGACCAAATTTTTTTATCTTGAACTGACACAACGATCTCATGAGAAAGTCTACAAATTTCTATAACCCCGTCACTGAATCTAGTCTAGTAAAAAAATCATGAAACCATAAAACCGTATCAATTTGCATCTCAAAAATTCAATCGTCAAATGGTAAAGAGCAATAAGTCGACTTACTGTGGCAGCTGACTATGAGTATGTATAGATGCGTTAGAATAATCTTCGAATACAAAATCAATTCTCTTTGTAAAAAAAAAAAGTCCACTCTATTCGTATTCGGATTTGTTCCCATTCCACCCCCCCCCCCTTTTAACCCCACTGCACAGCATTCGCCCAGTTTGTCACTGGAATCGAGGGAAAACCATTGGAAAAAACCTCAGATTTGTACAGCTCGTTTCTTTTACGAAACTCCCGCTCGGTTGTGTCGTGTGAGTTAAAGCCTGAAAAAAAAACCCAAATAGCGCCTCTGCCTATTTTGAACCAGCGATCTCAGTACTCAATCGCTCACCCCAATTCCAGTGCTTTAACCCACACGGCCACAACCGTCGGTCCAATTCTCTTTGTATGTTCCGTGATTTTGACAAAAATAATATAACCCCCCCCCATGCTACTTACTCGCCTTTATATCGCTCGCGTCGCGCGTGGGGCTTAGCTCTGCGCCGGGTCGCTCAACCCTTCTACTAATCATATCTTCAATTCTATGGAAGATACGAAAAATTTATAGAAAACAAAAAAAAATCCTTATTGAATTCTGAACATTTTTTACTAAGGAAATTTTTTGCTATCACTCATAGCTTGGCATCAGCGACGATTTAAACAATTAAATTGTTAATAACGATTAACCGCCGAATTAAACAAAAAATAACCGACATATTCGGACTCAGCGACCCAAAAAAGATAAATTCCACCCAAAATATGGCGCGGACCCCAAAACTTACACAGGATGGTCATGGGCGTAAGGACTATCACAAAATGAAATTTTCCCAAAATTCGGTTGATCGAATGTAAACAAAACACAACCGACGGTAACCCGCACGTGTTTTGACGAATCAGTCCCGGGTATGGAGGGGGGGGGGGCAGCGCCTCGGCGCTCGGAAAACACATGTGAAGCAAACACATATAATATTGCAACTGACGATGGTCCACTGTATAGATGTATCTCACCCACCGTGCGGGAACCAAACCGCCGCGCGGAGGGGGGGGGGGGGCATCATAGGCGCCTCCCATCGTAGCCCAGAACCATTTCAAATTTTCAAATTAAAAATCTTTTGAATTCGAAATTTTACAAATTTCAAAGTGTTGAAATTTGGAAAAGGGATGCGGTAGCACCACCATGTGAGAATTGATGGAATATATCCATATAGTGGACCGTCGCTAGTTGCAATATTTGCCTCAACATGTCTTTTCCGAGCGCCGAGCCCCCCCCCCCTCTTCGCGCGACTGATTCGTTAAAACACTTGCGGGTTGCCGTCGGTCGGTAAAACATTCTTTACATTCGATCAACCGAATTTTGGCAAGATTTCATTTTGTGAACCATTCCAAACCTCGACAAGTTCACATTTTAACAATTTCGATTTCCAAAGTTATTGAATTTCAAAATCGGGAAATTTCCAAAAATTTAAAATTTCAAAAATTCAAAAAATGGGTCTTATTTTATGGGCACCGTCGATAGCACACACGGAACGTTGCTGCTGTGGTCGGTATCCATGAGAGAATATTGCGCTGGGCGGCAATATATGTGTGTGTGTGTCCGTCTGTCCTATTCTAAAAAGGACCATGTACGATATATATCGATTATATCGACAGTCTGTCACGCTGAAATGCGTGCACAACCGCTTCGGTGACTGTAGTCTGTATCTTTCTCTGCTCTTATATACAAATGAGAGCTTCAATCAAGTAAATAAATCCATTATCGGGATCGAACTCGAAATCAGACAAGGAACGGCATGTGGCCGCGTAGCGGCCACTACATGAACTAGTAAAATAAAAAGTTTGTCGTTTCCTGAGGAACCAATGGATCAATTTGGGGTTCATTTTTGATCGATGCGTCCCCATCGTCACCAGGCCGGAACGGAGCGTCAAAGCGAAATAAGAATTATTTCTAGTGTTACTAACAATTTCAATGGTAGATACGCAAAATGTGCCCAATAAATGTTATTTCTTATGAAGAAATACATATTTCGTGCTTTTTAACTTTTTTGGTATCTTTAACCGTTTCCGCGTTAGAGCGTTATAAACAATGGAAATCGTTTGGAATGCTCCATGGTGACAAAAATCAGAGATCGGAAAAGAAGTACACACTAAAACACACACGCAGCCATCGGGAAGTTATAATTTTAGCCCGCGGAGGGTCAAACCCACAGCCCCTCTATTGAAATTTTGGAAATTTTGAAATTTTGAAATATATAAAATTTTTGAATTTTTCGAAATCAATTTTCAAATTTTCAATTTTCAAATTTTCAAATTTTCAAATTTTCAATTTTCAATTTTCAAATTTTCAATTTTCAAATTTTCAATTTTCAAATTTTCAATTTTCAAATTTTCAATTTTCAAATTTTCAATTTTCAAATTTTCAATTTTCAAATTTTCAATTTTCAAATTTTCAATTTTCAAATTTTCAATTTTCAAATTTTCAATTTTCAAATTTTCAATTTTCAAATTTTCAATTTTCAAATTTTCAATTTTCAAATTTTCAATTTTCAAATTTTCAATTTTCAAATTTTCAATTTTCAAATTTTCAATTTTCAAATTTTCAATTTTCAAATTTTCAATTTTCAAATTTTCAATTTTCAAATTTTCAATTTTCAAATTTTCAATTTTAAAATTTTCAATTTTAAAATTTTCAATTTTCAAATTTTCAATTTTCAAATTTTCAATTTTCAAATTTTCAATTTTCAAATTTTCAATTTTCAAATTTTCAATTTTCAAATTTTCAATTTTCAAATTTTCAATTTTCAAATTTTCAATTTTCAAATTTTCAATTTTCCAATTTTCAATTTTCCAATTTTCAATTGTCAAATTTTCAATTTTCAAATTTTCAATTTTCAAATTTTCAAATTTTCAATTTTCAAATTTTCAATTTTCAAATTTTCAATTTTCAAATTTTCAATTTTCAAATTTTCAATTTTCAAATTTTCAATTTTCAAATTTTCAATTTTCAAATTTTCAATTTTCAAATTTTCAATTTTCAAATTTTCAATTTTCAAATTTTCAATTTTCAAATTTTCAATTTTCAAATTTTCCATTTTGCATCTACCATTTTTTTCAATTGTCAATTGTCAATTCGTCAATTGTCAATTTGTCAGTTGTCAATTTGTCAATTGTCAATTTGTCAATTGTCAATTTGTCAATTGTCAATTTGTCAATTGTCAATTTGTCAATTGTCAATTTGTCAATTGTCAATTTGTCAATTGTCAATTTGTCGATTGTCAATTTGTCAATTGTCAATTTGCCAATTGTCAATTTGTCAATTGTCAATTTGTCAATTGTCAATTTGTCAATTGTCAATTTGTCAATTGTCAATTTGTCAATTGTCAATTTGTCAATTGTCAATTTGTCAATTGTCAATTTGTCAATTGTCAATTTGTCAATTGTCAATTTGTCAATTGTCAATTTGTCAATTGTCAAATTGTCAATTGTCAATGTCTCAATTGTCAATTTGTGAATTGTCACTTTGTCAATTATCAATTTGTCAATTGCCAATTTTTCAATTGTCAATTTGTCAATTGTCAATTCGTCAATTGTCAATTTGTTAATTTGTCAATTGTCAATTGTCAATTTGTCAATTGTCAATTGTCAATTTGTCAATTGTCAATTTGTCAATTTGTCAATTGTCAATTGGTCAATTGTCAATTGGTCAATTGTCAATTGGTCAATTGTCAATTGGTCAATTGTCAATTGGTCAATTGTCAATTGCTCAATTGTCAATTTGGCAATTGTCAGTTTGTCAATTGTCAATTTTTCAATTGTCAATTTTCAATTGGCAATTCCCAATTGGCAAATTTCAATTGGCAATTCCCGATTGCCAATTTTCGATTGGTTATTTTCAATTTTCAATTCAGACTGAAAATCGGCAACGTGTAATTATGCCTCATTTTCCCTAAGGCACCCACACCTCCTTAAAACCGAAAAGCATCGACTTGCAATTATTACTCATTTTCCAAAATGGCCCCCACACGTCCTTAAAACCGAAAAGCAAGGACTCGCAATTATCAGTCATTCGTCACAACGCCCCCCCCCCCAAGCCACTTTAAGGCTGGAAACCGGCGACTTGCAATTATTCATCATTTTCCAAAATGGCCCCGAGACGTCCTTCAGACTGAAAATCGGCAACCTGCAATTAAGCCTCATTTTCCAAAATGGCCCCCACACTTCCTTAAGACCGAAAAGCGACGACTTGCAAAAATATTTCGCATTTCCCAAAATGGCCCCCACACGTCCTTAAAACCGAAAAGCAACGACTTGCAATTATGAGTCATTTGTCAACCTCCCCCCCCCTCAACCTCCATAAGACTGGAAATCGACAACTTGCAATTATGACTCATTTGTCAACCCCCCCCCCCCCCAACCGCCTTAAGACTGAAAACCGGCAACTTACAATTATTCCTCATTTTCCAAAATGGCCCCCACTTCCTTAAGAGTGAAAAGCAACGACTTGAAAAAATATTACTCATTTTCCAAAATGGCCCCCACTCCTCCTTAAAGCCGAAAAGGAACGACTTGCAATTATGAGTCATTTGTCACAACGCCCCCCCCCCCCCCCCCCCCCGCCACACCGCCATAAGGTTGAAAGCCGGCAACTTGCAACTATGACTCATGTGTGCAAACGCCCCCCCCCCACCACCCCCCCCCCCCCCCGCAAGTTGGAAACCGGCAACGTACAATTATTCCACCTTTTCCAAAATGACCCCGAGACCTTCTGAAGACTGAAAACCGGCAACTTACAATTATTCTTCCTTTTCCAAAATGGCCCCCACTTCCTTAAGAGTGAAAAGCAACGACTTGAGAAAATATTACTCATTTTCCAAAATGGACCCCACACCTCCTTAAAAGTTAAAAACAACGAACGGCAATTATGATGTTTTTTGAAATTCCCCCCCCCCCCCCCTGTAGCGGATCGGGTTTCACTACATTAAATTATCCGACACGTGTTTTAACACTATTACATAACATATATTTCTCTAAGATACAAATGGGTTTATCGATTGTTTGCGTTCGCTATTCGGTTGAATACTGCTCCAATTCTGGTGCGAATATTTTGGCGATTACGTAGGCCCATTAGGTAAGTGCCAGGTTGTAGTGGGGATAGGAGATATCCTGATCCCACTAGGGAGATGCCGGAGGAGTGGGGAAGACAGAAGATATGGCTGTCTTCTTCCGACGGTGTCGACTTGTGGCTAATGCTACATGGCTCCCCTACTTGGAAAACGTGGTCGTAAAAGAGTATTCTGTAACAAAAATCAGAAACGTATAGCGTTGAATTTGTTCGATAGCCTGCAGATGGCTATCCTCAGTTTTAATTTGTTGCCTGTACTGGTGAGGCGAATGTAACTCTTCTCGTTTGTGGTCGTGGCGAGTGTGTCGGGTTTCCTGCAGCGCTGGTAAACGGTTGTGGATCGTCTTGGGCTTGTTGCTGTTCGTCAGGAGTTGAACCAAGCACTTGGTCTAATTCCTCCGGGAGTACGTACGCTGGCTTCAGACGATCGATGGAGATTGGGACGCTCTGGTAGTCCGCAACTCCGCGGTACGAAAGTGGATTCGGAAAAACTTTTCGTGTCTGCTGATGATCCGGAAAGGGCCAGAGTAGGGCGATCCGAAGGCTCTCCGAACTTGGTCGTTTCGGACGAAAACGTGAGAGCACGTAGCCAAATCTTTGAAGGCGAATGTCGGTTTTCTTCCGTGACTAGAGGTATTCGACGGTCGGATGGCATGAAGACGGTCCCTCAATCACGTCGGGGTCACCAATTATGTAGCGGATCGGGTTTCACTACATTAAATTATCCGACACGTGTTTTAACACCATTACATAACATATATTTCTCTAAGATACAAATGGGTTTATCGATTGTTTGCGTTCGCTATTCGGTTGAATACTGCTCCAATTCTGGAGCGAATATTTTGGCGATTACGTAGGCCCATTAGGTAAGTGCCACGTTGTAGTGGGGATAGGAGATATCCTGATCCCACTAGGGAGATGCCGGAGGAGTGGGGAAGACAGAAGATATGGCTGTCTTCTCCCGACGGTGTCGACTTGTAGCTAATGCTACACCCCCACCTTCTCCCACATAGTAATCTAAAATAATATAAAATTTAACTAAATGCATTTATACCAATTTATAATTCTCTGCACCCCCCCCCCCCCCCCGCGCACCTCTTGCACCCGCTGAACTCGAAACCGTCTTCGGTCCTGAGACTAAAGCGACTGCTTGTTGTTTGCGCTGCCTTGACCGACCAAGTCGGCAATGTAACGCTACCCCCATCTCGCGGCAATCTCCGATCAGAGTTTCTTTACCATGCAGTGCACTGTCAATATTTTATTTTGATTAATAGGAAATAACTAATTAATTGGTATAAATTTCATGAAATAATTCGTTTTGTAGTATTTGTGTTTTTTTGGCACTATGTTCAACCATTTTTCTGGCCCGTTTGTCATGGAAAAATTACATCCATGCACATCCATGCAGCAACATGGATCCTCGTTCGCCAGGGATGCACGATTCGAACAGCAAGTTGTTGGGCGGTACTAAAGACTTCGTCTCTGTGAAGCAACCTGATGGATCCAGACTACATCTACAAAAGCGTTTTCTATACTGTAATTTGAGAGACTTACATGGGTTGTATTGTGCAGAGCCTTCCAATTCGAAAGTGAGTTTCTCAGCTTTTGCAAAATTAAGACCAGAGCAGTGTATTTTGGCAGGACAACCCGGGACACATTGCATATGTCTGTGCGTACGTCACGAAAATTTGAAACTCATGTTTAACGCTCTGGATTTTCCTCAGCTAACGGAAAATACTGATAATCAACTACTCTCATACAGAGATTTGATTGCTTCGATCACATGTGCCGCTCCATCACCTGAGTGTTATCTAGGGGAATGTTCAGACTGTCCTAAATCTGAACTTTTAATAGAATTCCTCCAACAACTGTTCGACGAAAATGAAATTGATCAAGTGCGCTTTCACTTATGGACTGAAACAGATCGAGCAACAATGATAGAGGAAGTATTGTCAGGATAGGCATTCATTGAGAGTTTGTGCGACAGAATTGTAAAACTCATAAGACATGATTATATTACGAAACAACAGTCTCAATACGTAGATTTTAGAAAAGAGAATCTGGGTGAAGAAGAGTTTCTTATCCAATTGGACTTCGCAGAAAACTATCCATTCATTGCTCAGAACGCAATTCAATCGTTCCACTGAAACAACAATCAGTGCACAATTTTCACTGTTGTGTATTATTATAAGGGTGAAAACGAACTTCAGCACGGGTCCATAATATCCGATAATCGTGAACACAACACAGTCGCCGTTTGGACTTTTCAAAAATTGATTATAGAGTATTTGGAAAGTCAGTTCAAAATTACCATTTCTAACTTGATTCAACATTCCAATGACCATGGAATAAATGCTGAGTGGCATTTCTTTTCGACTGGGCATGGGAAAGGGCCTTGCGATGGGATTGGGGCGAATCTGAAGAGAGCTGCAACACGAGCCAGTCTTCAAGCCCACTCCCCCGCAGATCAGATCCTGACGGAAGAGGCTCTGTTCCAATGGGCTGTGCAACACTTCCAGACAACCAAGATTTTCTTCAGTTCTTCAATTGATCAGGCCAAAGCCACTGAAGAGCTTTCCAATAGATTCAAGATTGCGAAACCTATTCCAGGCATGCAGAAGGTTCATTCATTCGTGTTGGGTCGAGTTTGTTTGAGCCGATTTTCTTTTTCTTTAAAATGTGATTTTTTTCCTAAGAAGTCAACACGTCAATCTAGGAAACGAAAACTAAGTAATTAACGATTAAAAAACGATTTCGTTAATGATTCTTTAAGATAGAAAGATATAACAAATTGAGTGACTTTTTCAGCTGACATCTAAAATAAAGCTACCATAGGAAGTTGGCAGCTGTTGATCATTTACTCACATAACCATCCAAATACTCTGTGCGAGGAACGACTTTTTGTTCTAAATATCGCTATCATACTCAATTTACGGAATATTACGATAAAAGTGTTAAATAATCCAATTTGAAGAAGGATTTTCAATGCATATCTCCGATTTGAAGCTAGATACGGGAAAATGTTATTGAATGTTTTTTATAGTGTTCATTACGTTCTACAAAAACGGTTATTACTAAGAATTGGCTTCTGTGCTTAGATTAAGGTGAAAATGTTGAAATCCTCAATTTAATTAGATTCGATAGGGGAAAAAATAACGTATTGCTCAAATTTCGAGGTCCCACGATGAAAATTTTTGTGTGACCTCTTGAAATCTCAACACAAAACATGTAAAAAAATTTAAAAAATCGAGAGCGTCCGAAAGGTTGAAAAAAAATATTTTAGTTTTTGTTATCGCTAAAATGGGGATGGAACTGGTTTCCCATATGTGACGTTATCTTTATTTTGATGCTCAGAAAGAAGAGGTACTTTTTTGTCTTGAACTTTTTTTTTGTGACGCACAGAACCGAAGTTATTTGTTGTTTTAGTGAAAAAACAAAATTCCCCTATAAACAATAGAGAGAGGAGTACTAAAATTCTAAAAAAAATCAGGGATGGTTTTTTCCATGCCCAGAACCTGGGAAAAATTTTTGAAGGAAATCGCTCATGGTCAAAAAAATGAGTGGCCGGTTTGACAAAGAATGCCCCATATGCAAAAATGAAGTTATTATGATGACCCCGAAAATGAAAAGTGCCAGATCCATGAAATTTTCACATTTCTCGACGTTTCCATCATCCTGAAGTGATTTCAGAGAGGTGTCTGTATGTGTGTGTGTAAACAAAAACTTTGTTTAACGTTTCCGGCGGAACCACCGGAGGGATTTCCTTTTTTTTTTTGGTTGACGCGTTTCAGTGGTGTCCAGGTCTGAAAGGAGTGATTTTTCAACAAATAATTCATTCACTTCAACTCGCTCTATCGCCTGAACGGTTTGAGATATGAAAAAAAGTGTCTAATGAAAGTTGTTCCCCGCCACGAAATACACATTTGACGTTTTATGACTTTTTTTCCTAAGACCCGTAGTTAATTGTTAATAACAAAAAAGATTGTTTATATCGCAGCGGCGTGAGAACGGTTGAAGATACGAAACAAATTAAGTAATGAAAATTGTTCCACACACAAAAACACATATTTGATGTCGTATAACTTTTTTTCCTAACACCGATAGTTAAGTGTTATTAACAAATTCAGTTCTTTAGATCGCTCTATCGCAAGTACGGTTGGAGATACGAAACAAAGTGTTTAATGAAAGTCGTTCCACACGTGAAAATACACACTGGATGTTCAATGACTTTTTTTGCCAACTCCCTTAGCTAATTGTTAGTAACAAATGGTATTGTTTATTTAACTACTTCATATTAAGAATTATAATTTTTTTTAATATTTAGAAATTTCGCAAACTTTATAAAGACCATAATTTGAGACATCGACGGAAATTGTGAATATAACATATGCGACCGAACGATCGGGAAGTTATTGGTTCGACCCGTAGAGGGTCGCACCCACATCCCGTTGATTGTTTAACGCATCAAACTCAAAATTTGGAGTTCATTTTGACAGCTAACCTCAGTCACTAGAGCGCATTTTCCGATTTCGGTCTCTGTCAGTTGGCCCACGTGGCCTTACCCCCACTCCTCGTTCAGCATAGACTCGCGAATTGTAGAACCCATCATTAACAATTGCACTTGACCATAGTTAACAGATTATTTTAGCGTTAATAATTTTTCCCCATTGAATTCTCTACCCAACCAATTTTTTCATATTTTTTGCACCAATTATAGGTCTTTTTTTACAATTTGTTTTTGCGAAAACTACGCATACGAAAATTATATAAATAACGTACCATTGTTCACCATTGAAAAAGGAAGCGATACCAATATAATTGTCATAATTATCTTCCAATCCCCCGCTAACTATGGTTCATTTAGCCGTGGAAATGAACTGCGGCGCCATACCGTGGCCGAGTCATCTAGCGGTTTGGGGGTCGGCCAAACGCCGAGAACTGAGCCTCTACTTTATTCGGTCAATTCTCTTTAGCGCGTACAACCCATGGAGAATAGAAGGGAAGGAGCCCGAACGAGGTAGAAGTGGGGGTAGACTTTTGAGGACCGAATCGCGGTTTAGGTTTAGTGCGCCTAAAGCCGCAAATATATATGGGTCTTTCCGTCAGCTCATAAGGCCTATATCGTATTCATTTTTGTTTCGTGTTTTTATCACCACAAAAGAATTCCATATCAACTTTTAGGTCTTCTACTTTATTATTAACAAAGTTAAAGATATAACTAGGTTCCTGCACAAATCAATTTAAAATGAATTTTCAATGGGGAAGGATGCATTTTTTAAAAAAATTGAAAGGCACTTTTTTGTCAATATTATTTTCAAATAACGGAGAGGTACAAAAACATTGAAAGAGAGCAGTCATTATTTTACTTTATAGCATTGTCAACCACGAGTAACCCGAGCAAGTTTTATGGGGGGTCCGACGCGTGGAGGATTACCGCCCCCACCTGCTTACTCTATTGCGTTACCTGCCTGCAATCATTATTTAGTTTCGTCCCTAGTCATTTCAAACACGCGATGAACTTATTGCAATCATGTATCTAAAAACACCTATATGAAAAATATAACTTTATAAATTTCTGCATCGTCGAAGCTATTGTTTTACCCCCGAAAAAGTTTCAAGGTGTTTTCAACGTTTCTATATTAGTCCAAAGAAAATGTAGTCGAAAATTACCCTGAACGATTTCTCGCGAACAAATTATGCGATCGAGGTTCTGAATGCCACAATGGAAACGTCTTCGTGTAAGAGAGTTTTTTAGAAATTCCACTCAAATCAGTGATTTCCGTCTTTTTTCTTTTTTATTCGTCTCTAGAAGGAATTAATTTTGACAGCTCTAGTCTCACATTACAATTTGCCATAAATACAATCACGGAGAAAACAGAAACATTGGATAATCGACGGATCGCAAAGCATTTTGCGAAGATGTGGCGCCGTGAAAAATCGGGGATGAAACATCGCGAGAAGTCTGAATATCTTCGCATTATATGCCAGTCAAATGGCAAATTTTCCCGTTATCTCCAGGTTTTCAACAGCGTCAACTCGGATTTTTTCCGATGTGGTCACTCGAAGGGCCGCCTTTGTACGTATCATCGGAAAAAGCCCGGCGATCTCGGAAAATTTTCCGATTTATTTTATCCGTGTACTTTGAGATGATTGATATCCATGTGCACATGTGCACACGAAGCATGTGTGAAAACCTGCCCACGCACATTGTATCAAAAAATCCTGTTCGACAGATGGCCAGAAGAAACTTTTCTGCCTCCTGTGTTGCGAAACTCACCTTCGGCTCGTTTTGCAAACTCACAGTCGCCAGAAAAATTGCTTATGCCCTTGTGTCGAAATGTACTATTTCGTAACAAGGGCGTAACGAGTTTTTTGGCGATTGAGAGGTTGCAATCCGAGGCGAAGCCGAGGAATGCAATCCAAATCGTCAGAAAAATTGTTTACGCCTGAGTTACGAACACTATTTTTTCTTACGAAGGATGGGGGGCGGATTTCACGCACGCGAAATGATTTTCATCATTACGCGAAAAAAAAACAATCTATTTGGGTTTATTGCAAAAACCGATTCGAAGATATAAATATATAAAAATATAAAGGAATCGGAGATATTTTATCCCTGAATCGGAGATATTCCAGAATGTATTTATTGTTTAATTTTTTAATTTTTAAATTTTTAGAAATTTTTATGATTTTGAAAACTGTAAAAAATTTGCAAATTTTCAAAATTTCCAAAATTTTCTGAATTTTAAAAATGAAAATTTTTGAAAATTTTCCAAATTCTTAAAGTTTTGAAAACGTTCAAAATTTTAACAATTTTGAAAATTGTGAAAATTGGGAAATTAAATTGGCCCTCTTTTTTTATTCAAAAACTGGATGATTCCCCATACTTGACATTTTTCAAAGCAATAAATAATATTAAATCAATTTTCAATAACAATTCGTCTAAGAGTCGAATATGTTCGGTATATTCGGTGATTGTGAATTTCTAACATTACACGAAAAAAAAACAATCGATTTGGGTATATTGCAAAAACCGATTCGAACATATAAATATATAAAAATATAACGAAATGAGAGATATTTTATCGCTGAATTGGACATATTCCAGAATGTATTTATTTTTTAATTCTTTAATTTTTTAAGTTTCAAAATTTTCAAAATTGTGAAAATATTGTGAAATTTTGTTAAAGTTTTCAAAATCTTCAAAGTTTTCCAAAATTAAAAAATTAAAAAATAAAACAATAAATAAATTCTGAAATATCTCCGATTCATTGATAACATATCTCCCATTCGGAGATGAAATAACTTCGATTCGGAGATGAAATATCTCCGATTCGGAGATAAATATCTGCGATTCGAAGATAAAATATCTTCAATTCGGTAATAAAATATCTTCGAATCGGTTTTTACATCCAAATCAATTTTTTTTCCGTGTAATCGATTTATTTTGGTAATGACCACTACAGAATATAAAGGATATAAAATATATCTATGAGAATAATACAGAAAATGAAATAAACTTATAGGAATGAATATTAGATTCGTAATTCGAATTGAGTCTTTCAGTCTTGTCAATTTTAATAGCCTTCGAGTTTTCAATTTTCCAGACTTCATATTCGAATATATTTCGCATTTAAAGAAAATATTTTTTCGAGTCTTTTACCTAAAAAAAAGGAAAAAGGTATAACCGGGGAAACTATAGTTTTTTAAAATTCGAAACATTTTTTCATTTTCGGAATATATTTCCGTGGCGAGAGGATAAACAGTTCCCTTTGCAGAAGGTGGTGAAGGGACTTTTATGACACTCGTCAACGCTACTGTACTTTGTATATTACTTTTGGTTTCTGAGGGTCTACTTTGGGTGGCCTAGTGCAATAAAAACATTGAAGGGGTGATTATTTTACCTGGTTTGCTAGTAAAATACTGGTAGGAAAACACTTCAGTTTAGTCGCAAACATTGAGTGGAGAGGATCGTTTGCTTTACCCTGTTATTTGTTTCTCGAGTTATATTCATGGTTTCAAAATTTGGTTCTAAAAAACGATTTGTTTTTTGTGTTTATGTTAAATGATGGAAATACCATACAGCCTCTCTCGGTTACAGTGTGATGTGAAAAATAATGGACTCCCGTCTCATTGGAGCCACATATGTAGCGATTCAAAGATAGAATTGCGTCTATCAGATATAAAGACGTTTGATACGCGTTTATTTTGCATTATTAATTCTAGTTTGGAGGGTGCGGTAAGTACTTCATTTTTTATAATTTCGTAAACATTGCGATAATTTCGGACATTTTTAACAAATACTGAAAATTTTGAGTATTTTGGGAATTTTTAAAATTTTGCAAATTTTTAAAATTTTAAAAATGTTGAAAATTTCAAAAATTTTGAACATTTTCAAATTTTTCAAATTTTTGAAAATTTTGAAAATTTTGAAAATTTAAAAATTTTTAAAATTTTGAAATATTTTGAAAAATTTGAAAATTTAGAAAACCTTGGAAATGCTGAATATTTTGAACATTTTGTAAATTTTGAGAATTTTGAATATTGTGAAAGTTTGGAATCTTGAAAAAGTTTGAGTTTTGATAATTTTGGAAATTATAAGAATTTTAAAAGTTTTGAAAATTCTGGAAAGTCTGGAAATTTTGAGAAATGTAAAAATTATTAAAATGTTTAAAAAATTTCATGTTGTCAGTTTTCTTGTCAGTTGAAAAAAATTAAAAAATAAATAGGTAGACTAAATTCTGAAGTATCTCCGATTCGCAGATAAAATATTTCCGATTCGAAATTAAAATAGCTCCGATTCGAAGATAAAATTCGAAAATAAAAATTTCATCGATTTCTTTTTTGTGTTCAAGCTCGACAGGCTAGAAGGAGAGTTACAAATTGCACAACAAGCGTGTGCTGGGTCTTCTGCAAAGACAATTGAAGAAGCAATAGAAAAATTACCATCAGGGGTGCAAGAGGCTATTCGTGCTTGTTTTGCTTCATCGAAAACCACAGATCCACGACTACGACGATATACTTCGGAGTGGATCTACAATTGCATCTTATTTCGGATAAAAAGTAAAACGTTGTAGGACCATTTGAGGAGAATGGAAATTCTAGTTTTTCCATGTCCTGATACATTAAACAACTATTTGAAAAATCTTCAATGGGAATATGGATTCCAGAAATCAGTATTCGAATGTTTGAAGCTAAAGGCGAAAGAAATGTTGCCTGCATGTAGACGAGGTATATTTCGGTAAGTCTTTTCTACGTTTTCTGCTTTCACTGAATAGAATATTTCATTATTACAGGCAATATATCAATCGATGAAATGAAGCTCAGTGAAAATCTCCATTTTGATGCTGCGACGATGACATTCAAGGGCTTCACGGATATTGGCCAACATACACCAGCAAACAGAAGAGAATCTGTAGGCGATCATGCGTTAGTCGTTATGTTTCAACCACTCCAAGGTGGCTGGGTTCAAACGCTAGGCTGTTTTTTATCCAACGGATGTGTTTCTGGGGAAATACTTCACAAACTCGTTATCGAGGCAGCAGCACACGTTGAAAATGCTGGATTTTTCGTCGATGCAGTGACTACTGATGGTGCTTCATGGAATCGTGCGATGTGGAAGAAATTTGGCATAACGGAAAATGAGCCCAGTTGTGAACATCCTATGAGCGATGACCGCAAATTATGGTTCTTTTCCGACTTTCCCCACTTGATCAAAACTTTACGTAACTGGGTGACAAAAACAAGGATTTTCATGGTACATGCTTTGGGATCACATCCTTCTCATATCGATTTCTTATTCATTAAGAGTGTCTACGTCCTTCTTCCTTCACATTTCAGACACCTGACGGCGGTGTTTCATTGGAGAACTGGGAAACTGAAAGCTGAACTCTGAAAGCTGAACCGCCCGATTCACCAGCGACACGACTCGCCCATGTTTTGTCATGGGAACATTTAAATCCAAGTGGATTTCGGAAAATGAATGTACCACTAGCATTCCAGGTTATGAAACTTCAATTTTGCCTCCATCCATAGTGTTTATGCAATCATAGTAATGATAGTTTGTTTTAATTTTTTCTAGTTATTTTGCCCACAAGTTCAAGCGGCTATGGCAGTTTACGCTGAAAACAGTTTGCCTTCCAGGATGTTCTGCAAAAAGGTGGATGATCTGATAACAGCCATGATGTCTCGTACGCCAGCCGGAGCCTTACGTGAAAATTCTGCGCATAAACAAGTATACAGCCTTCCTCGAGTAGATTTTCCAACTTATATTGTGGCAACGTACTCCTTCGTTCGTTGTGAAGTACATAATTCTAATTCTGTATATTCATAGTTAAAAATAAGTATATTTTAATGTGTAGTATAATTGGTAATTTTGTTTATACCGAATATTAAAATCATCAAATCGGAAAAAATATAAAGACATTGTCCACATGGTGTAGTGATTGCTTCCAGAGCTCTATTTTCAATCACTCAATTCTTGGGTTAATTCTACTAATTGAGTTATCTTGTGTTCATAGAAACGGTCTCGATATAATAAAAACTTTTAGATGTCCTTTTCTGCGTTGTATTATGTTGTTATAGTTAATTAATGCCTAAAACCTAATAACGATTCATGTACTATGATTTGCCTTATTAGACAGTCGGTAAAGTAATGATAAGAATGAGCATCAGCGCTACTAGCGGTCATCATGTAAGGCTCGGTTCACGCCGCATTTTTGGTACCATCCGCAAAGCCCACCGTTCGGGCTCCTTCCCTTCTATTCTCCATGGTACAACCTGACGTGAATGCCAACTTCAGGTTACAGGCAACTTGCAAACTTGATTCTGTGTGAAGAACTTGTGAATCGCCAAAAATGTACATCAGAAAAATTCAGTGGTATGTAACTACGTTAATAAAAATCCAAAAAATAAAGTAGGGATACGAGTGGAACGGGGATACACGATTTATATGATAAAAGTGACGTTCTTTTCCGCGTAATTATTGCCGATTCATTTTGAATGGAATGTTTTTATCAAGGCGTAGTGATGGGGGTAGTTGGGAAGTGTATAGATACGCAGCAGCTCTCGGCCGGTGGGTCTGTTTCTGAGATGAGATGAGAAGACAAGAGGGAATGGACAAATAGGTGAAAAAAATGGTTACTTGGCCGATACGCTGCCGCGTATCTCGATTGCGTATTGTGAGTGAATCCCCGAAAATCCAGAAGTCTTGCATGTAATTTACTATGTATTTAATGGTTGCTTCTGGATAGCGAATGCAATCGTTTTACCTTCGAAGAGAAAAAGCCCGTTTCCATTAGTTCTTCACGTTCCAAAACATTTCTAATATTTGACGTCCCGTTATGGAGAAGTTATTGTAATACCCCGGAAAATGAAAAATCGTTTTTTCATTATATCTTTACGTTTTAAGATATTCTAGTCCATCTCGACTAAAACAAATTGTATGTATGTGTATGAGGGGGGGGGGTGTATGTGTGTGTGTGTGTGTTACTAAATCTGCATGTGGTCAAAAATGTTGCGCAACGATTACTCGTGGAAGACTCATTCGATCTAGGTTCTTGATGGCTCAATAGTAAGATTTTCACGTAACTTAGACGGAATTAGATTGGCTTAAATCGATGTAGTACATATATTATTATTCACAAAGCCAATTGTTTGCAACGTTCTATTGTATGAATTTTTAGAGTTAACGAAGAATTTATGTAAGAATAGCTATTTGTCATATCAAAATATACATTTTATGTAAAATGACTTTGTTCTCATAATCTACGCAATTAAGGAGGTATGGCCGTTGACAGAATTATGTATGAAATAAGTATAAGTAATAACGGAATGAAACTATCGCTGTAATGAAGGCCGCAATCAAAGGACCATACAGATTTTCTCAGGTGTAAAAATGCATATTTTAGACGCTATGACTTTTTACGCTACCTCTCATAATTAGTGAAATATTCCAAATGTTCGCTAACAAAATCAACGGAATTAATCAACTTTCGGAATTTGCATTGTGCAATCCAAACCCCGGGAAAATATCGGGAAGTTGTTGGCCTGAGCAGGTCTACGCGTCAAACTCCCTGTTTCATAAAATCAACACACTATAAACCCCTCCTAGTTTCGATAGTATTTGCAGAAAATGTCTGAATGGGTATGTGAATATGTGAATGTAGACAATAGTATTGTTCCGTTTCGGTGGGCGCAAAATAGGATTTTCCTCCTATTGCGAGGGGGAAAACTATTTCTTTACGTCTAGGCCATAAGGAAAAATGATGTTCTAACCGTGAGAGATAAAACGAAGCACTCTTAGCCTTGTACTTACCCATCTCGCCTTTGGCGCAGCAGAGGATTATTCATTTTTCGTCCCTACGCTGAGCGAAAAAAAAATTCTAGGCAAAACCATCCAATTGCTCCAATCCGGAAGTTTCTTGCCGTCGGATTTTCTTGGCACCAGAACTATCCATTTTCCATCATACAAAACTCCAGATAACAATAATGGAACACGCATTACTCTCAAGTGCAGGAACGATCGATTTACACTGAGAAAAAAAATTTCTGAGAAATAGAAATTGTACAATAGGATCAAAAAGATTTATCGGCTTGAATAGTCGCAAAACGAAATCGCATTACAATATCCATATCTCGATTTGACTTTGATTCTTTGAACTGAAAAAAGTTGCAATTCATATCATAGCATATTTTTTTATCACCATCGCAGTCATTGATAAAACAAAATGAAAACTGTTTCTGTTATAGATATTTAATTATTCTCTCACATAACCTAGCTGTTGCTCAGATCTGATGTTTCTTTCTAATTAAATTAAAATTGTCGTAAGAAATAACTGAGGTTTTCTAATTAGTTGCATTTGGGCTAGAAGCGAATACTTATCATCTTCATGGTATTATGTACACAGTCACTCGAATGTTACATTGAATGAGAAGAACACATTTCAAATTCCATTGTAGCGTACTGCGTTTTACACAACAATATATTATTTTGAGTTCATATCAGTAACACTTAGGGCAAATAATAATTATATGAGATCGATTCAATTCATGATTTCTTGGACTATGAATTCCCTTAAATCATTACAAATTGGGATAAGATTACGGCCTCAAGAATTGTAATTGAATTATTATTTATCTAAATCATCCTTCATCGCATAGCGACTATTGTAGTCATATATTATACTATTATTTATGTTCTTCAATTAAGTAAAGCTGTTTTCCACTTGATTACTATATTATTGCTACAAACACCTTTTACAATTGATACAATGATGATCACTATTGACTTCTAGCATATTCGCACTTGATCCAAAATTTAAGGTTATTTCTTCGTGTGATTTCGTCGAAATCGAATAAAAGATCTGCTTTGGAGGAATACATGACTGGCTCAATGTAGTATGTAATATCTGCAATTGAAAAGATATCTTTTCTTGTATACTGCATCATTCATGGCGATGAAAAATTATGTTTTAGTATATATACAATATTTTTTTAATTGAAACCAATTTGTGAGTAAACCAATGCAATTCCATTTTCAACTCTCCATAAATTGTTTGGATTCTATTCAATGATTTTTACATCAAAGTATGTTTTCCAGGAGATAGACTTGCAGGAAAGCTAGATTTATTTGACTCCACTTCTCATCCATTCCAAATGAATAAACAAACATTACCATGGACTAATTTTATTATTCACTTATGGTCATTTTTACATTTTTTTATGATATGAACATGAATCATTGCGTCTTATTACGCCTAACTAACTTATACTTAACGAAACATTTTATGGGCTGCAATGCTGAAATATAAAATACCCTTGGGCAGTTTTTGTTCGGACATTCATTATCAATATATTCATCATTGGAAAGGATTTCTTTTGCTAAGATTCAGGTGAATTTGATGTTTGATAATGAATGTCAGAATTACAAGCGGATTGAAAATGAATCGGTGAATGAAATTACAGAGATTCCACAAGGCAAAAGGAAAATATTATAGACGATATGACTAGCAAAATTATCTCCACTAAGGACATCCCAATCATTTGTGACAGTCACTGCATACGCTTGAATATGTTCCCTTCTTACACTGCGCATTCTGCGAATAACAAAATAAATTTTACTATCTTGTTGGAACATATACACGATCTTTCCGAAAGATGGTGCATCATTAGTACTCTTAATGGCCACTGCCATGTCTTGTTTGTATACAGTTCCATCGAACTTTACCCAAGATAACAAAGTCACATCCCCGTTCATCCCTTCTGGAAGCCCATGAGTGAAATGGTCGGCATTTTCAAGAGATATCAAAGGGTGTTTAGTTCTTTTCCCTAGACTAATTACATTCTCAATTGGCTCGTTGAGCAAAAATCTATATGCGATTCGCAACTGATGCTTTTGTGCGACTGTATGAGCTGGATTTACTCGAGATGTCACTATACTGGCTGTTTGTTTAAGCTCTTTATGCTTGCCTTCACAACGAATGGTACAAACCCACCGTAATGGTCCTAATTTTTTCATGGCTAGCATGTAATGAAGTAGAAAGTGGTGCTTTGGTTTAAGAGTTCCAAACAACTGTAAATACAGTTTATGATGCCTTGTGATAAGGTTTTTCAGTGCGCGAACAGATTTCTCCGAAAAACTAGGCGCCATAACTGCACAATAAATTTCCCTTAGCATTATCCATACTTTCCAAACCTGATTACCCTTAGGAACATAGCTACCTATGAGGATACCCAGATTTAAAATTAGGAAAGCCATTTCAGATGCCGATAAAGTGATAGTTTTTTTCTTGATTTGTGCCAGAGAAATGGGAGGGGGAATGTTGGTCCCATTGGGCAAACCACTATTTACTTCGGCAAGTCGAGCATTGAATTCTATAATCGATACAACTTTGTTTTCTACAATCAAATTATGTAAGATATGACCCATCTCGTATCGACCAATACCTTCATTGATATCATGTGTAGGATCTACAGTAGGTATTTCGGTAATATGGCCGATTACAGAATTCAATACGCAGCTTTCTTTAACCCCGTGTGTACCATTCGCCACTGAATTTTCATATTTTTTTTTAGTACGCAGCAGTGTTTTTCTTTCGTTTACTTGAGTTTGTGTCATTGTTTTGGTGGCCTCACAAATTCTGCAGAAATAAGTTGAGCTAAAACTCTTTGAAAAACCTAAAAGACTGTTTAGACCAAGATTGTCACCCAAAATACGAGCCACTGCAAAATACACAATCGGATGGTCACCATCCACATCCAAAATGATCCCATCTTCCGCTAAACTTCGTAATTCTTCTAGCAAACGAGCAAAAATAACTTGATTTCCAAATTGATCATAATCCATTTCTCTATGAATTTGGGCTACAAACAAATTCTCTAATTGACTCGCGAATTCCGCTGGAAGACAGCTAATTGTGTAATAAACACCGTTTAATTTTTTCAAGCCACGGTGGCTTCCCAGAGGATTGTTAGTTTCGTATGCATCAGAGTATAAATTCAATGGCATAACCAGTTTTCCATGGTATTTACATTTAATATTTGTCCACACTTCTCCCTGCAACATCGATCTAACTGCATCATCATGAGATTCGCTTTCATTCATTGATTGTACAATTGACGAATAAACATTTGGCAATTCTAAAAACTTTTTCAACACTGATTTCATAGAAATGAATTCCAAAGTTGGTTTGATGCGCAAAAACTGTCTCTTTTTTCCTCCTTGAGTAAGTAGTGACGGATCTATTTCAATTGTTTCAGGTTCCACCAGATAACCATGACTCTTCAAATACGCAACGCAAATAAAAAACAAATTGGACATGGAAAGGTGGCCATCTTTAGTGCTATATTGTTTTAGATTAATCACAAACGCTCTTAATTAAACTACGCCTTACTGCTCTGTGATTTTTCTTCCAAAATCCTGTTAGCAGGAAATTTTTTTTCAGCATAGTAAATTAGCTCTAAATTAGCTTTAAAACCTGAGCAGGAGAAAAAAAAATTCTGCTCATTTTTTGGCGATTGTTCTGCTAGCTTACATGCAAGCTAGCCTCAACTCATTTTTTGTCCAAAACCCCGTCAGCAGGAAATTTTTTTCCAGCATATTAAATTAGCTCTAAATTAGCTTTAAAACCTGAGCAGGAGAAAAAAAAATTCTGCTCATTTTTTAGCCATTGTTCTGCTAGCTTACATGCAACCTAGCCTCAACTCATTTTTCTTCAAAAACCCCGTCAGCAGGAAATTTTTTTTCGACATATTAAATTAGCTCTAAATGAGCTTTAAATTATGCAACATTGAAAATAGCATTCTGCTACTTGGTGCGGCCAGGTATATATACGTGTATATATTACATGACCGGTTACGAGCTATTGACATAATTACAGTTGTCGGTTGTAACTCCAAATCCATCTCAACAAGAGTTAAAGCCTGTAATTCCTTAGATGTCAGTTGTGTTAGTTGCAGTTGTGGAATGCCTTCACCTATGACAACATGACACCGAAGGTTAGTTGATTAGGAAATGGAATAAATATAGGGATAAATGAAATTTTGCTAAATCAATGAGAACTAGATAAAAATCTTAAAACGTGCACAGTCGAGAAGTTCATGTCTTTCGATTCAACCTACAAAATTTCAAAACGGTGCAACAGATTTAGCATAAGATGATAAGATTATTCAAAAAGAAAACGTTGTGTTATCAAAAGCACAGAAACCCTCCAATAGCCTTGAAATTCTGCAAGTCATCAGTTTTTTATGTTATGTACATAGTTTTGATTGTTCTCTTGAAACCAGTTCCATTTAATTCATTATCCAAAAATTGAATGTCCCTCAGATATTCCATATTCCAGATTTTTTTTACAAATTTTCAAGATTTTCGGAGAGCATTCAATATTTCTTAACATTTTGTTTTAACTTCAAGTATCAAGAATGTATCAAAATTTTCAAAAATGAACAATTTTTCGAAATTCCAAAAAAAATTGAGAAATATTTGACATCTGCAAAAATCGTGCAAAAGTTCAAGTACAATGTTAAAAAACTTGTATTTTTGTGAAACTTGGAAAAATTGTCACCATTGTCCAAAAGTTCTACAAAACTTTCAAAACTTTAAATATAAATACTAAAATTGTCAAAATTTGCTAAAAATGTTTGCTTTTTCAAAAAAATCAAAATAACGGAAATTGTCCAAGTTTTTAACACGTTGAAGAATTGGTCAAACTTTTCTCGTGGTTTCAAAACTCACAAATTTCCAACATTGTCCAAAAATTTTCACAACTTCTCTAGGATTTTCGGAAATCTCTCTAAATTAAAAAAATTACAGATATTTTCAAAATATTTACATTTTTTGAAAATTTGTTGTAATTGTCAAAATATTTAGTAATTTTTAGAAATGTGTCGAAAATTGTCATTTTTTTCAAATCATTCATGCTGAATAATTTTCAAAAAAGAGAATATTTTATAGAATCAAGAAAGAATTTTCTTGAATGAAAAGTAGAGTTTCTTGCATCAAAAAACTTTTTTTCTGTCTGTACGTTTCATGCAATTCATTTGATTGCTGCGGCTTTTCCATTATATAGCAATTGAATGCAATCATAGCAAAATGAAAATAAAAATGATAATGAAAATGAGAATGAAAATGAAAATCAAATTCAAAACTCAAATTGAAAATTACAAATTTCAAATTAGTTAATTAATAAAATCATAAAACTTGAAAAGCATAGAAAAATCGATTAATCGACCGTTGGAAACATCGACGTATTCGACAGAAAAACATCACTCTGCAATCAAAAAAATATTTTCTAGAATCAAGAGAATATTTTCTAGAATCACGAAAGAATTTTCTTGAATAAAAAGTAGAGTTTCTTGCATCAAAAAACTTTTTTTCTGTCTGTACGATTCATTTGATTGATGCGGCTTTTCCATTATAGCAATTAAATGCTGAACGATTAAACTGAACCGTACAGATTTAATTCTGTCAGAAAATTAACTAAGCGAAGTTTGCTGACGTTCGAAGAAATCAATGCAATCCTCAGGGTTCACAAATTCCAAAAAATTAGTTGCAATTTCGCAGGCCATTACAGGACACTTTAAAAAAACGCATTGACACGCACCCTGCTCGGATTGATGAAATAATTTTGTTCAATACTAATTTCATAAAAATAATAATCCGATATAATATTTGTTACTAGCGATCCAAATGACTTGTCAAAATATGACGCCCCAAGGTAAGTCTGAACAGGAAATACAATGGGATCACATCCCCCTCTACTAAACTTTAAAATTTGTCAAAATAATTTGGACCCCCAAAAATTTGTTAATTTCCATCAAAATAATATCTTCTTGAACCAGAATGATGTTCTGCTGTGACGCGTCGAAGAAAGTGCCCTAGTAAAACAAAGAATGTCCTTCAAACAGCTCTGCAATTCGTGGAACTATCTCATATTTTTTTGTCACGAACCAAAACGATTATCCATTCAATTGAAGACGAGAATGTGTTGACATGAAAATGATATACCGGTGGTAAAAATGCACTCCAAGTCTTCCTAATTTCAAGAAAAATGGGCCCACACCAGAACAAGATTCCGATGCGATATTTCGTTTTTTTTCCTAAGTAGCGATCGTAAAAAGGACACCATAGAAAATAATTGTAATTTTGAAAAATTGCGATTACCTATTTTCAAAATCTGAATTTAGGCTCAGCGCTTACAACAAAAATGGGAAAAAATGAAAAATTTCCAAGGGTGTCCATTTTACGCTCATTATCGGTTTTACAGACACCTCCCTTATTTATAATGATAATTAAGAGTCTTTGGTAACTTCGTAAAAAAACGAAACACAATCGACGAAAAAAAATGGACGAATATCATAGAATAAACACTATTTAACCTGATTAACTCAGCCTGTGCAGGTAAATGCAATGGTTGGTTGTTGTATCGTCACAAAACTCTGGTTCCCGTCTAACGTCCTGCTCTGATCGCATCAATTCGGCAACTAAACATACATCGGGACCTCGGCGCCTGGCCCATTGTCCCTCCCAATTTCCCCCTCCCCGAATTATCCTACGCTGAAGAAAAATCGACTAGGACGAAGAAAATATTCGATTGCAGAGTCGCAAAATGATTTGAGACGATTCCGAATTTATTTACCTTATAACAACATGCATTAGATACAAAATTCAAATTTTGTTGTAGAAAGCAGTGAAAATGCAATTGAATCAAATCTAGAAGAAAATTTTTTGTAACAATGGACCTGCGCTTGTATCAAATCATTCCATTTTCACAACTCCGCGATCGAACATTTGTCATAACACAAAATTATAAAAATACTGATGGTATACTTACGCATTTCAAGTAACATTCGATTAAAGGAATACATTCACTATTCACTTCACTTTCATTACGAAACTTTTATGATTAACTCACGTCTGTATGGACAGAATCGCATTCTGATGTTGAAAATATTGTTTCCCGACAAACAATATTTCTTTATGACAAAAATACTCTCTATTGAGCTCTAGTCTTGACTGAGTTCCACTCTAATGGTAACTGCGTTATCGGCAAATTCACGACATTCAATGCGAGTCAGTAAATAAACAATCGAACTGATGATTAAACGATTCAGTCTTTGGAATATGACGGTTCCATGAAAGATAAACCCTATTGTAGACAGTTTGTTATCAACTTTGCAATGAACATATATCGATTTGCAATGCATCACGCCATAATTTCCTCTACAGAATTTTATTCATTATTCAAATGATAAATTATCAAATCAACTCTATATCGCATTGTTTCATGAAATGCGTATCTATTACTCCGGAGTTACGAGTCGAAAATTTAATTCATACATTTTATAGAATTATTATTGATTCAATAAGATGTGTTGTCAAGTTTTACCGGAAGAAAATATAATATTGGATGTAGTGAAAACGATTAGATTCAAATGGATTTCCCATTGTATGAAATCGTTTTTGTCGCAAATGCATGGATTTACTAGGAGACAGTAATTTTTTTTCTCAGTGTAAGTAGTTATTAGATTGACATAAAATCCTGTGTTTGGCCAAGATTTGTGTTGAATACATGTGAGTTCTGAAGAATGAGAAAATTTTAGTTGGCAGGAAACAAAATACCTTTGCAACCAGAATTCGGATAGAGTTGCAATCATATCGAAATGTGGTTTGGCACATATGAACTTGATGTATCTGGAGTTTTGTGTGGTCCAAAATGGATAGTTCTAGTGCCGAGGAAATCCGACGGCAAGAAACTTCCGAATTGACGCAATTGGATAGTTTTGCTTAGAAATCTTTTTTTTTCGCTAAGTGTAGGCTAGCAAAATAGTATCACATCCCTCCTAGGTTAGGAGGATACTATGTCTGGCGTGATTAGAACAGGTAGCCGAGCCAAGATGACGTTGGGGATTCTCTACTTACTTGCTTCTAACGGTATTTATTGCAGGTAAACAGAGAATCATACAAATGGCCGTGGCCCGCGGACCTTCAGCGGGGGGTTCTCGATTTTATGTCCCGTATTTAGAAAATCGTGTTCTGTTCCGGTATACAAGTGAAGAAAACTTTTCTTGCTGCACAGCGGGAGGGAAATCTTACTTTGCACCCGCCAGAACGGGACAATATTTTTCCACCAATTTCGTGAGAAGAAATTGCGGGACCAAGATTGGGTACGGCACACGTGGTTTATCTTCACGTATCTTGGACAGCCTTTGGTAGAGATCGGTCACATAGTTTTTCATTCATTAACTTCCCGGAGGGGAGATATTGTAATCACCCCGAAAATCGAAAATCGAATTTTCATCATATCTTCGGGTTTCAAGGTCTCCACGACACTCCCCGATCATTTTTACGATGATGTATGTGTGTGAAGGTGTCTGTCCCTGGCGAAAAATTTTGTCGTACGATATCTCGCGAACGGACGATGCGAGCGAGGTGCTCAATAACGCAATCGAAGCGTCTCCTTTCAATTTAGAGCTGATTAGATTTTGGGTGGAATTGGTGCAGTATATATATTGTTATTAACAATTTCAATTGTTTATAATATTCTATTGCATAAAGTATTAGAGGTAGCGTAAAATTTATATAAAAAAAGTTGTACTCCATATAAAAATACGTATTTTATGTAGAATGACTTTTCTCGACAATTGGCATAATTAAGGAGGTATGGCCGTCTCAACAATTATGTCTGTAATGAGTGAACGAATGAACACAGCGCTGTCACGACGGTCCCAATCGAAGCGTTTTCGTGCAAAATCGAGCCGATTACACTTTGGATGGGATTCGTGCAGTATATGCAATGTTATTAACAATTTTAATTGATTAACTCGTTCAGTAATTGTCTCGTTGCATCCCATGAGACATCTTCATTTACGGACTCGCAGTTCATCAATTACGAACCGTGGACAGCTGAAACTTGGGTTATCAATTAGTATACTTCAGATAGGTACGGCACCATGCAACTAAGCTATATAGACTGCAGCGGTCTGTCAGTACATTAACTAGTGGTGTGCAAATGTGTGTGCCCCGTACGGGGCACAAACAAAACTTCCCGATTTGGTAGTTCAGCACAACATAAAAACGCAACCATGGTGATGAACAAACCCAACAGTGATATCAATAATTGAACTGGCATCTAATAATTACTGCACGCGATCGATTCAGTTTGATTTTTAAGCCCGATACAAATATTCAACTGGAATTCATCCGCATAGTTACCCTTCCTACCTCTGTACTTTCTTAATTATCACGCTCTTTGACATCATTTCCGCAATTATCAACATATCCATTTGCCATGTATATTCTAGTTCAACTCGCGATATGTTCTAACCTATATGGAAAAGTGCCACATCGAATGTGCATTGTTGTATAAGGAACAACCCTGGTGATGCATTGTTCCCGCATGTTGAATTGCTCAGCCAACCATACCTCCTTAATTATGCAAATTATGGAAAAAGTAATTACACATAGAAGGTGTATTGTCATATAAGGAATGATTCTCTCTTAAGAAGTTTCCCGATACATTTAATATTTTACCCAGTGGAACAGTATAAACAATTACGATTGTTCATAACCCTGCATATACTGCACGAATCCCATCCAAATTGTTAAGCGCTCGATTTTGCGCGGAAACGCTTCGATTGGGACTGTCATCACAGCACTGTGTTCATTCGTCCACTCATTACAAACATAATTGCTGAGACGGTCAGACCTCCTTCATTATGCAAATTGTCGAAAAAAGTCATTCTACATAAAATACGTATTTTTATATGAGGAACAACTTTCCTCATATAAATTTTCCGCTAACTCCAATAGTTTATGAAATAGAACATTATAAACAATTGAAATTGTTCATAACAATATATATACTGAACCAATTTTATCCAAAATCTAATGGGCTCTAAGTGACATGAAGACGCTTCGATTTCGATATCGATGACCTGAATCGTGTCGTTTGATCGTGAGAAATCGTGTGCCAAAATTTTGGCCACTTACGTACATACACACACACACAGACATCAGTGGGGGCTTTGGCGTTGGCGTAGTCAGTATTTGTTTTGAGTCGGTACTGTGCGGACGCATGTTTACCGCTGTCTACGATATATAAATTCCAACGTACGGCGATTATAGTACAGTGAATTTTTAAAGTCTTGTTAAAGTTCTGGCACCAAAGTGTCGAACATAAAATCTCTCAAGCTTCCTTTGGCTCTAAAAAGGAAAGCCAAGATGAAGCCTCCTTTGGAAGACCCAAAAAAAACGAAGACAACCGTTATCAATCCGTCAATCAGTGCGAGCTCTGACCCCGCTCGCCTCATCAATCCTCCGAACACTCCTGACGGGCCTCAAGAGGCTCAAAAACGAACCGCAGTGCCTCCAATAGTCATTGAAAATGACAAACTGGAGACCAAAAAATTAATCAACTTCCTGCAAGTCAACGCCTCCGATAAAAACTTCAGGATGAAGTTTAACGGAAATACAACGATCGTCCATCTGCAAACGACGGAGGACTACAATAAAATTGCAAGTATCCTGAAAAGGCAAAATTACAATTTTTACACCTTCGGTCTGAAAAGTGATCGTCCGAAGAAATTTATCATAAAAGGTCTTAGCGCCAGTTTTAGTGAGCACGAAATTGAAGCCGAAATATGCAAACACGGCATAAAGGTATTATCAGTCCGGCAGTATGTGAAAACAAACAAGGATGGAGACAGCAAGGAAAATAGGCCACTACCAGTGTTTCCAATAACGGTTGAGCCCGATGTAACCTTGAGCAGCTTCGCTGCTATTGAAACCAGGTTCTATCATACATATAAGGTAGAGAAATTCATGAAAACCCAGCAACCAACACAGTGCTTCCGGTGCCAAAGATTTGGACACGCCACTCAGCACTGCAACCTAAACCCCAGATGCGTGAAATGTGCAGGCAATCACGACATTAAAGCCTGCACGTGCAACTCTGTCAAGTGTGCAAACTGTGGTCTAGCTCACACAGCGAGCTATCGTGAGTGCGCCGCACGAACCAAATTTGTGGAGGCACAAAATAAAAGAGCCCAACCACCACCACCACGGAGAGCCGAGATGGAATTGCCCTCTACACCTCATTCAGCGACGATCCAGAATCTGGAAAGGAACATCTCCTGCAGTCCCTGAGCCAACCCCTATCTCCACTGCCAACACGTCCAGGCCCACCTACGCTTCGTTCTTCCCATCGGTGGAAACCTCGAGAAGGAACGTTGCGGCACCCACTGCTGAACGTAGGACCACCCCAATGAAAACACTTGTTACGGAATCTTATTTAAGTAGCACTAAAAACTATATAATTACAGCGAAGCAAGTCCTTGACGAGCTAAAAACCGTTACAATTCCCGAAATCCTTTCAGAGCTTAAAGAGATGAGCTCTAAACTCCAAACAACTCTTACACCAATTGATAGGATCACAATCATCGCATCCTATGTCTACCTGTTCTCACCCTTCTCAGGCACACCTATAATCCCCCCGCAAACATAACCAACATATTAGCAATTAATATTTTTGCACTCAAACCCAATCTGGACGAGCTATTACATATCGTCCACAATAATAACATTAAAATTTGTCTGATTTCAGAGACTAAACTGAACAGCAAAACGAAGAAAATTAACTTTCCAGACTTCTCGCTGATCGGGGAAGACAGAACGGCCAAAGCAGGTGGTGTTGCGGTAGCGGTCCACAAGAGCTTACGGCATAAAACTCTTCCACACGATCTCCTATCGCTCACCGAATACGTGGGAGTAGAGGTCCAAGTGGACAACAGAATAACGAGGATCTGCTCGATTTATAATCCACCGGGTGTCTCACTAGATATAAATCTATTGCGGCACCTACTCTCCGAGAGTACTCCAACAATTATTGTTGGAGATTTTAATGCGAAGGACACCGCTTGGACCTCTGCAAGGCCGAACGAATCAGGTAAGAATCTCTCAAATTTTTTGACGGAACAAAAAATTAATCTGCCTTTTCCAGACGTTCCTATGTACTACCCTCATAATTCTAACACTTCTAGCACTATTGACCTCCTATTAACAAACAACATCTGTATCATTAATAATTTCACCACACTTTCCGAATCCCCATCCGATCACCTACCACTGTTTTTCTCGTTATTTGGCAAACCAACCTCCATAGAATCATCAAAAATTTTAAACTACGCAAAAACCGACTGGAATAAGTTCAAGGATATTTTAAATGATGAGATTTCTACACCAAACCCTACTTGTAACAACACTCAAGCAATAGATCTCAAGCAACACTCAAACAGCCCTGGATTCCTTCACTCCCATCCGCTCAACCAAATCCACCCACACTCCTATCCCACCCGAAATAGCCTCCTTAATAAAACTAAAAAATTACATTAGGTCAAGATGGCAAAAAACGCGAAATCGCTACCTTAAATCCGAACTCAATCAGCTGATAAAAGAAATCAGACTTAAATTAACCGAATGGAAACAATCATCTTGGGACAACAAACTTAGAAACATAAACTTAAAAGATAGAGTGATCTTTTGTCGTGTAGCAAAATATTTTAATAACACCGGTAAAAGAAACATCCCCACACTAAAGTCAAACAACACACTCCACACAGAAGACCATGATAAGGCTAATACACTTTGCAAACACTACGCAAAAATACACGAACTATCGGCCTCCCGAGGAAACAAATCTTTTGAACAACAAGTCACAGGTCATGTGAGAAAAACTATCCTCAAAGCCCCTATCGAAACTCTCAGTAAATTCCTTACAAATCCCCGTGAAATCATTTCCTCCATCAAAACACTAAAAAACAAATCAGCACTAAAAAACCTCCCGATCAAAGTAATAAGCCTACTAACAAAGATATATAATGCATGCCTCCTCAAACAATATTTCCCGGAACTCTGGAAAGGAACGGTGGGCATACCGATTCTCAAGCCTGGCAAGCTCCCCTCGTATCCGGTGAGCTACAGGCCGATTAGCCTTTTGCCAGTATTGGCCAAACTTTTTGAGCGAATAATTTTAGCTCGTCTCAAAAAACCTATAGAAGAGTTACAACTAATGCCTGAAAATCAATTTGGATTCCGCTCAGAACACTCGACCTGCCATCAGCTGGTCAGAAATACAAACGACATAAAATCCGCGAAAGATCGGAAAGAAGATACCGTTCTTCTTCTCCTGCACAGCGAGAAGACCTTTGATTCTGTTTGGCCCACAGGCCTTATTTATAAACTCGACAGCTTAAATCTACTTAAGTATTTATGTAAAATTTTACTATCATATCTTTCAAATAGATATATTCGAGTTCGAGTCGAAACTTCGCTTTCGGATAAAATTGAAATAGTCGCGGGGGTCCCACAAGGGTCTATCGTCTTCCCCGTACTATTTAACCTGTACATTGCTTCTGTTTTTAGCAGAATTCCCAGAAATGTATCTATCGCTGGATATGCTGATGACATCGCTCTGTACTCAGCTAGCAAATCGATAAATAAAGCTGTTAGAAGAGTCGAAAACGCAGCTGCTCTTACAATCAGTGAGCTCATGAAATGGAAAATTCAAGTAAATACTGCCAAAACAGAAGCAATCTTATTTACTAGCTCCAAGGCCATTCACACCTTGACTATTCGTAGCGATAAAATCACTCCTGTAAACTCTGTTAAATACTTAGGTTTACATATTGATTCCAAACTCCTGTGGAAAAAACACATTGATAAAGTTAAGCTGAAAACAAAAATTATTCTAGTAAGATTATATAATCTGCTAAAATCTCCTGCGCTTAGCCAATCTCTAAAACTCACTTTGTACAAAGGATTGATCAGACCTATAATCACCTATGATTGTCGCGCTTGGCACAATGCAGCGAAAATGCACTTGAATCATCTTCAAGTGATTCAAAATAAATTCCTACGAATAATAGGAAATTTTTAAAGAAGAACCACTATTGTGGAGATACACGAAACTCTCGGCATGGCAACCATAGGTGAATTCAACGATAGAATCAATGAGACAGTTAAATTTAAGCTACAATCCCATCCTAATCCCCAGCTCCAAAACATCAATATTAACATGAAATCCAATTGGTCCCGCTGACCACCTGTTTGTCTCATCTTCCCGTATATAGCACTTAAGATATTAATACTGTATATAGTATGTATATATGACAAATGTTAATAAGCAATTTTCAAGTCAAGTCAAGTCAAGCTGGCGTAGTAGAGAGAGTATTTGTTTTGAGTCGTTGTCGTGCGGACGCATGTCTACCGCTCTCTACAAAATATAAATTCCAGACGTACCGCGCTTACAGTACAGTGAATTTATAAATCTTGTCAAAGTTCTGGCATTAAGTGTCAAACTTCAAAAATTTCAAACTTTCTCTGGCTCCCAAAAGGAAAGCCAAAATGACTCCTCCTGTGGAAGACCCAAAAAAAAACTAAAAAAGCCGTTATGAAACCGTCAACTAGTGCGAGTTGTGAATCCGCTCGCCTCAACAAACCTTCGAACACTCCTGTCGGGCCACAACAGGCTCAAAAACAAACATCAGTGCCTCCAATAGTTATTGAAAATAGCAAATTGGAGACCAAAAAATTAATCAACTTCCTGCAAGTCAACGCCTCGGACAAAAACTTCAGGATGAAATTCAATGGTAGTACCACCATCGTCCATCTACAATCGACAGAGGATTATAATAAAATCGCAAGTATCCTGAAAAGGCAAAATTTACATTTTTACACCTTCGGTCTAAAAAGTGAGCGTCCGAAGAAATTTATCATAAAAGGTCTTCCTGCTAGTTTTACTGAGCACGAGATTGAAGCGGAAATATCCAAACACGGCGTAAAGGTATTATCGGTCCGGCAGTTTGTGAAAACAAACAAGGACCGAGACAGCAAAGAGAGTAGGCCACTACCGGTGTTTGCAATTACGGTTGGGCCTGATGTAACCTTGAGCAGCCTCGCTGCTATTAAAACCATTTTCTATCATACATTTAAGATAGAAAAATACATCAAAACCCAACAACCAACACAGTGCTACCGGTGCCAAAAATTTGGACACGCCAGTCAGCACAGTAACTCCCTGAAGTGCGCAAATTGTGGTCTAGGTCACACAGCGAGCTATCGTGAGTGCGCCTCACGAACCAAATTTGTGGAGACTCATGAAAAAAGAGTCCAAACACCAGCACCAAAAAGAGCAGAGCGGGAACTGCCCGCTACCCCACACTCGGCTACGATGCAAAACCTGGAAAGCAACATCCATTTTCTCCAGTCTCCTCCAGTCCTCGAGCCTACGCCAATCTCTACTGCCACGAAGATGTCCAGGCCATCCTACGCTTCTTGTTTTCCAACGATGGAAACCTTAAGAACGAATGTTGACGCACCCACCGCTGAACCTAGGACCATTCCGATGGAGACTGACGATCCGCCATTACATTTAAGTACAAGTAAAAACTTTATTAATACAGTGACACAAGTCCTTGATGACCTAAAATCCCTTAGAATTCTCGAAAACCTCTCAGAGATTAAGAACATGATCTCTAAAATCCAAAGAGCTGACACCCCCCTTGATAAAATCACAATCATCGCATCCTATGCATACCTGTTCGAATCCACCGCTGAACCACCCACGATCCTCCTACAAACATAATAAATATCTTAGCCATTAACATTTTTGCGCTCAAACTCAGTCTGATACCGGTACCCGCAAAACACTTTGAGCGAATAATTCTATTACGTCTCATAAAATCTATCGATGAGCTACACTTAATACCTACAAACCAATTCGGTTTCCGTTCAGAACACTCGACCCGCCACGAATTGGTCAGAATCAGAAATTCAAATAGATATATTCAAGTTAGAGTCAAATCACTACTTTCCGTTAAAACTCAAATTGTCGCGAGAGTCCCGCAAGGGGATATCCTCTCCCGTGTACTATTCAATCTATACATCGCCTCTGTTTTTAACAGAATACCTAGAAATGTATTCATTGCAGGCTATGCTGATCACATTGCTCTGTACTTACCTAGCAAATCGATCAATAAAGCTGTTAGAAGAATAGAAAATTCTGCTTCTCTTAAAATCAGCGATTTAAATAAACGGAAAATTCAAGTGAATGCTACTAAATCAGTAGCAACCTTATTTACTAGCTCCAAGGCCAAACCGACTTTAACTTTGCGTAGCAATAAGATTACCTCAACCGTTTCTGTGAAATATTTAGGTTTACACCTTGATTCCAACCTCCTGTGGAAAAAACTTATATCTGATATCAAGGTCAAGACTAAAATTATTCTAGTACGATTGTATAATTTGCTGAAATCTCCAACGCTCAGTCAATCTCTGAAACTTACTTTATACAAGGGTTAATCAGACCTATCTCTTATGGTTGTCCTGCCTGGCACGATGCAGCACAAACCCACTTAAATCATCCTCAATTTGTCCAAAATAAATTTGTATGGATAATAAAATGGTCGGCATGCACAATACGCTGGGCATGGCAACCATAGGTAAATTTATCGATAGAATAAATTTGACATTTAAATTTAAACTACAATCCCATCCTAATCCCCAGCTCCAAAACATCAACATTGATAAGAAAGCAAATTGGTCTCACTGACCACCTGTTTTTGTCCCACCTTTCCATATATCCTCTTCTCCCCCGCCCCTCATGCGCCCATTACTTACAAGGTTTTTTAGAAGTCATTTTTCCTTATATCGAGTCATCATGTAAAAATTCACAAACATTATAAAAATGAAAAATTAGGTTAAACTTTAATCATATTAGATATAAAGCCAATGGCTGGTGATCTAGAGCGTAGCACTTAAGATATTAATACTGTATATAGTATGTATATATGACAAATGTTAATAAACAATTTTCAAGTCAAGTCAAGTCAAGGCGGGTGGCGGAGTCAGTATTTGTTTTGAGTCGGTGTCGTGCGGACGCATGTCTACCGCTCTCTGCGAAATATAAATTTCTAACGTACAGCGCTTATAGTACAGTGAAATTCTAAATCGAGTAAAAGTTTTGGCACAAAAGTGTCAAACTTAAAAAACCTCAAAATTCCCTTGGCTCCAAAAAGGAAAGCCAAAATGAGTCCTCCGATGGAAGACCCAAAAAAAAACGAAAAAAAGCCGTTTCGAAACCTTCGACTAGCGCGAGTTCAGTTCCCGCTCGCCTCGCCAAACCCTCCGACACTTCTGATGGACCTCAAGAGGCTCCAAAACAAACCTCTGTCCCTCCATTAATCATCGAGAATGAAAAATGGAGACAAAAAAATTAATCAATTTTCTGCAGAGCAACGCCACAGATAAAAATTTCAAGATGAAATTTAATGGAAGTACCACGATCATCCATCTACGAACGCTCGAGGACTACAACAAAATCGCAAGTATCCTGAAAAGGCAAGATATCAATTTCTTCACTTTCGGTCTTAAAAGTGAGCGACCGAAAAAATATATTCTGAAAGGGCTTCCAAGCAGTTTTTCACAAGACGAAATTCAAGCCGAGTTATCAAAACACGGCATCAACGTACTTTCCGTTCGCCAGTTCGTGAAAGTAAACAAAGACGGAGACACCAAAGAAAACAGGCCATTACCGATCTTCGCTATCACGGTTGGCCCTGAAACAACCTTGAGCAGCTTCGCTGAAATCAAAACGATTTTCTACCACACGTATAAGGTAGAAAAATATCTAAAATCCCAGCAACCTACCCAATGCTTCAGGTGCCAGAGATTTGGCCACGCAAGCCAACATTGCAACCTGAACCTGAGATGCGTCAAGTGTGCGTCAAACCATGACGTAAAGTCTGCACTTCCAAAACCTGAAGTGTGCAAACTGCGGACTCGCCCACACAGCCAGCTATAGAGAGTGTTCCATGCGCCTAAAATTCATGGAAACTCAGAAAAAACGAGCTCAATCGGCCAGGCCCAACATAGCGCCATTGGAACTGCCCACTACACCTCACTCGGCCACGATCCAGAATCTGGACAGGAACATCCAGTCCCTCCAGTCTCCTGCAGTCCCAGTGTCAATTCCGAGTTCTACTGCCAATACGTCCAGGCCCACCTACGCTTCCTTTTTCCCGACGGTGGAAACCTCGAGAAGGAATCTTATCGCACCCACTGCTGAACCTAGGGACCATCCCAATGGAAACACATGTTCCCGAATCTCATTTAAGTAGAACTATAAACTATGTAATTACAGCAAAGCAAGTCCTTGACGAGCTAACAACCCTTGGAATTCCCGAAATCCTTTCAGAGCTAAAAGAGATGAGCTCTAAACTCCAAACAGCCCTTACACCATTTGATAGGATCACAATCATCGCATCCTATGTTCACCTGTTCTTACCCTCCTCAAACACACCTACGATTCCCCAGCAAACATAATCAACATATTAGCAATTAATATTTTTGCGCTCAAACCTAATCTGGACGAGTTATTACACATCGTCCACAGAAATAACATCAAAATTTGTCTGATTTCAGAGACTAAGTTAAACAGCAAAACGAAGAAAATTAACTTCCCAGACTTCTCGCTGATCAGGGCAGACAGAACGGCCAAAGCAGGTGGTGGTGTTGCGGTGGCGATCCACAAAACCTTGTCACATAGAACTCTTCCGCATGATCTCCTGTCGCTCACCGAATACGTGGGAGTAGAGGTCCAAGTAAACAATAAAAAAACGAAGATCTACTCGATCTACAATCCACCGGATGTCTCAATAGATACAAACCTATTGAGGCACCTACTTTCCGATAGTACTCCAACAATTATTGTTGGAGACCTAAATGCGAAGGACACTGCTTGGACCTCTGCTAGGCCAAACGAATCAGGTAAGATTCTCTCAAATTTTTTGACGGAACAAAAAATTAATCTGCTCTTTCCAGACGTTCCCACACACTACCCTCATAATTCAAACACTCCTAGTACTATTGACCTTTTATTAACTAACAACATCTCTATCATTAAAATTTCACCACACTTTCCGAATCCCCATCCGATCACCTACCATTGTTTTTCTCCCTATTTGGCAGACCAACCTCACCAGAATCATCAAAAATTCTAAACTACGCAAAAACCGACTGGAATAAGTTCAAGGATATCTTAAATGATGAGATTTCTATACCAAACCCGACTTGTAACAACACTGAAGCAATAGATCAACACATAACACATTTCACTCAAGTCATTCAAACAGCCCTGGATTCCTCCACTCCCAAACGATCAACCAAATCCACCCACACTCCTATCCCACCCGAAATAGCCTCATTAATAAAGCTAAAAATTACATTAGGTCAAGATGGCAAAAAACCCGAAATCGCTACCTTAAATCCGAACTCAATCAGCTGATAAAAGAAATCAGACTTAAATTAACCGAATGGAAACAATCATCTTGGGACAACAAACTCAGAAACATAAACCTAAAAGATCACTCTATTTGGCGCGTAGCAAAATATTTTAATAATACCGGTAAACGAAAAATCCCCACACTAAAGTCAAACAACACACTCCACACAGAAGACCACGACAAGGCAAATACACTCTGCAGACACTACGCACAAATACACGAAATATCGGCCTCCCGAGGCAACAAATCCTTTGAACAACAAGCCACAGGTCATGTGAGAAAGACTATCCTCAAAGCCCCTATCGAAACTCCCATAAAATTCCTCACGAATCCCCGTGAAATCACTTCCGCTATCAAAAAACTAAAAAATAAATCTGCCCCGGGTGTGGATAATATTCCCAATATAGCACTAAAAAACCTCCCAATTAAAGCAATAAGTTTACTAACAAAGATATACAATGCATGCCTCCTCAGACAATATTTCCCGGAACTCTGGAAAGGAGCGGTGGTCATTCCGATTCTAAGCCCGGTAAGCCCCCTTCGCATCCGGTGAGCTATAGGCCTATCAGCCTCCTACCGGTATTGGCTAAACTCTTTGAGCGAATAATTTTAGCTCGTCTCAAAAAACCCATAGAAGAGTTACAACTAATGCCTATCAATCAATTTGGTTTTCGATCAGAACACTCGACCTGCCACCAGCTGGTTAGAATTACGAATGATATAAAATCCGCGAAAGACCGGAAAGAAGATACCGTTCTTCTTCTCCTGGACAGCGAGAAGGCCTTTGATTCTGTTTGGCCCACAGGCCTTATATACAAACTCGAAGGATTAAATGTCCCTAAATATCTATGTAAAATTTTACTATCATATCTCTCAAATAGATATATCCGAGTTCGAGTCGAAACTTCGCTTTCGAATAAAATAGAAATTGTCGCGGGAGTCCCACAAGGGTCTATTCTCTCGCCTGTTTTATTCAACTTGTACATTGCTTCTGTTTTTAGTAGAATTCCGAGAAATGTATCCATTGCAGGCTATGCTGATGACATTGCCTTGTACTCAGCTAGCAAATCGATAAACAAAGCTATTAGAAGAATAGAAAATGCTGCTTCTCTCACAATCAGTGAATTAACGAAATGGAAAATTCAAGTGAATGCTGCTAAACAGAAGCAATCTTATTTACTAGCTCCAAGGCCAAGCCGACCTTAACTATTCGTAGCGATAAGATCACACCAACCGACTCTGTAAAGTATTTAGGCTTACACATCGATTCCAAACTCCTGTGGAAAAAGCATATATCTGAAATCAAGGTCAAGACTAAAGTTATCCTAGTAAGATTATATAATTTGCTAAAATCACCCGCGCTCAGTCAATCCCTCAAACTTACTCTCTACAAAGGGTTAATTAGGCCCATTATCACCTATGGTTGTCCTGCCTGGCACAATGCAGCGAAAATGCACTTGAATCATCTTCAAGTGATTCAAAATAAATTCCTACGAATAATAGGAAATTTTAAAAGAAGAACGACTATTGTGGAAATACACGAAACGCTCGGCATGACAACCATACGCGAATTTATCGATAGAATAAATGAGACATTTAAATTTAAGCTACAATCCCCATCCTAATTCCCAGCTCCAAAACATCAATATTAACATAAAATCCAATTGGTCCCGCTGACCACCTGTTTTGTCCCACCTTTCCATATATCCTTTTCTCTCCCGCCCCTCATGCACCCATTACTTATAAGGTTTTTTAGAAGTCATTTTTCCTTATATCGAGTCATCATGTAAATAATCACAAATATCTGTAATAATGAAAAATTAGGTTACACTTCTTTCAAATTAGATATAAAGCCAACGGCTGGTGATCTAGAACGTAGCACTTAAGATATTAATACTGTATATAGTATGTATATATGACAAATGTTAATAAACAATTTTCAAGTCAAGTCAAGTCAAGCGGTGGCGGAGTGGTTAAGGCGTGAGATTAGAGATTGGGGGAGCATGGGATCGATTCTCGTCGAGGCATTTTCTTTTCGAGTTGCAGATGAAAGTTAGGCTATGATTCTGCATGCTCAAGTTAAAATCGGGCGTTAATAACTTATTTTTGTAATTAATTTAAATTAAATCTTAGCTCATTGAGCCCCGGCGTAAACTTCGGCCACGATCGATAGCGAGCATCGGACCGGCATTATCATCCAGGCCTCGGCACTAAAATCGGCCTATCTCGACCCAGAAGCTCGGCAATATTGGCTTCGAGCTTTGGCCAATCTGGCCACCCTGTACGGGTTAAAGCCCTCGTTTGATAATGAAATGACAAATTTGGATTTTGGGGGCATTACAATAACTTCACGAGAAATCGGGAAGTTGAAAATCGATTTCGCGGTCATTACAATAACTTCTGCAAAATCGGGAAGTTGAGATTTCTATATAAAAAAAGAAAAAAAAAAGCACGGTACCCGGAATCGAACTGGAGTTCCGCTCTCATTTGTGTTCGCCTAACACTGATTGCATACATCTTTATTCAACTGGCCATACCTCCTTAATTATGCAAATTATGGGAAAAAGTCATTCTATATAGAAGGTGTATTTTCATACAAGGAATGATTCTCTCTTAAGAAGTTTCCCGATAACTTTAATATTTTACCCAGTGGAACAGTATAAACAATTACAATTGTTAATAACCCTGCATATACTGCACGAATCTTATCCAAAGTGTTAACCGCTCGATTTTGCGCGGAAACGCTTCGATTGGAATCGTCGTGACAGCCCTGTGTTCATTCGTTCACTCATTACAGACATAATTGCTGAGACGGTCATAACTCCTTAATTATGCAAATTGTCAAAAAAAGTCATTCCACATGAAATATGTATTTTTATATGGGGAACAACTTTTCTCACATAAATTTTTCGCTAATTCTGATAGTTTATGTAATAAAACATTATAAACAATGAAAATTGTTGATAACATTGCATATACTGCATCAATCCCATCCAAAGTGTAATCCGCTCGATTTTCCACGGAAACGCGTCGATTGGGACTGTCATGACAGAGCTATGTTCATTCGTTCATTCATTACAGACATAATTGCTGAGACGGTCATAACTCCTTAATTATGCAAATTGTTAAAAACAAGTCATTCCACATAAAATACGTATTTTTATATGGGGAACAACTTTTCTCATATAAATTTTACGCTAACTCTAATCGTTTATGCAACATAACATTATAAACAATTGAAATTGTTAATAATAATATATATACTGCACGAATTTCACCCAAAATCGCTTCGATTGTGACCTTAATAACTTTCATCGTGATATTCGTTCGTGAGAAATCGAAGATCAAAATTCGTACACATACGGACAAACACACACACACACACACACATCGTCTCAGAATTTGTTGGGGATCATTTTGGTATACTTAAACCACCATTTCCTAGGCGGGAACAAAAATTTCGATTTCGGGGGCAATACAATAACTTCCCAAAAATCGGGAAGTTAAAAATCAAAGAAATAAATTACAATCCGGGAAGTTATTGCTGCGACCCCCTCAGCGGGTCACATCCACTTAAACGCAACCAACAATGGGCAGACCAACAATGCGCGAGTAGTTAATAATCTTTGCTTATTTCGGAACCAGTATCCGAGATCAAGCACATTTTGGTATCGCGACTTTCGAACGATAACTCGGAATTGAAGGGAGCCTTCTACGTTTTTCGTAGACTGAGTTTTACAGAAAAAGTGATGCAATTAGGTCTATATCCATTGATTGCGAAGTTATTCCTTCTTTATGTGTAGCTCCTACTTCATTCTTGAGAAAGGTCTATATATAAATGTCGCAATCGTGCTGCGATTTTGGGTCTATTTTCGAGACGATGAGTGAAACTGAGCAGATCGGTCCTGCTAAGTAGACTTGACCGGTCATGTATAGTACTCTCTTGGTTAAATAACTGGCGGCGATTTCATGAGGAAGAATAGTATGTCATTCATTTAGATATGATGCAATATTTAGGAAGAAATGAGAGCAATTATTGATATCATGGATCAGTTTGTCCTCTTCAGGAGTCGTTGGCATATTGCTCAACTCGAATTGTCTACAGATTTTAGAGAAAGGTTTGTGTACTTACCATTGACGATTCTAAATCACACATAACGAATTAAATAAATGGCCTTCATTATAATGGAAATCAGTACAGAGAAATGATTGCAGACGAGTCTATTGCAGTATCCTCTCATTTTTCACAAGGTACAAATAGTATAGGAGTACAAATATCGCATTAGGAACTAGAGTTATGCGGACATAAGAATGTTACAGTGGTTTTTTATTAATCGTTTTTTTCACATTTGAACCAAAAAAAATTTAGAAGGGCATACATAAAAAGGTTGTAGAGACTCCCATCGAGAGTCAGATGAGCTTCTGCCTGTGATTATTCATTGAGATTGGATGAAGCTCGTCAAGCAACAATGAAAAAAAAATCCATTTTTTTCTCTATATGGGCCATTCGCTCGAATATTCTAACCACATGTGACCTCAAACACTCGTAGAAATTTTCTGAAATTTCAGTGATAGATGCATTTGAGTTTTTCATATTTTATACTGAAACATCATTTCAGACTAAATGGTTCATAAGATTGCTGAGTGATCCTGACAGATTAATAAAGTTGAGTTTTCCGTTACGAATAATCATTGACCTTTTAATAATGTATTGGATTCTGAGACCGGCCATGGAAATTCGGTATAACATTTGACTCAATTTTCAATAGACATAAAATTTGCATCGTAATTCTCCTGTTTTCTGTAATTTGCATTATCGTATTGTATTTGGAAATTCAAATTTCATTAAATATTTGAGAACATTGACGGATTCCTCAATTATAACATCCTATATTCCTTGTTAGTCCTTGCTAATAAGGTCAAGATTTTTCACTTGAAATGTTCAGAAGTAATTTTCTAACAGTGCAGGAGTGGAAATATGTTTTCGTTATTTCAACTACTTTTGAGTTAAGGAATTAAAATGTTTACCTAAAGAGTAGTGTTTTACACTAAAATTGTCGCTCTGTACGATTTGAGGCAAAAATTTCATTATCGAATTCACCGAGTCCGACGATGTCTGAAAGAATAAATTACTTGATTCGTAAATCAAAACTCATAGTTGTGAATTAAGATTTTTATTAAAAGTAGCAGACATTTGTTGTTATGGATGAATATTGATGCGATTGCCAAGTCACTCTAATTCTTTTAGGTAATTTTTCAAACATATGAAAAAAATCTTCGGATAGTCTTCGATTCCAAGAAAGGTCCTAATCATAACTTCAAGTGAATTACAAATGAATTGAATAAAAATTGAGTGAATATTAGACCAACGTATGGCGATTCTTGGATCAAGGAGATGATTCTGTAAGCCAGAACATTCCAATTTTGAATCGAGATTCAGGTGATTTGTAAAACGAGAATTAGATAGCCCTTAACTAAAAAAAAATAATTTGTGGATTACTAAATGTGTGGTTCTTGGATCAATAGTCATGTGATTCTTGGATTATTATTTATGTAATGTGTTGACGAATAATCAGGTGATTCTTTGATCAATAAGTAGGTAATTTTTGGATGAATAATCAGATGTATTGCGCATGAATAAGAAGCTACTTTTTAAATCAATAATCTTTTTTTTTCTCTGAGTTTTCGGAGAGATATCAAGAAACTATATAAGTGCAAAAATATTATAAGCTTAACTAGGTTGTAGATATTTGAAGCATTTGGGTAATCCAAGGCTATTGATTTGCGGGTACACATCGATTGGCGATATCTATTTGCTACTCAAATGTAGTTGAAAAACGAAAAAAATTGTCGCATGTTTCGAAATTTCATTACAATCTTGTACTATATGTCATAAAATGACTCACCTATTGATTGGAACAAAACATTTTTTTTCTACATAAAAAAACAGCTAACTCGATGTGAATCTCAACTATCGTCAACGTTTCACTTTATTTCATTTCGTGCGTATTATGAATTGCAATAAATATATAATTGTATAACGCAATAATAAATATATAAATCTCGTATATAAATGTATATATAATATATCTATAATATAATAGCATTTTATGTATTTATATAATGTAATAAACCTATCCATTATATGAGGAAGTAATCTACAAGACATCGAGCTGGATATTTTAAAATATTTACAATTCTTTTAAATCAGGTGAATTATTTTATAATTGAATCACTCAAAACTATATTACAAAATTTCTAAGTTATTTAATTAATTTATATCGTAAGTTTCTACCTTGTCACAGTCAACGGGATTAAATAATCTAATGAAAATGATCATGACTCATGTAACATTCAAGGTATCAAGCAGTATAAAAAAAATCAAACATGGATTAATCCATAAATATGAACAATCGTAATTCTAGTGAAATTGGAAGCAAGTTTTTAAATAAAGTGATTTTATAAAAAAATAGTCGTAGGTGGTAATATCGGTTTTTTTCAAATAGTGAATTTGAGGAAGTTACTTGTGCATACTGCACATCTATCATCATACAGTTTATCACTCATCCCAAGATTAAATTGAGCATGATATTTCAGTCTCGAATCAAATTGATCCCATTTATTTGTTCCATGTACGTGATATGAAGATCATCTAAAACTCCAATAATACCAATCCCTGTTTTATTTCCCCGATTATTATTCTCATCTAGGTGGGCAAAAAAATTGCGCCCCCCCCCCTCCCCCTCAAAAGACATTTATTAATGCCTATATGGAAAGGTTGTAAAGCTCTGCTGTACGATAAAAATAAATTCCCTCCTATGATAAAATCCTAAAAACGCTTCTCTAGATGAGCATCTACATGGACCTGGCCTTTACAAACTCGGATTGTTATAATAATCTATACCATACTACATGTATAATGGTCTGATGATGAACAAAAAAATGTCTATATAGATACATCTAGTGTACGTTATTACACATATTATATATTCGTATCATTTCAACTGGACTCAAGTGGGATGGCGTTTCTATGGACGATCATTTTATATACGCTGTGTATTAAACCGGAAGTACCTCATGTCGAACGGTTAAATGGGTATATATTCCTCTTGAAGTGGGTAATTTATTATAATGATTCTTCATCTAGTATCTGACCATATGGGATCGTATGAAGTGGGAGAACAAGATGATTAATTCTTATTTTCTCGATATCGTAACGACTTTTCCAATGTACAGACATACTGATAGAATGATTTAGTTAAACGTTCTCTGCATGTGAAGATTTTACAAAATTAAAATGTTTCGTTTCGATATGATTAGAATAAATTATCACTTTACTTCTGCTCCTTATGACAAGATCGGAAAGATACGTAAGCCTATGACTGATCCCGCATGAAAAATGCTGTGCTTAATATCGAAATGCCAGTTCGTTAAGTCAACTAGAATGGAATTAATTTTAAATATTTTTAAATATTTCGCTGCTATACGCGCGATCAGCAATTATGTGAGAGAGCGTGACCAACGAAAGGTTAACGAATGAATTTGATGGACAAATTAGAAGAGTCAGCTCTCTTAAATTCTCATTCCTAACGAATTTACTTGTTTCAAGAATGCATTGCCTTAACTATTAAGGAATCACTTTGCCATTACTTAATTATCAACAAACTGCAGTATTCGTTAATCGTTAAGGAACCTCGTAGACGATACCTATGGTATATTACGACTCAAGGCCATAAAGTGTGATGTCCTGCAGTACGTGATATAAGGCCGAGGCGAAACCGAGGCCTTCATATCACGTATGACAAGCGATCAAACTTTCCAGCTGTATGTCGTATACTAGTTTTCTCCTTCCCCACCCAAAAGTACGCGCAACAATATATATATATATAAATATTCAATAAATGGCGATAAATTCACCGATGAATACTCGTGTGGCTTGCACGCTGGCCCGGGTGGGCAAAAGGTAAAAAATTAAAAACAGAGAAAAAATTCTTTGGTAATGTTTCACTTAGCCAGTAACTTTGGCCCCTTTGGCGAATGTTCTAAACATCTCTTCATCTGCAAAATTCTCGGATAAAGAATCGTTCATTTTGAAGCTAACCCTATCTATCTTGACGTGCCGGCAGGCGACAGTGTCACTTCACTCGACTTTTTTTAGCCACACGGTTCCTCAGCATCAAATTAACTTTTCAATGGACAAAATCAATAATAAAATCAATAAAAAATCAATAATGCCTAATTTCACAAAATTTAATTCCACAGGGGTCCTGTATATGATGACATGACCCTTGTATGTATATATATATATGTATTTGGCACATATAGATATATATATATATATTCGTACCAGACGCCGGTGGAGAGCATAGTTTCGGGTCGGGGAGGAAGAAAAATACTTTTTTTTCACTGATGCCTGAAAAGTGGTGATTTGGGGCCGCTTGTTCGGTCGATAAGGTGAAATTATCGTCTATGGCCGTCAAAACGCGAGAATGTGGGGGCCATGACCTTTTTTCATTATCGGGCCATAGCCTCTCAAAAGCCCTACTTGAAGTGCGCCGATAACCGTCAGTCTTCACAACCGAGAGGGGAAAATATTGCATAGTTCGGTCGGTGCGTGGCGCCACTGATTCCTAACCCCTCTCGTAGTTTCCAACTCGCGTACACAACATCAGATCAGCCAGTGTGTGTGAAATATCCGATCGTAGTGATGTTATTAACGTAAAAAATTTATTAACAAAAAAAATGGACGATTGGATCCCAGAAACCCCAGATGAAGTAAAATAGTTGGAGTATTCAATTTGCCTTCTACTATTTTTTTTACTTTTATTCTATTTTCTTTTGCTGTTGTGTTTTTTCCAGGTGGGGGGGCTCCGCCCCCACACCCCCCCCCCCCCTCCTGCGCCCCTCCGCTCCCCCCTCCCTTCCGCAAGTCAGGCATACGTGAAAAACAATAGCCTGTGTCATGCGGCCGATAACGTTGGTTCGCGAGTCGTGTGAGTTTGCCCCACGAGGTGGCGGTAAGGCCACCTCGTGGGGCAAACTCACCCGCCTCGCAAACCGCCGTTTATCGGCCTTATGACACAAATAGCTATTATTAGTGCAGCATAAATTTCTAATCTCATTTTCTCAAATTTTCTAAAATTATCTGGAAAACCTATAACTCATTTGATTATGTGTGGGATTTGAGTCAAAAACTAGATATGAAAAATGAGGAAGGATGCAAAAAAATGTAAATGCAAAGGTGAATGTGGTCTTCTATTTTTTCTCGACATGTATGTTCATATAAAGAAAAACCTTCTCTAGAAGTTCTCTGAAAATCCTCGCGAGGATTCGTGGTCCATGGCTAATAGTCTAGATGTTGAGGCATTCAAAAATTTGAAGTCATTACATAATACACTTTCGTGATTTTCATTTCATGGAGGACTTACAACATTTTAGAAATTTTAAAAATGTTATGAATTTCAGAAATTTTAAAATTTTTTAAAACTTTCAAAATTTCAGAAATTTTAGAAATTTAAAATTTTTAGAAATTTTATGAATTTTAGAAATTTGAGAAATTCGAGAAATTTCAAACATCTTAGAAATGTGGCTGATTCTGAGAATTTCAGAGAATGTGCGATTTCTACAAAATGAGCGTTATTGAAAATAAAAACCACGTCTAAATGTTTCCAATTTTTCAACTTTTGAAACTGTATATATGATCAATAATTATTGCATTGTTTGTCGCGTTAATAATTTGACAAATAGTACAAGAATTAGGAGAAGAAATAGTACAAAAATTTCTAAGTAAGTTGTTTCTCTCCATATACATATTCTTTTAAAATTCCCGTCGTGCAGGTGATTCGACATTCACTTGCCTGTATGGAAAAGAGTTAATACTTGATTAATTAAAAAACGTTATCAAAGCAAACTGAAAATAATGAACTAATATTTACGTTTACACATTTTTTGTGCATGGGTTGCTTTTTTTTTCATACGTTCTCGGAACCATAGGAATGTAGATTGATTAAACTATCGAATCGAAAGGTACATTATTGGAAGTCAGAAAATCCCCGGAGGAGTTGGCAGAATAGTTTCAATGAAGCTACTTAAAAGCTCATAAAAATCTTACATAACGACTTCTCATTACAGTCCTGAGAAAATAGAACCGAAAAATATAATTCGATGAATGTTGATAATAACCACGTGTGAATCACATAAAATAAGTCGGATCATTCTCGGTGATAATATCGTGCCTCGAGACATTTTTATAATGGTTGTGGTTGTTAATACACCTTCTTTTCGTCCCGCACGATCGCCTGCGTCACATATACGTAGGCTTGACTTTATAAGCTCTCTTCCAGACTTCGCACAGGCAGACAGTACTGTGAAATCGGTAGAAAATAGCAAGAGGCATAGAAACATGTGTGATAATGGTCCACGCCCAGAGTCCGTAAAAATGCAGCTGGACTGGATGCGACTCTGCCCTAGATTTTTCTAACGTGTTGATAGCCCACATTGCTAAATTGGTTACAAGTAGAAATGTCACTATTTCGCGACCTGGTTTATGGCGAATCTGCTCGGATGTTGAAACCGATCTTCTCGAGGAGTCAAGAATGAAGATAGTTTGACAAGTAGTTTGTACGACACTAGCTAGGGCTGTTATTAGCACCAGCATAGTATGCTTTTCTAGAGTAAAATGACCACCAATTATCGTAAAAGTCGAATATATAAACATTCCCGTTTGCGCTGCAACTAGCAATATATTATCCAATTCTAAATTTCTCGTTCCATCGTATTTCAGCTTGCGCATTCTTAGCATTCCAATGAGAGTGGCCAAAGTGGACATTCCATACAGTGCTAACTCACAAATATTAACTTCAGTAACTGCCAAATAATGAGCTCAGGTCTCGAAACGAGAACGAAGAATAGGATAAGGGAGATTATGGTTAGAACTAAAATGAGAATACCAACGAAGAGACCCTTGTGTGCCCCAGCACAATCGACACTGTAATGATGGGGCGATCCTTTTATAGGCGTGAGCATGATGACGGCTATCTGGGGAGTAGTTGGCAGTACTGGTCGAGCTTTAGATATGTTCTTCCACATTACGTAGAGAATTGCGGCGCAAATTAAACTGTACTCGATTGTACAGGGGAAGAGGAATGGACTCGCATCTTGCACTAGAGAGCCCATGATGTTAGTGCGCCTGCACTCGAACATATGGTGGGGCCCCTTCAGACCACGTGGGATACGAACATGTCCGCTATTTCCACTGTGTTCATGTTCACGGAGATGTTCAGTGAAATGTACTTTCCACCTGCATATTTAAATAGAAAATCATTTAATTAATTTTATTTTGCACGGGAGAGATATAAATGGGGCAGTCCATATGAAATCATCTTATGATTTACATTCACCTCAAACATTTTGTACCTAACAGTGTTTTGAATTTGTTCAGTGCAATCAACGCGTGCTCATGTCATTTAGAGCTGGTTTTTAGTTAAAATTCATTAAATAGTTTTTCAGTTATGTTACTGAAAGAACGACATAATAAGGAATTCCGATAAGAGAGAATGTGTTTATCGATGCTCATGGAATAATATTTTCGATCCATGCGTGCGTTAATCATAAATTTACGTTGAAATGCTTGCGTAAAGAGTGACTGTATGCCTTAGTGATGAAAAAGTAGTTTTCCCTTGGTGTGAAGTGGAACTCCTACAATTCCCTGAGCCACAAACAGTTTTCGGCACGAATATCAAATAATATTTTTTCTTCCTCCCCGACCCGAAAGTACGCTCTCCACCGTAGTCTGAAACGCCAGAAACAACGGCTTTTCTGGAGTTTCTCGACGGAGAATCGTTGTGATTGGCCACAAAACTTTTGTGGCTCGCGTTTGCAGGCGAGAGCTGCTAACGAAAGTGTAAACTTCGGATCTCCACCCGAAGCTCCCCGACTCTTGCCTACGCATGCGCATGATATATTTCAGTGCCCAAATCGCGACCGAACGTGTCAAATTCCGGAGCCACTTTTTTCTCTGTATAATATATACGCATAAAAGGTTCATGTCGCCAGTGCTCCTGTGGAACAAAATTTCTTTAAATTATGCATTAATTTCTTTAGTGGATAAAATAATATTGGATAAAACGAGTTGATTTTGAAAAAGTAGAGTAAATTAAAACTGTCCCCCGCCGGCGAATGAAGAGACTGACCTAACCTCAAAAATGAGCGATTCTTCATAGCGATGTTTAGAAATTTCGACAAAGAGGTCAAGTTGGAAGGAAAATATGCTTATAAAAAGTGATTTCGGCATTCTACTTTTTTTTTCGACGTTTTTATGTTTTTTCATGCATTTTTACTTTTTACCCGCCCCAACCAGCAAAAACCTCGGCTTCGCCTCGGTTTGGCAAAAGTCGAGTGGGCATGTAGTTCGCAAGGTGACCGATGAGAGGCATGCGCGGGCAGGCCACAAAAGTATTCATCGTTGGATTGATCGTCAACATTTCAAAATTGATACATTTATTGTTGAACGTACTTTCAGGTGGGGAGAAAAAAAAATAGCATACGACACACGGCCAGAAAGTTTGATTTCTTGCCTTGGGTCGTAATATACTATTCATGGTATGGTGTGGAAAAGTGGACGCATAAAACGTGTCTCTACGCAGACAATCAGGGAGTCGTTTTTTTATGCTACTTAACGCTCCAGCACTATGGTCTCAGTGTTGCCGCTCTATCGAATTACGCCATTTCTGATCAAAGTCATGCAAAAAAATGTGAAACAGTTCGTATTCGACAATAAAATATGTAACATAAATGTATCATTTCATTTTCGTTCGATACCGCGCTCCTTGAAACATATTCAATAATAAAGGTCAGTCTGATGCGAGGGTCCTACATTTAGCCGGCAAATATTTATGATTTTCTTAAAATTAAATGAATGAATCTCTGAGAATAGTCAAAGTTCATCAAATACAATTTTCATATAATGAGGATTTTGGTATATCGACATACTGTGGATTAATACTTGATGGTATGTTTTGATATGTATATGTTTTTAAAATGAAATCAATAGTATATTTTCAGATGATCATTCTGGGAATTTTCACGCGCGAAAAAATCCCCAGAACGACAGCCTGGACAACATTTTTTCCGTACTGCCTTACTTTTCCAAGTTCCAAACAGGGTTCATACCATCCCCGAATGAGGAAAAGTACAAGGCAATACGGAAAAATACATTATGCCTCGTAAACCTGGTCATGTGATTGATGACGTCGAGCGGAAGTACCAGTGCTGGATTGTTACTTATTAGAAAGAACGTATCTGTTGTCATGGAGGGAGAGTCAATGATTGACCGATTTGGAGTAGAATACTGCAAATATCAACTTACCCAGACGATGAGAAATTCTCAATGAATTATTCTCAGGATTATAAAATGTTAGAATCTCATGTTTAGTCTCTTGCACGAGTACATTTAGCCAAACTGACAAATTCGTACCGATCATATGCATAAGTCCGAAGCGCGCACAACACGATGCGTCGACACCTTCATTTGCTGAAAGGGAAATGATCTTTTTATTGTTCAAGCTGACAGCTTTACTGAATGTTAATAAAGTTCACAGCGTAGGAGTATTAACCCTTTCACCTCATTATCCTCATTTTCCAGTGGTTGACGAGGGTCGCAGAGCAGCACTTTCATACTATTTCTTTTTCGACATGATCGATAATATTTGTGTACCAACCTCATTGTTCAAGAAGATGAAGTACATTTGAATGAAGATAAATGCCATCCGTGTTGCTGGTGTCAGGGCAAGCATTATATTGTGGCATTTGGTATTTTGCTCTAATTCGAAGTATTGACCAAACTCGAGACCTGAGTAGATCATTGAGCCTATTCCAAAAGCGACGGCGCCCACTCGGAGGTAGAAACTGCCGAAGTGTTGATTATGGGGAGAAATCTGAATACCAATCTCCATGCCCAGGACTATCCGCGCCAGCACCGCTTGAAGAGCCACTTGAGTCCAAATCGGTGACATCCTTCTGGTTGCTTTCTAATGACACAAGTTTGTGTACACTTGAAGTTTCATTGCTGGAGTTTTAAGAGGTAATGCACACTATATTCTAAGAAGAAACTGTGGGGCCATTTTTTCCACATAGTTTTCAAACATAATTTCAACTATTTTTCATCTTTACACTTCTACATTCTTGATGAATCACGATTTGTTGCACTTCTCTCAAATTGTCAGTCAATTCTTTCTGCAGGGAAATATGTACTGGGTTTTGATACATCGATATTCTTTGAATACATGATTCAAGTTTCTGATGAGAATCAATAGTTGTTTTTCTATTGACACCCAAATAAAATTTTGTACCAATAGTAAATCATTAGTTATGGAACAAAATGTTTTCGGTTCGAGAACTCAAAAAAGCTGCTCTCTCTCAACTCCCTATGCGTTTCTCTAGATATACTCGAATAAGATAAAGGAGATTTTTTTCTGGATATTTCAAAGTTCATACAGCTGTCCACGTATCCGGAAAATTGCTACGAAGTTGCTATTTTACATTTTTTAATCGATTAACTATGTTTTAGTCCTTGAATACATTCTGCAACACATACCCAGTTTGGATTTTTCTATACCTACTCCTTTTACGTAAAAAAAAAAAAAAAATGCGGTGGCGTCAGTTCTTAGTGGAGTTATTGAAGTAACTAGATATTACTTACTACGCTTGGGCTTGCCGTCCTTGAGCATCATCGCCCAGATGACGAAGAGAAAAAACATACTGCCGATGTAGAGATATAGGTAGAATACTTCATAGAAAGAGGGTGGTATGTATGAGGAAATCACCTCGGCCATTGGAAATGCTATTCCCATTACTACAATGAGTTTTCCATAAAGCGCACTGAGTGTCGTTGCCAGCGCATACCTTGATAAAGAAATATGAATCAATTACTTCAAAATATTCGACTGCCATTGCGATATCGGTTTTTACAAGTAATTCCGAAAATGTCGGGGAAGAAATTACAACTTCGTAATGTCCGCCTGAGCACGCAAAAAATATCCGGATCTAGGAGACTATATCGTCGATCTGACGTTTGGAATAAGCATCAGGTGATTCGTACATCAACAGCGTTTTTTTCTGTCAGCCACTTGAAGCAAGTACCTCTGAGTAGCGTTAAGTATATGTTAATTTGTATCAAGCAGATTGTCGACTGCAGTCAAATTGATGTTGGCTTGGATTCTGTGACCAATTGTAACCCAGTCAGGTAAAGGACTGCACATTATGCCAAGAACTTTTTTTTGGCTGCAAATTGGAATCTATAAGAGATTAAGTCAATTTTTGTAGAAAAATGAAAAGCCCATACAAAGCTCAGCGGTAGCAGTTCTTTTTTTAGTTGAAAGAAAAATTAAATACACTGTCACGCATGTCCCCATAAATAAAAAACTATTGGCTCAATTGCTGCCAATCCAACGCGTTGTCATTTTGTACTCCCTAAAGTGGTCCGTAATTGCTGTATTAGAAGTTCACGTGTGGATAGCGTGATACCAAGCCGTTTTTGACAAAACACCGTCTTTTAGACGCCCCTGATTTTTATACATGGCTTTAAATGACGTTTGGTTATATTCTCGAAGTTTAACTGAAATTCAAGAGGAGTTCTTGCTGATTTAAAAAAATATTGCCTCATTTATACATGGTCGTTATCAATGACAGATGAGCAATATAGAAATCCGATGCAAGTGATTTTAACTAATCAATAGTAATTGAGTCAATCAGCGTATACGTACTTGTGGCAATAATAAGTGGAAGTATTGGCAGGTAATAAGTATTGGCAGGAAGCTGCAAGTGAGAGGTACAACAATTCAAATTGTACCTCAAACTGCTACATTGGTATCTCCCTGTTAATAAGTTCTAATTAGACATTTTGTTGAATTGATTGTTAGAAAAATATACGAGTCGCATGCCATGAAACTCGGTTTGTATCCAAGAAATATCAATTTTTCAAAAAAAACCATCCAGATGAAATTGTAAATACCAAATTACCAAATCTAAGTACTCTGTACCTACTTAGTTTTAACTATGCCATATATGGAATTAGATTACACCTCAGTCTTGTCCTATATAACGTCTTGATAGAATAGTTACGAGTTAATTAAATTGGGACACTGAAATGCCTTGACTGAAGGTGTTCGAATTCCTCAACTTGAAGCACTTGTACGTTGTGAATAAAGCCGTTAGCACTCCTTAACTTGACGCGGTCTCAAGTTAGAGCATAAGAACCCCTCATATTGAGGCGCAACGTCTCGAGTTGAGGCATTTCATGTACTAATTTTAAAACTTTTAATATTTGTTTTTTCTCTGCGTGTATAATCGTTCGCATGTGTAGAAAAGGCAATGAAGAAAAGGCAATGGAGAAAAGGCAAATGAATATGAGACTCAGCTTGGAATTAAACCATCCCAACCCATTTTGGTCGTACTACTTTGATTTTCGTTTTATCGATTTTCATCGCAATAAACTATACAAGTTGCCATTGCTTGTAGGCTTTTTGCCAGAATCATCATATTTTTAACATCTCAAAGAACTTCAACTTACGCGCCCAAATGTCGATTCAATGGTTCTTCGACAACGTCGATGAATCTGGCTGTGGGGTAACATACTGCTGGTATTGGTCTGGCTGGACAGGGAATCGCCAGGGCAAACTGGCCAACCGGACGATTATTCCGGGATGGTGAACCACTGCTGTGTCGGGAGAGGGTCTCTGGGGATACTATTACTGCTGTTGGGGAGGCTGGTGATGGAAGAGCACCTGGAAGACCTGGCCAACTGTAAGCAATGTCCCAATAGCAATTATAAAATGATGATTTATTTGTGAAGTATTAATAGTATCAAAGCATTATTAGTAAAGAAAATACAAAGCGGAGAATCCGCACGGTTAGACCTAGGAAAAAATGATTATTTTCGGGCTCATTTATTATGGTGTCGTGGTTTTGATTCAAATATGATGAACTTCAGAGATATCCCACTGTAAAGCAATGGAATGCCTGAATTTAAGGCATGTATGTCTCAAATGAAAACGTCCAATGACCTAAACGCGGGCCGTTGACATCCTCAAATTAAAGACTGTAAATCTCAAGTTGAGACAATCGTCCGCCTTACATTGAGATGTACGAGAGGTGGATTTTGAAGGGTAAACTCAGGCATTTGCTCGATTAGATTGAGATACTGCAATGCCTAGATTACAGCACACCATGATCGTTAAATGAAGAACGTACACCGTCATCAGAGGAGTTCGTACATATCAACTGGGGAAACTCGTACGTCCTAACTAAAGTATCTTATAGTAGACGGGAGAGACGAAAGAAAGTATCGATATACATCGAAATTATCGACAACCGTAAAACCGAAACCGACGCGCCAATAGTACAGTCAGCACGGCGGAAAAAGGAAATGCGCGTGCGCAGCACGCGCCACCGGACTCGTCAAGTAAACGCATACGAACGCCTCAAATTAAGATGTACGAACACCTCAAGTGCCAACAATCGGCAATAGTTTGAAAAACTCAGAATATTCTCAGAGTTTGCAGTACCAAAATGATGTGAATCTTCGACGAATTCAAAATCGAACTATTGAATGACCGGAATTATCCCGGTTTCCCTAATATTTTAGTCGTTAATCTAACTGTATTTCCCATCTATCATTGTACATTCACGAATTTATCAGGCCAATTTTATTTGCAAATGTCAACAAAATAGGCGCTGTAAAAATATCTAGGAATCAACGTTGAAAATTCAAGCAAAAATTTTTAACAGCATACGACCACTCAAATTTCCAATTGAACTTTTGTGCTTCAAAATGATATATTTTACAGAGATAATTTTCATTCGGAATACAAAGTGTAATTTTAAACGCTGACATTTATACGCAAGCATACGTACACAACATGGCAAGCTCATATTCCGTCATGTTCGTCATTTGCCCGGTCCGATCCCTTGAAATGAAAAGGTTAACCATGTAATTCTTTTTCCTTTCTAGAGGTTAGTTTCTAGAAGAAAGAAAATGATATCTGGATATCACATGGGCCTTTTCGTAGACCATTTTATGATATTTACTGGTGTTTGAATTTATTCGAGTGACCGGAATACATAAATTTAAATGGAGTTAGATTATCTCCAAATGTGAGTGTCAATTGGAATACCCCACTGGGTCGAATTTCTTTTCCGGGATGTTCACGTTTATCTTATCACATCGCCCATTCAAATCAATTTTAATTCGATTCATGGATCTCCTATAACAACGTCATTATTAACACTATCGGATTGATTTTGGGCGGAAACTGAGAGAAATCGGTACCATCATTATTACTCCGACAACTAGTAAAAAGTCAACGTCTAATCGTCCCTAACAATTCACAACAAGTCTTATGTTGGTTGTTCCTTGAACAAAAGGATGCTCAGGTGCACATGGATGTGTGCATGCAATAAGTAAAAACTGAAGAACTAGTCGAGAGAAGAGCGAGGGGAAGTAGAGAAGACTAGCTCATCTCAGACGTGAGCTTTTTGAAATAATCACGTAGTTTTACAAAAAAGCGGCTCTACCCTCGGGAATCGGGACTAAAAAGTGGTGGGAGCAAACGAGGGGAAGGGGTTGATTCAGCGGCTGAGTGGCGTTCACTCATTGTATGCAAGGAGACTTGCAACCCCCATTCTCGGGGTACTTCTTCTTGTGACTTTCTTTTTTTTTCAAGGGTTATTTTTCTTTTTTCATCTACTTCAATCCACCTTCACTTGTAAAATTCCCGTTCGTGTTGCTCCCCGTTGTTATTGTCCACTGGTGTGACAGGGTAATTCGGTTAACTAACCGACTAGCCGTTTTATCTTGATACCAGTGGGGTAAAACATTCCTGATTGGCCAGTCTTCTCATCAAGATCCTTAATTATGCGAAAAATTTCATTTTGTACTCTACCTTACCAATGTAAAGCAAGATATATATCTAGTAGTTAATTTCGTCGTAAATGAGACGAAGAATGTAATTATTTTGAACATACTGTTCACTGGGATTTCACTCAGACATTTGAAATTGAGGTATAGCTCTATATGGCCCTCATTTCCCTCACTTTGAAGTATTTCACAGCGCTATTTGCTATTCAGGCTATGCATATTTGTCATGAGCTACTAAAGTATAATCAAGAGAAATTAGAGTGAAAATAGGAATTATAGCATCATTAGTTGGAGATGTTTTGCGAACTTCATGACATAGATAACTTACAGGAATATTGTCGAATGCTACAAACAGACTTTCATTTGTGTGCCACGAAGTTTTCAGCAAACTAGTCCATTCCTATCCGCACAAGAGAGTTCAACGGAATCAAAATGAGGATTTTCAATTGATAAGGATTTTACTGAAATATTGGGAGAAGCAATGGGCCCAATGGGCCACTTTTTGCTACGAGAAAGCATGTGTAACTACGGCCTTACTTATAAAGAATCACATTTTACTGCATTCGTGATTTTCAGAGAGCGGTCAGATCTAAGTGGTTTTGTGACGGTATTGATATGGAGAATAATTTGTTAAAGAGATGTCTAATAATCCCACTCTATTTACACCAAAATTGGTGGGGATGTGTATGTGTATTACTGACTAACGCCTTTTGATAAGCGTCTTGGGAGTATATGTGTTTTATTTACTTCCTTCTCATGTGTACTCCCCGCAGTAGTTGCTCTTGAGCATTCCCTCAGGAAGTACTGGACACCCACTCGTGCCGCTGGGGCTGACTTTCGTAATTTCTAAGGACAGGGTAAATCTACCGGAATCCCTATGCTACGATGGGGGCGCTTATCAAAGACACTCGTCCCCCTCCCCGTGGATGCAGTCAAAAATCATGGCAACCAATTTCTTGCCAATCGATTACGCCATTGGATTTCCCCACCACACAATTGAAGCGCTCTCACCTAACTTAGAGCTGGTTAGATTTCAGGTAGAATTGCTCCAGTACTTCTTAGCAATCACACTGGAAATATGGAAAATTACGCAACTTCGGAACGTTTCAAAACTGTGAAACGATTAATACCCCGCCTGTATTTTCGATTGCGATTGAATTAGAGTTTGGATGTGTGTGTGTATGACCGCTGGTCGAAGGACCGAGAGAATTTGACGATAGTCCGGTTCATGCGAGTGTCCCTTTAGCAAGTGTAATTAGTTTCCCGAAAAAGTAAAATAAAGTCTACTATCTAAATTTGGTATTAACTTTTACTGACTACCCTGACACCGATGAAAATAACACTCAGACGAAATCCCTTACAAAATTGACATCTCGGAAATGAAATCTCAAAACCCAATTCTCCAGAAAGAATAAACCTACTATTCTCATGGATAATTAAATTCTCAATAACAAATTTGATATAACATAGAGAATCCCGTGTTAATGAGGGAAGTAACGCTTCAAGAATTGAGTATTATCTAGCTAAAGGACCTAAGCAAATTATGAAAAAAGCAGATGTAGTACAGCTATGTAACATTGATGGATCAATAAGATAGTTTCAAGTCCAACTTTAATAACAAGTCAATAAGCTAGTCAATGTAAATCTGGTAAGTATCGTCTCCCTCAATTTATAATTCCAGAATCCTTAATTTATAAACAATTCGTGAATCAACGTTGTCAGTTGTATTTGCAGCAGGAGCAGAGCCCTGACGAGAACCTGCAATGGATCAAAATGTATGCAATTTTAACAGCAGTTAACTAGAATAAAAAAAAAATGTTTCCCGAGGTCGGTTCATAATCATCAGTTTAACATTAACTTTTCATTTATAATTAGGTGATAACGAAACCGTTTAGTGCAATAGAGAGTGTAATCGAATCGGCAATTGCATAGCATTGATATTGAAAAAAAAACTAATCTTGAATAGAAATTACAGATTGGATTCGCCGTGTGGCGCTATTGGAACACACTCATTTATCTGACTTATTCCCCGTTTTTGTATTTGGGGTACAAAAATTTCACCTGAGTGACGTTTCCTTAATGAGCATTTTCACACCCCATATGCGTCTACATTAACTAACAAATATATAAACGTCACTCGGTAAGCCTGTCGATCACAGTAACACCACGAGTCCACATCACAGACTGATCCGTTGTCATTCATTCTCACTGCACTGACATTTATGAAGCCTATGTGCGCTCAAATTGTCTAATGGGTCATCTGATTTAACAGCGACATATCACTCTGTGGAGAATCTGAATTTTTCTAGATACCGTTGGCATGTACGAGAGGGTGTTCTGTGATGTGTTCCATATCCGGGAGAGGAAGTAAATGGAGTTTTCGAATGATTCTGGATACCAATTGATTTCGCCAGGGAGGTTTTATCGGTATTGAAGGGGAAATGCGTTTTGCTGAACGACGAGACGTTTATTATCGGCATTTCCGGGGAATGGACTGAAATGTTTTGCATGGTTTCTCACAGGTTTCTCTCTGGAAAATGTAATATACACTTTTCATGATGAAAGGGTGACTATATACGAAAGAAACAACATACTTGATTTTCGTATATTTGCTGCTTGTTTCAAGAATATAATATTACTGAATTGTAGGATGTTCTATACATAAATCTATGCTAAAATTGTAAAATACCCGCAAATCATGTACAATTAGGTTAATTATTTAAGTTTGAAAAATACGAAATTGCATTTCATGGACTCAACGATTTTTGGGTTGTATGAAAAAATAGCCGATGAAAAAATGACCTGTGAACAAATAGCCGCAGAAAAAATAGCTTATAGAAAAAATAGCCGCAGAAAAAATTGCTTATAGAAAAAATAGCCGAAGAAAAAATAGCCGAAGAAAAAATAGCCGAAGAAAAAATGGCCGAAAGAAAAAATAGCCGAAGAAAAAATAGCTTATGGAAAAAATAGACCATGGAAAAAAAGATTTTGGACAAAAAAGACTCGGAAAACAAAGACATCGAGAACATTATGTCCAGGGTGCCAAAAATGTTCTCCCCCAACGTGGGCCGCCCCACTCGGGTGTCGTTTTTACATCGCGATGGTGGGGCTGGTTACAGAAACCCCCATTCGGAGTTCCCATGTTCGGGGGCGGCTATTTTTTCTTCGGCTATTTTTTCTATAAGCTATTTTTTCTTCGGCTATTTTTTCTATAAGCTGTTTTTTCTGCGGCTATTTTTTCATAGGTCATTTTTTCATCGGCTATTTTTTCTGCCAACCGATTTTTGCGTCTGATTGGGAATACCAAATACATTTCCCAACTTATGATTTGCATCCAACAGTTACTTTGCAGATAGTCCAAGTGCATTTCATTGGGATTAATAATTTCAATAGTTTATAAGTTAAAAAAAAATATAATGATCTCCAACAAAATGAAAGCAATTGAATGTTTAAGATATTTGGTGGATTTTACAAAAAACCAAACTGCAAATGGTCGAAATGTAGAAAATCTAACTAGTGGGTGAGATGTATTTGTGCCCTCAGTGAGGACACAATGCAAACTTCCCGATTTGGTAACTCGAGTTTGCGAGATGATGTATGTTTCAAAAATTTACGAGACTTCTCACTTGAGTCTTGACTGAATTTGTTTTTCATTTCTCTACATGTCGCTGCCTTTTATAATTTTTTCCGTAATCAAGAGATAACTCCCCCTTCCACGAGAAGGCCATTTACTTCTCACTAAAGCCTTTGAGTCTCTTTGAAGCATTTTAAACCCACGAATACACAACAACTACGTTGAAGAAGTTTAATAAGTCCGTGTCTCCGGCTTCACGTTCCTGGCAGCATTGATACACAAAAATAATATACAAGTCTTATGTTCTGAGTCGGTCCACGTATACTTTTAGAGATCAATTGTTGCGATCGCCGTCGCCATCTAGTCTCCATTGATGCACTCATCATATGAATTATTTTTTTTTCGACATTGCTGCTACGTTCAGCTCGTGCCGAAAACTTACTCTTCGTTAACTATTAAACGAAAAGTAACTATTTCGGCACTCGTAGAACGTAACATCACTGTCAAAAACTATCGTTCGACACACGTGCGATAGGGTGTTTCAGCTCGTGCGATTGGCAGCGCTCGGCTTCGCCTCGCGCGGCCAACTTCGCACTCGTGAACACCCCATCGCACTTATATCGAAATATACTATTCTAACGGCCCTACCTCTAATTATGTGCATTATGGGCAAAAGTCCAAAAATATTAAATGTGGATCTTTATATGAGGAACAACTTATGTTAACAAATTTTTGCCCTAACTCCAACTGTTTACGAGATATAGCGTTATGAACAATTGAAATTTGAAATTCTGAACCAATCTCCATCAAAAACTAAGCATAGCTCAGTTACATGAAGACGCGTCGATTGAGAGCTCGATGGCTTCCATCGTGGTATCCATTCGTGAGAAATCGTTGACCAAAATTTAGGGCACATACATAGAAACATACACACACACACACACATACACACAGACAGTCGGGGCTTTGGCGTGTATTTCTTTGAGTCGGTGTCGTGCGGACGCATGTCTACCGCTCCCTACGAATTACAAATTTCAAACCTACCGTGCTCCTAGTACATTGAAATTTTAAATCGAGTAAAAGTTTTGGCACAAAAGTGTCAAATCTAAAAAACCTCAAAATTCCCTTGGCTCCCAAAAGGAAAGCTAAAACGAGTCCTCCGATGGAAGACCCAAAAAAAACAAAAAAAAACCGTTATGAAACGGTCAAACAGCGCGAGCTCTGAACCAGCCCGCCCCAACAATCCTCCGAACTCTTCTGATGGGCCTCAAGACGCTCAAAAAAAAACAGTGCCTCCAATCATCGTTGAAAACGACAAATTGGAGACCAAAAAGTTAATAAATTTCCTGCAAGTCAATTCCTCGGATAAAAACTTCAGGATGAAGTTTAATGGAAGTACCACGATCGTCCACCTACAAACGACCGAGGATTACAACAAAATCGCAAGTATCCTGAAAACGCAAAACCTTAATTTTTTCACCTACGGCCTTAAAAGTGAAAGACCGAAGAAATTTATGTTGAAAGGGCTTCCCAGCAGTTTCTCGGAAGCCGAAGTTCAAGCCGAATTATCAAATCAAGGCATTAACGTACTTTCCGTTCGCCAGTTCGTGAAAGTAAATAAAGACGGAAATATTAAAGAAAACAGGCCTCTCCCGATCTTCACAATCACGGTTGGCCCTGAAGTAACCTTGAGCAGCTTTGCTGTTATTAAAACTATTTTCTATCACACATACAAGATAGAAAAATTTGTGAAATCCGAGCAACCGACCCAGTGTTTCAGGTGCCAACGGTTCGGCCATGCAAGCCAACACTGCAACCTGAACCCCAGATGTGTAAAGTGTGCATCAAATCATGACGTCAAAGCCTGCACTTCGAAAACTCTCAAGTACGCGAACTGCGGACTAGCCCACACGGCCAGCTATAGAGAGTGTTACATGCGCCTAAAATTCATGGAAACTCAGAAAAAACGAGCTCAATCGGCCAGGCCCAGCATAGCGCCATTGGAATTGCCCACTACACCTCACTCGGCCACGATCCAGAATCTGGAAAGGACCATCCAGTCCCTCAAGTCTCCTGCAGTCCCAGTGCCAACTCCGAGTTCTACTGCCAACACGTCCAGGCCCACCTACGCTTCCTTCTTCCCGACGGTGGAAACCTCGAGAAGGAATCTTATCGCACCCACTGCTGAACCTAGGACCATCCCAATGGAAACACATGTTCCTGAATCTCATTTAAGTAGAACTATAAACTATGTAATTACAGCAAAGCAAGTCCTTGACGAGCTAACAACCCTTAGAATTCCCGAAATCCTTTCAGAGCTAAAAGAGATGAGCTCTAAACTCCAAACAGCCCTTACACCAATTGATAGGATCACAATCATCGTATCCTATGTCCACCTGTTCTTACCCTCCTCAAACACACCTACGATTCCCCAGCAAACATAACCAACATATTAGCAATTAATATTTTTGCGCTCAAGCCTAATCTGGACGAGTTATTACACATCGTCCACAGAAATAACATCAAAATTTGTCTGATTTCAGAGACTAAGTTAAACAGCGAAACGAAGAAAATTAACTTCCCAGACTTCTCGTTGATCAGGGAAGACAGAACGGCCAAAGCAGGTGGTGGTGTTGCGGTGGCGATCCACAAAACCTTGTCACATAGAACTCTTCCGCATGATCTCCTGTCGCTCACCGAATACGTGGGAGTAGAGGTCCAAGTAAACAATAAAAAAACGAAGATCTACTCGATCTACAATCCACCGGATGTCTCAATAGATACAAACCTATTGAGGCATCTACTTTCCGATAGTACTCCAACAATTATTGTTGGAGACTTAAATGCGAAGGACACTGCTTGGACCTCTGCTAGGCCAAACGAATCAGGTAAGATTCTCTCAAATTTTTTGACGGAACAAAAAATTAATCTGCTCTTTTCAGACGTTCCCACACACTACCCTCATAATTCAAACACTCCTAGTACTATTGACCTTTTATTAACAAACAACATCTCTATCATTAAAAATTTCACCACACTTTCCGAATCCCCATCCGATCACCTACCATTGTTTTTCTCCCTATTTGGCAGACCAACCTCACCAGAACCATCAAAAATTTTAAACTACGCAAAAACCGACTGGAATAAGTTCAAGGATATCTTAAATGATGAGATTTCTACACCAAACCCTACTTGTAACAACACTGAAGCAATAGATCAACACATAACACATTTCACCCAAGTCATTCAAACAGCCCTGGATTCCTCCACTCCCAAACGCTCAACCAAATCCACCCACACTCCTATCCCACCCGAAATAGCCTCATTAATAAAGCTAAAACATTACATTAGGTCAAGATGGCAAAAAACCCGGAATCGCTACCTTAAATCCGAACTCAATCAGCTGATAAAAGAAATCAGACTTAAATTAACCGAATGGAAACAATCATCTTGGGACAACAAACTCAGAAACATAAACTTAAAAGATCACTCTATTTGGCGCGTAGCAAAATATTTTAATAACACCGCTAAAAGAAAAATCCCCACACTAAAGTCAAACAACACACTCGACACAGAAGACCACGACAAGGCAAATACACTCTGCATACACTACGCAACAATACACGAAATATCGGCCTCCCGAGGCAACAAATCTTTTGAACAACAAGTCACAGGTCATGTGAGAAAAACTATCCTCAAAGCCCGTATCGAAACTCCCATTAAATCCCTTACGAATCCCCGTGAAATCACTTCCGCTATCAAAAAACTAAAAAATAAATCTGCCCCGGGTGTGGATAATATTCCCAATATAGCACTAAAAAACCTCCCAATTAAAGCAATAAGTTTACTAACAAAGATATACAATGCATGCCTCCTCGGACAATATTTCCCGGAACTCTGGAAAGGAGCGGTGGTCATTCCGATTCTAAAGCCCGGTGAGCTATAGGCCTATTAGCCTCCTACCGGTATTGGCTAAACTCTTTGAGCGAATAATTTTAGCTCGTCTCAAAAAACCCATAGAAGAGTTACAACTAATGCCTATCAATCAATTTGGTTTTCAAGCAGAACACTCGACCTGCCACCAGCTGGTTAGAATTACGAATGATATAAAATCCGCGAAAGACCGGAAAGAAGATACCGTTCTTCTTCTCCTGGACAGCGAGAAGGCCTTTGATTCTGTTTGGCCCACCGGCCTTATATATAAACTCGAAGGATTAAATGTCCCTAAATATCTATGTAAAATTTTACTCGGATATATCCGAGTTCGAGTCGAAACTTCGCTTTCGGATAAAATAGAAATTGTCGCGGGAGTCTCACAAGGGTCTATTCTCTCGCCTGTTTTATTCAACTTGTACATTACTTCTGTTTTTAGCAGAATTCCGAGAAATGTATCCATTGCAGGCTATGCTGATGACATTGCTTTGTACTCAGCTAGCAAATCGATCAACAAAGCTATTAGAAGAATAGAAAATGCTGCTTCTCTCACAATCAGTGAATTAACGAAATGGAAAATTCAAGTGAATGCTGCTAAAACAGAAGCAATCTTATTTAGTAGCTCCAAGGCCAAGCCGATTTTAACTATTCGTAGCGATAAGATCACGCCGACCGACTCTGTAAAGTATTTAGGCTTACACATCGATTTCAAACTCCTGTGGTAAAAGCATATATCTGAAATCAAGGTCAAGACTAAAGTTATCCTAGTAAGATTGTATAATTTGCTAAAATCACCCGCGCTCAGTCAATCCCTCAAACTTACTCTCTACAAAGGGTTAATTAGGCCCATTATCACCTACGGTTGTCCTGCCTGGCACAATGCAGCGAAAATACACTTGAATCATCTTCAAGTGATTCAAAATAAATTCCTACGAATAACAGGAAATTTTAAAAGAAGAACGACTATTGTGGAAATACACGAAACGCTCGGCATGACAACTATAGGCGAATGTATCGATAGAATAAAGGAGACATTTAAATTTAAGCTACAATCCCATCCTAATCCCCAGCTCCAAAACATCAATATTGACATAAAATCCAATTGGTCCCGCTGACCACCTGTTTTGTCTCACCTTTCCATATATCCTTTTCTCTCCCGCCCCTCATGCACCCATTACTTATAAGGTTTTTTAGAAGTCATTTTTCCTTATATCGAGTCATCATGTAAATAATCACAAATATCTGTAATAATGAAAAATTAGGTTACACTTCTTTCAAATTAGATATAAAGCCAACGGCTGGTGATCTAGATCGTAGCATTTAAGATATTAATACTGTATATAGTATGTATATATGACAAATGTTAATAAGCAATTTTCAAGTCAAGCTTTGGCGTAGTGGTAGAGTATCTGCCTAGTACTCCGAAGGTCCTAGGTTCGCGCCCGGCCGCCGGAGAATATTTTTTCAAAATATTTTCTCATGGATTCGGACCGATGCAGGAACTTCCGTGTGTGTTATCGGCGGTACCCATAAAATGAGACCGCCCGGCCGAGCGGGAACCTAACCCGACGCAGGGGGGGGGGCGGGTTCCATCATAGGCGTCGGCCATCGTAGCACAGGGGTGTCTGGAGGTTTACCCTGTGTTTAGAAATACGATGGCCTAAAAATGGCGAAAGTCGGCCCCAGCCGCATGGGTGGGCGTCCGGTACGCCCCCTGAAGGAATGCTTACACGGCCGCTGCCGGGGGCGTAGAAATGAGATCGACGGAGGAAAAAAAAACACACACAGAGACATTGACTCACAATTTTTCGAGGATCATTTTGGTACCCTTAAGACACCAGTTACAGGCCGAAATGAAAAAGTTCGATTTCGGGGTGATGACAATAACTTCCCTATCGGAAAGTTAATAAAGAGTTGCGAAAAATTGAACCATAAAGAACTTTTGAAAATTGTGCAAAAGTTTAAAAAGTTAACATTGCTAACTTGACACCTGTAAGTTGCGTCTACATATAAGACATTCCTGAAGACCGTATAATACACTCCGATTCCAATGTTCCGTTCTCTGCAGTGTAGGTTAACACTTCTCATATAATCCGACATAGGGGAGGCGGGCATTGTACCGATAGGCTAAGGCAAACCATAAATATTTCCAACTTCTAATTCAAATAAGCACCAATGAACTATTGAATTAGCTTCATTGAACCCTTTTCTACAATATATTGCAAAACCAAGAATTGTTTAGTACTCAAAATACTTAAATATGCAATGTATTAAAAATTTACGATTTATCGGTACTGCGCGCAGTGGTGTGGTGTACCGATAATGTCGTTTTTAGTACCGATAAGTTGGTAATTTCTTTGGTTAGGCGCTTCTCCCACGAGGTGTTTAATAAATAACGTTTTGTCAACTGTATTTATCACTTAATCATATCAAATACAAAAAGCCCAACGCATTTATTTTTAAAATAATGATTAGAATCTTTGGTAACCTTACTTTACTTTGCCCGGCCCGCCCGGCCGCTCACTCATTCACCGGTCTCAGCTGCCACTCGACCGGCAGCACCGGCAGTACTACACACCAAGTTATCGGTACATCACACACTGACATATCGGACCTACACACACACGCGGACTGTTGATAAATAATGAATAAACGGGATGTGGGTATGACCCTCTACGGGTCGAACCCATAGCTTCCCGATCGTTCCGCCGCATATGTTATATCACACGGAGAGAAAAATATACTTCGGCCCAACAATTTCATTTTTCAGAGTAATAGGCATTCTTAAAAAGGGAAATTTCGTCGCTGCATTTAATCTCTGACAATTACAATTAAATGTAATCATGTGACTCGCTTAACTCCAAACAATTATATGACAACTGACCTGGGTTGAACATTATTTTTATTTATTTTTATTAATTTGAAAATAAAAAATTAATTAATTCGGGATTCTTAATTATTACTGTACAAATTCACCTAAGATCCTCTGTCTTATAAGTATCACGTAGAGTTATGTGATTAACATCATTGGTAGTTAATTAATGTCACTTGGGTTTCACTAAAACAATAAAGTTCATTTTTTTATAATTATCTATTTCTCTGAAACATGGTAATATTGGGCCGACGTATATTTTTCCCTCAGTGCAACAATTTCCGTCCATGTCTCAAATCAAATTAAATATTAAATATTAAATAAAAATATAATTCTTAATATGAAGTAGTTAGATAAACAATACAATTTGTTGATAATAATCAACTATGGATGTTGGCAAAAAAGTTATGGAACGTCAAATGTGTATTTTTACGTGTGGAACGACTTGCATTACACCCTTTGTTTCGTATCTCGAACCATATGAATATTCTTGCGATAGAGCGATCTAAACAATTGAATTTGTTATTAACTATTAACTATCGGTGTTAGCAAAAAAGTTATACATAATGAACTGTGTTTTTGTGTGTCGAACAACGTTCATTGACTAATTTGTTTCGTATCTTCAACAGTTCTTATGATGCAGCGAAATAAACAATCCTTTTTGTTAATAACAATTGACTATAACTGTTAGAAAAAAAGTCAATAAACATCAAATGTGTGTTTTTATGTGTGGAACGACTTTCATTAGACACTTTGTTTTGTATCTCCAACAGTACTTGCGATAGAGTGATATAAATAATTGAATTTGTTGATAACAATTGAACAAATCGGTTTTCAGACCTGGAGACCACTGAAACGCGTCAATTAAAAAATAAAAAAAGGAAATCCCTCCGGTGGTTCCGCCGGAAACGTAAACAAAGTTTCGGCGTACACACATACACACACACATACAGAACCCCTTCGGAAATCACTTCAGGATGATGCAAAACGTCGAGAAACGTGAAAACTTCATCGATCTGGCACTTTTCATTTTCGGGGTGATTACAACAACTTCCCTAGATCGGGAATTTAATAATTAATTCACCGGCAGAGATTTCCCAAAAAAGTGGACGCCCAACGATAGATTAATGAATTGCGCGTTGACATTTCATAATTTTTTGCCAATTGGTAGTGACTAAAAATGTTAAAAAGCTTAAATTCTAGACGCAAATTCTTACATCGAAATCACGTCAAATGTGCTCGCCCATATTTTATCGGCTTTGAACGATTATAATTTTGAAATTATCATGGATACTAGGTAACGGTGTACCATGCTTCCAGTTGCGCAAAAAAATAGTAATTTATGTCATAAGGTTGAAATCCGACGTTTTTCCAGACTCAACTGGACAAACTGTGGTTGAGTCCGGTGCACGAGGCATGAGGCGGGGTACGAGGCGCAGCCGAGTACACCCGAATCATGCTGAGTGCTTCGGACGAAAGCCAGTCGGAGGGGCGGGCGGAGCCCCCCCCCCTCCCCCCATTCAGCGAAACACATAAATAAAAAGATACATCAATCATAATAGTTTTTAATTTGTTACTTTGATATGAACAACAAAACTTACTCATTTTCTAAACATAAATATATATTTTCAAGTAATAAAAAAATATATATTCCGTAAATATGTAACAGTATAAAAACTATAATAGTACTAGTTTGCAACTATTTAAAAATAGAAACTAATCAACACCGAAACATTTTCCCTTTTGGCTATTTTGATACTTGAATGGAAATCAAGTTTGCAACTTTTCTTATCATATCATTCAAGAACTAATAACTAGAATATAATTCATCTTTTTTTTTAACAAAAAAAAACGCAATCGTACTATCTAAAAGTAGACATTTTTAGTTCAGCCCTTACTTCCTGAGTTAGAGTTTAACGTAGTTTTTAGAGGCAGTAATTAGTTTTTAGAGATCATTCATAGACTATGGATCGAAATATAGGTGATCATCTTTTTTCAGTAGTCATCTCTTTCTAAAGTTTGATCAAGGGACTGTAGAAGTGGCAGCGGGGCCCCCCACCGCATGCGCATTTCCCTTCAATGCGGTGACTATAGACACAATGCGTTACAGTAGACATGATACTATAGACCCAAGCAGTTACTGTAGTCGCGATGCTACAGACACAACGCGTACCTCAAACAGCCGGCAATGCATTGCACCACTAAAAATGAGGAAAAACATCAGTTTACCTCCGGAAAACCAACTGAAAAAAGGCCTGAAATGGGCATGAGTGAGGAAAAACCCATTTCAAGTTTTGAGTGACAATCAAACCGGGAAAAAGCGCCCAACTTATTTATACTGTATGTCAAAAACTATTACTCGGATCGACTTGAAATTTCAGGACAATTTTCTCAACATGTAGAATTGTATGAGGCAATTAAAAAAATCGATCTTTTGAAACCGTGAAACCCCTGTAACCCCTTAAGAAGTTCCCACCTCTACCCAACATTGGTTCGGGCCTATGGCCCCACATTTGTATATATATATGGTTCAAATTGAATTTTCAGATTAGTTCTAACAACTCTTCTCTGACTAGTATCACCTAGCAAACTTCTATACCTATCTTATGTTTAACTATTAGCTTTGAGTGCAATACACTCAAACTTAGCATCAAACATTGACTCATCTCCTCAAATCAAACTGTTCAATATTCGTAATAAACGGAAATCATCGTGAATCCGTGAGTGATTTACTCATAGACCCAAGTCTCCTAGTATTCACCTGTCACATCCTCACTCCTTCCACTCATCATAAATATAAACACATTCCGAAGCTAACTGCACAAAGAACCTAATCGGGGTGCAGTGGTTTCGTGTGACCACACTGTATATCATACAAAACACCATATATTCATAAAATAAATAATAAAACAAAATCGTACAGCTTCCCGATTGCCCGTCTATTTTGGACACAGTTAAAATGCGACTGTGCTCGTGTCAGTGGTAATGGATTTCATCAGCTTTGAATATTAATAATAGAAAAAAAGGGAAGTTATTCTGAGAAACGTTGTACAGGATGTGATGGTAACAAACATGGTGGTACCTGAGAAGATAACATACATTCAACCTATATGTGTACACATATGCTTATTTATGTTTGCTGAGTGGCACATGACATTTTTCGCAATTATTTACTGTCTATTGAATTCCGGTAACTAGATTGGAAATCTATCACCTTGCCTTATGTAGGTCATTTCAGCAATAATCAGCATACTATTGGACGTTTCAATTATCATTCGCGATAGAGAAAAAAAAGTTCGTTTTAATTTTGCTATTTGACTCATGAGACCTGCAACAATTGATTTATTCAGGCAGTTTTTTAAATGGCATTTTACAGACAGCATTTGTGGGGAATCAAAAATTACATGAGAGACTCTTTATAATACATAATTACGGGAATTTACTTCCTGATCTGGGGAAGTTACTGTTATCACCCTGCGAATCAAAGGAGAATTGCTCAAGATATGTTTCTCGACGTGTCACGTCATCTTGACAAGTTTTCGAAGACATGTATGTATGTACGTACGCGGGTGTGTACGTATATCTGGTCCAAAACTTCGTTTGAAGTAGTATAAACGCTCTCCAACAGGGTCATTGAGTGATCATAAAAATTTATTTTTAAAACCTCACGGGAAATCAGTTTTTTTTATTGAACATTTTTTTTACGAATTGTAATAATTTTATGTGTATGAATTACTCGATTATTCCAATTATTTTTATTTATTACTCAAATGCTATGTCTCGTTTGAGTAACGTCCTTTTATGTGTGTCAACTCTTATTTTGTCTAGAAACCATTCATTCACGAAATAATTGATTTTTAGGGAAATCGTGCTATTCCAATTCTTCAATTTTTACAGGAAAGTTGTTGGTTAGGTCCGTGAAATAGCATACCCATATACACTTTATCAAAACATTCCTACGTTTTCGTGTCCTTTTCACATGAAAAAAGTCTCGTGATTCAAGTACGGAAATCGAGATTCAAAAGCAGCCGCGTATCCTCCACCACCGCGGCGTTGCCACATCTACTTGGCACGCAATTTCCAAACAATGAATACCATAAATCATTTACTCAACTAAAATACCAAACCATCGGAAAATTCTCTTGTTGTTCATAAATTACTGTTATTTTTTTCCTGTTTTTTGCAGTTTTTTTCAGATTTTCATCTTGGATGCTTCGTGATGAATGAAAAAAAAAGTGGTTGGCCCATAAGGCTATGGGTTATTTCACTGATATTGATTAATTCATATCAAACATACTAAACCATCAATCAACTCAAAATGTTATCAGGAGGTTTCTATTAATATTAAATTTCATAAAAAATTTATTTCACATTTCAATCTTGGAGTTCGGTTCTACTTTAACGGCTCCGACTTTACGACTTTATGAAGTTTTTCCTGATTATCGCCATCCCTGAGAGAAGTGTGACTGCAAGAACACGATTTTTAACTTCCCGATAGGGAAGTTATAGTAATCACCCCGAAATCGAACTTTTTCGGTTCGGCCTGTAACTAGGGTTTTAAGTATACCAAAATGATCTCCAACGAATTCTGAACAAATGTCTGTGTGTGTGTGTGTGTCTGTATGTGTGTGCACAAAAGTTTGATCCTAGGTTTCTCGCGAACGAATGAAGCTATTGAGGTTTTCAAGGTCGCAATCGAAACATCTCCATGCAGAATCGAGGGGATTAGATTTTGGATCAAATTGATGCACTATATAGATTGTTATTAACAATTTCAATTGTATATAACGTTCTACTACCCAAACTATGAAAGTTGGCGAAAAATTTCTGAGAGAAAAGTTATTCCTCATGCAACAGTACACATTTTATATAGTATAACATTTTTTTTCTAATTTGCATAATTAAGGACGTATGGGCGTTTGAAAATTATGTATCTAATAAGTGAAACAATGAAGCTATGCCGGCCATTAGGGTCTGAATCGGAGTGTTCTAATGTAACTCGGAGAGGATTAGATTTTGAATGCAATTGACCGTATATATATATTGTTATGAACGATTCCAATTGTTTATAACGCTCTATGGCGAAAATCGTATTAGCTAGCGGAATGATCACTGCACAATAGTTGTTCCGCATGCAAAAATACATATTTTATGTTGAATGACTTTTTTCCGTAATTCGCATATTTAAGGAGGTATGGCCGTTTAACCAATTACGTACATGATATGAGAAGAAAGAACGTAGCTGTTCATAATGTCTCAATGAACCAATGACAAAACCGAATCATTATGTCCTTTTTTTCGAATGATACTGGTAAGCTTGTATATAAAACTAGTGTAATTCCATTTTTCAATTGCTAGAATTGAACTCGGATTTTTGATATCGTCGTTGCGTTTGCTCATCACCATGGTTGCGTTCCCATGCTGTGCTTAAATACCAAATCGGAAAGTTTTGCTTGTGCCCTGCATGGGGCACACACATTTGTACACCACTAGTTTTTAATAGTTATGAGGAATTTCAAATGTTTCAAAAGTTCTAGGACGAGGATCGTTAATGATATGAAAAAAGATATGCATTTTGCTCTTTTGCATCGATGCCTTATAAGGAGAAACAATCTAGAAGTTAGTGGCTTATCATACTCACGTCCCATTAATTAATTTGGCACCATTATCTGTCAGCTGACACTCTTGCTTGAAAATTGTTGCATTATTTTATTGCTTTATAAATATGTATTTTTTCATCTTTTTGCTTCCGAATGGAAGCATTGCGATTGGTCAATTTTCACTTTCGCTAATTATGCTTGTAATCTATATATAATGGTTTGAAACGTAAAAATACGAAGTTTGAGCATAGTGTCTGTATGGATCAATTGTTTTCGAAAATCTTCACTTACCAAATTTAACATACAACGGACTAAATTTTGAGAATAAAATCTGAAAAAATTACCAATTATTGGTATTGAGTGCATATAGCTGTGCGCGCAATTTTAGTGAAATCTGTCTGTAAGTTTCTTAGAAATCGACTTTTGTTGTTTTTGCTTCGATCGCTCATATCTTAGAAACTAATGGATATTTTTTAATTTCTTTTTTATCAAAATGCGCGTCTCAACGAGATTCAGGGGATCGTTGAAGAACATCTAGTAGGTTGCTCACAAGAAATTGGAGATATTTCAATTTTTCTGTTTGTTACAGTTTTCTTTGCTTCTTGCTTTTGTACGCACGCTAGCGTCCGCAAAAATTGAGATAAACTGAACTTGGAATTTGGAACAAAGGTTCCGTTTGTTGTGATGAAGAACCCTATTGAATGGGCATTTGATCGTATCATTAGTTTTCTAGATTTGAATTTTTTTATTTTCACGGTTTTTATTTTATTTCTCGAAAATTATTCAACCGATTTTGTTGTTTTTTTTTAAAAATGTAGCCTTAACGAGATCTATGAACTGGTTCAACAGCATTGAGAGAATTACTTTGGGTAATATGAGATATTCCTGTTTTTGCTTCCGTTCGCCTGGAAAAACATTTTTCAATACTAGAACATTTTCATTTTGTGTGCAATTGGACCATTCGGAAGCTTACCACTACTGAAATTGGGGGAAATAAAAAAAAAGGTGACATATTGGACACATTCGAATGGGGGGACCCGAGGACCGCCTGCTTGTTTAATGTGACATCTGAACGAACGGACAAACGGAGTTTAATAGCCCAAGAAATATTGTTGAAAAAATTGAAATAACGGTTATTATAAAACATAATGAGAAATGGCGTGTACTTGCAGTACGGCCAAGGAATTTCATTATTTCTCAGTTGCTTTGAAGTTTATAGATCAGCCGAATACAATTCGGTTTCAGTGTTGGCATCCAAGTCATTAAATGTGGAATGGAACACTGTTCCATTCTAGTACATATTTGTTTCTTAAAACGCCACTCTCATCTGGCCAAGATGGGGAATATGCATATTCTAGAAGCCGAAACCCGTCTTTTTTCCTTTTCCTAAACCAAATTGTATCTACGGAAAATCATTCATTCCAATGAAAAATTTCTCTAAACTTCGGTCAAATTAGAGAGCTCGCGACTCGTCAATTAAACGTGAATGACTTGGAATCGTTTTCTGAACAGTTATCGCCGTATCCTTTTGGCTCTATTTCTTCGATCAGTATAAAAAGTCTTTAATAATCCATCATGTCCGTGAGTGTAACGCAGCTTTGTTCTTTGGTTTTTATGGCCATGTCGCTCTGGTTTTTTGACAAACCTGGCTTTTGGGATACTCACTTACAAGCTTATTGAATGGGCTTGAAAATTACACCTGCTTTGTCCAATCTGGTTCATTTTTCGTTGACTTATGCCAGTTTTAATCAGAATTTTTTTTTTTTTTTAGTTACACTTTGATGCGATTATGCATATGTGGCGACCCTCCCACGGTGCCGATGGAAACCGAATTCTTCCCAAACTGTACAGCATTCACTTAGTTTGACCCAATAAATGCAATGCCTACCAGACTTTACATCGCTTGGGTCAATCTACAATTGAAGGAAAACCACGGAAAACCTCCATTTGTACAGCCGTTTCTTTGACGAAACTCCCGTTCGACTATGAATCCCTATGAACTCGAAGGCTGGACGATTCCACTCTACTATACCAATCGGAGAGTCCCCAAGCGGGGACTCGATCCATGGACCTCGTGTGCCAAAGGCCAGCGCTCTAACCACTCCGCCATAGCCGTCGGTTAATCAGAAATTGAATTTAGGGTTCATTGAAAATCTCAACTTTGGTTGGATTTTTTAATAGTTTTTAATAATCTCAATAATGATATATAAGTCGTGAGCGTCTAACGACTATAACAAGTCCAGAGTCGCCTCTAAGATCCATTGGAGTTGATGCGTCGATAACAACAAACAGAAAAAAAAGGATATATATAGAGAAATTTGAAGCACATTTTATATCCTTCATAATGATATATGAGACGTGTAATTCCATTATTTTTTTAATGTTGTGGGAGTTTCCATTTTTTCTATTATCTCACGCTTTGAAAATGAGTTTTACGCCTATTATCGCAGTTTCAGTCCTAATGAGTTGGGATATATTATAAACCAATTAAAAAATCTCAACGAGATTTTACATTGGATATACATTATTTTTCAATTGCCAACCTAGATCAATTTGTATGAGTACAAGATTTCATGTTTTTGATTCTTTTGGTCTAAAATAGCTCGATTCACTGTTTTTCGCCTTAAAAAAATATATTTCATAAATATATATCCATGCTTCGTTGGAAATATAAGTATCTTCAACCTCACCCTCAATTCATTCAATTATGAGTGATTATCATGCACTTATAGGGGTTTTTTAAGCATGATGAATCAACTTTTATGATTTTATTCTTGATTCAATATGAATGGAATCGTTCTTCGATTATTAGTTAAGAACCTGGAACTACGCATATGCCGCTTTGAAGAAGAATTTTTACTTAACAGATCGTTCATATTATATACTGCATGAATTCGGAATCAAATCACTGGTTCTCTAATTCTTTAATTTTTCTATTAATCACACATTGTGCTCTGTTATGACACCAAGGAAACTGGCGAGCGCGCGTCCTCCCTAGTTTTGTAAAAAATGGACTGAAAAAGTTAGGCTCACATGATCCAAAATAATTTCAAATAAAACAAAAGATTCATTATTCCGTAATGAAGGGCTGATACATTTCTTTTACACAAATTTACAGTGATTTCCAAATTGTTGAAGTATTGCTCAAAATCCATTCACAAATTAGCAAAAAAAACTTTAGTTTAAAAAAGTCAGGTTTAAGGGATTCTAAATGATGTGAAACGTAAAGGCTTGATTACCCCACAGACGTGTTGGTATATCTTTTTTTCACGGATGTGCATTTTCGCTAACAGAATACCAATTTGCCAAATTTCAAGGCGATGAAACTTTTTTTTAAAGTTGTATCCTTCACAACATGGCGTGGAAGACCACCTCAAAGCTCGGAGGATTAACTTGAAACATGTCAAAGAATAAATAATCCATTCTGGTGACTGTACCATTGGGAAGTTTGGAAAGTCGTTCTTCATGAAGCGAAACGTTGTAGTTTTTAAACTCGTTCTTCTTAAAGCGAAGGTTGGGCAAGACGGGAACTGGGGCATAATGGGACGCGTGGGTGAACTAGGACGTGACGAATTATAGCACACGCCACACCTCATTGATGAATGGGTGAATTGAATCAGAACATGAGCAGAGGGTAAAATGTTACTTACTCGTTAGGTTTTTGCGCCCTTTTGGTAATGGCGGCAAGTACTGGTGAGTCTGGACTATCTCTACCCGCCTCGAGTGCAGCAGCTTCAGCCTCCTCCTCTTCACGTAACTCCTCGGATGCCTCTTCTGGTATTGTGCCACAGATATCATCCAATGGTGGAAAATTCTCATCCACGTCAACTGCATTGTCCTCAAGATTATTCTCAACAATTGAATTTGAATTATCTGTAGGACGTGCTACTTCCTCAATGTCTGAATCAATGCCCTAAAAAGGCAAACAAACTTCACTGCACAACAGGACAAAACTCATTAAAAAGTTAACACAACTTGAACTTTTAATTAAATTTATATTAATTCAGCCGCGAAATAGCGAAGCGAGATCAATCGATTTCTCGTGCAGGGCTGAGTTCTTCGATCATTTTCGCTCCGGTTTCGAGATAGTCTTGCAGGTGTAATTCTTCATTTATTCCTATGAGAATTGCAAAGAGAAAACGCTCACTTTGTTTTCTATTTTTCTATTTTTCGGAAATTTTAAATATGGGGGATTCTACGCTATATCGATAAAAGAAAAGCTCTACTTTTCATGTTTGTCAATTTTTGAAATATCGTAGTTAGGGGTTATTTTTATTTATATAGGGTTATTTTTATTTATATAGGGTTATTTTAGGTCGCTGTATAACTGCCTGGGTCTTTACCGACCGCTCTGGACTTATTATAGTCGTTAGATGCTCACGAGTGTTTCCTCTGTAACTCGAAGTTCCGGGTGTTATTCGTTCACAGTGACGGTAGGATCATTCGATTGTGAACACTTTTCGGTACACGTTTTGGAACTTTTGGAGGTGGAACTGTTAACTTTTTTCGGCTCATGAGTTCGAATCCAGCGACGTGACGAAAATTCTTTTTTGAAAAAATTTTCGCTCAAAGCTGGATTCAAACCCATGATCCTAGGATCGATTTGGAGTAGGCAGAGCACTTTAGCCCACTACGCCAAACCGGCCCCTAGTTAGGGGTTAGAAATAGGATATTCCGAAGGAAAAAAAAATTATTTTTCCAAAAGTTACACCTCTTGAAAGTTTGGGAGTTGTTTACCTCTGACGAGACAGTTTCTATAAAAATGAGAGGATGTCTTATGAAGTATGTTACACAACATAGTTTTTTCTCAGAATTTTCGCATCGTGCCCCCCTTTGCCGTGCGTAAACAAATTGCTTGAAAGTTAACTTTTTCACATCAAAAAAATTATTTCATGTCAATTGAACCTTTCCCAACATACAAGTGGTTTTGCATTTTTTTGCTCCAATGCATATGTCCCGAGATATTAAATTTCAAAGAATTGCTATTTTTTGCAACCCTCAAACTTTCGAATGGCGTCACTTTTGCAAAAGAATTTTCCATTTTTTTGCTCCCGAATGGAAGCATTGTCGAGGGTCCACTTTCACATTTTTTAATTTCATGTGGAAATGATCTAGAATGGTCTGAAACGTAAAATGTCTGTGAACATCTCATTTTTGGCACCTCGATTTACTAATTTGAACAATTGAACGGGTAAAATTGATTTTAAAAATCTAAAATTCTCTCCAATAATTGGTATTGAGTCCCTCTTGCACTGTACCAAATTTCAGCTCGATCGAAGCATAAGTTTTTGAGAAAACTTGATTCATTTTTTTTTGGTTTTTGCTCCATATCTCCTTCAATATAAGAGGGAATCAAAAAACGCATATGCGTCCGTAGAAAGTCTACGAGTTATTTCAACTTTTGTGTTTTTCACTTTGGTATCTATATGTGCAAGTGCTTTGGATTTTTGAAAATTTTCATTATTTTCTCAGATATCTAATTTTTACTAGAAATTCATTTTATTCAATATTAGAAAAACTAATGAACGGATTTTGATTTTTTTTTTTCGAAAGATTTGTCTCAATGGTATCTATGGAATGCAATTGAGAAATATAAGGCTGGACTCATAAAGATTCGAGTTATTCCAATTTTTCTGGTTAACATGCAAAATTTTTGTTCGCACGTCCCCTCCTACAGTTCTTGTCATAGAGACTTGAACTCCTGTTCAAGATACAGTTCTTGTCATAGAGACTATCCCATTTGGTACCATTTCAAAGCCGGTACCATTCGGAAGCATACCACCAATGAAATGGGTGGAAATAAAAAGGCAAAGTTAAACGAAATAAAAATAGCCGTTATGCATTCGAATGTGGGCATTCGATGACCGTCTGCTTGTTTCTCTTCGGAATGTGTTATATCGAACTCCTAACTACGATATCTGGAAAATTGACAAAGATAAAAATAGACTTTTTTCTTATCGATATAGCGTGGAATGCCCCATTTTCATACACTGATAGAAAAAATCTCTGACACTAAAAATCCATTCTCTTGGGACAAGAGAATTATTTCCGAATGCTCAAATCTGAGCAGTATTTGTACCTCGTGCCGTCTATTATAATTCTTATGTTTTACGATAGTTAGATATTGGAGAATGAGTATGTTATATATCAGTTTATCGAATGTCTCTTTCTAAAATTGTAGTTTTGTTATTAATTCAAATTTTCCCTTTTTTCTGTATAAACTTAGCACATGTCGATATAGGACGTATTAAGCGCGTGATGTAAAGTTCGGGTAACATTTGGAACTCATTCGAACATCCTCATGTGGAGGATTTCCCACCAAATTGGAGAATTTGGCTTTTGCAAAGAAAATCTCTTGTCTCAAGAGAATGGATTCTTGGTGTCAGAGATTTTTTCTATCATTGTAGGAAAAAAAATTGGCAGGTGCAAAACTTGGTAGGAACAAGAACATTTTTCGGTTTATCACTTTGCTACATATATCATCCAAAGTTGTAAACATGGTAGCCGGACTTGAGAAAAAGGAAGAATAGATACGACGAATATTTTTCAAAAAGAAATACTTTCGGTGAATATACTTCGGATATACTGTTCGGTATTGGAACCGAGAAATTCGAGATATTAGTTTCTCATGCGGTTGCAAATAATGTCATAACTGTCCCGACTTTTCGGACACCGTCACGCCTGTTTTTCCTTCCTAAATTTCTTCTTCCGTCAAACCTCCTCATAATAGAAGAGTCCTAAATTTCCTTGGCATTCGAATATCGGCAGGAGTCTCACATATGCAGTCATAAAATGCAACAATCAATCCTTGTTCATTCCACTTCCAGAGAAAATGGAAGAGTTACGGGACAAGAAAATATGTGCCCTCTCAAATTTTAACGTATTTTGAACGGACTCCTTCCGTGTAGGAAAATTTTGAATTTTCCACCAATGAACCTTCTTCCAGAATGAGACTCGAGCGTATTTTTCCCGAAAATTTAGGAGTTTCTAGTTACCATCGAAATCGTGAACAAAGAAGACCATTTGCTCTTTCGGAAATATTGAGTTCATATTCCAAGCTTTACAATTAACTTTCAATTCTGTTATTTTTATCTCGACACATTCACTGCATTCAAGTTATTTCGTGTAATCAATTCGCATTTTACTTTATGTTATTACAAATCGGTTTTTAGGACAAATTGTGTTACGCATAATAGATTGCTTTTTACTCATTCATTTTATTCCGTCACCTACATGTTACGTCGGCTTACGTTTCCGTAATAACCGTTTGGGACCATCAACGTGCGAATTGCAGCATACATGAGAATTTACGACCCTCAAGGAAAAGGCCCTCTCAGTATCAGAGGCCCCTGCGTTGTTTATCCCAAACATATACTTTAGTCATCGTCGTATGCAATAAGAGGGTGAAATCCAGTTGAATATTTAATTAGATAACAGCTCATATGTGAGGCCAATATTGCTTCTTATTGTTCTTCAGTTTCATCAACCTCACAAACGCTATCATTGTTCACAAAATGTTCTATACCATAAATAGCAGCAAAATGTAATTTTTCGCTGACACTTACAATATTTTCGAAACGTCCATTACACGCCCAAGGGGGACGCTGACGAAATGAGAACAGTCATTTTGGGAATGTGGAAGCATATTCTTATGGATTGTATCATGGTCCAAAGAGGCTCGAAGAAGATTCAAATAATGAATTTTCAGTTTCAAAACTGCATCAAAAAAATCAAAAGAGCATCTATTATGTAATTGTAATTGAATATAATCCCCCTGAAATCATTATCTCGTTTCGTATGTATGTAACGCGTTTCATCCCATCGTATGTAACAATTTTTTCAGCCCATGTAAACTCTTCTGCCACAACTATAGAGTACAAAAAAATGCCAGGTACGTGAACCACTCATTTTCAAATTATTTGGGGTAGAAAATATTAATTAAAAAAAAATTTCTGTGACAAAAATACACTCATTAATTGAAGTACTCCGTTACTCCCTTCATTCTCAAACAACTCTTAATTGTTATTCAGAGTGTAAATTTACCTGTGCAAAATCCATATAATAAGAATCACGGGAGTCTGAGCTGCCACGGCGTAGCCGTAGGCTGAGGTCGGGTGAGCTTTCACCCATCGTATTTCTTATCTCCCACTTCCACCCCCTCCCCTCTCCCTTCTCTCTATAACAATCGACTGGCCCCTCTCTATTCTTCACCACCTCCAGTAACCCAATATCTGCTTTGTATCTTTCTGTCTCTTAACGACCGATGTACCCTTGGAATTCTAAAGAGTACATATCCTCCGACTTTGTCGATTGTACAAAACAATCGCCCTTGAACATCGTATCATCCTCACCCTTCGACTTGTACTCTATTCTATCTCAACTCCTTCAATTTTTCGCTTAAACATACGAAGGAATGTTCCCATGTATGTTCCTCTCGATCGGTGCAGTTTTTCTAGATTTCAACAGCGTATTGAATTTGAGTTCTGCCAGCTACAGGTGAATCGATTTTTCGTGTTTCAATAAGTAGAATTGGTGAGGCTATCATCGGCCTAGCCGTATTCCACGGCAATCCTCGTATTTTACACCATGGAACCCGAAATTATTACACTGTAATTTCGGCATGCTCGTGGGAATGAATCGCGACTACTGTAGAACTCAGTCGAGCCCTGCGGCGACCTCTCCCTCTCCGTCTCCCTGGAATAATATACCGAAAATAATAATACCTGATTCTGCTCAATGGTAAAGAATGGTGGGGCATAATGGGATGTTCTGTAGTCTCTACTTTGTCTTTCTACATTATGCCCCACTCTTCTCTGAGTTGGATAAAACAACAACAACGTGGATGGATTCGAGAGGAGTGTGTTCCCATTGCATAAGGTCTGGAAGAGATTAGAAGGGATGAAAAATTAATGGGTGAACAAAAAATTTGTTTCATACACAATTTAGAGTCGCTCCAATAATTCTATAGTGAGGTGGCAAAACAAGGTAGTGAATTTACTTACAGACTCGTTTTTTATGCATATCTCAAATGTAAGGAGTATTGGGAAAAACTTCGTGAGGAACTCTGTGTAGAAACCATTAAATTCTACAGAGAAATGTGTACGAAGATTATCCTGATTCCTGTAGAAGTTATATATAGAAGAGATACCTCATGAAAAACCAAGGTCACCGCTAAATGTGGTTGCCTCATTTTACCAATGAACAATGTTACTTACTCAATTCATGTAGGAAGGCTGTGCTTGGATCAATACTAATTATGTTTTATTTTTAGTATAGAAAAATGGGTTTATGAAAATGATTATTAAGCAGAGCGTTCAGTTGAATTGAATAGATCCACGAATTGAATCCAATCAGTAACGAAGTGGTCGATCGTACCAAGCCGATTATTTTAGATTCATACTTCATTGCTATATATTTCATAATCTAAGGGAGATAGCGAAATTTTTATGATTACCCATTTTTACCCTCAAATGCTATATAAAAAATATTGATATCAATAGATCACCATCTTCCTTAGATTTCAAGATATTTCTCACTGAAGTAATGAGAATGAAAGGTGACTCGATACTGTTAGACACATCTCTGCCGAAATCGGGTTTCGAGTTTACTTAAATCCGGAATGGAGTAAACGGCACCATTTGTCGTCAATGTGTCTTTATGCAGTATACTTGAAAGACAGACATTATAGACTCAATTTAAAGCTCATGTAAAAGTGATGTAAGGATATTTCAAATGTGGCTTGAAAAAAGTTAAAGATAAATCCACAGTGATGCTAATGTATTGGTATTTTGTTTTCCACAATACATATCGGGGAGTAGATGAAGAATATATGTATGCATCATAGAGTGAGTCAACTTGAAACCAAACAAAATAGTTCTCACATACAAAAATGACATAACTACGCTTCAGTTAATTCAACAATTAGCATCCTTGGTCCATGCATGTACTACAATCAAGCTACGAAAAATGGGTCAAACTCTACCCATAAAACGATCCCCACCCTATGTATGAGGACATAGAACTTCTTCCATTTCACTTGGAGAACAATAAAATTGGTATTTACAGAGACAAGGATAATGGGAAAAACAGTATTTGGGTGACGAAGTGCTGGAAATATCGATCTGGAAATGGAGACCGATTTATTCCGTAGCATTCAATTGGTCTTGAAATGAGTCAGAGTGGCTATAATTATTCGTTTTATCGGAACGACCCAGAAACTCTTGAACGTACAAAAGGGAGAACAAAATATAAAGCCAAGACAAAATGAAAAGGGACAAAAGGCAGATGAATAATTGAGAAAAGAAGAAAAATGCGTACTCACCAGTTTTATCTCATTTTTTTGGATTCGAAACGTGAATATTTTTCTGAGTTTGTGAGGCGAAAGTTTACTTTCTCGACACACCCTCGCACGTACTGTACGTCATCAGTAGTAAAGAAAAACTAGACACGAGGTGGATGCACAGAGGGGATGCAGGCTGAAGTCACGATCTGGAACCATCTCACCCTCTTTTCCCCACCCCTTTTGGCGTGTGTGTGCCAACTTTGCCGCCTCTACCCTACCCGTCGTTATCTATCTCTATATCGCTGTCTCTCTTACTCCCTTCCAATGGCGATTCAATGGTAGTAAAAGTAGTGTAGTACAACTCCACTAGTACAATGACGTTCAAGTGTCTGGGTCGGCATTTGTGTGTACATACGAGGCTGTGTTACCCCGATTCATTCTACCCTCCGCGATTGACCAATCACCCACACCGTAGATCTCGAAATAGCGCAACAATTCGGCTTTTCTCTCGGGTATGAATGGCGCCGTATTTTTAGAAGTATTTCGGTATTTCTAAAATTTTCAAGAATTTTTAAATTGATTAATTGGTAAATTCAACATTTAGGTTCCACGCCCGAAAATTTGACACTCTCGTTCACCGGATCAATCGTATACGTGAGAGAGAAGAGAGGTATTCGCACCCCCGAAGGGCGGCGCGTCACACGAGTCATCGACATCCCGAGAGCACCGAGGCTGGAATGACCCGGGCGTCACGACGCCAGCGCCGCTCACAACCCCCTCCCGCCACAGTTTTTTTTCGTCCTCGGGTCATCCCCACCAAGAGTATTCTGGCTTACCGAGGGGTTTCGGAGGCTGTGACATTCCGGATGAGAACGAAAGGAATCCAAAAGTTTTTGGGGTGTTTGGGGTAGGAAAAAGGCCAATTCAAGGAAGAAATTCTAGATATGTTCGTAGATTTCACCGGAACATTCAACGGAATAAGCTTTCAGATTTTATCCTATATTTATCCAGAACTTTTTCAGGATTCCTCTATTCTTTGATACTCTAAATCAATCTTCAATTGATAATTACTTTTCGTCAGGACATTAATATTTACCTTTTCTAATCTCGAGTTGCATTCCTTTTATGTTCAACTTCAAATGGTTTCGAAATTATTTTGAACAGGCCGGGGTTATGTGGGTCCGTATGTTCACGCAAAGTTTTTGCCTCAGAAATCGATATATTTTGGAGTATGTTATATTTTATTAGATTTCCGTTAAAATCAGATTCACAGTTATTTTGAATCAAGTTCAGCGCTTTGAAGAAAAATTATAAAAAACATTGTTCATCTGAATGAAAAATCTAGCAAAAACAGCTGAATTCTCATTTGTTCGCGACGTATTTGACTTAATTTCGCATTTCAAGAAAATCTTTGAAACAAAATTTCTTTGCCGGAAATTACAACGCAGCAAATTCTTTATAGCCCCGGCGAGTCCCCCTGATTGAGCTCTAGTTATGCTTTTTCTTCGATATCCTGATAGGAGAAGTTATAGTACTGACCTCGCTAATAACGAATGATATATCAACGAAATTTGCACTTGTTTCGACGATGGATATATTCTCAGCATGTTTTTGATTAGAGGTGTGTGCGTGTAGCGCAAATTCTCGAAACACGTACAATTTAGTACGATTGGGCACGAACTAATAATGCGATGGTGGCCCTTCAAGCAGGGCTGGAATGTCGGCTTAGAGCTTACCCGACTAGAAATTCAGATAAGGGTCAAGTAAGGCCTTGACCAGGGTGCCGTATTCTGCACATACGCAGGCCGGATAGGGGTGAAACGCTGTGTCACGGCCGGGCCTTGTCATGTCTGACAAAAGAAGGGCCGCATGAGTATTACAAGTTCAGGGCTGGATGAGAACAACAATTTGAGGGCCGGATGAGGCTAAGAACTTCAGGGCTGGGAGAAGATAGCGAGGTTAAGGCCGGGAGAGAATGTCCCCCTCAATAAGAAATAGAAAAAAATCATCATTTAGTCCACTTTATTGATTTAATGCTGTTAGTGAACATTAGTTTCATAGGTCCGTGAACCTGGCACCCGACTTTGTCCGATTTAAATGAAAATCGAGATTCAGATAGATCCCGAGCCACAGAGGGTTGTACCACTTTTTTTTTGTTTGTACCTCGAAATTTAACCATGTAATTCATTTGGTAAAGACAGGTTTTAACTTTTTTGCACTAGCAAATTAACTCTCAGCGGATTCTTATGTAAAATCCTTTGTACCTGATTGTACCACTCGAATTTTTTGGTTTCCAGCAAAATTGAGCCAGTTAATCAATTTGCAAATACCGTTTGCAAAAAATTTGCATTTTCGAAAAAAGTGAAACACAGTCCGCTTCAGAATCGTTTGTACCCGATTGTACCACTCGAATTTTTTGGTTTCGAACAAAATTAAGCCCGTGACTCAATTTGCAGATACCGTTTGCAAAAAATTTGCATTTTCGAAAAAAGTGAAATTGCAGTCCGCTTCAGAATCGTTTGTAGCCGATTGTACCACTCGATTTTTTCAGTTTCGAAAAAAATAAGCCAGTGACTCAATTTGCAAATACCGTTTGCAAAAAATTTGCATTTTCGAAAAAAGTGAAATTGCAGTTCGCTTCAGAATCGTGTGTACCCGATTGTACCACTCGAATTTTTTGGTTTTGAACAAAATTCAGCCAGTTAATCAATTTGCCAATACCGTTTGCAAAAAATTTGCATTTTCGAAAAAAGTGAAATTGCAGTCCGCTTCAGAATCGTTTGTACCCGATTGTACCACTCGAATTTTTCAGCTTCGAAAAAAATAAGCCAGTGACTCAATTTGCAAATACCGTTTGCAAAAAATTTGCATTTTCGAAAAAAGTGAAATTGCAGTCCGCTTCAGAATCGTTTGTACACAAGTTAATCAAGTGATACACTGAGTAACAGCCTGGTGGAATAAGATCACGGACCCGATCTGACGTTTCCAACGTCGGGAAAAATCTTATTTCGAACCTGGGTGTGTCGAAATAAACGGTAGGAAACGGCCAGTCGGAACCGATCAGGGATACCATTTCCTTAAATCGACAGTAGTGCCTTATCCAAATCTAATAGGAATCATCGTTACTTTTGCGCAAATACAGACAGTCTCACAAACTTTCGAATAAATAGATTTCATACGTTATATCAATAAACAAAAATAATCAATCAAACATTACGAACTCCACAATTTCTAAAAAAAAAGTGGAAGAAAGTGTCCTGAATAAAGTAACCATAAGGACTTAACAACTCAGCTGGTGGCAAAATACAAGGGACAACTAAGGATCCACGCAAGATAAAATCTGTATCCTATAAACATTCCAAAAAGTAAGAGCAAAAATTATTACATCATTGTTCAATTTATCTATTAGTATTGCAATAGTCATAATGAATTGCATAACCATTAAATGAACTGTTTCAAACCTCTAAACCTGATTTAGTTAAATGGAATTTGGTTCAATCTTTAAAAAGTTATGTAATAGTGGATTTTCATTTAGCTACAAAAGATAGGAAACAAATAAAAAAAAACATACAACCAACAGTGTAAAAATTAAAATCTACATTTTTAGCACGTGAGCTTATGAAATTTGAGAAACCTCACATGTCATGCCACGGGAGACACTCTCCAGACATAACAGCTAAAAAATTTGGCGCGGTCGGTAGGACACTACTGAGTTCCCAAAGTTTCTTACTAGTGTACCGAAAAAATTTCAACTTTGGATGAAAAGTATTAATACTTTATCAAAGTAAACATCATTAATAAATTTTTCATTTTTCCTTTGCGATTCAGTTTGCGTTTGCATAAAAATTTTCATTTCAAGTAAACTTTCTACAGATAAGTTTGCATCTCCGATTCAAAAAAAAAAAGACACAAACCTTCGAAATTAACAAAATGACGGATCCTACATTTGTCAATATTAGCTTCTCAGGAGATTCAAGCACCACAACTCATACTAGTACAACACATGAAGATTATGTCAAAGCCCGCGATATTGCATCTAGTATACCGATATTCTCTGGTAGAGAAGAGCATTGTTCACTCGACGAGTTTGAATATGCATTAAGATCTAACCTAGCTTCTATTCCAACAGAAAATGGTAAAAAACAAGAATATATACGAAAGATTCTTAAACGTCCTTTACCCCCTGCAAAATTTGGCAGAGGACATTTTGACCAATTTAATTAAAAGATTTAGAGGTTCGTATGATTTTACCTATTATGTGAATAGGATCAAGGGGTTGCTTAAACTTCAAACAGCACCTTTGGAATGTTTCTTGGAACGATTAGCAGCATTGCTTCAACTGCGATTAGGCCCCGTTAGGAAAGAATCTGAAACCAAGAAGAATTCCTATGAAGATCTTTTGAATAAAGAAGCTATCAAACATTTTAAAGAATATGCCCCACCAAGCGTCAAAGACAGTGTTAGAAGGAGAAAACCAGAAAAAGTTACTGATGTTCTAACCCAATTAGAAACTGACGTATTCCGGGAGTCCATTCCTGTACCAGCAATTGAGATAGCCGATAATGCTCAGTACCGTTATATCGCTGAATACCCTTCGATTCCATTATGCTCAGATCCATCATTCTCATCGAGCTCATATGGAACCCCCCAACAGTTCCAACGTCCGAAACCATATTACCACAATCAGGCTCAATATGGAACTCCAACACCTTCAGCGAATAATTATAAATACCATAATTATCAGATTCAAAGAACTCCAGATTCATCGCGTGACATAGTTACCGCACTGCTGAACGAATATTTACCGCCGCACCAAAATCCGGAACAACAAAGACATCAAAGTAGGAGAACGTCAATGGGACCACGAAGATCACCTTCGGTACCTCCACCAGAACCACCCTATGGAAACCTAAATTTTGCACAACAACCGCGGGATTTTTACCACGATTGTCCCCCATCATCAAGATTTGTGTTTGAAGAGCCCGATCAATATCCAGAACATCCAACCGGTGATCAAATCGTAGCTCTGGCAAATATATTGGCGACAACTCAGAAAGGATCTTCTCACTCATACCAGAAAGCCACAAAGGATTCCTCACATCTAACAGAAATTAAAAAGATGTTAGAATCAACAACAAATCAGCTTCAACAATTAGCACTAAGCATGACAGAAACGAGAAATCAACAAATTGTGACGAACAATCATTCTCAACCAATCCGGGAACATTCCAGAGACCGTGAAAAGAAGACTTCATTCTATGACCCGCAGAAACCAAGGAAAAATACACAGTTCCATCCTGGCCCGTCGAAGGATTCTTTAAACGGATTGATGGCTCGACAGATGAGTGCACTGCCGAGCGACCAATCCCAGCACTCTTTTTACAGAATGTCAAGTCTCCACCGAAGACAATAGTTCCGGTACTCTGCAGAGTAACCGCGGGTCCCAAATTTCTCTAAAGGGCCCTGTGCTACAGAAATCTGGGGTCAATGCCTTAATTGACACAGGTGCCTCCATCAATCTGATTTCCTTCCAGTCTCTAACAAATGACGCAATCATCGATATCAGCGAGATCGTGGGGATAGTAGGCTTATCCAACAACTCCATGAACTCTCTAGGAACAGTTTTCCTATCAATACATCCGAAAATTCGTATAAAGTTCCATGTGATACCTCATCAGCCAGGTGGATTTGGCGCAATCATTGGAGATGAAATGTTCAACCAATTGGGAGCTCACATCTCTTTCAACACCAACACCATCTGTTTCAAACATAATCCATTGCAGCCGATCCACCTATGTCTCCCAAATCACTTCACCCAAACGAAGAGTTGCAAAATAGCAGTTATCGGAGGCGGACCTAGAATCAACTTAACTGTGAAAAAGTTAACCAAAGGGACACATAGATTCCTCATTGATGCGGGGGCGGATATAAATCTAATAAAAAGAAGCGTTATACAACCAGACGCCAAAATTGAACCACCAAGAGTTCCATTTCTCCTACGTATCACAGATAAGGCCTTGCCAACCTGCGGTTTGATACATCTTAAAATCCTGGACAGTCCTGTACCTTTTCACATAGTAGATTATAAATTACCAATTGGAGGGAGTGGACTACTTGAAGAATTTCTACTTCAAGAAAAGGTTGACATACGATATCGCCAGAGAAACATCACCACCTCTAACAGGCCTAATCTGCCGATTACTTGGTACCAATACGGGAAGCCCCATCAGACTCAGACGATACCACCAAGAGCCCGCACGGTCATCCAAATTCCTGTGGAGAACCCTACCTTACAAACGGGATACATGCCAAGGATCGACACGCCTAAAGGAGTGTTCTTGGGAGAATGTGTGGTTACCATCCAGAAAGGTGTGGCCTTTACAAGTGTAATAAACACAACCGAAGAAGCTGTCAATCTTTCCATTCCACCGGTTAAAATTGAACCTTTTATCGACATGGATGTCCCAACACAAGATGAAAAATTCTCCTGCTGCATGACACTTTCTGTGGAAGAAAAAGTACCGCTATCCGAACGAATGGCAGCAGTCCTGGAAGCACTTCCTGATCAGGACCTTAAAACATTCGAAAAACGAGCAGTAATCGGCCTGATCAGAGAATTTTCCGACATTTTCCATCTATTAGGGGATAAACTTGGAAAAGCCAAGCATTTCAGGTGCAAGATCAGAACAGTCGATAATACCCCCGTCCACAGAAAACAATATAAATATCCTCCACAACACCAAGAGGAAACCAACAAACAAATTGAAACATTGTTGGATCAAGAAATCATCAAACATTCTGAATCCCCGTATAATTCACCCCTGTGGATCATACCAAAGAAAGCTGATTCTCACGGTCACAAAAGATGGCGCATGGTGATCGATTTCAGACATGAGCGAAATTCTGTCACAACTCGGCGGAGCTCAATATTTCAGCGTTTTCGATATAGCCAGCGTATTCCACCAAAATCGCCATGGACGAAAGTGATGGTGAGAAAACTGCATTTACAGGACCGAATGGCCATTACGAATACAACAGAATGCCTTTTGGATTACAAAATTCCCCCGCTATCTTCCAAAGGATGATGGACCAATCCTTGTTAGGCCTTAAAGGAACAGAACTCTACGTTTACCTGGATGATGTTGTGGTTTATTCAGGAAATCTAGAACAATATGTAACACGTCTAAGAAACCTCTTTCACTATTTGAGGAAACATGGTCTCACCCTCCAACCAGATAAATGCAATTTTTTCCGGAAGGAGGTCTCCTATCTGGGGCATATAATCGACAAAGAAGGAATCCATCCAGATCCATCCAAAGTCAGGGCTCTAACTGAAATGCCCCGGCCCAATAACGTCCGCAGTATACGTAGATTTCTAGGTTTTAGCAATTATTACCGAAGATTCATCCAAAATTACGCAGAGACTGCTAAAGCCCTTACGGAACTATTAAAAAACGGTGTCAAGTTTGTATGGCGAGAGGACGAAGAAAATTCATTTCAGTCTCTCAAAACCGCCATAACCAAAGACTCACTACTATTTCACCCAGACATGGAAGAACCTTTTGTGAGTCACGCATCTAGCACCGAAGCAGGACTAGGAGCAATCCTGAGCCAACAAGACGAAGACGGGGATGAACACCCAGTACTATACGCTTCAATAGCTCTTAAAGACACAGAAACCAAATACACATCCATGGAATTGAATTGCCTAGCAGTTGTTTATGCATTGAACCAATTCAAACCTTTCATTTATGGCGTTTCTTTCACAGTAGTTACGAATAGTCCGCACTTAACTGGCTAAGAGACTCAAGTAATCCAACATCACGGCAAGTAAAATGGAAAACATACCTAAACGATTTCACCTTCGAAGTCCAGATTAAAAAGCAACAAAAGAACCAGCTTGCTGATGCATTCGCCGAGAACCCTTTGCAAGAGGCGAAAGAAACTGTACTAGCTGCGAGACTTAGACAAAGGAGAGCGACTGAGCTTAACACTGGATCCCGACAACCCATATCATATAGACTGAGCAGAGATTATAAATCATCAGTACCAAAGACATCGAGTAAATCTTCTACTGGTGAACCATTAACGCTAGGCGAGGAAATCATCCCGGCCCCAGCTGAAGAAGTACCACAAATATCTGGATCCACTGTTGAACCTAGCCAAAACAGTCCAACAAAATTTGTAGAAAATTTGGAACTTTCGATCGAGGGTGAACCAATAGAACTCTTAGAAGATGAAGTTTTTGAAGCAAATAACCTTGCCGATAACCACGAAACTACCATTACGGAAGCGGAAGATATCCAGATGAAATCCAGGTGCACCACGCTGAACAGACGGCTTCACCAGATGAACTGGAGGATCCACAGAAAGCACCCGAAGAACCCTCCACTGCTGACAATAATCATCCAAAATGTAACTTAGCGCCAAGATGGTCCATCATATCACAACCAAGGATAACTCGAGAGTCGTTGCTTCCAACACCAAAGCCATTCCGAAATCCTGGAGCTGAATCATCACCTAGAAAAAAAAAACGGAATTAGTTTGGATAAACAATTTTCGACTACTGAAAAAGCTGAGGAATATAAAAAGGTTAAAGATGTAAACCCTCAACAAAACCAAGAGATAATATTGGGGGACAATTCTTCAGGGGCAACACAAGCTTCACCCCAAATATCACCTTTGCTCGATCCTATATTATATGACTTACAAAGTGAAGAAGGAGCCTCAACTCCAGCCTCCCCGAGAGAAAAAGAGGACCATACTCTATAACACACCTTAATAGATAACAACATCTTAATTCCACAAGATGATTACCAAATTGCAACTACTATACGTGAGTCCAGAGATGGCCTAACCTTCGTGAGAGGAAATATTGCCCATTTCCTAGCAGCTGATGGAGAGTTCAACAAACAAAATACAAAATTACTCCGAGACTTGAATCTGGTCAATCTGGATGAAATAAGAAAAATACAACCAAAACTGGGTCAAATAATCATCACGAAAAGCGGAAAATTCAGAACCTTCACAATGATTGTCAAGCAATGGCATTTCGACAAAGTTACAACCCGAGTACTAAAGCTGTGCCTCTAGAACTTAAAATCAGCAATAGAGAAATATGATATCGCAGAATTAAAAATGATAAATCAGGGAGACGAAATCGATGGAGACATCAGAATACGTTATTTTCTCGAAAAAGAATTCCGTTCTCATCCTGTGACTATCATCCTCTGTCATGGCAGAATACGCATGCCACCAATTGCTTTGCAGCCAGAAATTATCAAGGAATGCCACGAAACACTCCCAGGAGGACACAAAGGAGTAGTTCAAATATATCATCGAGTGCGAAAGATTAGTTAAAGAATGCAGAACCTGCCAAATTGAGAAAAGATTACGGATCCAATTCAAAAACCGAATGCTCATCACTGACACACCAAGTGAATGTTTCGAAAGCCTATCAATTGATACAGTAGGACCACTTCCACGTACCAAATCAGGCAACTGTCATATCCTCATCATTCAAGATAACTTCGAAAAGCATTGCACAGCAATTCCTTTGAAAGACATCAAGGTTCACACTACAGCTTTTGCCCTGGCAACCAAGTATGTCGCCTTGTACGCTTGTCCCAAAATCATTATCTCAGACAAAGGAACCAGCTTTCTCAACAAACTTTTTTCCCAATTGAGTAAACTCCTGCGTTTTCATCATGTAACAACTTCGGGGTACAGACCTCAATCAAACGGAGCTCTTGAGAGGAGTCACCATGTGCTCGTCGAATATCTAAAAGCATTCACTGACGAAGTTCACGATTGGGACGACCTGCTCCCATTTGCAATGTTATCATATAATACGACCGTACATAGCTCAACCAACTTCACACCATTTGAACTTCTTTATGCAAAAAGGGCAAGACTCCCTACCAACATCAGTGAAAAAGATCAAGAGATAAAAACATACAATGATCACATGATAAACCTGGTCACAAAACTAGAAAAAATAGAAAAATTGGCTTATGAAAACGTCGTAGATGCTAAATTACATTCCAAAACCTTATATGACAGAAATGCTCGACCACTGAATCTAAAAATCGGGGATTTTGTGTTCGTAGAAAAGGAACCGAAATTAGGAAAACTAGATAGAGCATATACTGGTTCTTATGAGATAGTAGATATAACCGAAAAGGGAAATGTCTACCTCGACGATAGCGATGGTCATAAATTCATGAAACACCCAAATAAGTTGAAACCTGAGTAAATTCCTCAGAACTGTTAAACAAAGAAAACACCAATGTTACAAAAAGAAAAATTATGCAGCAACGAGTATCAGTTTTTGTCGACGGATCATGCTCACACAATGGCTCATATGACGCAACTGCTGGAATAGGAATATGGTTTGCAGATGATCATCCATTAAATACTTACAAAACTAGAGAAGGCATCAAGGCAACCAACATCACCGCAGAAACTTCCGCCATAATCGAAGCATGCAAGATATGTATCCGACATGGAATAACTAAGATTAAAATCCTAACTGATTCCAAATACGTTATCAATTGCATGACAGAACACATTGGAAAATGGAAAAGAAACGGATGGTTGAACGCCAAATCCAAACCCGTGGTGAACCAAGTGCTGCTAAAACAATTCGACCAGCTCATAGAGCAAATCGATGTAAAACTTGAATACATTCCTGGACACCAGGGAATCTATGGGAATGAAAGAGCTGATGAACTAGCAAAAATAGGATCAAAAATCTATAAAAAAAAAAATTAACCCTTTGCTGCCAATATCTAAAATAAAAGATTAAATAAATAAATAAATAAAATTAGTTTCAACTAATTCAATTTTTGCAGCTTTCCCACCTACATCAAGATGTGGTTAGGCAGCATTCTACTATTACCGATCTGCGGGATAGCAACTCAAGAACATGAAACTGAATCATTATACCAACAAGATTTGATCCAACACAACCCCGGGTTATATTTCGAAAAAATCGATCAGATCAGAATGATAAACAAACAATGGAAACTAGTACTAACCATTAACATGCAGATCATCTTAAGTCAGACATTACCAGGAATGGAAACAATAAAAAATTATCACAGCCATTGTTTAGAACAGCAACTCGACGATGTCTGCACACAAGTTCTCGGGAAACAAATGATGGATGACTCTCAGAAAGAATTGAGCCATATGCAACAACATCTAGCAAAAATCCTACAAGAACCTACAGAGGAACGTACCGGGTCAAGGAAAAAGCGTTCCCCACCGCTTGGATTTGTCGGGACGATCACTCGAGATTTAGTTGGAACTATGGACTACAATGATCAGGAACATTTCACAAAAGAAATCGATGAACTGTACCAAGACCAAGCGCAAATCACCCATTTGATAGGCAATTCAACACATATAATTCAAGCTGAAATCAATAATATGAAAACTGACCACGAAAAATTTCTCCAAACTATTCGAAGAGCTGAAGGTAACTTGAAACTGGCTCTATCTGCAACCAATTCTTTATTCCACGGACTCACACAATCAGAATATGTAGAAAGACTAATGGCTATTTCCACTGAAGCGAAATTTGCAGCAATCAAATTCCTAGAGACCACCCGAAAAATCAGTGATGCAGTCTCAGATGCCAAACATGGACGATTGAATCCTATATTGATAAATCACCAACAATTGACACAAGCCGTAGAAGAAATAAAGAAGATCGAACAGGATAGCGTATTTCCACTGTCCCGCACAAAGTTAGACATAGCACTGGTGAGTCAAATCAATACCATGAACACTGCATTCAATAATGGCAACTTCTTAATCATCCTGAACATTCCACTACTATCCAGAAATCAAATGGAACTTTTCAAAATGATTCCATGTCAAGTTCCACCACTGGTACCAGATTCCAAAATTATCACAGCATATGTGAAACCTAGCACAGACTATATAGCTACCTGTAAATCTCAAAACCGATACGCACAAATGAATGAAAATTACCTAAAACAGTGCATTCCCCTACAACACTGCTTGACACTGCTGTCCAAGAGGCCTACCCATAAAAAGATCAGAACCATCCCAGAGTTGCGAATACACACTACTGTTGAATACCGACATACAACCTGGTCATGAAATCTATAAAAGCTGTAACGTCAAAGTAGCCAATAATATTGAAACCCAATGGACAGAACCAAAGAGCTCCGAAGGATGGTTGTATTCAACCACCCAACCAGAGAAGTTAGAAATCAGTTGCCAAAATGAAAAAAGTGATACGATCATACTAAATGGTACAGGAACACTCCATATCCATGATAACTGTACAGCAGAAACCGCTACCACAATATTGGAAGGAAGAGGTCTAGTATAAATGCAGTTTCCCATCATCCTACGGCTGCCTAAGACAATCGATATCATCGAAATAGCACCAATACTGAAAGAAGAACGAAAACCAATTAATTTCTTGGTTAACAAACATCTAAACACCAATTTTGCCAACAGAAAACAAGGCCATGAATTTCGACAATTCACTACAAGAAGCTCTAAATCAAGTAGACCAAATCGGACTCCATCACCAAGAACAGTTTTTTTTTATCTACTCTTTCTCTATTCGTATTCACAACAAAAATTTAGACACAATAGCCTGCCATCAAGACCTAACACAACACATTCAACCAAAGACTGATGAAAACTGTCTGAAGAAGTCAACGGAATGTCAAAACCACTGCCGTCAGCGACTTCCGTCAGTCAAGGTCTCGGTCAATAACAGAAGCTGAATGATTAAAATATTTCAAACAATTCAGAAGCCTCAAAATCAATTCAAGTAATCTTGAATAATGATATCGAGCGGGGGCTCTAATGTCCAAATTGTCGACATTGAAATCTATGAAATCATTGCAATCAGTCATCAAAATAACTTATTATATATAAAATTTTTTCCTTCCATATCACTCAAACGAGTGCGACAAAGACACACAGGTCGAGCGCGAATGCCCGAATAAAGAAGAGAAGGATTATCCAACGTAGTAATATGACGCTTTATGTATGGAATTCACACGCTCGACCTGTGAACGCATTACATGACGATTCCTCTTCATCACGGTTCAAATAATATAACACACAATTCTGTTAAAAATAACTATAATATATTGTCATCCATATTTTCTATAAACATTAGAACAACAAAAGGCACTACAACTCGCATGACAGGGCAACGTTAAAATATTATTTCAAAACAAAATTCCCTGACACCGTGAAATACCAAGTGATGAAATAAGAGCACCCACATTGAAACTGCAATCAATCAAGAATCCAATTACAAAAATTGGGAAATTAAACCAAGTCAGCACTGTTTGACTATATCAAACAACAATGAACCAACCAACAAAAATTGAGAAATAATCAAATCGAGAGCACTTGCAAACGAAGCAAGCTACTTTTCCACCAATCAAACTTATTATGAAAGAACTCACTAGACTATAAAAACCACCCATATTTCCAAAAACTTCAGACTTAATCAAGTGATACACTGAGTAACAAACTGGTGGAATAAGATCACGGACTCGATCTGACATTTCCAGCCTCGGGAAAAATCTTATTTCGAACCTGGGTGTGTCGAAATAAACGGTAGAAAACGGCCAGTCGGAACCGATCAGGGATAACATTTCCTTAAATCGATAGTAGTGCCTTATCCAAATCTAAAAGGAATCATCGTTACTTTTGCGCAAATACAGACAGTCTCATGAACTTTCGAATAAATAGATTTCATACGTTATATCAATAAACAGAAATAATCTATCAAACATTACGAACTCGACAATTTCTAAAAAAAAAGTGGAAGAAAGTGTCTTGAATAAAGTAACCATAAGGGCTTAACAGCTCAGCTAGTGGCAAAATAGAAGGGACAACTAAGGATCCACGCAAGATAAAATCTGTATCCTATAAACATTCCAAAAAGTGAGAGCAAAAATTATTACATCCTTGTTCAATTTATCTATTAGTATTGCAATAGTCATAACGATTTGCATAACCATTAAATAAACTGTTTCAAACCTCTAAACCTGATTTAGTTAAATGGAATTTGGTTCAATCTTTAAAGAGTTATGTAATGGTGAATTTTTATTTAGCTACAAAAGACAGGAAACAAATAAAAAAGAAACATACAACCAATAGTGTCAAAATTAAAATCTACATTTTTAGCAAGTGAGCTTATGAAATTTGAGAAACCTCACATGTCATGATACGGGAGATACTCTCCAGACATAACAAGTGAAATTGCAGTCCGCTTCAGAATGGTTTGTACCCGATTGTACCACTCGAATTTTTGGCTTTCGAACAAAATTCAGCCAGTTAATCAATTTGCAAATACCGTTTGCACAAAATTTGGATTTTCGAAAAAAGTTAAATTGCAGTCCGCTTCAGAATCGTTTGTACCCAATTGCACCACTCGGATTTTTTGGTTTCGAACAAAATTCAGCCAGTTAATCAATCTGCAGATACCGTTTGCACAAAATTTGCATTTTCGAAAAAAGTGAAATTGCAGTCCGCTTCAGAATCGTTTGGACCCGATTGAAGCATTCGAATTTTTTGGTTTCAAACTAAATTAAGCCAGTGACTCAATTGGCAAATACCGTTTGTGAAAAATTTGCATTTTCGAAAAAAGTGAAATTGCAGTCCTCTTGAGAATCGTTTGTACCCGATTGTACCACTCGAAGTTCTTTAGTTTCCAATAAAATTTGGCTTCGGCACGCCCCCCCCCCCCCCCCCATGGTATACCCTATATATAAAGTTGTAAAAAAAATTTTATTCACTAAATTTCAAGAGAATTCATTTCATCCCTTAATATTAATTAGGAGGATGGCAAAAATTTTTTACCGCGCCAAATAAAAAGAGAGGGGGAAGGCTGAGTTTCTACCCCCTGGTCAGCGGGACTGCGACTGGCGTGTTACCCACGCGTAGAACGCTTAATTACCTTGAATTCCACTCGGCCGCCATCTCTGCCATGGGGTGGGTACTAAATTTTTTTGGAGTCACGCAAACCTCGGGACCCGGGCCTCTATAGGCGTCTGTTCTCTTTGACATTACACATGGCATCCACACGTGACGACCAAAGTTCGTGGTCCTATCCTGCGCCAGTTGTCTTCAAGTTTGTTCATAATCAAGTCGACTCAAATAACAATGATCGATCAATTGAAAACAAACACCTTTGAGCATGGTAGTGCTAAAATAATAAATGAATAAAAAAAGAAGCCTCACAGCAAATAACACGTCTGTAAATTCAATCAACATAGAGAAAAATGAAGGTGAGTTGCCGGCTACATTTTGCCTATTTAATCCAACGTTTGAAAGATAAAAGTTTGCATGCGAATTCCTTTACCTCCTCTAGATTTTGAGGTATTCATCAAAAAGTCTGCTTGTACCGGAGTTAAATATTATTAGGCTCAAAAGCCTAATACCTTTGCACTACATGAATGAAAGAATCATTGTAAATCATACATGGATCACGTTTTGAATTCCTGACAAACGGTATTTTGTAAGTTTTCTGTAAACCGTCTCATCACCGAGATAACCCTAAAATTTCTCGAAATTGATTATTTTTTATGTGTTCCAGGACACTGAGTAGAAACGACTGAGGTGATGCCACGATGGGCAAAGCTCCCTGTGACAGCTGGGTTCAAAGACTGAATTCACGGATAAAATTGTTTTCTTAACATTGTCTTGAAAAGTTAAATATCTCATTCGCAAGTTGTGTCTAGAACAAATGCAAGACTCATTTTTGTGAGGCTATTGAATTCTTGATGGAGAAGTTCGTTCGTCTTTCTCCTCTAGTCCGATTCATTATCGAGACGAACCCAAAATCCCCCATAATTGCTCTTTTTCTATTCCTTTCAGGAGTAGGGGAAGTGAGGGCGAAAAGGACAACTCAAAGAAAAGTTAAACTAAAAAATTTGATTATAATGCATTAAATCTGAGAAATGTTAAAAATGAAAAAAAAATTATACACTTTAAAAATTGGAAAAAACAATCCACAGTTGTAAATCTTCAAAATGTTGACAATTAGAATTAGAAAAACTTCAAATCTTCAAAATTGGACAAACTTTAATAATTGCGAAAATTCCAGAAGGTTTGAAAACTTGAATTAATTAACCATAAAATTAACCATTTTGGAATAAAAATAAAAAGATTTTACAAATTTCAAAAATTTTGAAAATTCAAGAAACTGCGAAAATTTGAAAGAAAACATTTAAGACCATTCTTAAGCATGAAGATTTTTTTAAGTTCTCGAGATTCTCAAAAAAGAATAAATTTGAAAAGTGCCAAAAAATAAAAACATAAAATACATTGTAACAGGAGAATCGTATTAATTAATTTACCTTTCACGTCAATGCAATTCCCAGGCTCTCGGGAATCTTTGAGTTGTCGAAATTATTTTAAATAAAATTTATATTTAACCAATTCATTCAAAATATCAATAGCACATAATTTTATCGACTGCGCATGCGCCAAAATATTGATTTACCGGCTGTTGTACGAGAGAACCGAGCAACAGGTTGCAACGTGAGACACTCTAGCCTCGACAACGAATAAGTAAACACATAGAAATTTATATAGCCTCAAATTATTTTGGGTAAATTAAACGTATTAAATATATTTTGTGAAAAGCGAAGAGTCGATTCCCGAAGCCTGTAATAAGCACTTTTAAACTAGAATTGCTGAATAAACCAGAATTGATAAGTGTCGACTTTAAAGTGAGTAATTAATTATTATAATTTTGCCTATTTTCTCTTTTTCTCGTTCTGTTTCTCTGTTTAAATTGGGTCTTCTTCCAACTTCCACTACCTGAGATGAGTCGAGTGTACGTTGTTAATTATCGTTAAATTAACTGGCGCCCATTTATTTATTATCGTTATTTATTGAATATTTCAGTGGTTTTGTTGAATTAGAAAATAGAGCCCTAACAGCAATTGACCCAAGCCGCGTTAGGTGAAGGCCTTCTAGCCAAAATTTAACAGTGTTAAATTATTAACAGTTATTTAATTATTTATTTATTTTTGTCGACTATTTATTTATTATAAAAAGGCCTGTCTCATTTGGCGCCCAACGTGGGGCCGCGTTGGATTAATTTATTAATAAAAATATTAAAATTGTCGTCAATTGTAATAGTAAAATTTTCTGTATACTATGAGTAAGAGAGAGAGAGCTTAGCTCAGGAATGCGGCGTTGCTAACCAACGTCGACGTGTTTACATTCAAATGAAAATAACTTTATCGATTATTTCAAAATTCGTTTCATCTTCTCTATTCTTCGTCTTTTCTCTTTCTGTCTTTCTCTATTAATTTATAAGATTCATATATTTTATACAGTTAAATTGAAATTTTTTTTCTTTTTGAAAATTGTTTAATTATTTAAAATTTGAATTGAAATTTGAAATTTTTTTATTTTGTATTTTTTTTTAACTTAAAATTGTCTTGGTAATTCACTAAAGCCTTTTAAAAAATTTGAAATTCGAAATTGTCGTCGAATTGTTTTTTTTCTCTTTTCTAATTGTTCTTGGTTTTTGTAAAAGGTTATTTTTTGTCATCGAAATCTAGAAATAAGATTTATCGTGAAACACTGTTTTTGTCGACTCTTCGCGTTTAAATAAATAATAATTCTCTCCGGCTGTGTGAAAATTATTAAAATAAAATTCGATTGAGAAACTTAACGTGGCTTTTTCCGTCTGTGTTAAAGTCATTTTGGGGGGATCAGTCGATGTATACGGAACAATAATTTTTGATAATTGCAAATTCCCCGATTGTTGTCGATATTGTTTTTTTTACCATAGGAGTATTTATTTGTTTATTTATTGTATTTTTTTTTGTCTTGTATGAAATCGAGGTAAATTATTGATTGATTTTAGCTTTGGCTTATCGTTTCTCGGTGAATAGAAATAAAAATGAACTGAAATGTTCATGTCTTTCTCTCCGCCTAGAAGAACTAGAAAACGAAATATGACTTTAGTACCACGGGAGGAATCGCCGGAATTGAATACTTCGCGCGAAACCGAAATGAGCGGAGCGGGGAGAGGTGTGCCGATGAGTAGGGGAAACGGGGTCCAACAAACGCGAGTCCCAACACCTACACTGGGACGGGGGAGAGGTCAGCGTACAACCCCAACCCCCATTAATCCGGTTTTACTTGAAAATTTAGATGACGCTTCATCAGCTCAATCGAATGAGAAACAAATCGAAATCGGGGACGTTAATGCAAAAGTTGATTCTTTATATGCGATGATGAAAACAATTTTAAGGCTTATTGTCGGGGAGAGTCCAGCTGTTAATTGGTCGAATATGGAAATTCAACCGGAATTAATTAATCTTGCTAATGAAATGCATGTTGGTAATTTGAATGCTCCCACTCGAGTGAATCAATCGGCGGGGGGCAATGGCGTAACTGGGAACCCAGAAAACCCGGGGGGTGAAACTGGGCAACCGATTATCCAGGAACCGACGCGCGACAACCTAACGTCTGAGGGGGCCACTAACGCATCGGTAGGAAGTGGTGGGTCGATACGGCCTCCTTCAAGTGGACAAGGAGCATTTGTGCGACTACCACAAACTAATCAGGGGGGGTCGTCTGGACCCCAATCTGATTTGACTTTTAATATGAGCAGCGAGTCTATCGCTCAAAAACTGAGAGGCGTTCGATTTAATTTGGATCAAACTTCCAATTCATACCCGCAAACAAATACCCAACGCATTCAGATTTCTTATCGAATGCCGAATGGGAAAGTTATCTTCGAAGAGCGTTTTATGACCGCGGAAGATTGTCGTGCTATAACACAGCGCGGAACGGAATCGCGTAATGTTGATCAGTCGACAATAGGACAAATGCAATAACAACAAGAAGATACTAGACTAACAAACCAATCGAATATTGACAATTTAAGACGTGTGAATGCACCGTTTTCACCTTTTCGTGTGTTAGAATCGGAAACAATAGTGAGACAAGGTAGTCTCTCGTTACAGGATTATGAACTCGATACAGCCACTAATTCTAACCAGACCGAGACAACCGTTAGTGATCAATCGTGGGATATGAACACAGGAATTCGTGTAACGCGATTGGTAAGCGATTGGAAACTGAATTTTCCAAAAACGGAGAAGGATCCTGATCGTTTTCTACTGATCTTAATGGAATGTCTCGATACGACAGGTATTAATAAAGACTTATTCGTACCTTGTTTGTCGAACATTTTTGAGGGCCCTTATAGATCATGGTATATGATCAATAAGCCAAGATGGCGATCGTGGAAAGATTTCGCTCTGAATTTTCGACAGACTTGGGCGATAAAGAGAGACGATATGGATCTCTATTTGGAAGTCGAAAATCTAAAAGTCGAGAGGAGTGGAAGTCTCGCAGAATTTACTTATCGTTGTCGTTTCTTTTTTGAACGAATGTTACACCCACCAACGTTTCGTAAGCAAATCGAACAGATTGTGAAACATTATAATCCTAGAATTGCTCTTGATATTCTCGCCTTAGATATTCGAAGTTATGAAGACTTTCTAGCTTACGCAAATAAACGTAGGGACATCTTTAGACAAGTTGTCGACCAAAAACGGGGGAGGAATATTAGGAATAAAATTGATTTAAATTGTTTACAAAACGAAACTAGCGACATGACTTACGAGGAAGAATTGTCGGATAATGATTCGGATAACGAGATGGTCACGGAATTGAACGCGATAAAATCGGAAAATCTATCTAATATTAATCAACGTAAAGATACATCTAAACCACTGGTACGACAAAGATTGGAACAAAATCTTGCGCGTTTCGAAAAAAATAGCAAAACGGAGAATGAAGCGTCTGTACAGCATGTAGCGTCGAAAAGAAAACAATTTGACCAGCCTAGGGATTGGTCGAAAATCTTGTGTTACAACTGTGGACAAACGGGACATGGCTCGCGCTTTTGTACTGCCAAGAGGCAGGAAGTATGCCACGTTTGCCGACAGGTGGGACATGTGAATGAAAATTGCCCTACGCTTTCAAAAAACGTGTCAAGCCCTCAGTAAAGACTCCTCAAGTTACTGAACGAAAGGGCAATATTGAGGAAAATAAAATCGAATGTGCTGTACAGGCCAATCAAATAAAATTGTCTAACGCGATTAAAATCGACGAAGTAAAAACGCTTGCCGGTCCACTAAGTAAAGTAGATCCGTCACCATTGTTATATCTCGCAGAAGACCAGTCGAATGATTCAAATTATGTCATTGAAATTGATGAAGAAACAGCGGATGAAGACGAATTTGATGATCTAGATGATTTTTTGCTAGTCAAGGATGAAGTCGATAATGTTCCGGTTAATCTGTCAACCATTTTTTGCACCAATCTGACTGATCAAACCAATCAAAAATCTATAACGGAAAATGTCGACTCTCTGAAGGATTGGAGACCTAAGAATCTCCCTTCTTATCTGATACATCGTTTGTCACAACGTCGAATTTACCGAAACGAAAATGGAACGAAAGAACCGAAAAATCTAGTAAAAGCTAGTGTAACGATTTCTATTTTTGGCCATTCATTAACGGGAATTATCGATGGTGGAAGCGAACGGACCTATATGAGTCCGGATGCTTTTGAGCGTGTAAAATCTTTGAAAGTAAATGAAATAACACCTGATTCAACTTCGACGGCGGGAATTTGCCTCGGTGACAGTTCACTCGTTCAAAGTAATGGGGGTACGTGTTTCGTAATTGATATAGGGGATATCTATGGACCACAATGGTTCAGTATCCTCCCGGGCGCGTCTAGTGAAATCATTCTAGGCATGGATTTCATCCTAGCATTTAAGGTATTCCTCCTGAAAAACGAGTATGGACATTAGCGGGAAGTCAATTTTCGTATCCTCTGTCGAATCGATTCATTTTCCCAACTCAATTAAGACCATTGTCTGTTAACCAAAAACAAACTTTGCAGGATTTTCTTGATAAAGAATTTTCTAAGTTTGACAAACAATCGACAGGTGTGACGGACCAAATTGCACATGAGATCGAATTGGAAGATATTATTCCACATCGACAAAAACCCTATAGACGAAGTGAAGTCATTCGCTCGTTTATTAATCAAGAAGTCGACAGATTACTGGAAAAGGGTTATGTTACCTGGAGTAACAGCAATTGGGCGAGTTCACCGGTTGTTGCACCGAAAGCAAACGGAAGTTTGAGGTTTTGTATTGATTATCGGATGGTAAATCGTAAAACGAAGAAGCCGGCTTATCCTCTACCTCAAATGGGTTCAATTCTCTCACAATTGTATCAAGCAAAGATGATATCGACCTTGGACATGAGTGAGGCTTCCCATCAAATCCCGATGGAAGAAAATAGTCGAAAGTATACAGCATTTGTTGTCGAAGGTAAAGGCTTATTGGAATGGCTCCGTATGCCATATGGGCTGACGGGTGCACCTTCCACATTTCAACGCCTCATGGATACCCTAAAAAGACGTGTAAAAGAAATTATTGTTGAACGTAATTTGCCAAATCATTGGATAGATAAATTATTTGTTTATCTAGATGATTGGATTGTCGTCAGTGAGAATCTAGAAGAACATCTCTCCTTATTGTCGATTTTGTTTGAGGTTTTGCGTGAAGCAAAATTGAAAATAAATCGAGAAAAAGTAGTTATGCGTGTCGAGAAGTAAAGTACTTAGGGTATATCATCGATGAACATGGTATGAGACCAAATCCGGAGAAAATACAGCCAATAATTGATTATCCAATCCCACAAGATCGTACTCAAGTTCGACAATTTACCGGATTGGTAAATTGGCATCATCGACATGTAAAGAATATTGCAAGAGTACAAGGGCCATTGAATAAATTAACGAGTCCTAAGAACCCATGGCAATGGACAGAAAAAGAACAACCATCCTTCGATGATATAAAAAATTTGTTGATTGACGTGCCTCGACTTTATACGCCAATCCCGGGCCAACCGTTTATTCTTTATACGGACGCTAGCGATTTCGGTCTGGGCGCGATTCTTGTTCAAAAAGATCCTGAATCAGATCGAGAATTGTTAATCGAAATTTTGAGTAGACCATTACGCGGAGCAGAATTTCATTACACAACAACTGAAAAGGAATGTCTAGCGGTCGTATGGGCGGTCGAAAAACTTCGGTGTTATCTCGAAGGAATGAAATTCAAAGTCGTTACAGATCATCAAGCCTTACAATGGCTGTATAACCTAAGAAATCCAGTTGGTCGACTCGCACGTTGGGCGATTTATCTTCTACAACATGATCTAAAAATCGAACAGAAACGTGGTACGTTGAACGAGGCACCAGATGCCCTTTCGCGCATGTTCGATGTCGATGTAGATCCGCTAGGATGGGAAAAAGTTGTCGAAGAAACAATTCAAGGTCGAATTAAATTGAATTCAATTTGCGATCAGAATTGGTATGAAACGAAACGTAGTTTGGTCGAGAAAAATCCTAATAGATTTCCTGAGTGGAAAATCGAAAACGATGATTTATATTATTATCGACCTGATTACGCGAAAGCCCTGCTGGACGACGAAAACCCTTGGAAACTTGTTATTAAACCCGATAGAGTTCTAGATATTCTTCGTGAAAATCACGATATGCCGCAAGCAGGACATTTGGGACGAGACAAGACACTAGACAGTATTCGACTGAATTACTATTGGCCAGGTATGACAGAAGACGTCAAATCCTTTGTTAATGAATGCGAAACGTGTATTCGAGTAAAAGACGATCAACACCCTATACAAGGACCATTGTCGACGAGACCGATTTTGACTCCCTGGACTCAAATTGCTATAGATACCGCCGATATGACTAGTAGATCGAAAAAGGGGAATTCACACATCATTGTTGTCCAGGATTTGGGTACCAAATATATAGAACTATTTCCCACACGCGATAAAGCGGGTAAGACAGTTGTCAAAGTTTTGGAGTCGATATTTGATCGTTGGGGAACACCTCAAATTCTAATTTCCGATAATGGAAAAGAATATTGTAATAAGGAAGTGTCATGTCTTTTGACAGCCAGAGGTGTAGAACACCATACAACGCCCCTAGCTCATCTACAAGCAAACTCCGTGGAACGCGTAAATCGAACTGTAAAACCAATGATAGCTGCTTTTATTAAAGATAAACAAAATGAATGGGATATATATGTGTCGAAATTTCAATTAGCCTATAATCGAGTACCACATGCTGGCACGCGAGTCTCCCCGTTCTTTCTAAATCACGGACGTGAAGCTATAATAAAACGCGAAAACAAAGTTGTTGCCGTTGGAACACCCCAACCAGAGGTCGAGAGAAAAACATGGACAGAAAGAATGTCGAAAATCGATGAGTTTAGACATAAAATCGAGATATTTCTGAAAAAGAATAATGAAAAGCGATTAGCCAGACAGAATGCAAATAAGATAACGAAAGTCGAAGTAAAAGTGGGTACAGAAGTTTATTACCCAAACAAAAGGTTGAGTAATAAGGCTGAAGGATACAATGCAAAATTAGCACATCGTTATTTGGGTCCTGCTATTGTCAGTAGATTGTTGGGTCCAATGACTGTAGAAGTAGTTGACAAAAACAGTAAAGTAATTGGTAAATACTATATTTCAGATTTAAAAATACCTCGTCGTAGTCTACGTCTAAAATAATGTATTAATAACAGGTCGTTTCGTCTTCGTTAATGAGAGATCTATCAGTGGAGGTTATGGCAGAGTCGACATCGCCAACCCAGGATCCAGGTCCAGATATCACCATCAACGGCATCAAGACAGTGCCCCTCGGAATCCCGACGACTTCGACGAAGACAACTGACTACATAAAGTATGAAGAGAAGAAAAAGATCGATTCAAAGGTCTCATTATTATTTGAAGTTGAAGACCCTTATCAGGAGGACAAGTTAACTATAGCTGATCAAGTTCTCTTAACACTCGACACCTTGGAAAACTGCTCAGAAGTTAAAGTGCAATTGAGTCTTGGTCTTCTTATGTTGAAGTTAGCCACTGAGAAAAATACTAGTAATGAGGCCCGATTTATCGACATTACTGAGACTCCCCAGAGTTTTGTCAAAGAAAAAAACTCGATAATATCATCGCTCATCAAGCCAGACAATCGAGCACTGAAAGTAACTCCCTCGCAACAAGGAGCTGTAGATTGGACACCCATCTCGACTTTGGTCACACCACTACGTTTTTTGAAAATGGAATCGCCAACTATAGCTGAGAAATCTTCCCCATCAAAAGAAACGCAGGGACTGATTAGGGCTATCCATAATCTTCCAAAACCAGGTAGGGGTGGTTGGTACATTACAACCCAAAGAGACATCGATAGGGAGAATTATATTCGTAAGAGGACTCCCGGCGTTTTTCAAGTAAAAGAAAAATGGCCAGCTTCTGGCAAAGAAAAACAGACGACCGACAACCCTAACCTCCAGCTAGCACCCTCAGTCACTATCAAACCTGCAAAACTCAGTCCACCTCTAACTTTCAATGAATTCATAGCTAAGGCAGATCTTCAGAAGCTTAAAGCTCCGGATCAAAACACAGACATGATATATCTACTCACCGAACCTAAACTAAAGCAGCTAATCACTGAACGAGCTAAAATGCTAATCGAGGCCAAAGACAGCAAACGCGTCGATGTTAGCACCCAAACTTATGTTACCCAGGTGGGAAAACAATTCACGATTGGTTGTGTAAACTGTGGAAGCGATCACAATATCACCGTCTGCAAGATTCCATTTCGTCCGGGTTTTTGCCATGCTTGTGGAGCCCAAGGATTCGATACCAAGGATTGTCCTTATCCACATGGAGTGGAACACGAGGAAGCTCTCGAACGCTGTACTGGCTGCGGTCGAGACTTGAGTATGTAGTGGCCAGAATGTCCAGACTGTAACATTCGCTGGAAGGGATGTGTCGATTATTTTAGATGGAATTATTCAATCCTTCCAACTTGGGCAGTGCCTGTCGATCATCAAGTCATGGTGGGAGGTACAGAGTCAACATTGAAGAAAAGATACAAGCGTAAATTTGATAATCCCAATGATCTTGCTAATAAGGTCAGGAGTCAACTAATCAGAGTAAATGCTCAAGATGCCATCGAAGTTGCCAATCCCACTATCATGACTCCAAAGCAGCTGTCCGAGGAAAAACGTCGACTCGCAGTTCGTGCTCTTGAAGCCCCAGTGACACATCGACACCTTGATGATATGGCAAGAGATTTTCCGGAGTTAAAGGATGATGAGGGTTACACTGTTTTGGTTGCCCGACCAAGAGATATTTCGACACCATGAGATTCAAGATCACCGAAGTCAAGGATATAAAATTCAAAACATTTTCGTTCGCTACATTTAATTTTCCTTTTTATTTTTGGAATTCAGAATTTTCAGTTTTGAAAACATTCAACGTTTCAAATTTGTCGAGTTTTGTTTGCTCTGTGTCGACAAATTATTATCACTATAGTTCTCCTTAACTTTAATGTTCTCCTTTAGGAAATTTTTCCAATATTCTTTGTTCTCATTAAAATATAACTGCTGTTTAATCAGGAATAATTTTGTTTTACTGAACCTTTATTTTGAAAACGTAATTATTAGAAACAAAACATTTACCATAGGAACAGAAAGAGAAACAGGGAAATATTTTCATAATTAATCTTTGTTTTTTACAGAAGATTTATTTCCTAATAAAACTTGGGCAAAATTGTAGTAAAGAGAATTGTTTATTGACGTGAAAGTCAAGAAGGGGAGTTTGTAACAGGAGAATCGTATTAATTAATTTACCTTTCACGTCAATGCAATTCCCAGGCTCTCGGGAATCTTTGAGTTGTCGAAATTATTTTAAATAAAATTTATATTTAACGAATTCATTCAAAATATCAATAGCAAATAATTTTATCGACTGCGCATGCGCCAAATTATTGATTTACCGGCTGTTGTACGAGAGAACCGAGCAACAGGTTGCAACGTGAGACACTCTAGCCTCGACAACGAATAAGTAAACACATAGAAATTTATATAGCCTCAAATTATTTTGGGTAAATTAAACGTATTAAATATATTTTGTGAAAAGCGAAGAGTCGATTCCCGAAGCCTGTAATAAGCACTTTTAAACTAGAATTGCTGAATAAACCAGAATTGATAATTGTCGACTTTAAAGTGAGTAATTAATTATTATAATTTTGCCTATTTTCTCTTTTTCTCTTTCTGTTTCTCTGTTTAAATTGGGTCTTCTTCCAACTTCCACTACCTGAGATGAGTCGAGTGTACGTTGTTAATTATCGTTAAATTAACTGGCGCCCATTTATTTATTATCGTTATTTATTGAATATTTCAGTGGTTTTGTTGAATTAGAAAATAGAGCCCTAACAGCAATTGACCCAAGCCGCGTTAGATGAAGGCCTTCTAGCCAAAATTTAACAGTGTTTTATTTAATTATTTATGTATTTTTGTCGAGTATTTATTTATTATAAAAAGGCCTGTCTCAACATAAAAATTTTTTAAAACCAATTTTGAACCAATTGAATCAATTTTGAACCAATAAAAAAAATTGGAAATATTAAAAGTTAAAGAATATCAAAATTTTGACAAATCCAAAAAATGATATGAATGAAAAATTGGCAATTTTTGGGGTGTCCAATGAAGGCAACCTCGCTCATATGAGCGCAAAAACCACGAGCTTCATGTTCTAGTGGACAACTCTCCATGTGGCAGATAGATTGAAAAGCTGAAACAGTAATATGTCTGGTTTTCAAAGATTTAATTAAAAAATATGGCGTTGTCCAGTGTTTTTAAGTAAAAATTTTCAGAATCATTGCTAGAATCACTTTTTGTAGACAATTGAGTTCCTGATACGAGAGTTCATTTGCTATTTTTGTAAACTGACTTATTACCGAACGAAATCCGAAATTCCTCGGAAGTGCTCACTTTGTTCCAGGAGTAAAAAGTTAAACCACTGAAGTGATGCCAGGATAGACAAATCACCCTGGGACAGATGGATTCACAGGTAAGGTTTGTATTTTCAAACATTTTCACGAAATATCGACTATCTCATTACCACAAATATCAGGACCAAATTCCATGAATTATCTTTTATCGGAACTTGAATGCCTGTCAAAAAATATAATTTACACTTTGTCTCTATACCGAATCATTATCGGGATTAACCCTGAATTTTCCAGAATTGTTCATTCTTCATTTGTTTCAGGAGTAGTGGAAGTGCAGCCAAAATGGACACCTTAATGAGAAAATTAAACTGGACGAAGTTTCGATAATGCAAAAAAGCTAAAAAAAATTGAAAAGTTCCAAAATTTAAAAGTTTGAAAATTTAAAAATGTTAAAAATTTAAAAAATTGATAAATTTTGAAAATTGAAACAAAAATCAAATATCAAGAATTTTTTGAAGTTCGAAAATTTTGAAAATGTTAAACTTTGAAAACCTTAGAAATTCCAAAATTTCTGAAAGGGTCAAAAACTTAAACAATATAAAAATTCCCGAAATTTGAAAAATTACAATAATTTCAGAAATTTGAAAAATTTGAAAAATTTCAATAATTTGAAAATTTTAAATATTTAAAAAATTGGAAAATTTCAAAAAATTAAACACGTGTTGTGATTCTTTTCCGTTCATTCATGTAATGATTTTAGACAATATTATTATATTATGGTATTCTGAGACATTTTTTGCAGAGCATTTGATATATGACAATACAAAGTTCAAATAGCAAATTTGTTTGTATTTTTCTCAAGCCTTTGCATATAACCTAGAAAAAAGAACATGTGAAATAGAGTTCCTCGTTTCAATTCGACCAGTATTTCTCGCTCACAACTGGAGGAAATAGGACCCTGAGTGTCCTATAGATTGTCCCCAGATAGTTTTCGGGACCCTAGCTGTTTCCATTATATGTGTATACTTCGAAAATTGTGCGTTAGAGAAGTTTTTTCTCGAAAATTGCAAGAACTTCAAAATTTTCAAAAACTGAAAGAAATTTCAGAACTTTAGTCAATTAACCGAAAATCTAATTTCAACAATTTGAACATTTGGAAAATTCTGAAATGTGAAAAATTAATAAAATTGAAAATTTTAGAATCGCTTAAAAAATGGAAACTGCAACAAAAAAGCTATTTCGAAAAATTTCAAAATGAATGGGATGAGTGATTCTCAAGGTAGGAGGGCCGAACGACAATTGACATGAGCCAGCGGAACCGTACGGTGCTCGTCAAATCATGAATATCGGGGAATGCCCTGACTTTCTCCTGCATTGTAAATATATTTTGATCAACTCAAGTGAAGTAAAAACAGAAAAAAATCAACTTTTTTTTCTATAGGAATAGGCCAAACGTACGTTTTGATATGGTAAACTTACTACCATAAATTCCTTTCCAATTGAAATTATTATCGATTGTCGAATGTCTTTGACTATGGATTTGAAACAAAAACATTCCTCAACAAAAATTTGAGTACTACTTGGCTCGGTTTCTCATTAGTTCTTTGTTTTGAAATTCGCATATACATACGACGATTAATAAATGTTAAGCGTTAGATCGTATTTATGGCAGTCAGTTCCCTACATAAGAACGTGCGCTCGACCCGTTTTTTCCAAAAAAACTCTTTGTTTGTTTACAATTTCATCCATATACGGGACAAGGCGGAAAATGGCCGGGTTTATGGGAAAACAAACCAAATTTCGCGCTGGAAAAAAATGGATGCGAAATCGTTGCCTACTGTCGACATCATGAACCGCGCTATCCGGTCGACACAACAGTCGATTCTTCCCGCCATATCCTAAGCAATTTTGGGTTAGGTACTGGGCGACACTTGCTACGACCAGGCTTCGCACATTATTGGGTTAAACGTAAAAAATTCCCATTCTTATTGTTTCAACTGAACTCAGGGAAAACCGAGATTTATATGCATTGTTGGACAATTCATGAATTCTCAAACTTATATCTCTTCTCAATTATTGAGAATTCTTCTGAACGTATTGAGAGAGGTTAAGTTTCACTTTTCGACCCAAACATTTTCGTGGTTGGTCATGACATGAAATGAACAATTACTAATACAGGTTTGTAGAGTTTACCATCTCCATAGCATTTTGTGTCAATGTTATATAGTTGAATTTCAAAATATTTATCGTTTCAATTTCACGTTCCTTGCGCGAGAATTATTATTTCGACTTTCAGCCGACTCGCACGACGACGTTCAGAATTTACCAAAATAATCAGTGGAGAGTAGTAAGAGTGGAGTCGCAGCTCGGCATATACTGTAGATGGCTAATCGAAGAAGAGTTCTCTCTTTGCTATTTTATGCAGCAGGTAAACGAATATTGAATTATATTCTGAAAGTGGACCTTTTTTGTTTGACAAAAACTTTAGTACTTGACTGGTGCATTGTAACGAGAATTGCAAAAATTGATCTTTTACGACTAATTAAGTGATAAATTCTGCGAGTTGCGACATGAAACGATGAACGAACTCAGTTCATACAAATTCCTACAAGAGAAGTCCTTCGACTTTAAATCTGTAGAAGTCGTTCACAATATTATGAAAACTATGTAACCCACAGGTTTGTGCTTAAAATAAAAAAAAGAATTATGGAAACTCTGTAAAAGCCTCCCAAATATCTTCTTGAAATGGAAGAATAATTGATCATTTACCCTCGAAGTAACGAAAGCGTCCGAAGCAACAAAACCACCATGCAATTTTTAACGCTGAACCGGCTTTTTTGCCGTCTTGAAATCAATGTTTGAACTAGTGGGCAGAATGAGTCTGACTCATCAGAGCCACACAAAAAACTATTCGATTGTCAATTTCCGCCAAGGATTATTATCATTAGTTCAAAATTCTTTCTTGAACAATCAAACATCGTGTTGACAAATGGTTCATGAAAGAAGTTCGCAAAATTATTCAATTTCAGTCAATTGATAAGGACTTGTTGACAATCGAAACAAACGGCTTTGTGGCATTTTTACTAAAAACTTTTGCTTTGACTCACAATATTTCAATATTTCATACTAAATTTTATCTCCAAATCTCCAAAATTCGTCATCATTTTCGAACACAACAAAATAATATTCAGAAACGTCAATATTATAATTCCAGCTGTTTCAGAAAGAAACAGAAACAGAACGCTCCAATCCTCTCCAAGCGACAGATAGAATCAACATGATTGGCTGCTTGCTCAGCATGTAGTTAATTTAGCGGCCGGCATGCAGGATTAAACTTGTACATATGTCTCCAAAGATCACCAAAAATATCAGCCATCTTCAATACACTGCCGAAATGAACATGTCTGATTAGTTTTATTGAATGAAGACTTCTCTAGTCGACTTACTTTCTGAGTCAGAATGCCGAATCACTAGTCACGTGCGATGAGCTATTCGAGTTGTTTCAAGGTTGGTCCTTCTTCGAGGACAGTATGTGCCCTTCAATGACCCCATTTGGCAGACTACGGCTGATGCAACGAAAAATAAATTAAGCAAAAAATATCTTTATTTATATATCACAGAGAACCGTGGAACAAACAATCAAAATCCTGAGACTGGATTATCGTACCGTTTGCATGGAAATGTAATCCCTACCAAAAAAGAAAAACACAAGAAAGAAACTGAAAATGACGCTTCTCAAGAAAGAAACTGAAAATAACTATTCTACACGAGTACCAATGAAGGACTGCCAAAATTTGCGGACATTCAAAGACCTGATACATTTGGATTCCAAGCAGTGGGATACGCTAGACCTCCATTTAAAATCATACAAGGGAAGAATTTACGAAGTGTTGGACAATGGATGGAGTGATCAAGTGTATTACACCATTTTTGATAAATTGAACATACCATGCCCATACACTTTCAAGAATGCGAAAATTGATAGGAGTTTCGGAGGTATATTTGTAACAATCACGGGATGTTGCAGTGAATGTGGTTCAGAAATCCATTTATATAGTTCAACTGAACCAAACCAAAATGGGATCGAGTTCCATATTTCCGCTGCAGACACAAGAGGGATTATTCATACAAAAAAAAGACAATTACGGGGCGTTACACGATAATAAGGAGCTCAAGAACTCGCTGGTAAATCTGCTTATTTATGGCGACGAGAGGAAGCCCACAAACGTATGGAATTTGGTGATCCTGAGCTAGCAGATTTATACTCATCTGATGTTCTTCGAAAAGTTAAACAACAAGAAATTGAGAAGAAACTGGGCGTGAATTCAGGAGATAATCCACTCATTTCTCTATACAAGGCCCAACATTCATCAGATTATTCAGGTTCTATTAGGGAAGTAGCCCTTCATAAGCCATACGTTATGTATTGGCTACCTGAACAGCTAACAATGTACCAAGTGTGCCATAGAAGTGACCCCATAAAGAGTATCAGTATTGACGCGACAGGCTCTATTTCAGCAGCATTGCCATCAGCTGATGGTTCGAAGTATACAGTCTTTATGTATCAAGCGGTGACTGGCTATAAAACTCAGATCCTTCCATTATTCCAAATGGCGTCTAGTAAACATGATGCCAATACCTTAGCGTACTGAATTCGAGAATGGATTCGATCGGGAGCTGCTGTTCCAAAGGAAGTCGTCACAGATTATTCGTTGGCGCTTTTGAACGGGTTGCGATGGCGTTTAAGAGGCCATGGTACTTCTAAATCCCCTCTAGCACTCTTCAGTTCTCCGAGATGGCGCCACTGAAAACGCCATCTATGAGTCGAGAGTCGACTCATTATTGACCAGCCGGTAGAATTTGGGTCGGTAAAGGAGGCATGCATATGCCCATTGAAGAAAACTTTCTTCCATCGACCGTTACTATCGATACTTCTCGAGATAATCCATATTAAACAAAAAATCTTTAAAAAATTCTAACATACGAGTGGCGCATGCCATTTGAAAAACAAAAAATACGGGTCTATTTTTTTCATACATGCCTTTCAGGACAAAATACTAGACTATCCTAGGATCGGTATCTAGTGAGTTTTTGATTACAAAAATCAATTTTTTATTCCTTTTCCATCAAGGCTAATCGAAATTCGCTTAAACTTGTGTTTTTCAGGTAGGCAAGGTACATTTGCATGAGCAAAAAATATGTTGTGGTAGAAGGGAGAAGATGCCTTCGTGGAAATTCGGCCCACAGATTATGTCGAAACATGTCATTGAATGACGAATAATGACATGAAATGATAAGTTCATCGACCTTCGACAGATTATGATACAGTCTGATTTTGTCGAATCTTTTATGTCATTTTCCGACAATATATGATATTTTGTAAGCCCATGGAGCGACATAAAATGTCAGATTTCGGCATTTCTTGCAAATTCGTACCGGTTTTGACGAATTTTTCATGTAATTTCCCGACAAAATAGATACTATTTGGTAAGCCCATGGAATGACATAGAATGTCCAATTTCGGCATTTTTTTTAAATTCGTACCGATTATGACATATGACCGATTTTTAGGAATTTTTTCATGTCATAGCCCGATAAAATAGATATTATTTTGTAAGTCCATGGAATGACATAAAATGTCAAATTTCGACATTTCTTGCAAATTCGTACCGATTATGACATATAACCGATTTTGACGAATTTTTTCATGTCATTTCCGAACAAAATAAATACTATTTGGTAAGCCCATGGAATGACATATAATGTCAAATTTCGGCTTCTTTTTTAAAATCGTACCGACTATCACATATGACTGATTTTGACGAATTTTTTCATGTCATTGCCCGACAAAATAGATATTATTTTGTAAGTCCATGGAATGACATAAAATGTCAAATTTCGGCATTTTTTTTTAATTCGTACCAAATGACATATGACCGATTATGACATATAACCGATTTTGACGATTTTTTTCACGTCATTTCCCGACAAAATACATACTATTTGGTAAGCCCATGGAATGACATAGAATGTCAAATTTCGGCATTTTTTTAAAATTCGTACCGATTATGACATATGACCGACTTTTAGGAATTTTTTCATGTCATTGCCCGACAAAATAGATATTATTTTGTAAGTCCATGGAATGACATAAAATGTCAAATTTCGGCATTTTTTTTAATTCGTACCAAATGACATATGACCGATTATGACATATAACCGATTTTGACGAATTTTTTTCATGTCATTTCCCGACAAAATAGATACTATTTGGTAAGCCCATGGAATGACATAAAATGTCAAATTTCGACATTTTTTTTTAAATTCGTACCAATTATGACATACAACCGATTTTGACGATTTTTTTCATGTCATTGCCGGACAAAATAGATAATTTTTATATCTATATAAATCTACATACATAATATTCTGTAAGCCCATGGAATGATATAAAATGTCAAATTTCGACATTTCTTGCAAATTCGTACCGATTATGACATATAACCGATTTTGACGAATTTTTTCATGTAATTTCCCGACAAAATAGATACTATTTGGTAAGCCCATGGATGACATAAAATGTCAAATTTCGACATTTTTTGGAAATTCGTACCGACTATGACGTAATATGTTTGACTTCCATAAACATTGCATGATTTCCTGACGAAATATACAATTTTGTGTTAGATCATAGAATGACAAAAAATGTCGCCTTTCGGCAGAAACTGACATTCTTTCTACGTCTTCTTTGGACAGATAATGTCGAAGACCAGCCGGTAAAGACAGATTGGTCGTTCTTTCGGAATGATCGATTCACGATGGACCAAATACAGAGTCGGTTATTGGTCGACTGGACTCATTTTTTTTTTATTTATGTTTTCCACTATTTTTTTCTTTTCCGTGCAGAAGACGGCAAAAGTATGATTTATCACGAACGGAACCATTCGACGGAGCGTCGATAGTTCGTCGATTTCTGAAAATCGAACATCCCCAAAAATCGAGAGTTAGTCGACAGATCATTGAGAGTTTCAAAAATGGGGGCCAAGCTATGACTTGATCATTCTGGGCGAAAGCATTCTTGGGACTCTCGACTAACAATCGATCAGTGAAAATTTTCGGCTGTTACACCTCTATCGACAGGTTTCGTTAGGGATAAAATTACAAAATATTCAGCAATTGCAAAACATACATTAGCGTATGGTATAAACGGATGCGTTCCATTTTCATCCCTCTGACAGTGCCTAGGTAAAATTCTGATACTGTTGAGTATCGATATACAACCGTGAGCTGTCATTGAATGAACCTGTCACCTGTCTGATTTGTATCAGGAAAAGTGATAGGTCTCAGTTTAACTAAACATTTGTAGCATCTACACTATTCAATTACATGCAATTAAAGGATAGTTGCAACACTAGGTAATACATGCAACACATATTTCGTGACTTATAAATTCTACAAAGATAAAGCAAGTAGCGTGTATAGAGATCGTGAAAACTATATTCACAAGACATACTATTTTAAGATTTCAGCATGTATAGTGCACTAACCTCCGTTATAGTCAATGCACTTCCATGCTTAACCCATCCTCGGCCCTGCGGGTCAACGTGACCCGTTGGTTCAGTTTGAACGCTGATATCCTTCTGGAAAATTCAAATAACGGTTCTATGGCCCTTTGGTCAGAATTCGGGAGATCGAACTATAGCTGTGGGTGATTTCCGCACGATTTCGCGCCCTCACGTCGCAAAATAAATAGACTTTTCGACGAGCCCTATAATATAATTTTCTCCCATATTTAGCTATGTTTCAAGAACCTCACTTTCAAATTTTACCTGATATCGAAGATGTGACAAAATACAGATTTTTGGTCCAACTTGATTTTGTAAATAAATGAAAAAATTCACCCATTCTGTTTTAAGCATGTGAATAATTTTTTCGTTCTTGTTTTTTTTTATCATCGGATATCATTTAAGTACGTCCAAAGTTTACGTTAGAATTTTTCCAGAGCGATCAGTGCGTTCATGTCTCAATGGCGAGTGGTCGAAGTTCATCTGAGGTCACATCGACCCGTAGTGTCGTATTTAATTGGAAAATAAGGTGTGTCGAGGAAGGGTTACAACAATTCATTAATAGTATTAATTATACTGCTCAACACGTCTTTTAAATGGAATTGTCATCAGACGACAATTTCCACAGTGGAATTACAACAGTAACTCATTGGCCGTATGGTCAAATCATCCGTGATGTGATATGAGAAAAACTACGCACCTGTTTGAGGGTTGATACGGCAGGAGAGCTCGGGTTAACGAGCCCATACACGTTGGTCCGATCCTAAACATTTTGAATAGTGACAAATTTCTTCAGCTTATAAAATTAGCTTTCCTACGATTCGTTTTCATGTTCCCGAAACAAAACATATAGAGTAAATGAATATCATTCAAGGTCTTAAATATATATTGTCCGTTTACCTCTTTTCCTGGCATGCACTGTAAGCAGGTCCCAAAACCCATCTCAAAAATAACTAGCATGACTCAATTAGTTAATGAATTAGGTGGGGTCAATTGATTAACTAATTACCTGGTGTTAACTATATTTGAGATGTGGTGATTTAATTAATTAAATCTTGTTAATTACATTTTGGATGGGGTCTGGGACTTTTCTACAGTCGGGGAGGTCGAATTACGTTGATTTCGTATTTTTGAATGCTTATGATATACTTAAGAGATTAATTAAGGTTCATAACATATAAATTGCTAATTAATTTTTTTCCAATATCTGTGAGTATTGCAAACTGCAGCATGGCATACCCGACTTTGCAAAACCCCTAAATGTATCTAAAAACAATAATATAAGCTTTTTTATGGTGACTTTGCCAGCTTGTTAAAATCTTGGCAAAGCCCTAAAAAACAAAAAAAAATGATAAGACAAATTTGAAATTTTCGAAAAAAAATCACGAAGAACTAAGAGATGGCAATGCAATTGACCAAATTTGGTTTCGCTACTTTGGACTTGCCAGCTTAAGATGCCTCAATAACTCCAAATTTTAGCGGGAACGGGTATATGTTTTCTGATTGAAGGAGATAGATGGCATCGAGACGAATATTAAAAAAACTAGTGGTTTGCAAATGTGTGTGCCCCCTACGTGGCACAAGCAAAACTTCCTGATTTGATATTTCAGTACAACATAAGAACGCAACCATGGTGATGAACAAACCCAACAATTAAACTGGCATCTAATAATTACTGCTCGTGATCGATTCAGTTTGATTTTTAAGCCCCATACTAATATTCAACTGGAATTCATCTGCATAGTTACCCTTCCTACCTCTGTACTTTCTTCATAATCCCGCTCTTTGACATCATTCCCGCAATTATCAACATATCCATTTGCCATATATATTCTAGTTCAACTCGCGATAAGTTCTAACCTATATTGAACTAGTGGTGTGCAAATGTGTGTGCCCCATACGGGGCACGAACAAAAAACTTCCCGATTTGGTATTTCAGAGCAGCATAAGCAGGCAACCATGGTGATGTGCGAACTGTACAGTGATAATTGAACTTGAGACTAATAATTATTACACGCGATCGTTTTAGTTTGATTTCTAAGCCCCATAAAAATATTCAACTGGAATTCGTCCGCCTAATTACACTGTCTACCTCTGTACTTTCTTAATTATCTCGCTCTTTGACATCCTTTCCGTAATTGTCGACATCTTCATTCGCCAAGTATACTCTAATTCGACTCGCGATATGTTCTAACCTATATTGAAAATAGTCATACTGCGTGTGCATTTTTCAAATTGCTCAGACGACCATACCTCCTTAATTATGCAAATTACGAAAAAATGTAATTGCACATAAAAAGTGTATTTCCATATAAGGAATAATTCTAGTTTGAGAAGTTTCCCGATAACGTTAATATTTAACCCAGTGGAACAGTATAAACAATTGCAATTGTTAATAACATTGCATATAGTGCACGAATTCCATCCAGAGTGTAATAGGCTCGATTTTGCACGGAAACGCTTCGATTGAGACCTCCACGACAGCTCTGGGTTCATTTATTGACTCATTATATACATAATTGTTGAGACGGTCATACCTCCTTAATTATGCCAATTATCGAAAAAAGCCATTCCACATAAAATACGTATTTTTATATGGGGAACAACTTTTCTGATATAAATTTTACGCTAACTCTAATAATTTATGCAATAGAACATTATAAACAATTGAAATTGTTACAAACTATATATGGGGCATTCCACGTGAAATCGTCGGACTGGGAACCCGATGGTCTCGGATTTGCCTAAAAATGCGCATATCTGTTCTTCAGCACAAAAAAAACACGTATTTTTTCGTTTTTTTTAACAAAAATTTTAACAACAATTATATAAACAAATAGAGACATCTCAAATACGCCATTTTTGATTTGCTTGAAATTTGAAACATATATTCTGTATTGATTTACGATCATTTTGAAAAAAAGTCGTTATAGGATCTCGTCAGGGGAATTTTTTATGAATTTTTGAAGTTGAAGTCATCAGAGAGTATTATTTTTGACAATTGACCACTGATAATTTTTCAAGTGGCACAAGTACCATGGCCTCTTAATGAATGCAGCTTGGACAGTTATGTGGACAGATGTTTCTCTATAGCTTCGGGCTCGAGTTCGTACACAGAAAACCTGACTGTGTTACGTATTGATATCGCTCATTTGATCAAATGCATTGCCAACTGGCCATGTTTCTCCAAATCTCAGCCCCACGTAAAAGATTTTTTTTTACGATGTGTAGCCCTGCTTGTTCAACAAATTGATCTTGATGAATTCAAAAAAATTTTCACTGCAGTACTGATTGTAGCGTATTCCCCCAAAGTCCAGGAAGATGATAGGGATCGGTGTCGCTCATCACGAGATGATCTATTGATGATGATGAAGAAAGGTCTCAAAGACTGGAGCCCCAAGTGTAAGACACCTGATGATTCTTTTGCAGAACTCAGTGGCATGAATCCTGAGGATAGTGACAATGACGATAATGCACAAAAATCTGACACACAAAGACCTAGTGTACGTTTCGTCAAAGCTATCCAACAAACAAATGTGGAGAATTTGACACTAGAAGGAATAGACAATAAATACATGTGCTTTTTGATTTTTGGAGATAAGCTCATGAAACTGTCGAAACAGTTGATTTTGTGGACACACATTATGCCGAAAATCTGTCGCACACCAATTTCCAAGTTCCACCCGCTGCCCACTTACCAGATTGGCGACATTGAAAGGGCTTCATCAGTTCGTAGCGAAGGGTACTTCAAAGATCTCAAACATCGTATTTTGCAGGGAGAATCGACTCTCAGGTTGGATAAAGTGGTTATTCAACATATAATAGCATTAAGTGGAACCGTCAATCTGCTGGCTCCTAACAAATACGCACAATCTTCACCCAAACGTGTTCAAAGTTCAGAGGATGAAGATGTTGAATCCTCCACTGACACTCAAGGGGCACCAGATCAATCTGATGATAATTCAAGTCAGTCTACGATTTTCGAAGATTCTAAGTCGACCCAACAGACTTCTGTCAACTCATCAAAGGAATTAAATGATTGGCGAAACTCATTCTCTTCAAAAGTACCCAGTGGCTCCCCTGAAAATTCTGAGTGCAATCAGGAGCAATCATCAGAATGCGTATTCCCTGAAAGCACAAGATCTCACTTGGATGCCTTGAAAGATTTTTCGGATGTGCCCGTCATTGTTTCTGAAACCCCTGTCGAACCCACACTTGCTGAGATCGTGTTGAATGGCAATATGCATGAAAACCTAAATCCAGTTTGCTCTCCGGTGCTCAGCCGGACTCCAGCCAAGCTTCCTAACGAACTGCGGCAGCCGACAGTCAATTCAAATATGGAGGTGGATCCGGCTCTCAATTCAGATGAATCCTTATTCGATTCTATTTTCAGGAAAAGAAAAGTCAGAATAAGTGATTTGCTTGATACAGATGACTTCTCTAGTGATATAATCGTTAAAAAAAGTAAACCTTCAAAAGGGAAATAATCAAAGAAAAAGAAAATAAAGCCAGAGATATTCACCTCAACTATCCTGGACTCGGGTCCCCAGAGAAAAGATCAGCAGTCGATTGATCGTGATCAGATTACTAACAAGATCCATTCAGTTTTGGATGATATATACCACACAGAAAATACCTATCTAAATCGAGTAGATAGTTGGAGAGGTATACTTACTCATAAAAAGTCAAAAACTGTATATCTGGAATTCTGTCCTGATAGCGAAAATCTCCATGAGCGTCCGAGGCTAGCCAAAAAGCTAGCTTTGATGATTAATGGCAATGCCAGACCGTCGTTGCGAACTGCTAAGGGTTGGCTGAAATTCATGAATACCTGTGGGTTTGATGCTCTCGTCCATATTTTCCGTGCTGCCTATGTCGATTGGATTACGTATCGAGAATTTGTTAATCAATCTAATATGCCGATTTTTGACGTGGTCAAAATATTGATGACAAGAGGGACAATTATGGAAATTTACGAGAAGCCTGCAAACTTATTACTGCCACTCCATAAAATCAAGGATAATATTGTCGATTGTACGACCAATATTGGTCGCCTCATCGAGCAATTATGTATTATGGAACCTTCAATCGTGACATCCAAAGTTTGCAACCAATGCGGTGATTTGGTTGAGAAGTCCAAGGCAGCATTGGAAATTGATTTGATGCCATTATATAGGAATGGACTTGCTGGACTGCAAGAATCGCTGGACAATTACGTGCAGGACTCCGGTCGGAATCGATGTTCAACGTGCATGGTGGAAAAGACTCTTGTGAGAAGCTATGGCGTTCATCTACTCATTGATATTGAGGCTTCGGGGTAGACGACGGTAGCGAAGAGAGCTGGATACTCAAAAGACTACAAAACTCAGTTTGTAGTAACAGATATACCGCAGACTTTGGTTTATGGAAGTAGGTCATACACATTGGCAGGCGCAGTGCAACACATCGATGCAACGGTCAGCAGTGGCAAACATTATAAAGCTCTGATTTGGAGAAACACTGGTGTATCAAGTCGTTGGCAAATTCATGATGTGTTGACTCCCAGTGCGAAAGTGCACAACATGAAGAGTCAACAGTTGAAAGAGGAGAGATCGATACATTTGCTATTTTACATCGATGCTAACAAAACCAGAGCGTGGAATAGCGGACTGAAAGATGAATCTACTATGTTTTATTCAAATGTAATATCTATTCTTAGACTTAATTGTTGTTGCCTTTTTTTTGAAACTGACGAGTAGTTATGGAATTATGCCTGACAATAAAAATCTTCACTACAGACAATTGAATTTCCCATGTTGTCACAAATGGAAGTCCCAGCCTGAGTAGAAATTTGAGCCGGGATCTGGCTGGGGCCCAACCGCTACGGATGAGCGTATTTCTAACATGAAACCACCTATAACACCATTTCTACTCGAGATCGTGTTATCTGATCCCCCCGTCTTCAATGCCATATTCAATAAAATAGTCGATTTCGATATAGGTACGAAGGAGGAGTTTTCGGGGGAGATTTGTGGTACGAGGTAAAAAGTCTTCTTCCTATATGTGTCGTCATAATTTGCGAAAATAGTATGTGTAGCACGCTTCCTTCTTTCTCTTTTCTCCCTTTTCTTTTAACTTTATAGATAACAAATCAAACAATTTACAAATTAATAAACAAATGCGGTGTGTCATGAAGACACGCGACAGAAGTGAAACTTCATAGGGAGTGGCTGAAATAATAATAATAATTCGACTTTTCGGTTTCATGGGAGAGGAAGCATTTAAATTACTAATCAATAATTTTTTCACAGACTCGCATTTATTCAACGTGATAATTACACTCTTCTCTCAAGACGCAAAAATAATCAAGGGAACGCTAGGAAATGAATCAGTAATATTGACGAAGAGAATTGAAATTGAATTCCTCGTTTATTTATTATCATTTATCTCTTTACAATATTCAATCAATGGTACCATTATGGAGCATTGTTTTTATAATCAATCATTGTCTATCATTCGCCTATCAATTAATTCTGATGGTCGTAATAATAAATTTTTAATAAGCAGGGGCTAACTGCATGGAGCTTCAACAGCTGTGTTCGGCGATCGTCACACCGCCTAAACATTGTAATTTTAACTACAGGTACCTGAGGCAAGCGAGTCACGGCCCCCATCTTTCCCTGTGAGTATACATACACGCACATTCAATTGCTCTCTATTTGGACATCTGTGCTGCTTATTTCGACCTGCGGGCGTCTTCTGTTGCAGGTTAGTTGCACGCTCCTATTTGCAACCGACAATTAAAGATATAATATCTCGCTGTTGGTTGCTTCTCTGCTTTTTTACGGGCTTGTTAATAATTTTCTTGGCGAGTTCCTAACCTGCATGCTCGTCGGATTTTGGCTTGCTGTCTCGCTCTACCTGACTGTTGGAGCACCATCTTGTGAGTAACACCCGCACTACTCCCAGCACGCTGCTTACCCTCTGGCTGACGCTCGCTGTTATCGACAGTGGATAACGTACCGTCTTTGAGCTCAGTTTCCTGCACTGCATACCACGGAATTTTTCTCCCTTTTATCACATCATTGCAAGCGCTTTATTACAAACTACTGTTGGACTTGATTGCCCCGGCTTCTGGCTACTTTTCCGCTATCCTTCCTGTGCTTTTGGACTTTCTGTGGAGCACCCATCCTCTCAATTTTGCTGGCACTGTCTCTCTCTCCCTAAGTTTTTGGTGGCATAATGAGTGGAAATGATAAGCCGCTATGTGCCAAGTGTGGATCGGCTTCCACCTACAAAGTTTATCACTGCTGTGTCTGTGACAACCAATTTCATTCGATCTGCGTTAAAACCAGGCTCATCAAAAATGAAAATGGATCTAATTTGCGGAAATGCGAGCCTTGCATTGCTGCCACGGGCAATATATCGGCACGGCAGATTCGAACCAGGCAGAGCTCCATCAGCTCTGCTGGCTCACCATCTTCGCGTTCAGGATTGCTGAGTCCTCGGACAGTCATGCCTCCCCCTGCGGGAGCACTCCACCCTGCTGCTGCTGGTCCGAGTGATGTGGCCCTGGCAAGCATCATGCTCACTCTCACTACTCTCACTGAAAAGCTTCATTCAATACAGGTGGAACTGTCGGCCGTCACTGCTAAGGTTGCTGTCTTGGATCAGCTGCCTGGCCTCATTGCTCGTGTTGATGCTGTCGAGGCTGAGCTGGATGAACAGGGCAAGGCGATTGTCGAACTGAAACATTCGGTTGCTGATTTGACTGTGAAGGTCAACTCCTCGGTGTCAACTGTTGATGGTGGCGTTGCGGAGCTTTTGGCCACTGCTGTTCGCCCTATTGAGGACACTGTATCGGGTCTTGCTGCCTCGGTGGCGAGAATCAATGCGGACCGTGCTCGGCTCTCATCGGATCTCGGCTAGGCCCTTTGCTCCCCGTAGGAGGCAAGGACAGTCTCTGCCGCGGCCTAACGCTTCGTCTGCTTCACCGAACTCAATGGCAGTTGCGGCTGGCAATTCTGCGACGTCTTCGTCCTCTGTGCTGGTCTCTGTCTCATCGGGGGACCTGGCGCGTAGCCTTGTCAGGGCCAAGATTCGGCATGGCAAGCTCCACACTTCCCCTCTGGATCCTGGACTAGTGGAGGCTTCTGGTGCGTTGATTCCACTACGGGCCTCGCTTATAAATGTCAACGAGTTTCTCCCTGCTGATCTCCACAAACTTCGCAGTGATGTTCGGGACGTAGCGAAGAAGAATGGCTTCTCCACGTTTATCCGTGATGGTGGGGTCTGGATTAGGAGAAGGAAGGACGGGTCAGCTACTCTTGTATCGTCGTCGTCTCATCTGCAAAAATTTTTGAAGGGCTCTCAGAAAGGTCTGCCATGCAGGTAACACCAACTATTTCTTTTCCTTCCTCTCTTCCCTCTGCTTCATCTCCTCCTGACTCTTTGCTAGCTGCTAAGCTGTTGTCGAGTGAGGGCCTTAGGCTTTGTCACCTCAATGTTAACTCTCTTAGAGCGCACACTGGGCGTGTCAGGCTGTTCCTGTACTCTCGTCCTCCATTTCATGTTATTGCCATGTCTGAAACTAAGTTTGACTCCTGTGTTGATGACAGCATCGTCTCTTTGGATGGCTATACGCTCTTTCGCCGTGATCGCAATACACGAGGTGGTGGGGTTGCTTTATTCATCAATTCCTGTTTCAAGACAAAAGTCCTTCGTACCTCCTCTCATGTCTGGACGGGCAAACCGGGTCTCCCTGAGTATCTGTTCTGAGAAATATCGAGTCATGGGGTTTTTCCGACCTTTGTAGCGGTAGTCTATAGACCACCTCATGCCCCCTTTGTGGAGGGCACTGATTTTATCTCGTCATTGCAACTCCATCTGCAGGACTACAGCTGGAAGGTCATTCTTGGAGATTTTAATGCGGATCAGCTAGCAACTAGTGCTGATGCTGGTCTCATTAGGCCTTTGTGCGCTGATAATCGTCTTTGTTTGGTGCCGCATGGTGCCACCCATCATACTGCTGACTCTGACACTTAGCTTGACCTATGCCTCATAGACTGCGAGGATGTGCTACTGTCCTCTTGGAAGACTGATGTGCCGTTCGTTGATGGGCATGACCTGATCACGGCTACCTTAAGAGCTGTACTTCCTCATGTACCCCTGGAAAGGGAGATTCTTTATAAGGATTTTTCCTCTCTGGATACAGGGAAGCTCAATGCTTTTTTGGTAGATTGTGACTGGTCGGCCTTCATGAATGGCGTATCCTCTGTGGAGGACATGCCTTTATGTCTCTCCTCTCATATCAATGAGGCTATCGAGATGACAGTGCCTACAAAAACTGTGAGGAAATCCTCTGCTCGCAGGCCTTGGTTTACGGCGCGTCTCGATAGTCTTGTGGCTGTGAGAGATCGCCTTTATAGGGTGTATAGACGCGTACGAACTGTTTGTGCTCTTCATCAGTATCGGGCTGCTCGTGATCTGGCTCATCATGAAGTTGAGGGGGCGTGGCAAAAATATTTTCATGACAGGCTGATCTCCTGTTCTTCACCACCCCATGTCTGGAAGGAACTGAGGCACCTTGGTTTGGCTTTTGTTACGGCGAAGTCGGGGGATTTTGATCCAGAAGCGTTAAATGCCCACTTTGCAGAAGTGTCGTTTGACCCTGGGGACCCTACTGTTGCTGATTTTCTTGGGGCAATTTGCGAGAGTGTCTCCACTGCTGCTCCGGGTGTTTCCTTCAGACCGGCCTCGGATGGTGACGTACTACACGCACCTATGCACTTCACCACTGAAGCCAAAGGTACTGATGGTATTCCAAGAGCGGTAGTGGTGGCGGCTTTGCCTGTACTTGGGCCGTTTCTACGACTCCTCTTTAACATGTCGTTCTCGACTGCTTGCTTCCCGACCATCTGGAAGAGCCATCCCTGATAGTGGCTATTGGTAAGATGAAGAATCCATCATCTGCTAATGATTAGAGACCGGTGGCTCTCCTGTGCTTCCTTTCGAAGGTGCTGGAGAAGCTGGCTGCTGTGCAGATGATGGGTTTCCTTACTGATCGTGCTATCCTGGATCCGCTGCAGACTGGATTTCGGCCTTCCAATAGTACTCAGACGGCACTGCTCAAGCTGACGGATGACATACGTGTTGGCATAGACCGACGCCAAATGACGATGGTGCTTCTGTTTGACTTTAGCAAGGCATTTGACACTGTGTGTCACTTGCTGCTACTTAGGAAGCTCCTCGCCGTTGGCTTCGCGCCTAGCGCTATCACATAGCTTGCATCCTACCTGAGTGAGAGCTCTCAGGCGACACTGGGTGGTGCAGCTGGCATGTCTTCCTTTCATGCCCTGAATCGGGGTGTGCCGCAGGTGTCCGTGCTTGGTCCGCTGCTTTTCCTCCTCTTCATCAATAATGCTTGTGGAGGTCTAGTTCATGACGTTGAACATCTGATCTATGCGGATGACCTGCAGGTATACCTTCGTTTCCCACGTAGTGAGCTTGAGTCTGCTATCTCTGTGATGAGTGTTATGGCTGGTAACATTGGTGAGTGGGCTCGTTGCAATCGGCTGAAGCTGAATGTTGCGAAAACAAAAGCAATCATCTTTGGCTCTCAGGCGTATGTTAACGATGTCTACTCGCTACCTGGGCTGTCTCTCACCATTGAGGGGCAGGTGGTGCCGTTTGGGAGCTCGGTGCGCAGTCTAGGAGTGGTGCTGGACAGCAAGCTCACTTGGAGGAACCATGTGGCTTCTATCTCGCAGAGAGTCAACTCTGTGATGTATCGCCTTAGATTTTTCAGAGCCAGTACTACTTTTGGACTTCGCAAACACCTCGTCCAGGCATTGGTTTCTCCCCTTGTGGATTACTGCTGCCTCGCATATGGTGGTCTGTCGGATGAGCTGTCTATCAAAATTCATCAACATGGGGATCAGGTATATTACTGGGGCTAGAAGAGACGAGCATATCACGCCGTTTCGTGAGCCATTGGGCTGGTTGATCTCTGAGGCTCGCAGGAGTTACTTTCGTGGCTGTCTTACTTTTGGTATTTTACGCAGCCGTGAACCTAGCGAAAATGCAAATTTTGTGCAAACGGTAGTCGCAGATTGATTAACTGGCTAAATTTTGTTCGAAACCAAAAAATTCGAGTGGTATAATCGTGTACAAACGATTCTGAAGCGGACTGAAATTTCACTGTTTTCGAAAATGCAAATTTTGTGCAAACGGTATTCGGAGATTGATTAACTGGCTGAATTTCGTTCGAAACCAAAAAATTCGAGTGGTACAATCGTGTACAAACGATTCTGAACCGGACTGCAATTTGACTTTTTTCGAAAATGCAATTTTTTTGCAAACGCTATTTGCAAATTGAGTCACTGGCTTATTTTTTTCGAAACTGAAAAATTCGAGAGGTACAATCGGGTACAAACAATTTTGCATAAGAATCCGCTGAGAGTTAATTTGCTAGTGCAAAAAAGTTACAACCTGTCTTTGCAAAATGAATTACTTGGTCAAATCTCGAGGTACAAACGAAAAAAAAAGTGGTACAATCCTCTGTGGCTCGGGATCTATCTGAATCTCGATTTTCATTCAAATCGGACAAAGTCGGGTGCCAGGTTCACGGACCTTCGTTTCATAGTTCCAATTTTGGAACAAGTTTAAAAATGAATTTCTCTTAGTACCATTACCTTATATTATATATGATAGGCAAACATTTAGTCCTGAACATTGCAAAAGTATGCATATATTTTTGCATATTGAGATTAATTCTTGATTCTGCCATACGAATATTTTTTTGTTTGTTTTGTCTCCGTCCTTCCTGCATCGGTTGGAATCCATGAGAAAATATTTTTGAAAAATTTTGAAAGACCTTTGGAGTAGTAGGCAGATACTCTACCATTACGCCAAAGCCCCGACACTACCATACGAATATTGAATTTTGCAGTTCGTTCATCTCACTTTTAGTTTATTGCTATAACTTTAAAAAAGAATACGAAAATCAATTCCGTTCAATACTATATATTCGTAAAGAAACAAATCGACGAAGAATAATGAACATTTAAACTGGAACTCGGTTCGGCTTGTCTTAATTCTCCTTTACCAGGATCTGGTGGATTGTGAATTATATTCATCTGCACCCACTTGCTCGAGTTTGACGCCGGCAGGGCCCACTCGTGCTTTACGGATGCTTTGCTTCGGGATACCGTATTTCAACCGGATCAAGACCTGAGCAACTCGGAAACGGCACGCCGTGGCCTGCCATGGTTGATACGGCCAGAAGCAGTCCTTGATCAAGTATGCTGGTCTGCGGATTACCAGATTTGTACGCTATCTCGGCTACATGTGGCATCAAGCAGGGTTACTGACTTCGCATACCTTACTTCTCCCTGGGCAAGACCTGATCATGTTTAACGGACAGAAACCTTACCCAGTATGCCTTATTGTCTCCTAAACAGGAGCGTATGAAGCACGCCTGAGCTCAGCCGTGCTCCGGCATTCGGTATTTCTGCCGGACCCAGACCGGATCTGCATAAAACCGGCATGCCGTGGCCCGGCATGGTCGATACAGTCGAAGTCCGGTCCTGATCAGACATGCCTGCCGCCGGATTCCCGGACCTATGAGTAACATGGCCCGGATGTGACATCAACCCTGCCGGACGAATTTTCTAGTCGGGTTAAATCCGGTTAGATTAATAACAAGCGGCAAACTTGTTAAGGAAGAAGAATTAACTTGGTCGTTGCGTTCTCGGTATCCCGTGAACCAAAAAAACACACACACACACGATGGATTCCGACAGATACCGGGAACATGCCATGTGCATTATCAGTGGTACCCGTGGAATGACAATACTAGGCTGATCGGGAACTCGCCGCGTCTCGGGGGCTAGGGAAGATTTCATTACAGACGTCCACCATCAGGCGTAGCACAGGGGTTTCTGGAGGTTTACCTTTCGATTAAAAATATGATGACTGAAATGGCGAAGGTCAGCCCCAACAGTATAGGCACTCCCGTATGAAATGCCTAGGGGCGGCTACAATGAGGAGTATAAGAAAGAGGGACGGAGGCGAAACAAACACACACAAAATATATAATCCTTATCAAAAACGTGTCAGAACAATGGCAAACGTCGAAAACAGTGAAATTTCCGACTATAGTTAACGATTTGCATTCCGAATTACATCGTTCACAATCTCATGTTATAATATCATGGGAAAAGATTCTTGAAGTATGTCCAATGATATTCACACACCTACCATAATCCCCCCCCAGGCAACATTGAAAAGTTTAAAAATTTCGAAGAGTTCAAAAGTTCACAATTGAATTGTATATTTGAATTTTATATATTTTTATGAAAACCGTCCGATCGTAATGATTTTTATAATTTCATCGAAATTTTGCAACTCATAATTATAGAGTCGCAAAAAATATGCACATGCAAAAAGAAAAAAAACATGAAGAGACAATAAGAAAAAAGTACAAAAGTGCGTGTACTTATAGCACTATCTCTCAATCGAAGATAAAATTCAGAGGTCGAAGACGGTATCCGAGTTCATACAATATTAGCAAACTGTTCGTACATGGTACGAGTAATTTTTTTACGCAACAGTAGTATATGGTTTTCAGAAGCTATACAACTCAGTATGGGGAAAGGAGGGAATAAATTTCTAAAAGCCTGACCATTCATACGTGTCCAATGCACGCGCCTTTAGCAGTGGTACTTGTAAAGTACGGGCGAGGTCCTGCTAATCACGCGACTAATGGAGGTCGATAGAGACACGCGGGCGCTGAAGTGTTAAACACGCTTGAAAAGCCATGTGGACACATCTAGCTCACTTGTCCTGAGATGGCCATGGGCAATATCTACAGTTATGTATCGTTACTCTTTGATCATTCCGTAACAAAAAACTAACGCTTACACAAGAATGCACGAGCAATGCTATGCACTCCGAAAACAGGTAATTTTCAAGGAACCGTAATTTCTTAATTTTAGAAACTCTCTGAATACTTTCAAATATTTCAGTTTTGGTTTGTTGTTATCGACGCATCAACTACAATGGTTCTTAGCGCCGGCTCTGGACTTATTATAGTCGTTCGACGCTCACGACTTTTTCCATTGTAACACAGTTACGGATGTTATTCGTTCACAATGAGAGTAGGAACATTCAGTTGTAAACAGTTTTTGGTACTCGTCGTATAACTTTTGGGGGTGAACTGTTTTGTACTTTTGTGGTGCCCAATATTTGACTAAATCAAATAATCCAGAAAAAATCCACCGGTACTTGGGCTTGAACCCAGGAACTCTAGATCCGTAGGCGGGCATCTTACCCACTTCACCATACGACCGGCTCAAATATTTGTCTTTCACATTTGTGAATTTTTGTTTACTTCTATTTAGTGTCGCTGTGTAACTACCAGGCTTTTTAGCGACTCGTGAGAGTTTTACAAAATATTACATAAAGTTTTATCAATCATATCTTAATTATTGATTTCTGTTGAAAAAAAAATTGAAAAGAAATATATAATGCATGTTTGTGGATGTAAAGGTGGTTTTTCCTACTTTCTATGTGGCACTGAATGGTGAAATATTTTTCATAAATTGTAGTGTTTTCTTGATTGCCGTGTGGGTATTTATAACATGTCCTTCATATTCTGGGGAAATGATACAGCTGATTTTTCCTGTCGAAATCGTTGATATTCGACTAATATATGGGTGACTGAGATAGTTTCATTACATCGGGGGCATTTACTCGGTTGTTCTTCAGCCATGAAGAGGCTATGTTACTTCTGCCGCTCGCGTCGCGTGCGAGCTCAATTTTCAATCCAATTACTTTTTAGGGTGTCCTCAATTTGCACCCACAAAAAAAAAGTTGTGAGTGCGAAATGCAATAATCTAGTCACTCTGAATTTGCTTTTTGTAAAATATGTATGTATGTATTGTTTATTGCTTTCAAGTTATTCGCTTGTAGCAAGGGGGGGGGGGGGTAGATGGATACAGATAATTTTCAGTGCATATTATACTTAAAACAAAATTCACATAATTTACAATTGGCACTTCTCACTTCGACTTTTCATAACTCCAGACTCCCTTGAAGAAATGGTTCAAAAATTTTATTCTAGACGAACTATACATAGAGCATTTCAGGATTATGTGTACAATAGATTCAGGCTCAGTTGAGTTGCAGAGTGGACAAGGTGCACTAGGATCAATGTTGTAAGACTTCCCGTTTGTGTAAAAAACACATGAAATTTTCTTGGCAAGCCTGGTCTGTGCTTTGATTCTCTTATATGCGATGGGGATGCGATTAGATAAATATTTGGCAGGAGAACGAGAATGGTTATTAGAAATTCGCAACTGCAGAAAATCCGATCCATCAGCCGATGCACAGTCCAGATCGATCAAGTGCGACTCCAAGGCATGTATGAGGACAGGTTCCATTTGTTTCCAGGCATCAGTAGAGCGCGATACTTTCAGGGTATTGAAAAAAGGGATGCAGAGACCTTCAAACATGTCGAAAAATTGTAGAAGCCAATTGTATTTTTCAATCACATCATCCGAACCGAGTAAATCAAACATCCGCAGAAGACACTTTTTTGGATACCTGTCCTCACTCATGTCAAGGACCTTTCTGATCCTACTAATGCTCAGTTTAGCTACCTGCAGGGTCAGTCTCACTACACCGACGTCTCTCCTGACCACATAGTTTGGTGTATTTGAAGGAATTAACAGGAGCTTTTCGAAAAAACGAACCTGCGCCGTTTCCACCACATCACAATATCTCAAAGCCCAACCCGGGACCGCGTATAAAAGGGTCGATGTTAATAAGCTGTGATAAAGCTTCAGAACAGTGTCCCACAAGTCAGCAGCAGAGCTACTTAAAATGGATCTAATAGCTCCCGCCGCAGATTTCGCCTTCTCAATTGCTCCCAGAGCAGCTACTAGGCCCAGGGAGGAGGAAGACATCGGTATACCAAGGTAGACATAGGAGGGGACAATTTCTATTTCTGCATTTTTATAGGCAAAACCACCGTGGACGGATATGGATCCCCCTAATTCTGTAAAACGCTTCGTTTTTTGTATCCTCCCACCCGCTCGACAGACTACAATTTTAGTTTTACCAGTATTCACAGACAAATCTTTTTCATCACAGTACTGTTCCAGAGCCTTTACTATCCTTTTCATCATGATGGGGGTAGAGACCAGAAGAACTAAGTCATCAGCATATAGAAGCATCACCAGATCCTGGGTTCCATTGATGCTTCGGCCATAAATACCTCTCGATCGGAAAAATTTTTCTATGTCAGGCAAGAAGCGTATGAACTCAGCATCTCTCCCTGCAAGACACCCTCAGTTATTTCAAACGACTCCGACAGCCGTCCTCCTGACCTCACCTGCAATGAGGCTCGCCCGTGGAGACTCCTAACAGTCCTGATGAAACCCCCGCTCACTCCCAGACTGTGAACTTTATTCCACAGTAGGGAATGCGAGACCGAATCAAAAGCCCTGCAGAAGTCAACATACAGGCAGTACACAGATCGGCCCCCCAGTCTCAGCTGCAATTGGATAGCACTGTTTGCGGAAAAAATATTATCGAGGCATGAACGATTTTTCCTGAAACCGGCCTGACACTCTGGGAGGACACCAATAGCCTCCGCTCAGGCATTCAATCTTTTATTTAGAATACCGGTAAAAAGTTTTGTGAGACTGTTTACCAAGGCTATACCTCTGTAATTTGAGGGGTCTCTGAAGTCTCCTTTTTTATGAATCATAGTAAGCAATACTTTGCCCCACGACGCAGGGACTTTTTCTTTCTTTAGGATATCATTGAATAGCTTCAAGATATAAACCCAGCACTGTGGGGGAATTGCTCTGACGAAATTGCTAGAAATTAGGTCTGTACCGGCGGCCTTGCCTATTTTACATTCATGGAACGCCTCCGCCAACTCGGCGCCCGTGATAGGGTCGTCTAGCCATGGATTTCTATCTCCTAGTAACCTAAAATTTATATCTATTCTGGGTGGGTAGATATGGCTGTAAAATTCATTCCACACCTCGACTGGCAAGCCCTTCTCAAAATGGGAAATTTTACAACTCCACACAGCAGACCAAAACTCACCCACATTTCTCACATTCGCAAACTTATTTCTAATTACTTCATTATATAATCTTCTCTTTTCAGATTTAACCCGATTGTAATAATTTTTTCTTGCAATATACTTATCTAGAAAGGGATCATCAAAATCAGATTTTTTGGCCTCTTTCAGAGCTAGGTCTTTCTCTTTTTTTTGCCGCAAAACACTTATCATCAAACCAAGGTTTTCTGCTTATTCTACTACTATTTTTAGAACAATTTCCCTTTGCTTCAAAGAGCATACTTTTCGTAAAATAATGCTTTTTGTAAAATAATGAAAAAAAAAGTCGATTTACTTACCGGTAGAAATCTGCACTGAAAAAAAAATTAATAGATATTATTTCCTCATCTTTATCCGCCAAACGCAAATTCAGAGTGTCTGCAGGGGGAAAAATACAACGGATTACTATTGCGTATACCCACATTCGCTAGTCCCAGGAGAAAAGAAAGCATCCAATTATAAACTATATGCCGCAAACGGCACATAAATTCAGACATACGGCTGTACTGTTCTGTCGCTCAATTTTGGACTGAGGCGAGATTTTATTTGGCGTTTCGTTATAGCGGATGTGGAAAAACTTGTCACGCAATCGTCTATTGGACTCTAAGACTGGTTTATCAACGCCATGTTTAGCGTCATTAAGCAGTATAGTTTCAGCAATCGAGGTCTTTCCATGAGACTCGACATGGTCAGACCTTCTCGGCGAATCTTCATCCATAACGAGACCAGATGGAATTTGCAAGCAATCTAAACATAATACGGTCCACCAAATTGTAACTACGACCGGACCTCCTGTTTCAAATAAGGCTCACCGCCTCGCGCCGGACAAATTACGTATCGCGCAGCAGGAATTCGACGAGATGATGAAGCTAGGTATTGCTCGCCGTTCAACGAGCCGCTGGTCTTCGTAGTTACACCTGATGCCCAAGAAGTCTGGTGACTGGCGACCCTGTGGAGATTACCGTGAATTGAATAGTCGCACAATTCCGGATCGCTACCCTATTCGCGTTCCAGAAGATTTTACGGCGAATCTCGCCGATACTAAAATTTTCTCCACCATAGATCTGGCACGGGCATTTGATCAAATTCCCGTCGCACCGGATGATATCTGTAAAACAGCGATAATTACGCCGTTCGGGCTTTTTGAATTTCCGTTCATGACGTTCGGACTCCGAAATGCCGCTCAAACGTTCCAACGGTTTATCGACGAGGTCACCAGGGATTTGAATTTCGCTTTCCCGTATATTGACAATATTTTCTAGGAACATCGGCAACACCTTCGCATGCTATTCCAGCGCCTCGCGGCTTACAGCGTCGTATTAAACACCGCCAAGTGTAAGTTCGGAAAATCAGACGGGGACTTTCTTGGATACCGCGTTTCAGCCAAAGGAATTTGCCCGCTTCCCGATAAGGTTGAAGCCATCGTCAGCTTCCCTCGCCCCGAGAAGATCAAGAAGCTCCGCGAGTTCCTCGGGATGATCAATTTTTACCGGAAGTTCCTCAAGGACGCTGCCTTAGTACAAGCGCCACTACACGAATGCATGCAGGGTACCGCCGTCAAAAATTCACATCCGGTCCCATGGACTTCTGAGCGAGAAGCCGCCTTCGTCGCCTGCAAGAAACAATTGCAAGACGCAACACTCTTGGTCTACCCGGATACGTCATTGCCGTGGGCTATATTCGCAGATGCGTCCGAATTATCTGTTGGCGCAGTTGTCCAACAGCGCAATGGTACCGCGTGGGAGCCGCTCGCGTTCTTCAGCCAGAAACTACAGCCTTCACTGAAAAAGCGCAGCCCATACGATCGAGAGCTCCATGCTGTTTACGCAGCAGTTCGAAAATTCAGGTGGATTTTCGAAGGCCGGCATGTTATAATATTCACCGATTACAAGCCATTACTATTCGCCTTCAAACAAAATCCCGACCAGGCAACCCCATGGCAATTTCGTCGCCTGGACTTCATCGGTCAGTTTTCAACTGACATCCACCCTGTTGCGATGCCCTATCTCGCATTGATGCCATTTCATTGGCCGTTTCGACAACGGAGTTAGCGGAAGCACAAGCAACAGACGCTGAGCTCCAAGCTCGCCTGCAGGATCCGGATAACGTCCTCCGACTCCGCCCGATCAACACGCCGGACAGTTCAACACCAATTTGTTGTGAAGTCAATGAACAGCTCATTCGTCCCTTCGTTCCGTCGCTGCTACGTAAGAGGATTTTCGATGCCCTGCACAGCGTCAGTCATCCTGGGGCGAATACATCAATTAAGCTCGTCTCTCAACGTTTTGTCTGGCCAAGTCTCAAGAAAGATTGTCGTCTTTGGGCTCGCGCATGCATCGCGTGCCAGAAAAACAAAGTATCGCGGCACGTTGCATCACCGATACAAGATTTTCCAGGCGCACGAACGCGACGTTTCGAGCACATCCACGTGGACATCATCGGTCCGTATTTACCGTCAAAAGGGTACCGATATTGTCTCACGATTATCGACAGATTTTCACGGTTTCCAGAGGTATTCCCCGTGTCGAATATCACCGCTGACACACTCGCAAACGTTCTGTACGCGAACTGGATCTGTTGGTACGGCGTGCCACTTCGTATCACCACCGATCAAGGAGTGCAGTTCGAAAGCCACCTGTTCAACACTTTAACACGTCGTTTGGGCAGCCGGCACATTCGGACAACTACATTCCATCCGCAATTAAACGGCATGGTGGAACGTCTACACCGCCAAATAAAAGCAGCAATCCGGTGCCATGAGAATCCAAATTGGGTTGACACTCTCCCTACCGTGCTGCTTGGCATCAGAACGGCATGGAAAGACGACCTTCATGCCACACCAACAGATATCGTATTCGACGAGCCACTGCGATTACTGGGAGAATTCGTCGCTCCTGCTCCAAATCGTGGTTTGCCACCAGCAACAATCGTCGACAGACTGAGGAACCATTTTGCGGATCTCGCCCCAGTTCCTGGTACTCGACACGGGCAACGGAAAACATTTATTTTTAAAGATTTGGCAACATGCTCAGACGTTCTCATACGTATTGATGCACCACATCATGCATTTGCATCCCCGTACGAAGGACCACATCGTGTCATCTCCGGACACGACACGCATTTCGTCGTAAGAATAAACGGACAAGATGCAGTCATCTCTATTGACCGCCTTAAACCGGTATTCGTCATTGCCGACGACGAACAGCGTAGCGACTCGTTGGGGTCAGACAGTGAGCCGGACGACAACATACCATTACCAATCGCTACACCACAACCCGGACCATCCAGACGCAGACCTATTCCTGGGGATTCATTGAGTGACTCAGGGTCATCATCATCGGCGCTCGTCATCATCGTGGGTTCCGTCTAGAGTCTCAAGATGCCCGTCGGACTCATCATCTTCACCACCAAGGAAACGAGTGCGGTTCCATGATAGTGTCAATATATATTATTTTTCACAGTGATGTATTATACCTCTTTTTTCTTAGTGCCGTTTAACGCGTATATTATTTTTGTACATAGGGAGGGCGCTGCGGTCGGCGCGACGGTTAGACGTGCAAAGTGTGGGCTCCGCGTTTTTCTAGATTAAAAACAATTTTCGCGGGGATTGGCACACATTAAGTGAGTGAAGTGCATGGGTATAACGACCGGGTATATCAAGGAACAATAGCCTAACGCTGAAAGCCCACGCTACAGGTAGTAAACGTTGTTATAAAGTTGGGCCGTATTTGGGGGATACAGCGTGGTGTGGAAGTGAGTAAGACACAGTGCGAGAAGGACGGAGAAGGACCGTGCGCGGGTGAATTTGCGAAGGGCGCTATGACGGGGTCTCTCTCGACGAGCCCTGAAGATGGCACCACAAATAGGAGTCAAGAAAATACGAATAAGAGGGCAGCTGTTGGGGTAAAAAGACTAAGAGGAAGACCCACCAAAAGAGATACAGCAGTACCTAAAATCGATGACTATTTTCTGAGCAGGCAAGGGGGCCCAGTTCATCGTACTCCTCCGAGAGTAACAAGGAGTCAAAGCGCGCCAATGGGCAGAGGGGCCTCACACCAGAGAAGATTGGAGGAAGAGGAAGCCGACGACCCGATACTTACTGATTTAGATGCGGAGGAATTGGGGGAGTCGAGTGTTGAGACATCAAGTGGAAAATTAAATGATGAAACACACGCAACTCCAATTGAGATAAATAAAAGAGTGGACGAAGTGACAGGTGGATCAGTGGGGAACAATGCCAGTGGTGTAGGGATGGGCGATGACAATATTTCGCAGGGAAACCAACAGACATCGGATATTGGAAAACGAGATGGAAAATGTGACGCGTCAACTGAAACTATACACAGTGTAATGGCGGATGCGGTGACGAACACTAAATGTGGCACACACAAGTGCTCAGAGTGCGGGGCATGGTGTAACCCCGGTGGACAGGGTGCTCTGGAGGAGCAAATTAAAACACTATTAGAAAAAGCAACTCAACTTCTGGAGGGGGCCCCAGCGGGCCGGAACTCAGAGCTGTCGGAGTCTCTTGATAACATGCAGAGAGAGATGAGGGATATGGCCGAGGCAATGGACTTGATTAAAGGATGGGTGGCGGAAGGATTTGGTGAGCTAAGAAGAGAAATAGAAAAGTCGCCTTGCCATCTCGCGACAAGGGCAAACGCAGCTGACATTCCCATGTATAAGCAGAGCGGTCAGGGGAATAGTGGGGTTAGCCAAGGCGGATACTCAAGAGAGCCGGCCAGCGTTACTACCGACAATAGCGCCGTGCCTGAGCCATTCTCCTCCATCGCTCGCCCTCGCTCCTTTCCTTCCCCTTCTCCTCCTCCTCTAGGTGAAGGGAGCCACGGGCAAGTCCCCGATGGGGAGCAGCCGGAGGAGTCGCCACAGAGGGAACAGTGGAGTCGCGGGGATGAGAAAAAACTGGATCTTTTGGATGGCTTGGCGTGGAGACAGGGGGCACCAGAAAAATTGAGCAATGGGGAGTGGAAATATGAGAGGGAGGAGCGACGCAAAATTGCCCGTAATGTGGTGGTCAGGGGCCTTAAAGCCCCACGTGGAGCCGAAGCAGAGCATTTCGTCAATTTGGTATGGGACTGCACTTAAGGAGGGCAGGGAGGCGGGTGGAATTCTAGTAGGGGTCAAAAAAATTCTGAGGCATAATATTCAAATTAGTACCTGGCTCAGCGAAGCAGTGATTTGAGGGAATTAAAGTAAGGGGGAGTAGAAAGTGTAGAATAATCACTGGTTATAATAATAATTTTAGTGGAGTTAGCGGACTTAATAAACTTTTGAGTGAGATTAGAAATAAGATCGAGGATGGGAGAGATAAAGGGGAAGCGATTGTTGTGGCGGGTGATATTAATGCCAAAATTGGAGAATTGCGAACGGGGGATGGGGAGGAGGAGTTTAAGAGGAGGTCCAGGGACAAAAAGAAGGCAGATGGGCTCGGGAGAAAATTGTTAGAATTTTGTGACATAGAAGGACTCGTAATAGCCAACGGCGCCATTGAGGGGGACAGGGAGGGGGCCATCACATTCGTAGGGTATAGGGATGAACTGGTGGAGGCGGTAAATGACTTAGTGCTCTATGAGGGTGCTGTCAATATGTTGGAAAAGGTAGTGATCTGGCGCACACTTGATTCAGACCAGCTGGGAGTGGCATTCCCTCTGTACGGAACGGAAAGGGTACATCGAAGGGACGGGGGCGGTGAGAAAAAACAGAAGGACGTGATTCGGCGGTCCGAGGGGGAAATCAAACTGGTATGAATACGCGGCAGAGAAAAAGATTGTCATGATTATCTAGCAAAAAAACATGTTGGGCAGGAGGAAGGAGAAAGTCTAGACGACAGATGGGCTCGTATTAAGTCCGTAATTACAGAAGCCGCCGGAGAGCTGTGTATGAATGGAGCGATGGGGAGGGGGGGGCGCCGGAAGGACCAATGGGGGTGGCTAGGGAAGGAATATAAAAATCAGCGGGCCCTCGTTTTTGATGAATTAAAAAGCTATCTATTGAATTACGAGGAGGAGGCAAGGCAAAAATTCCGAACCGCACGAGCCCAATTAAGGAAAATGGCGAAGGAAAGGCTAACGAGAAACGAGATAGGGTAAGGGCCAGCAAAAATAGCGGAGAGTTCTAGAAAGCGGTGAATGGGTCCAGACCTCGATCGACGCGAAAAGGGGAATCTATTCCAGCGGAAAAATGGGTCGAGCACATGATCAGGGACGAAGACCTCGAGTGGGAAAAACCGCATGAATGGATGGAGATTGAGGCACTAGATGGGAACATAAGTTTTGAAGAGTCCGAGAAAGCCCTACGAAACCTCAAGAACGGCAAAGCGGCGGGAGAAGATGGCATTACTGGAGAATTTCTGAAGCACCTTCCAGATAACTGGAAGAAAGAGCTCTGGACGGTGATTCAGGAAGGATGGGAGGCAGGCAGTTGGAGGAAAGGGTGGGAAACCGCGCGTATCTTCCCAATACATAAGGGAGGGGACGAGAGTGACGTAAATAACTACAGAGGTATCTCATTATTGGACCTGGGGTATAAGCTTCTAACCAGCATCATGACACGAAGGGGTGGGGAGTGGTCCGAGCGAGAGAACATTTTTAGGGAGAGCCAGGGGGGTTTCCGAGAGGGCAGAGGCACCCGCGAACAAATATTCATCCTGAACGCAATAATCGGAAATACCATCAAGTGGAAAGGAAGAAAGGTCTACGCTGCCTTTATTCACCTCAGAGCAGCTTTCGATACGGTGGATCGGGACCTGTTGTTGGAGAAACTCTGGAGACTAAAAATCCGAGCGCGCTTCTACAATATGGTCAAGGCCATCTACCAGAGCTCCGAGAACGAGGTCATTACGGGGGCAGGGATAACGGAGAAGTTCACCACAGGAAGGGGTGTCAGACAGGGCTGTCCATTAAGCCCTATGCTCTTCAACCTCTTCATTGATGACATTGATGACCGATGGAAGAGACGAGGCCAGGGAGGCATTGGCATCGGGAAGAAAAGGGTCTACTGCCAGAAATACGCAGACGACATCGTGGTCCTAGCGGAAGACGCGAGAGAATTGCAAAGCATGCTGAACACCGCCGTTAAATATTTTTCGGAAAATCGGCTCGAAATTAATGTCAAGAAGACAAAGATTATGGTGTTCAGGGGGGGAGGTCGAATGAAAAAGGGCGAGGACTGGAAGATCAACGACACGGAGGTGGACGTAGTCAAAAGATTCAAGTATCTGGGGTACTGGTTTACGGCTCGAAATTCGTACGGGGCACATATCAATAGAATGGCAGGAAAGGGGGTACAAGCAGTGAACGCGGCGTGGGGAGTTACGGCGAGAGCGGGCCTGAAATCACAGAAGAGCCGATTGTATATAATGAACGTGCTTGGGAAGTCGGGCGCCATGTATGGGACGGAAGTATGGGGGTTGTTTCCAAGGGCACCTATGGAGAGGGTACAGGGAAGAGTCGTGAAGATGGGAATGGGAGTCTCAAGTATCACCCCTGATTATCTGTGGAGGGCAGAGAGCGGGAGAAAAGGGCTATTAATTGAGACCAGGAGACGTGTCTTAGATTTCCTGGGATCGGTGAGTAGGCTGAAGGATGGTAGGTTAGTAAAGACGTGTCTGCGAGAGGAACTAAGAGCTCTGGGGAACCGCAATCCTACGACATGGGGCGGGGAGTTAGAGGAGGCTCTGAAGCATTGGGAGGGGGATGACTTTCGTGAAATTCTGAAGGTAGGAAGCCTCGACAGAAAGGAGTTTAAGGAGAAAGTGGAAGATTTCTTGAAGCGGGGAGAGACCAAGGAAAGAGCGATGGATGACAAGAAAATAAAAAGATCCTCCTTCAACCCGATGTACAGGTTCCTGGAAAGGCCTGATGAAGAAAAGGGATACTGGGCGGAAAAGGGGACGTCCTGGGGGAGACAAGATGACCTGGGCGAGGATGAGGTGTGGCAACATCGGGCGGGCAGCGAATGAGGATCACTGGAGGATGGTGGGGGGTGGAACTGAGCTGGCGGTGGAACTATTGAGAGGGAAGCCCGTTACCGAACTTTGCAAATTTGTGAGGGAATGGGAAAAACTGGTAAGGCATCAGGCCACCCTTTCTCGTGCCGAGCTCCCCGTTTAGTTTAGTTTTTTTTTTGGGGTTTTTCACGGGGTCCCAAACATCAAGTTGGGGACCTTACAAGGGGAGGAAACTCGATCGCGTTCCGAGGGATAGAACGCGAGGGAAGTACTCTCCAACAGCTGAATCTGACGTCAGAGTATTAGACCCGACTGTCGGCAGTTTCTCTCTAGTGTGTTTAGGCCCGGGGGGAGAGGGGGGACGGTAATATATAATAATCAATCCGTCAGATTTGCGTCTCCTGAGCCTTTACACTTCCAAGTCCCTGGACCTATGTCGCAGAAAAAAGCCTTAAGGCTGGGGCAACTTATACCAAATGTTCTTTTTGTTTAAACTGTCATAAATAAGCTATCGGATATGCACGAACTGTGTATGTAGGTATATGCGGGTATGCAGGTATGTATGTGTATGTAGATGCGAATGTATGTATTATGTAAGTACGCAAAACCACAGTCTATGTAGCCCTGGTGGCATTATTAATGATTGACAACTTTATTGGGAGGGGAACAAAATGTAAAAAGCCGAGAGGGTATACATATCGAAATAAATCTATCTATCTATTTTTGTACATAGGGCTCATAATGACCCAATATTTTTTTTCGCAGAAGGGGAATATTGTAGCGTAGCTACAAGCAACCCGAAATATATTACCTAGTCCGTTTAGCAACCGAACGCGCATCTTCAATATAATTCAATTCAAGCCACGCAACGATTCAATACAAACTCTCTCACTGACGAACAATAGACCCTCACACGGTCAAGGTGAGATTTCGTCGCTAGCAGGAGTCAGTTCTGGACACACGAACAGACGAGTCAATCGAGTGTTCCCCTAAGTTATCACTGTAAAGTTTGGTCACATAAATCTTATTAATAAAATTAAGTATTCTCGATATTGTGTGTTACATGCTTAACCCGTTGCTTCCAGCTAATCCCATAAAAAACATAGTTATTCATCACCATAAATACCAACATCATTATGGTCAATAAAATGATGATACGGCAATGAAATTTTCAGCTCTATCTCAATTCTAAGACGTGCCCCAAGAGCTTGTTTTTCTCTTATAAGGATTACATAGGATTCATAGGATAGAATTTCATAGCAAATAACCATTTTCTTTTGCACGTCTTTAATAAATTACAAAAATGTTCCTTCCTCATATAATACCTATTAAATAGAAAGCTTTTCACGGAAATTTCATTTTTGCTGTTAACCATCAAAAAAATAACTAGTTTTCACTCCATAAAAATCATTAAAAAGTTGTAATTTCGTCGTTTTTTGCAACCAATTTTCTTCAAATTTTAATTATTTTTCATAGAATTGCCGACTAATTTCATTGATATAGTAAAGGAATTTCACTGGTGGATCCATTCAAAAATCAGTGTTTCCCGCCATGCTCAATTTAATAAAGCGCCACCGGATGACAATGTTAACGCATCAGCTGTGCGCCGCTCCATGTTTTCTCTAATGTCGTATTCGGTTTCGATAACATTGAGTGAAATTACTTCAAAATGTCATTAGAGCCGGAATTAGAACACAACATTTACTTGATCGGTGATGTTGATGTATTAATATGTGGAAATAAGTTACCGTCAAAAATGCAGGTGTTAAAACTTTTGTTTTACAACCTTCGTCAGGTGAAGCTATCATTACGAGCAAGCGCTAATCTAGTTCTACGGGAAGTATCAATTTTTTGGGATAAGGCTCGTCTGCCAATGCAGAAACAAAGTCGTTGTATCACCAAAATAGAAAATTTGCATGAAGAATGGCGTACATTACAGAAGCATAAATCGAGGGAAACTAATCAAGAGAACGAGATAATTTTTTTATCGGGATTGAGTGATTTATTTGATATTGCCCACGGTCACATATTGAATAATATTCATCACGAGCAACGAGAATTTTTGGAGAAGCAACGAAAGCCCGGTCGTATAGGTTACATTAATAAAATTGAATCCAGATTCGATCGATTGGAGCAGGAAGAATTGCACAGGAAGCAGGTGATAGCAGATAGAGTCGAAAGGAGTGAAAAGGAAAAAGCTCGAATAGGTGAGTAGTTGTCGTCTATTTATTCACTGAAACTGGCTCTACGTTAGGAGTTTATTCCCCCAAAGATAATTCTCTGATCACAAATTTCTTCGAAAGAAATTACTCCCCGGCAAAATTTGCATCCTCTGATAAGATCTTAGCCACAGTTCAAAAATTTTGAAAATTATTTTTTTTCTCGCGCTTCGCGGTCGGGATTTTACATTTTGCAAAACTTATCCCTCTTGTTCCTACGCAATGACGCTAGCCTGAATTATTCGATCATTTAAATTGTCTCGTGGTATTACAACTGATTATTTTTAGAAATTTATAGAGAATCTGGGAAAATTTTTGGAAAGTTTGGAAAATTGTCTGAAAAATGATTTGGAAAATTTTGGAAAAGTTAACAATACTCTGAATATTATTGACGCTAATTTCAACAGGTACAATATCTTCAAGTTGATTGATTTCCATCGAAAAACATTTATAATTCAGAAAAAAAAATTCAAGGACTAATCATGATTTTTTGTAGCATTGGAATACCATTCTTTGGAGTTATAAGAATCGCGTTAGAGATCATTGATACCACTGCAATAAATTTGCAGAATTCAGAGAATTCCACATTATACTTTTCGTTTCACATTTTATACAGAAAGGGTTCTCTACCAACTCAGCCACCCATTTTCAAAATGTTCTCTAAAAATTCCGAAAAAAATACAGGTGATTGCTATCCTAAAAAACGATGTGGTCAACTCCATGTCAATCAGAGGTATGCATAGAATCGTCTGAAAAATAAAAAACAAACATGAAATAGTTTTTTAACCATAGCAATCGTCTGAAATTTGCAGAATTTTTCGAAAACATTATAAAACTGGGTAGCTGAGTTGACAGAAAATCCATTATAGGTATTTATTAATTAATCAGCTAATGATAGAAATCTTCCTTTCAGATGAACGTGTAGAGTTGGCATCAAGTGATGGAAGTCCCGCTGTGACGCTCAGTCAACAAAGCCTTGGAGAATATTCTGGTGCTTCTCTGGAGTTTGTCCATGACAATGATGATGCTCCGCCGCCAACGAAGAAGAGGCGCGGTCGTATCAATATTTTCACTAATGAAGTTGTTGCAACCCTCGATGTGTGCAAAGTGAGTGATAGGAAAACAGTGCATTTGATTTCCGCGATTGCGGAAGCCCTTCATACTGATGTGCAATCCTTAATCCTAAATAAGACTTCTATTAGGCTCTATCGACAGGGCATGCGAGAAGCTAAAGCTTTGATGATCAAAAAAGTTTTCAACAGAACCGAATTGAAACACCTTGTTTTGCATTGGGATGGAAAACTATTATTTGATTTAACGAAACATGAGATGGTCGACAGACTCCCTGTTGTCGTTACGGATGGGGATATCGAGAAATTGTTGGGTGCTCCACAATTAGAAGACAGTAAAGGGCGTACCCAAGCAAATGCTATTTATGATGTTTTGGAAGACTGAGATCTCGCACATTCGATAAAAGCATTATGCTGCGACACAACTGCTTCCAATTTGGGGAATAAGAAGGGCGCAGCAGTTTTATTGGAGTGCTTGTTGGAGACAAACATTCTTCTCTTCCCATGTCGCCACCACATATTTGAATTGATTTTGCGCTGTGCATTCGAATGTCAAATACCATCAACAGCTGCACCTGGCGTACCGCTTTTCCAAGGTTTTCAAGACAACTGTAGCAAGATCGATCAACAGACCTTTCGGAGTGGAATTGAAGATGAGAGGGTCAAGAGCATCTTAAGATCTAAGCATGTTCAGAGGATATCATCATTTGCTTTCGATACACAGCCCAGAGAACACTACGAGGAATTTTTGAATCTTACTCTTCTATTTCTGGGATGTCAGCCAATCCAGGGAGTATCTTTCAATTATCCAGGCTCATTTTCGCACGCTCGCTGGATGTCTAAAGCAAATTACAGCTTGAAAATGTTTTTGTTCAGAGACCAACTTTCCTTGTCTTCAGAAGAAATCAAGGGGATACGAAAGATGTGTATTTTTATTGTGATGCTTTACGTTGACGCCTGATTCACAGCTACCAAAGCTGTAGCTGCTCCAAATCCTGATTCAGAATTTTTGAGAAAACTTTACAGGTACAGAGAAGTTAATAAGAAAATATCAGGAGTCACAGTAAAAAAAATGAGTAACCATTTGTGGTATCTTAGTGCAGAAGCAGTAGCGCTATCTTTCTTTGATGATCAGATATCAATTTCAAAGAAACGTCAAATGGTTACTGAGTTGAATCCGTACGATGAGATAAACGATATTTACCCTAGAAAGTTGCAACTGGATTTGAAAAACATTGATGCCTTTATCAATTCACAAATTGACAGCTTCGTAACTCCGCAGACCGGAAGTTTTTTCACTAGGTTCGAAATTGATGAATCTTTTTTGAGACTGGATCCACATCTTTGGTGTATGAGTGAAAGCTTTCAGAATGGTTTAGACATTGTGAACAAACTGAAAATTGTTAACGATACCGCTGAGAGAGGGGTTTGTTTGTTCACTGATTACAATCAAATTTTATCAAAGACTGACGATCAAGAACAGTGCATCCTCCAAATCGTAAGCGCGTATTGAAAACAATTCCCGAACGCAAACAAGGACACCCTGATGAAATCAACGAGTTTTTAAATACATAATTAAATCATTGGTTAATATAAGGATTACAGTTCAATAATTAATAAAACTACGTTATAAAACTATAATTTGATAAGATTGATCACTAAAATCCATTCTTACTACTTACAAATAAATAGCTAATGACAGTGAAAATTAATTACAGAAAGGGGACAGAATCGTGATTATTTACTGATTTTCACCCAGTTCTGATTGCATTTTTCCTTGGCCTAAATAAAAAACCGAAATCTTTATGAAAAGTCCTCCAATTGGTCAATATTTTCAAAAAATGATAAAATATATTCACAATGGAAATTGTGTTATAATAAGGAGATGGCAAGAAAAAGTAATTCACAATGGAAATGCCATGTAATCCTTACGAGAGGAAAGAAGACGCTTGGTGCACGTCTTAGAATTGAGATAGAGCCCTGAAATTTTAGAGGGATTTCTTTTAAGTACAATAGAAAATCCGACATAGGTGTTTTAACGGTCACCCTAATTGGTGATACAACGACTTTGTTTCTGCATTGACAGACGAGCCTTATCCCAAACAATTGATACTTCTCGTAGAACTAGATTAGCGCTTGCTCGTAATGATAGCTTCACCTCACGAAGATTGTAAAACAAAAGTTTTAACACCTGCATTTTTGACGGTAATTTATTTTCACATATTTGTACATCAACATCACCGTACAAGTAAATGTTGTGTTCTAATTCCGGCTCTAGTGACATTCTGACGTAATGTCACTCAATGTTATCGAAACCGAATACGACATTAGAGAAAACATGGAACGGCGCACAGCTGATGCGTTAATATTGCTATCCGGTGGCGCTTTATTAAGCATGGCGGGAAAAACTGAATTTTGAATTAGTCGGAAATTCTATGAAACACAATTAAAATGTGAAGAAAATTAGTTGCAAAAAACGACGAAATTACAACTTTTTAATGATTTTTATGTAGTGAAAACTAGATATTTTTTTGATGGTTAACAGCAAAAATGAAATTTCCGTGAAAAGTTCTCTACTTAATAGGCATTATATGAGGAAGAAACATTTTTGTAATTTATTGAAGACGTGCGAAAGAAAATGGTTATTTGCCATGAAAATCCTGTATCATCCTTATAAGAGAAAAGCAAGCTCTTGGGGCACGTCTTAGAATTAAGATAGAGCCCTGAAATTTTAGAGGGATTTTTGTTTAAGTATTTCGAATGTTTTGAGTGGGCGGCCCGATAAAAAAATCGGCATAGGTGTTTTAACGGTCACCCTAATAGACATATGTCTCAGTCTTGAAGAAGTGAGGGCAAATTGACTCTAATTGGTGGAAAACTCAAAATTTTCCTAAGCCGAAGGCGCGGACTAAAAGTACGTTAGAATTAGAGAGGGTACATTTTTTGTCTGCAACTTTCCAATTTTTTTGGAAGTGAAGAGAACAACCATTGCTTGTTGCATTTTACGACTTGCACATGTGACACGAGAGTCGAGTGTCAACGGTTTTTGGGACTCATCCTTCTATTGAGAAGAGTTGAAATTTGACGAAACATAAATTGCGAGAGAAAAAACAGAACGGGACTTCATCCGGAAAGTCTTGGCACTTATTTATGAGATAATTTATAACCCTGTCAGAAACGAACATTTTGGCATTGTCTCTTATTTCTCGGTTCTAATGTTCTGAAACGTTCTGAAAAAAAAATCAAAATCGGTTCATTAGTTTTTGACGTATTGAATAAAATAGATTTGTAGTAAAAATTGAATATCTCAGAAATTAATGAAAATTTTCAAAAATCCAAACCACTTGCGAATATAAATACCAAATGGAGCATTCGTGTATAATTTCAAGTCTCCATGACAACAACTGTAGGAGGAGATGCGCGAACAAAAGTTTTGCATAATAACCAGAAAAATTTGCAATAACTCGAATCTTTTTGAGTCCAGCTTCATATTTCTCAATTGCATTCCATAGATACCATTGAGACAAATGTTTTGAAAAAATAAAAATAAAAATCCGTTCATTAGTTTTTGTAATATTGAATACAATGAATTTCTAGTAAGAATGGAATATCTCAGAAAATAATGAAAATTTTCAAAAATCCAAACCACTTTTAGATACCCTAGCAATCCATCAGCGACGTAAGATGGACGCTAGTAACGTCGTTGCTACGTCGCTGATGTTTTTCATCGATTTTAAGCTAAAATAGGGGTGAATGACCCACGAAAATAAAATAAAAATCGATGGATGATCCATTGATAGTTGTTGGGATCAATAATGGTATTGTTTTTTATTAATTTGACAAAATAAGAATCACAATGAAAAATTATAATAGAAGTTCGCGGGGGAAATGGGGTGAGATGGCGGTAGTGTTAATCTCCCACCTCTGTCGATAAAATTAAGAGCGGTTGCTGATTTTTAGGCAGAGTTTCAGCAGAGTACTTTATACGGACAATACATGTATATTATTTAAAAAACGTAACAGTTTTTACATTAAGCTCTATATTGAGTGTATCTGTTTTATGTTAAAAAGGTGCAAAAACGTATAAAACATAGAAAAATATGCCATCATGGGTGTCATGCGTGCCATGGATGCCATCATGGGTGACATGGGTGCCATGGATGCCATCATGGGCGCCATGGGTGCCATTCACAGGTCTCACTTATTTGCTGATTTGAACTATTGCCGCAATTGGCGATATTTGTGGCGAGTTCCCCCTCCCCAACTGGCGAGATCTGGCGAGTTGCCCCTCCCGATTGACGAGAAAACTCACTCTGAATCTGGCAACGCTGGTCTGCGGCGTCAGTAAGGGGTGGCGTTTCGGTAATTTAGTGTGTGTGTGTATGTTAATAATAATGATGGATGATGATAATAATAATAATGATAATTAGTGGTGTGAATGTGTACCTCATACGGGACACAGAAACAATTATCTGATTAGGTATTTATTAGCTAAAAATTTTTTAAAAAATATTTATAAAAAAATTTTAAGAAATATTTATAAAAAAATTGTATAAATAAAGCGTCGGAGCTTTGGCGTAGTGGTAGAGTACCTGTCTACGCATGCACACACGCACCCACCACACACACACGCGCGCGCAGCCACAAGCGTCGGAGGTTTGGCGTAGTGGTAGCGTACTGGCCTACGCACACACACATACACAAAAGCGTCGGGGCTTTGGCGTAGTGGCAGAGAATCTGCCTACTGTTTCGAAGGTCCTAGGTTCGCGCCCGGCCGCCGGAGAATAATTTTTCAAAATATTATCTCATGGATTCCGACCGATGCAGGAAGTTCCGTGGGTGCAATCGGCGGTACCCATAAAATGAGACCGCCCGGCCGAGCGGGAACCTAACCCGACGCAGGGGGGGGAGGGTGGATTCCATCATAGGCGCCGGCAATCGTAGCACAGGGGTTTCTGGATGTTTCCCCTGTGTTTAGAAATACGGTGGCCTAAAAGATGGCGACAAGTCGGCCCCAGCCGCATGGGTGGGTGTCCGGTAGGCCCCCGGAAGGAATGCTTACACGGCCGCTACCGGGGGCGTACAAATGAGAGGGACGGAGGAAAAAAAACATACACACACACACATACCAGCGCCAGGTCTTTGGGGTAATGGTAGAGTATCTGCCTACGCATGCGCGCACACTCGCCCGCACGCACACACACAGCCACAAGCGTCGGGCCCTGGCGATCCAGTTCCCCCGTTGCAGCCTTTGCCGTTAAACATTGACAATTGGCAATTGAAAACTGCTAATTGAAAATTTCCAATTGAAAATTGCCAATTGAAAAATTGCTAATTGAAAAATTGCCAATTGAAAAATTGCCAATTGAAAAATTGCCAATTGAAAAATTGCCAATTGAAAAAATGCCAATTGAAAAATTGCCAATTGAAAAATTGCCAATTGAAAAATTGCCAATTGAAAAATTGCCAATTGACAAATTGACAATTGACAAATTGACAATTGACAATTGACAAATTGACAAATTGACAATTGACAAATTGACAATTGACAAATTGACAATTGACAAATTGACAATTGACAAATTGACAATTGACAAATTGACAATTGACAAATTGACAATTGACAAATTGACAATTGACAAATTGACAATTGACAAATTGACAATTGACAAATTGACAATTGAGAAATTGACAAATTGACAATTGAGAAATTGACAATTGAGAAATTGACAATTGAGAAATTGACAATTGACAAATTGACAATTGACAAATTGACAATTGACAAATTGACAATTGACAAATTGACAATTGACAAATTGACAATTGACAAATTGACAATTGACAAATTGACAATTGACAAATTGACAATTGACAAATTGACAATTGACAATTGACAAATTGACAATTGACAATTGACAAATTGACAATTGACAAATTGACAATTGACAAATTGACAATTGACAAATTGACAATTGACAAATTGACAATTGACAATTGACAAATTGACAATTGACAAATTGACAATTGACAAATTGACAATTGACAAATTGACAATTGACAAATTGACAAATTGACAATTGACAAATTGCCAATTGAAAAATTGCCAATTGAAAAATTGCCAATTGAAAAATTGCCAATTGAAAAATTGCCAATTGAAAAATTGCCAATTGAAAAATTGCCAATTGAAAAATTGCCAATTGAAAAATTGCCAATTGAAAAATTGCCAATTGAAAAATTGCCAATTGAAAAATTGCCAATTGAAAGCTGCCAATTGACAATTGACAAGTGACAATGGCAAGCTGGCAATTGACCATTGCCAATTGAAAATTGCCAATTTAAAATTGCCAACTGAAAGTTGCCAATTGACAATTGTCAATTGACAATTGCCGGTTGAAAATTGTCAATTAAAAATTACCAATTCAAAATTGCCAATGGGAAATTGCCAATTGAAAATCGCCAATTGACAATCGACAATTGACAATTGAAAATTGCCAATTGAAAGTTCCCAATGGAAAATTGCCAATTGAAAGTCGCCAAGTGAAAGTTCCCAATTGAAAATTGCCAATTGAAAGTTGCCAAGTGAAAGTTGCCAATTGAACATTGCCAATTGAAAATTGTCAATTGAAAATTGCCAATCGACAATTGACAATCGACAATCGACAATTGACAATCGACAATTGCCAATTGAAAGTTCCCAATTGAAAATTGCTAATTGAAAGTTGCCACGTGAAAGTTGCCAATTGACAATTGCCAGTTGAAAATTTCCAATTGAAAGTTGGGAATTGACAATTGGTAGTTGAAAATTTTCAATTGGAAATTGCCAATTGAGAATTGCCAATTAACAATTGCCAATTGACAATTGCCAGTTGAAAATTTCCAATTGAAAAATGTCAGTTAAAAATTGCTAATTCAAAATTGCCAATTGACAATCGACAATTGACAATTGAAAGTTGCGAATACAGTATTGCTGATTAAAAATGTTCAATTAAAAATTGCCAATAGGAAAGTTGCCAATTGACAATTGCCAATTGAAAATAGCCAATTGGAACTTTCCAATTGAAAATTTCCAAGTAAAAATTTCCACCTAAAAATTGCCAATTGGAAATTGTGAATTGAAAATTGATAATAACGAATTGCTCATTAAAAATGGTCAATTAAAAATTGCCAATTAAAAATCTCCAAATAAAAATTGTCAATCAAAAATTGGAAAGTAAAAATTACCAATTGGGAATCGCCAATTACCAGTTGAAAATTGCTAATTGAAAAAGGCCAATTAAATATTGACAAATTGACAATTGACAAATTGACAATTGACAAATTGACAATTGACAAATTGACAATTGACAAATTGACAATTGACAAATTGACAATTGACAAATTGACAATTGACAAATTGACAATTGACAAATTGACAATTGACAAATTGACAATTGACAAATTGACAATTGACAAATTGACAATTGACAAATTGACAATTGACAAATTGACAATTGACAAATTGACAATTGACAAATTGACAATTGACAAATTGACAATTGACAAATTGACAATTGACAAATTGACAATTGACAAATTGACAATTGACAAATTGACAATTGACAAATTGACAATTGACAAATTGACAATTGACAAATTGACAATTGACAAATTGACAATTGACAAATTGACAATTGACAAATTGACAATTGACAAAACAAATTGACAATTGACAAATTGACAATTGACAAATTGACAATTGACAAATTGACAATTGACAAATTGACAATTGACAATTGACAATTGACAATTGACAAATTGACAATTGACAAATTGACAATTGACAAATTGACAATTGACAAATTGACAATTGACAAATTGACAATTGACAAATTGACAATTGACAATTGACAAATTGACAATTGACAAATTGACAATTGACAAATTGACAATTGACAAATTGACAATTGACAAATTGACAATTGACAAATTGACAATTGACAAATTGACAATTGACAATTGACAGATTGACAATTGACAAATTGACAATTGACAAATTGACAATTGACAAATTGACAATTGACAAATTGACAATTGACAAATTGACAATTGACAAATTGACAATTGACAATTGACAAATTGACAATTGACAAATTGACAATTGACAAATTGACAATTGACAAATTGACAATTGACAAATTGACAATTGACAATTGACAGATTGACAATTGACAAATTGACAATTGACAAATTGACAATTGACAAATTGACAATTGACAAATTGACAATTGACAAATTGACAATTGACAAATTGACAATTGACAAATTGACAATTGACAAATTGACAATTGACAAATTGACAATTGACAAATTGACAATTGACAAATTGACAATTGACAAATTGACAAATTGACAATTGACAAATTGACAATTGACAAATTGACAATTGACAATTGACAATTGACAAATTGACAATTGACAAATTGACAATTGACAAATTGACAATTGACAAATTGACAATTGACAAATTGACAATTGACAAATTGACAATTGACAAATTGACAATTGACAAATTGACAATTGACAAATTGACAATTGACAAATTGACAATTGACAAATTGACAATTGACAAATTGACAATTGACAAATTGACAATTGACAAATTGACAATTGACAAATTGACAATTGACAAATTGACAATTGACAAATTGACAATTGACAAATTGACAATTGACAAATTGACAATTGACAATTGACAATTGACAATTGACAATTGACAATTGACAATTGACAAATTGACAATTGACAAATTGACAATTGACAAATTGACAATTGACAAATTGACAATTGACAAATTGACAATTGACAAATTGACAATTGACAAATTGACAATTGACAAATTGACAATTGACAAATTGACAATTGACAAATTGACAATTGACAAATTGACAATTGACAAATTGACAATTGACAAATTGACAATTGACAAATTGACAATTGACAAATTGACAATTGACAAATTGACAATTGACAAATTGACAATTGACAAATTGACAATTGACAAATTGACAATTGACAAATTGACAATTGACAAATTGACAATTGACAAATTGACAATTGACAAATTGACAATTGACAAATTGACAATTGACAAATTGACAATTGACAAATTGACAAATTGACAATTGACAAATTGACAATTGACAAATTGACAATTGACAAATTGACAATTGACAAATTGACAATTGACAAATTGACAATTGACAATTGACAAATTGACAATTGACAATTGACAATTGACAAATTGACAAATTGACAATTGACAAATTGACAATTGACAAATTGACAATTGACAAATTGACAATTGACAAATTGACAATTGACAAATTGACAATTGACAAATTGACAATTGACAATTGACAATTGACAAATTGACAATTGACAAATTGACAATTGACAAATTGACAATTGACAATTGACAATTGACAATTGACAATTGACAAATTGACAATTGACAAATTGACAATTGACAAATTGACAATTGACAAATTGACAATTGACAATTGACAAATTGACAATTGACAAATTGACAATTGACAAATTGACAATTGACAAATTGACAATTGACAAATTGACAATTGACAAATTGACAAATTGACAATTGACAAATTGCCAATTGAAAAATTGCCAATTGAAAAATTGCCAATTGAAAAATTGCCAATTGAATTGAAAAATTGCCAATTGAAAAATTGCCAATTGAAAAATTGCCAATTGAAAAATTGCCAATTGAAAAATTGCCAATTGAAAAATTGCCAATTGAAAGCTGCCAATTGACAATTGACAAGTGACAATGGCAAGCTGGCAATTGACCATTGCCAATTGAAAATTGCCAATTTAAAATTGCCAACTGAAAGTTGCCAATTGACAATTGTCAATTGACAATTGCCGGTTGAAAATTGTCAATTAAAAATTACCAATTCAAAATTGCCAATGGGAAATTGCCAATTGAAAATCGCCAATTGACAATCGACAATTGACAATTGAAAATTGCCAATTGAAAGTTCCCAATGGAAAATTGCCAATTGAAAGTCGCCAAGTGAAAGTTCCCAATTGAAAATTGCCAATTGAAAGTTGCCAAGTGAAAGTTGCCAATTGAACATTGCCAATTGAAAATTGTCAATTGAAAATTGCCAATCGACAATTGACAATCGACAATCGACAATTGACAATCGACAATTGCCAATTGAAAGTTCCCAATTGAAAATTGCTAATTGAAAGTTGCCACGTGAAAGTTGCCAATTGACAATTGCCAGTTGAAAATTTCCAATTGAAAGTTGGGAATTGACAATTGGTAGTTGAAAATTTTCAATTGGAAATTGCCAATTGAGAATTGCCAATTAACAATTGCCAATTGACAATTGCCAGTTGAAAATTTCCAATTGAAAAATGTCAGTTAAAAATTGCTAATTCAAAATTGCCAATTGACAATCGACAATTGACAATTGAAAGTTGCGAATACAGTATTGCTGATTAAAAATGTTCAATTAAAAATTGCCAATAGGAAAGTTGCCAATTGACAATTGCCAATTGAAAATAGCCAATTGGAACTTTCCAATTGAAAATTTCCAAGTAAAAATTTCCACCTAAAAATTGCCAATTGGAAATTGTGAATTGAAAATTGATAATAACGAATTGCTCATTAAAAATGGTCAATTAAAAATTGCCAATTAAAAATCTCCAAATAAAAATTGTCAATCAAAAATTGGAAAGTAAAATTACCAATTGGGAATCGCCAATTACCAGTTGAAAATTGCTAATTGAAAAAGGCCAATTAAATATTGACAAATTGACAATTGACAAATTGACAATTGACAAATTGACAATTGACAAATTGACAATTGACAAATTGACAATTGACAAATTGACAATTGACAAATTGACAATTGACAAATTGACAATTGACAAATTGACAATTGACAAATTGACAATTGACAAATTGACAATTGACAAATTGACAATTGACAAATTGACAATTGACAAATTGACAATTGACAAATTGACAATTGACAAATTGACAATTGACAAATTGACAATTGACAAATTGACAATTGACAAATTGACAATTGACAAATTGACAATTGACAAATTGACAATTGACAAATTGACAATTGACAAATTGACAATTGACAAATTGACAATTGACAAATTGACAATTGACAAATTGACAATTGACAAATTGACAATTGACAAATTGACAATTGACAAATTGACAATTGACAAATTGACAATTGACAAATTGACAATTGACAAATTGACAATTGACAATTGACAATTGACAATTGACAATTGACAATTGACAAATTGACAATTGACAAATTGACAATTGACAAATTGACAATTGACAAATTGACAATTGACAAATTGACAATTGACAAATTGACAATTGACAATTGACAAATTGACAATTGACAAATTGACAATTGACAAATTGACAATTGACAAATTGACAATTGACAAATTGACAATTGACAAATTGACAATTGACAAATTGACAATTGACAATTGACAATTGACAATTGACAAATTGACAATTGACAAATTGACAATTGACAAATTGACAATTGACAAATTGACAATTGACAATTGACAATTGACAAATTGACAATTGACAATTGACAATTGACAATTGACAAATTGACAATTGACAATTGACAATTGACAATTGACAAATTGACAATTGACAATTGACAAATTGACAATTGACAAATTGACAATTGACAAATTGACAATTGACAAATTGACAATTGACAAATTGACAATTGACAAATTGACAATTGACAAATTGACAATTGACAAATTGACAATTGACAAATTGACAATTGACAAATTGACAATTGACAAATTGACAATTGACAAATTGACAATTGACAAATTGACAAATTGACAATTGACAAATTGACAATTGACAAATTGACAATTGACAAATTGACAATTGACAAATTGACAATTGACAAATTGACAATTGACAATTGACAAATTGACAATTGACAAATTGACAATTGACAAATTGACAATTGACAAATTGACAATTGACAAATTGACAATTGACAAATTGACAATTGACAAATTGACAATTGACAAATTGACAATTGACAAATTGACAATTGACAAATTGACAATTGACAAATTGACAATTGACAAATTGACAATTGACAAATTGACAATTGACAAATTGACAATTGACAAATTGACAATTGACAAATTGACAATTGACAAATTGACAATTGACAAATTGACAATTGACAAATTGACAATTGACAAATTGACAATTGACAAATTGACAATTGACAAATTGACAATTGACAAATTGACAATTGACAAATTGACAATTGACAAATTGACAATTGACAAATTGACAATTGACAAATTGACAATTGACAAATTGACAATTGACAAATTGACAATTGACAAATTGACAATTGACAAATTGACATTGACAATTGACAATTGACAATTGACAATTGACAAATTGACAATTGACAAATTGACAATTGACAAATTGACAATTGACAAATTGACAATTGACAAATTGACAATTGACAAATTGACAATTGACAAATTGACAATTGACAAATTGACAATTGACAATTGACAATTGACAAATTGACAATTGACAAATTGACAATTGACAAATTGACAATTGACAAATTGACAATTGACAAATTGACAATTGACTGACAATTGACAAATTGACAATTGACAAATTGACAATTGACAAATTGACAATTGACAAATTGACAATTGACAAATTGACAATTGACAATTGACAATTGACAATTGACAAATTGACAATTGACAATTGACAAATTGACAATTGACAAATTGACAATTGACAAATTGACAATTGACAAATTGACAAATTGACAATTGACAAATTGACAATTGACAAATTGACAATTGACAAATTGACAATTGACAAATTGACAATTGACAAATTGACAATTGACAAATTGACAATTGACAAATTGACAATTGACAATTGACAATTGACAATTGACAAATTGACAATTGACAATTGACAAATTGACAATTGACAAATTGACAATTGACAAATTGACAATTGACAAATTGACAATTGACAAATTGACAATTGACAATTGACAAATTGACAATTGACAAATTGACAATTGACAAATTGACAATTGACAAATTGACAAATTGACAATTGACAAATTGCCAATTGAAAAATTGCCAATTGAAAAATTGCCAATTGAAAAATTGCCAATTGAAAAATTGCCAATTGAAAAATTGCCAATTGAAAAATTGCCAATTGAAAAATTGCCAATTGAAAAATTGCCAATTGAAAAATTGCCAATTGAAAAATTGCCAATTGAAAGCTGCCAATTGACAATTGACAAGTGACAATGGCAAGCTGGCAATTGACCATTGCCAATTGAAAATTGCCAATTTAAAATTGCCAATTGAAAGTTGCCAATTGACAATTGTCAATTGACAATTGCCGGTTGAAAATTGTCAATTAAAAATTACCAATTCAAAATTGCCAATGGGAAATTGCCAATTGAAAATCGCCAATTGACAATCGACAATTGACAATTGAAAATTGCCAATTGAAAGTTCCCAATGGAAAATTGCCAATTGAAAGTCGCCAAGTGAAAGTTCCCAATTGAAAATTGCCAATTGAAAGTTGCCAAGTGAAAGTTGCCAATTGAACATTGCCAATTGAAAATTGTCAATTGAAAATTGCCAATCGACAATTGACAATCGACAATCGACAATTGACAATCGACAATTGCCAATTGAAAGTTCCCAATTGAAAATTGCTAATTGAAAGTTGCCACGTGAAAGTTGCCAATTGACAATTGCCAGTTGAAAATTTCCAATTGAAAGTTGGGAATTGACAATTGGTAGTTGAAAATTTTCAATTGGAAATTGCCAATTGAGAATTGCCAATTAACAATTGCCAATTGACAATTGCCAGTTGAAAATTTCCAATTGAAAAATGTCAGTTAAAAATTGCTAATTCAAAATTGCCAATTGACAATCGACAATTGACAATTGAAAGTTGCGAATACAGTATTGCTGATTAAAAATGTTCAATTAAAAATTGCCAATAGGAAAGTTGCCAATTGACAATTGCCAATTGAAAATAGCCAATTGGAACTTTCCAATTGAAAATTTCCAAGTAAAAATTTCCACCTAAAAATTGCCAATTGGAAATTGTGAATTGAAAATTGATAATAACGAATTGCTCATTAAAAATGGTCAATTAAAAATTGCCAATTAAAATCTCCAAATAAAAATTGTCAATCAAAAATTGGAAAGTAAAAATTACCAATTGGGAATCGCCAATTACCAGTTGAAAATTGCTAATTGAAAAAGGCCAATTAAATATTGACAAATTGACAATTGACAAATTGACAATTGACAAATTGACAATTGACAAATTGACAATTGACAAATTGACAATTGACAAATTGACAATTGCAAAATTGACAATTGACAAATTGACAATTGACAAATTGACAATTGACAAATTGACAATTGACAATTGACATTGACAATTGGACAAAATTGACAATTGACAAATTGACAATTGACAATTGACATTGACAAATTGACAATTGACAAATTGACCAATTGACAATTGACAAATTGACAATTGACAAATTGACAATTGACAAATTGACAATTGACAAATTGACAATTGACAAATTGACAATTGACAAATTGACAATTGACAAATTGACAATTGACAAATTGACAATTGACAAATTGACAATTGACAAATTGACAATTGACAAATTGACAATTGACAAATTGACAATTGACAAATTGACAATTGACAAATTGACAATTGACAAATTGACAATTGACAAATTGACAATTGACAAATTGACAATTGACAAATTGACAATTGACAATTGACAATTGACAATTGACAAATTGACAATTGACAAATTGACAATTGACAAATTGACAATTGACAAATTGACAATTGACAAATTGACAATTGACAAATTGACAATTGACAAATTGACAATTGACAAATTGACAATTGACAAATTGACAAATTGACAATTGACAAATTGACAATTGACAAATTGACAATTGACAAATTGACAATTGACAAATTGACAATTGACAAATTGACAATTGACAAATTGACAATTGACAATTGACAAATTGACAATTGACAAATTGACAATTGACAAATTGACAATTGACAAATTGACAATTGACAAATTGACAATTGACAAATTGACAATTGACAAATTGACAATTGACAATTGACAAATTGACAATTGACAAATTGACAATTGACAAATTGACAATTGACAAATTGACAATTGACAAATTGACAATTGACAATTGACAAATTGACAATTGACAAATTGACAATTGACAAATTGACAATTGACAAATTGACAATTGACAAATTGACAATTGACAAATTGACAAATTGACAATTGACAAATTGACAATTGACAAATTGACAATTGACAATTGACAAATTGACAATTGACAAATTGACAATTGACAAATTGACAATTGACAAATTGACAATTGACAAATTGACAATTGACAAATTGACAATTGACAAATTGACAATTGACAAATTGACAATTGACAATTGACAATTAACAAATTGACAATTGACAAATTGACAATTGACAAATTGACAAATTGACAATTGACAATTGACAAATTGACAATTGACAAATTGACAATTGACAAATTGACAATTGACAAATTGACAATTGACAAATTGACAATTGACAAATTGACAATTGACAAATTGACAATTGACAAATTGACAATTGACAAATTGACAATTGACAAATTGACAATTGACAAATTGACAATTGACAAATTGACAATTGACAAATTGACAATTGACAAATTGACAATTGACAAATTGACAATTGACAATTGACAAATTGACAATTGACAATTGACAAATTGACAATTGACAAATTGACAATTGACAAATTGACAATTGACAAATTGACAATTGACAAATTGACAATTGACAAATTGACAATTGACAAATTGACAATTGACAAATTGACAATTGACAAATTGACAATTGACAAATTGACAATTGACAAATTGACAAATTGACAATTGACAAATTGCCAATTGAAAAATTGCCAATTGAAAAATTGCCAATTGAAAAATTGCCAATTGAAAAATTGCCAATTGAAAAATTGCCAATTGAAAAATTGCCAATTGAAAAATTGCCAATTGAAAAATTGCCAATTGAAAGCTGCCAATTGACAATTGACAAGTGACAATGGCAAGCTGGCAATTGACCATTGCCAATTGAAAATTGCCAATTTAAAATTGCCAATTGAAAGTTGCCAATTGACAATTGTCAATTGACAATTGCCGGTTGAAAATTGTCAATTAAAAATTACCAATTCAAAATTGCCAATGGGAAATTGCCAATTGAAAATCGCCAATTGACAATCGACAATTGACAATTGAAAATTGCCAATTGAAAGTTCCCAATGGAAAATTGCCAATTGAAAGTCGCCAAGTGAAAGTTCCCAATTGAAAATTGCCAATTGAAAGTTGCCAAGTGAAAGTTGCCAATTGAACATTGCCAATTGAAAATTGTCAATTGAAAATTGCCAATCGACAATTGACAATCGACAATCGACAATTGACAATCGACAATTGCCAATTGAAAGTTCCCAATTGAAAATTGCTAATTGAAAGTTGCCACGTGAAAGTTGCCAATTGACAATTGCCAGTTGAAAATTTCCAATTGAAAGTTGGGAATTGACAATTGGTAGTTGAAAATTTTCAATTGGAAATTGCCAATTGAGAATTGCCAATTAACAATTGCCAATTGACAATTGCCAGTTGAAAATTTCCAATTGAAAAATGTCAGTTAAAAATTGCTAATTCAAAATTGCCAATTGACAATCGACAATTGACAATTGAAAGTTGCGAATACAGTATTGCTGATTAAAAATGTTCAATTAAAAATTGCCAATAGGAAAGTTGCCAATTGACAATTGCCAATTGAAAATAGCCAATTGGAACTTTCCAATTGAAAATTTCCAAGTAAAAATTTCCACCTAAAAATTGCCAATTGGAAATTGTGAATTGAAAATTGATAATAACGAATTGCTCATTAAAAATGGTCAATTAAAAATTGCCAATTAAAAATCTCCAAATAAAAATTGTCAATCAAAAATTGGAAAGTAAAAATTACCAATTGGGAATCGCCAATTACCAGTTGAAAATTGCTAATTGAAAAAGGCCAATTAAATATTGACAAATTGACAATTGACAAATTGACAATTGACAAATTGACAATTGACAAATTGACAATTGACAAATTGACAATTGACAAATTGACAATTGACAAATTGACAATTGACAAATTGACAATTGACAAATTGACAATTGACAAATTGACAATTGACAAATTGACAATTGACAAATTGACAATTGAGAAATTGACAAATTGACAATTGAGAAATTGAGAAATTGACAATTGAGAAATTGACAATTGAGAAATTGACAATTGACAAATTGACAATTGACAAATTGACAATTGACAAATTGACAATTGACAAATTGACAATTGACAAATTGACAATTGACAAATTGACAATTGACAAATTGACAATTGACAAATTGACAATTGACAATTGACAATTGACAATTGACAAATTGACAATTGACAATTGACAAATTGACAATTGACAAATTGACAATTGACAAATTGACAATTGACAAATTGACATTGACAAATTGACAATTGACAAATTGACAATTGACAAATTGACAATTGACAAATTGACAATTGACAAATTGACAATTGACAAATTGACAAATTGACAATTGACAAATTGCCAATTGAAAAATTGCCAATTGAAAAATTGCCAATTGAAAAATTGCCAATTGAAAAATTGCCAATTGAAAAATTGCCAATTGAAAAATTGCCAATTGAAAAATTGCCAATTGAAAAATTGCCAATTGAAAAATTGCCAATTGAAAAATTGCCAATTGAAAAATTGCCAATTGAAAGCTGCCAATTGACAATTGACAAGTGACAATGGCAAGCTGGCAATTGACCATTGCCAATTGAAAATTGCCAATTTAAAATTGCCAATTGAAAGTTGCCAATTGACAATTGTCAATTGACAATTGCCGGTTGAAAATTGTCAATTAAAAATTACCAATTCAAAATTGCCAATGGGAAATTGCCAATTGAAAATCGCCAATTGACAATCGACAATTGACAATTGAAAATTGCCAATTGAAAGTTCCCAATGGAAAATTGCCAATTGAAAGTCGCCAAGTGAAAGTTCCCAATTGAAAATTGCCAATTGAAAGTTGCCAAGTGAAAGTTACCAATTGAACATTGCCAATTGAAAATTGTCAATTGAAAATTGCCAATCGACAATTGACAATCGACAATCGACAATTGACAATCGACAATTGCCAATTGAAAGTTCCCAATTGAAAATTGCTAATTGAAAGTTGCCACGTGAAAGTTGCCAATTGACAATTGCCAGTTGAAAATTTCCAATTGAAAGTTGGGAATTGACAATTGGTAGTTGAAAATTTTCAATTGGAAATTGCCAATTGAGAATTGCCAATTAACAATTGCCAATTGACAATTGCCAGTTGAAAATTTCCAATTGAAAAATGTCAGTTAAAAATTGCTAATTCAAAATTGCCAATTGACAATCGACAATTGACAATTGAAAGTTGCGAATACAGTATTGCTGATTAAAAATGTTCAATTAAAAATTGCCAATAGGAAAGTTGCCAATTGACAATTGCCAATTGAAAATAGCCAATTGGAACTTTCCAATTGAAAATTTCCAAGTAAAAATTTCCACCTAAAAATTGCCAATTGGAAATTGTGAATTGAAAATTGATAATAACGAATTGCTCATTAAAAATGGTCAATTAAAAATTGCCAATTAAAAATCTCCAAATAAAAATTGTCAATCAAAAATTGGAAAGTAAAAATTACCAATTGGGAATCGCCAATTACCAGTTGAAAATTGCTAATTGAAAAAGGCCAATTAAATATTGACAAATTGACAATTGACAAATTGACAATTGACAAATTGACAATTGACAAATTGACAATTGACAAATTGACAATTGACAAATTGACAATTGACAAATTGACAATTGACAAATTGACAATTGACAAATTGACAATTGACAAATTGACAATTGACAAATTGACAATTGACAAATTGACAATTGACAAATTGACAATTGACAAATTGACAATTGACAAATTGACAATTGACAAATTGACAATTGACAAATTGACAATTGACAAATTGACAATTGACAAATTGACAATTGACAAATTGACAATTGACAAATTGACAATTGACAAATTGACAATTGACAAATTGACAATTGACAAATTGACAATTGACAAATTGACAATTGACAAATTGACAATTGACAAATTGACAATTGACAAATTGACAATTGACAAATTGACAATTGACAATTGACAAATTGACAATTGACAAATTGACAATTGACAAATTGACAATTGACAAATTGACAATTGACAAATTGACAATTGACAAATTGACAATTGACAAATTGACAATTGACAAATTGACAATTGACAAATTGACAATTGACAAATTGACAATTGACAAATTGACAATTGACAATTGACAAATTGACAATTGACAAATTGACAATTGACAAATTGACAATTGACAAATTGACAATTGACAAATTGACAATTGACAATTGACAATTGACAATTGACAAATTGACAATTGACAAATTGACAATTGACAAATTGACAATTGACAAATTGACAATTGACAAATTGACAATTGACAAATTGACAATTGACAAATTGACAATTGACAAATTGACAATTGACAAATTGACAATTGACAAATTGACAATTGACAAATTGACAATTGACAAATTGACAATTGACAAATTGACAATTGACAAATTGACAATTGACAAATTGACAATTGACAAATTGACAATTGACAAATTGACAATTGACAAATTGACAATTGACAAATTGACAATTGACAAATTGACAATTGACAAATTGACAATTGACAAATTGACAATTGACAAATTGACAATTGACAAATTGACAATTGACAAATTGACAATTGACAAATTGACAATTGACAAATTGACAATCAATTGACAAATTGACAATTGACAAATTGACAATTGACAAATTGACAATTGACAAATTGACAATTGACAAATTGACAATTGACAAATTGACAATTGACAAATTGACAATTGACAAATTGACAATTGACAAATTGACAATTGACAAATTGACAATTGACAAATTGACAATTGACAAATTGACAATTGACAAATTCACAATTGACAAATTGACAATTGACAAATTGACAATTGACAAATTGACAATTGACAAATTGACAATTGACAAATTGACAATTGACAAATTGACAATTGACAAATTGACAATTGACAAATTGACAATTGACAAATTGACAATTGACAAATTGACAATTGACAAATTGACAATTGACAAATTGACAATTGACAAATTGACAATTGACAAATTGACAATTGACAAATTGACAATTGACAAATTGACAATTGACAATTGACAATTGACAAATTGACAATTGACAAATTGACAATTGACAATTGACAAATTGACAATTGACAAATTGACAATTGACAAATTGACAATTGACAAATTGACAATTGACAAATTGACAATTGACAAATTGACAATTGACAAATTGACAATTGACAAATTGACAATTGACAAATTGACAATTGACAAATTGACAATTGACAAATTGACAATTGACAAATTGACAAATTGACAATTGACAAATTGCCAATTGAAAAATTGCCAATTGAAAAATTGCCAATTGAAAAATTGCCAATTGAAAAATTGCCAATTGAAAAATTGCCAATTGAAAAATTGCCAATTGAAAAATTGCCAATTGAAAAATTGCCAATTGAAAAATTGCCAATTGAAAGCTGCCAATTGACAATTGACAAGTGACAATGGCAAGCTGGCAATTGACCATTGCCAATTGAAAATTGCCAATTTAAAATTGCCAATTGAAAGTTGCCAATTGACAATTGTCAATTGACAATTGCCGGTTGAAAATTGTCAATTAAAAATTACCAATTCAAAATTGCCAATGGGAAATTGCCAATTGAAAATCGCCAATTGACAATCGACAATTGACAATTGAAAATTGCCAATTGAAAGTTCCCAATGGAAAATTGCCAATTGAAAGTCGCCAAGTGAAAGTTCCCAATTGAAAATTGCCAATTGAAAGTTGCCAAGTGAAAGTTGCCAATTGAACATTGCCAATTGAAAATTGTCAATTGAAAATTGCCAATCGACAATTGACAATCGACAATCGACAATTGACAATCGACAATTGCCAATTGAAAGTTCCCAATTGAAAATTGCTAATTGAAAGTTGCCACGTGAAAGTTGCCAATTGACAATTGCCAGTTGAAAATTTCCAATTGAAAGTTGGGAATTGACAATTGGTAGTTGAAAATTTTCAATTGGAAATTGCCAATTGAGAATTGCCAATTAACAATTGCCAATTGACAATTGCCAGTTGAAAATTTCCAATTGAAAAATGTCAGTTAAAAATTGCTAATTCAAAATTGCCAATTGACAATCGACAATTGACAATTGAAAGTTGCGAATACAGTATTGCTGATTAAAAATGTTCAATTAAAAATTGCCAATAGGAAAGTTGCCAATTGACAATTGCCAATTGAAAATAGCCAATTGGAACTTTCCAATTGAAAATTTCCAAGTAAAAATTTCCACCTAAAAATTGCCAATTGGAAATTGTGAATTGAAAATTGATAATAACGAATTGCTCATTAAAAATGGTCAATTAAAAATTGCCAATTAAAAATCTCCAAATAAAAATTGTCAATCAAAAATTGGAAAGTAAAAATTACCAATTGGGAATCGCCAATTACCAGTTGAAAATTGCTAATTGAAAAAGGCCAATTAAATATTGACAAATTGACAATTGACAAATTGACAATTGACAAATTGACAATTGACAAATTGACAATTGACAAATTGACAATTGACAAATTGACAATTGACAAATTGACAATTGACAAATTGACAATTGACAAATTGACAATTGACAAATTGACAATTGACAAATTGACAATTGATTGACAATTGACAAATTGACAATTGACAAATTGACAATTGACAAATTGACAATTGACAAATTGACAATTGACAAATTGACAATTGACAAATTGACAATTGACAAATTGACAATTGACAAATTGACAATTGACAAATTGACAATTGACAAATTGACAATTGACAAATTGACAATTGACAATTGACAAATTGACAATTGACAAATTGACAATTGACAAATTGACAATTGACAAATTGACAATTGACAAATTGACAATTGACAATTGACAAATTGACAAATTGACAATTGACAATTGACAAATTGACAATTGACAAATTGACAATTGACAAATTGACAATTGACAAATTGACAATTGACAATTGACAATTGACAAATTGACAATTGACAATTGACAAATTGACAATTGACAAATTGACAATTGACAAATTGACAATTGACAAATTGACAATTGACAAATTGACAATTGACAAATTGACAAATTGACAATTGACAAATTGACAAATTGACAATTGACAAATTGACAATTGACAAATTGACAATTGACAAATTGACAATTGACAATTGACAAATTGACAATTGACAATTGACAGATTGACAATTGACAAATTGACAATTGACAAATTGACAATTGACAAATTGACAATTGACAAATTGACAATTGACAAATTGACAATTGACAAATTGACAATTGACAAATTGACAATTGACAAATTGACAATTGACAAATTGACAATTGACAAATTGACAATTGACAAATTGACAATTGACAAATTGACAATTGACAAATTGACAATTGACAAATTGACAATTGACAAATTGACAATTGACAAATTGACAATTGACAAATTGACAATTGACAAATTGACAATTGACAAATTGACAATTGACAAATTGACAATTGACAATTGACAATTGACAAATTGACAATTGACAAATTGACAATTGACAAATTGACAATTGACAAATTGACAATTGACAAATTGACAATTGACAAATTGACAATTGACAAATTGACAATTGACAAATTGACAATTGACAAATTGACAATTGACAAATTGACAATTGACAAATTGACAATTGACAAATTGACAATTGACAAATTGACAATTGACAAATTGACAATTGACAAATTGACAATTGACAAATTGACAATTGACAAATTGACAATTGACAAATTGACAATTGACAAATTGACAATTGACAAATTGACAATTGACAAATTGACAATTGACAAATTGACAATTGACAATTGACAATTGACAAATTGACAATTGACAAATTGACAATTGACAAATTGACAATTGACAAATTGACAATTGACAAATTGACAATTGACAAATTGACAATTGACAAATTGACAATTGACAAATTGACAATTGACAAATTGACAATTGACAAATTGACAATTGACAAATTGACAATTGACAAATTGACAATTGACAAATTGACAATTGACAAATTGACAATTGACAAATTGACAATTGACAAATTGACAATTGACAAATTGACAATTGACAAATTGACAAATTGACAATTGACAATTGACAATTGACAAATTGACAATTGACAAATTGACAATTGACAAATTGACAATTGACAAATTGACAATTGACAAATTGACAATTGACAAATTGACAATTGACAAATTGACAATTGACAAATTGACAATTGACAAATTGACAATTGACAAATTGACAATTGACAAATTGACAATTGACAAATTGACAATTGACAAATTGACAATTGACAAATTGACAATTGACAAATTGACAATTGACAAATTGACACATTGACAAATTGACAATTGACAAATGACAATTGACAAATTGACAATTGACAAATTGACAATTGACAAATTGACAATTGAAAAAATTGACAATTGACAAATTGACAAATTGACAATTGACAAATTGACAATTGACAAATTGACAATTGACAAATTGACAATTGACAATTGACAATTGACAAATTGACAATTGAATGACAATTGACAATTGACAAATTGACAATTGACAAATTGACAATTGACAAATTGACAATTGACAAATTGACAATTGACAAATTGACAATTGACAAATTGACAATTGACAAATTGACAATTGACAAATTGACAATTGACAAATTGACAATTGACAAATTGACAATTGACAAATTGACAATTGACAAATTGACAATTGACAAATTGACAATTGACAAATTGACAATTGACAAATTGACAATTGACAAATTGACAATTGACAAATTGACAATTGACAGATTGACAATTGACAAATTGACAATTGACAAATTGACAATTGACAAATTGACAATTGACAAATTGACAATTGACAATTGACAATTGACAAATTGACAATTGACAAATTGACAATTGACAAATTGACAATTGACAAATTGACAATTGACAAATTGACAATTGACAAATTGACAATTGACAAATTGACAATTGACAAATTGACAATTGACAAATTGACAATTGACAAATTGACAATTGATTGACAATTGACAATTGACAAATTGACAATTGACAAATTGACAATTGACAAATTGACAATTGACAAATTGACAATTGACAAATTGACAATTGACAAATTGACAATTGACAAATTGACAATTGACAAATTGACAATTGACAAATTGACAATTGACAAATTGACAATTGACAAATTGACAATTGACAAATTGACAATTGACAAATTGACAATTGACAAATTGACAAATTGACAATTGACAAATTGCCAATTGAAAAATTGCCAATTGAAAAATTGCCAATTGAAAAATTGCCAATTGAAAAATTGCCAATTGAAAAATTGCCAATTGAAAAATTGCCAATTGAAAAATTGCCAATTGAAAAATTGCCAATTGAAAAATTGCCAATTGAAAAATTGCCAATTGAAAAATTGCCAATTGAAAAATTGCCAATTGAAAGCTGCCAATTGACAATTGACAAGTGACAATGGCAAGCTGGCAATTGACCATTGCCAATTGAAAATTGCCAATTTAAAATTGCCAATTGAAAGTTGCCAATTGACAATTGTCAATTGACAATTGCCGGTTGAAAATTGTCAATTAAAAATTACCAATTCAAAATTGCCAATGGGAAATTGCCAATTGAAAATCGCCAATTGACAATCGACAATTGACAATTGAAAATTGCCAATTGAAAGTTCCCAATGGAAAATTGCCAATTGAAAGTCGCCAAGTGAAAGTTCCCAATTGAAAATTGCCAATTGAAAGTTGCCAAGTGAAAGTTGCCAATTGAACATTGCCAATTGAAAATTGTCAATTGAAAATTGCCAATCGACAATTGACAATCGACAATCGACAATTGACAATCGACAATTGCCAATTGAAAGTTCCCAATTGAAAATTGCTAATTGAAAGTTGCCACGTGAAAGTTGCCAATTGACAATTGCCAGTTGAAAATTTCCAATTGAAAGTTGGGAATTGACAATTGGTAGTTGAAAATTTTCAATTGGAAATTGCCAATTGAGAATTGCCAATTAACAATTGCCAATTGACAATTGCCAGTTGAAAATTTCCAATTGAAAAATGTCAGTTAAAAATTGCTAATTCAAAATTGCCAATTGACAATCGACAATTGACAATTGAAAGTTGCGAATACAGTATTGCTGATTAAAAATGTTCAATTAAAAATTGCCAATAGGAAAGTTGCCAATTGACAATTGCCAATTGAAAATAGCCAATTGGAACTTTCCAATTGAAAATTTCCAAGTAAAAATTTCCACCTAAAAATTGCCAATTGGAAATTGTGAATTGAAAATTGATAATAACGAATTGCTCATTAAAAATGGTCAATTAAAAATTGCCAATTAAAAATCTCCAAATAAAAATTGTCAATCAAAAATTGGAAAGTAAAAATTACCAATTGGGAATCGCCAATTACCAGTTGAAAATTGCTAATTGAAAAAGGCCAATTAAATATTGACAAATTGACAATTGACAAATTGACAATTGACAAATTGACAATTGACAAATTGACAATTGACAAATTGACAATTGACAAATTGACAATTGACAAATTGACAATTGACAAATTGACAATTGACAAATTGACAATTGACAAATTGACAATTGACAAATTGACAATTGACAAATTGACAATTGACAAATTGACAATTGACAAATTGACAATTGACAAATTGACAATTGACAAATTGACAATTGACAAATTGACAATTGACAATTGACAATTGACAATTGACAAATTGACAATTGACAAATTGACAATTGACAATTGACAATTGACAAATTGACAATTGACAAATTGACAATTGACAAATTGACAATTGACAAATTGACATTGACAAATTGACAATTGACAAATTGACAATTGACAAATTGACAATTGACAAATTGACAATTGACAAATTGACAATTGACAATTGACAATTGACAATTGACAAATTGACAATTGACAAATTGACAATTGACAAATTGACAATTGACAATTGACAGATTGACAATTGACAATTGACAATTGACAATTGACAAATTGACAATTGACAAATTGACAATTGACAAATTGACAATTGACAAATTGACAATTGACAAATTGACAATTGACAAATTGACAATTGACAAATTGACAATTGACAATTGACAATTGACAATTGACAATTGACAATTGACAATTGACAAATTGACAATTGACAATTGACAATTGACAAATTGACAATTGACAAATTGACAATTGACAAATTGACAATTGACAAATTGACAATTGACAAATTGACAATTGACAAATTGACAATTGACAAATTGACAATTGACAAATTGACAATTGACAAATTGACAATTGACAAATTGACAATTGACAAATTGACAATTGACAAATTGACAATTGACAAATTGACAATTGACAAATTGACAATTGACAAATTGACAATTGACAAATTGACAATTGACAATTGACAATTGACAATTGACAATTGACAATTGACAATTGACAAATTGACAAATTGACAATTGACAAATTGACAATTGACAAATTGACAATTGACAAATTGACAATTGACAAATTGACAATTGACAAATTGACAATTGACAAATTGACAATTGACAAATTGACAATTGACAAATTGACAATTGACAAATTGACAATTGACAAATTGACAATTGACAAATTGACAATTGACAAATTGACAATTGACAAATTGACAATTGACAAATTGACAATTGACAAATTGACAATTGACAAATTGACAATTGACAAATTGACAATTGACAAATTGACAATTGACAATTGACAATTGACAAATTGACAATTGACAAATTGACAATTGACAAATTGACAATTGACAAATTGACAATTGACAAATTGACAATTGACAAATTGACAATTGACAAATTGACAATTGACAAATTGACAATTGACAATTGACAATTGACAAATTGACAATTGACAAATTGACAATTGACAAATTGACAATTGACAAATTGACAATTGACAAATTGACAATTGACAAATTGACAATTGACAAATTGACAATTGACAAATTGACAATTGACAAATTGACAATTGACAAATTGACAATTGACAAATTGACAATTGACAAATTGACAATTGACAAATTGACAATTGACAAATTGACAATTGACAAATTGACAATTGACAATTGACAAATTGACAATTGACAAATTGACAATTGACAAATTGACAATTGACAAATTGACAATTGACAATTGACAATTGACAAATTGACAATTGACAAATTGACAATTGACAAATTGACAATTGACAAATTGACAATTGACAAATTGACAATTGGCAAATTGACAATTGACAAATTGACAATTGACAAATTGACAATTGACAAATTGACAATTGACAAATTGACAATTGACAATTGACAATTGACAAATTGACAATTGACAAATTGACAATTGACAAATTGACAATTGACAAATTGACAATTGACAAATTGACAATTGACAAATTGACAATTGACAAATTGACAATTGACAAATTGACAATTGACAAATTGACAATTGACAAATTGACAATTGACAAATTGACAATTGACAAATTGACAATTGACAAATTGACAATTGACAATTGACAATTGACAATTGACAAATTGACAATTGACAAATTGACAATTGACAAATTGACAATTGTCAAATTGACAATTGACAAATTGACAATTGACAAATTGACAATTGACAAATTGACAATTGACAATTGACAAATTGACAATTGAAAATTGCCAATTTAAAATTGCCAATTGAAAGTTGCCAATTGACAATTGCCGGTTGAAAATTGTCAATTAAAAATTACCAATTCAAAATTGCCAATGGGAAATTGCCAATTGAAAATCGCCAATTGACAATCGACAATTGACAATTGAAAATTGCCAATTGAAAGTTCCCAATGGAAAATTGCCAATTCAAAGTCGCCAAGTGAAAGTTCCCAATTGAAAATTGCCAATTGAAAGTTGCCAAGTGAAAGTTGCCAATTGAACATTGCCAATTGAAAATTGTCAATTGAAAATTGCCAATCGACAATTGACAATCGACAATCGACAATTGACAATCGACAATTGCCAATTGAAAGTTCCCAATTGAAAATTGCTAATTGAAAGTTGCCACGTGAAAGTTGCCAATTGACAATCGCCAGTTGAAAATTTCCAATTGAAAGTTGGGAATTGACAATTGGTAGTTGAAAATTTTCAATTGGAAATTGCCAATTGAGAATTGCCAATTAACAATTGCCAATTGACAATTGCCAGTTGAAAATTTCCAATTGAAAAATGTCAGTTAAAAATTGCTAATTCAAAATTGCCAATTGACAATCGACAATTGACAATTGAAAGTTGCGAATACAGTATTGCTGATTAAAAATGTTCAATTAAAAATTGCCAATAGGAAAGTTGCCAATTGACAATTGCCAATTGAAAATAGCCAATTGGAACTTTCCAATTGAAAATTTCCAAGTAAAAATTTCCACCTAAAAATTGCCAATTGGAAATTGTCAATTGAAAATTGATAATAACGAATTGCTCATTAAAAATGGTCAATTAAAAATTGCCAATTAAAAATCTCCAAATAAAAATTGTCAATCAAAAATTGGAAAGTAAAAATTACCAATTGGGAATCGCCAATTACCAGTTGAAAATTGCTAATTGAAAAAGGCCAATTAAATATTGACAAATTGACAATTGACAAATTGACAATTGACAAATTGACAATTGACAAATTGACAATTGACAAATTGACAATTGACAAATTGACAATTGACAAATTGACAATTGACAAATTGACAATTGACAAATTGACAATTGACAAATTGACAATTGACAAATTGACAATTGACAAATTGACAATTGACAAATTGACAATTGACAAATTGACAATTGACAAATTGACAATTGACAAATGGACAATTGACAAATGGACAATTGACAAATTGACAATTGACAAATTGACAATTGACAAATTGACAATTGACAAATTGACAATTGACAATTGACAATTGACAATTGACAATTGACAAATTGACAATTGACAAATTGACAATTGACAAATTGACAATTGACAATTGACAATTGACAAATTGACAATTGACAATTGACAAATTGACAATTGACAAATTGACAATTGACAAATTGACAATTGACAAATTGACAATTGACAAATTGACAATTGACAAATTGACAATTGACAAATTGACAATTGACAATGACAAATTGACAATTGACAAATTGACAATTGACAAATTGACAATTGACAAATTGACAATTGACAAATTGACAATTGACAAATTGACAATTGACAAATTGACAATTGACAATTGACAATTGACAAATTGACAATTGACAAATTGACAATTGACAAATTGACAATTGACAAATTGACAATTGACAATTGACAAATTGACAATTGACAAATTGACAATTGACAAATTGACAATTGACAAATTGACAATTGACAAATTGACAATTGACAAATTGACAATTGACAAATTGACAATTGACAAATTGACAATTGACAAATTGACAATTGACAAATTGACAATTGACAAATTGACAATTGACAAATTGACAAATTGACAATTGACAAATTGACAATTGACAAATTGACAATTGACAAATTGACAATTGACAAATTGACAATTGACAAATTGACAATTGACAAATTGACAATTGACAAATTGACAATTGACAAATTGACAATTGACAAATTGACAATTGACAAATTGACAATTGACAAATTGACAATTGACAAATTGACAATTGACAATTGACAAATTGACAATTGACAATTGACAAATTGACAATTGACAAATTGACAATTGACAAATTGACAATTGACAAATTGACAATTGACAATTGACAAATTGACAATTGACAAATTGACAATTGACAAATTGACAATTGACAATTGACAAATTGACAATTGACAAATTGACAATTGACAAATTGACAATTGACAAATTGACAATTGACAGATTGACAATTGACAAATTGACAATTGACAATTGACAAATTGACAATTGACAAATTGACAATTGACAATTGACAAATTGACAATTGACAAATTGACAATTGACAAATTGACAATTGACAAATTGACAATTGACAATTGACAAATTGACAATTGACCAGATTGACAATTGACCAAATTGACAATTGACAAATTGACAATTGACAAATTGACAATTGACAAATTGACAATTGACAAATTGACAATTGACAAATTGACAATTGACAAATGGACAATTGACAAATTGACAATTGACAAATTGACAATTGACAAATTGACAATTGACAAATTGACAATTGACAAATTGACAATTGACAAATTGACAATTGACAAATTGACAATTGACAAATTGACAATTGACAAATTGACAATTGACAAATTGACAATTGACAAATTGACAATTGACAAATTGACAATTGACAAATTGACAATTGACAAATTGACAATTGACAAATTGACAATTGACAAATTGACAATTGACAAATTGACAATTGACAAATTGACAATTGACAAATTGACAATTGACAAATTGACAATTGACAAATTGACAAATTGACAATTGACAAATTGACAATTGACAAATTGACAATTGACAAATTGACAATTGACAAATTGACAATTGACAAATTGACAATTGACAAATTGACAATTGACAAATTGACAATTGACAAATTGACAATTGACAAATTGACAATTGACAAATTGACAATTGACAAATTGACAATTGACAAATTGACAATTGACAAATTGACAATTGACAAATTGACAATTGACAAATTGACAATTGACAAATTGACAATTGACAATTGACAATTGACAATTGACAAATTGACAATTGACAAATTGACAATTGACAAATTGACAATTGACAAATTGACAATTGACAAATTGACAATTGACAAATTGACAATTGACAAATTGACAATTGACAAATTGACAATTGACAAATTGACAATTGACAAATTGACAATTGACAAATTGACAATTGACAAATTGACAATTGACAAATTGACAATTGACAAATTGACAAATTGACAATTGACAATTGACAAATTGACAATTGACAATTGACAAATTGACAATTGACAAATTGACAAATTGACAATTGACAAATTGACAATTGACAAATTGACAATTGACAAATTGACAATTGACAAATTGACAATTGACAAATTGACAATTGACAATTGACAATTGACAAATTGACAATTGACAATTGACAAATTGACAATTGACAAATTGACAATTGACAAATTGACAATTGACAAATTGACAATTGACAATTGACAAATTGACAATTGACAATTGACAATTGACAATTGACAAATTGACAATTGACAATTGACAATTGACAATTGACAATTGACAAATTGACAATTGACAAATTGACAATTGACAATTGACAATTGACAAATTGACAAATTGACAATTGACAATGACAATTGACAATTGACAATTGACAAATTGACAATTGACAAATTGACAATTGACAAATTGACAATTGACAAATTGACAATTGACAAATTGAACAATTGACAAATTGACAATTGACAAATTGACAATTGACAAATTGACAATTGACAAATTGACAATTGACAAATTGACAATTGACAAATTGACAATTGACAAATTGACAATTGACAAATTGACAATTGACAAATTGACAATTGACAAATTGACAATTGACAAATTGACAATTGACAAATTGACAATTGACAAATTGACAATTGACAAATTGACAATTGACAAATTGACAATTGACAAATTGACAATTGACAAATTGACAATTGACAATTGACAATTGACAAATTGACAATTGACAAATTGACAATTGACAAATTGACAATTGACAAATTGACAATTGACAAATTGACAAATTGACAATTGACAAATTGACAATTGACAATTGACAATTGACAATTGACAAATTGACAATTGACAAATTGACAATTGACAATTGACAATTGACAAATTGACAATTGACAAATTGACAATTGACAAATTGACAATTGACAAATTGACAATTGACAAATTGACAATTGACAATTGACAATTGACAATTGACAAATTGACAATTGACAAATTGACAATTGACAAATTGACAATTGACAAATTGACAATTGACAAATTGACAATTGACAAATTGACAATTGACAAATTGACAATTGACAAATTGACAATTGACAAATTGACAATTGACAAATTGACAATTGACAAATTGACAATTGACAAATTGACAATTGACAAATTGACAATTGACAAATTGACAATTGACAAATTGACAATTGACAAATTGACAATTGACAAATTGACAATTGACAAATTGACAATTGACAAATTACAATTGACAAATTGACAATTGACAAATTGACAATTGACAAATTGACAATTGACAAATTGACAATGACAATTGACAATTGACAAATTGACAATTGACAAATTGACAATTGACAAATTGACAATTGACAAATTGACAATTGACAAATTGACAATTGACAAATTGACAATTGACAAATTGACAATTGACAAATTGACAATTGACAAATTGACAATTGACAAATTGACAATTGACAATTGACAATTGACAAATTGACAATTGACAATTGACAATTGACAATTGACAAATTGACAATTGACAAATTGACAATTGACAAATTGACAATTGACAAATTGACAATTGACAAATTGACAATTGACAAATTGACAATTGACAAATTGACAATTGACAAATTGACAATTGACAAATTGACAATTGACAAATTGACAATTGACAAATTGACAATTGACAATTGACAATTGACAATTGACAAATTGACAATTGACAAATTGACAATTGACAAATTGACAATTGACAAATTGACAATTGACAAATTGACAATTGACAAATTGACAATTGACAAATTGACAATTGACAAATTGACAATTGACAAATTGACAATTGACAAATTGACAATTGACAATTGACAATTGACAAATTGACAATTGACAAATTGACAATTGACAAATTGACAATTGACAAATTGACAATTGACAAATTGACAATTGACAAATTGACAATTGACAAATTGACAATTGAGAAATTGACAAATTGACAATTGAGAAATTGAGAAATTGACAATTGACAAATTGACAATTGACAAATTGACAATTGACAAATTGACAATTGACAAATTGACAATTGACAAATTGACAATTGACAAATTGACAATTGACAAATTGACAATTGACAAATTGACAATTGACAAATTGACAATTGACAAATTGACAATTGACAAATTGACAATTGACAATTGACAATTGACAATTGACAATTGACAAATTGACAATTGACAAATTGACAATTGACAAATTGACAATTGACAAATTGACAATTGACAAATTGACAATTGACAAATTGACAATTGACAAATTGACAATTGACAAATTGACAATTGACAAATTGACAATTGACAAATTGACAATTGACAAATTGACAATTGACAAATTGACAATTGACAAATTGACAATTGACAAATTGACAAATTGACAATTGACAAATTGCCAATTGAAAAATTGCCAATTGAAAAATTGCCAATTGAAAAATTGCCAATTGAAAAATTGCCAATTGAAAAATTGCCAATTGAAAATTGCCAATTGAAAAATTGCCAATTGAAAATTGCCAATTGAAAAATTGCCAATTGAAAGCTGCCAATTGACAATTGACAAGTGACAATGGCAAGCTGGCAATTGACCATTGCCAATTGAAAATTGCCAATTTAAAATTGCCAATTGAAAGTTGCCAATTGACAATTGTCAATTGACAATTGCCGGTTGAAAATTGTCAATTAAAAATTACCAATTCAAAATTGCCAATGGGAAATTGCCAATTGAAAATCGCCAATTGACAATCGACAATTGACAATTGAAAATTGCCAATTGAAAGTTCCCAATGGAAAATTGCCAATTGAAAGTCGCCAAGTGAAAGTTCCCAATTGAAAATTGCCAATTGAAAGTTGCCAAGTGAAAGTTGCCAATTGAACATTGCCAATTGAAAATTGTCAATTGAAAATTGCCAATCGACAATTGACAATCGACAATCGACAATTGACAATCGACAATTGCCAATTGAAAGTTCCCAATTGAAAATTGCTAATTGAAAGTTGCCACGTGAAAGTTGCCAATTGACAATTGCCAGTTGAAAATTTCCAATTGAAAGTTGGGAATTGACAATTGGTAGTTGAAAATTTTCAATTGGAAATTGCCAATTGAGAATTGCCAATTAACAATTGCCAATTGACAATTGCCAGTTGAAAATTTCCAATTGAAAAATGTCAGTTAAAAATTGCTAATTCAAAATTGCCAATTGACAATCGACAATTGACAATTGAAAGTTGCGAATACAGTATTGCTGATTAAAAATGTTCAATTAAAAATTGCCAATAGGAAAGTTGCCAATTGAAAATAGCCAATTGGAACTTTCCAATTGAAAATTTCCAAGTAAAAATTTCCACCTAAAAATTGCCAATTGGAAATTGTCAATTGAAAATTGAGAATAACGAATTGCTCATTAAAAATGGTCAATTAAAAATTGCCAATTAAAAATCTCCAAATAAAAATTGTCAATCAAAAATTGGAAAGTAAAAATTACCAATTGGGAATCGCCAATTACCAGTTGAAAATTGCTAATTGAAAAAGGCCAATTAAATATTGACAAATTGACAATTGACAAATTGACAATTGACAAATTGACAATTGACAAATTGACAATTGACAAATTGACAATTGACAAATTGACAATTGACAAATTGACAATTGGCAAATTGACAATTGACAAATTGACAATTGACAAATGGACAATTGACAAATGGACAATTGACAAATTGACAATTGACAAATTGACAATTGACAAATTGACAATTGACAAATTGACAATTGACAAATTGACAATTGACAAATTGACAATTGACAATTGACAATTGACAATTGACAATTGACAATTGACAAATTGACAATTGACAAATTGACAATTGACAAATTGACAATTGACAATTGACAATTGACAATTGACAATTGACAAATTGACAATTGACAAATTGACAATTGACAAATTGACAATTGACAAATTGACAATTGACAAATTGACAATTGACAAATTGACAATTGACAAATTGACAATTGACAAATTGACAATTGACAAATTGACAATTGACAAATTGACAATTGACAAATTGACAATTGACAAATTGACAATTGACAAATTGACAATTGACAAATTGACAATTGACAAATTGACAATTGACAAATTGACAATTGACAAATTGACAATTGACAAATTGACAATTGACAAATTGACAATTGACAAATTGACAATTGACAAATTGACAATTGACAAATTGACAATTGACAAATTGACAATTGACAATTGACAATTGACAAATTGACAATTGACAATTGACAAATTGACAATTGACAAATTGACAATTGACAAATTGACAATTGACAAATTGACAATTGACAAATTGACAATTGACAAATTGACAATTGACAAATTGACAATTGACAAATTGACAATTGACAGATTGACAATTGACAAATTGACAATTGACAATTGACAAATTGACAATTGACAATTGACAATTGACACATTGACAATTGACAAATTGACAATTGACAAATTGACAATTGACAAATTGACAATTGACAAATTGACAATTGACAATTGACAGATTGACAATTGACAAATTGACAATTGACAAATTGACAATTGACAAATTGACAATTGACAAATTGACAATTGACAAATTGACAATTGACAAATTGACAATTGACAAATTGACAATTGACAAATTGACAATTGACAAATTGACAATTGACAAATTGACAATTGACAAATTGACAATTGACAAATTGACAATTGACAAATTGACAATTGACAAATTGACAATTGACAAATTGACAATTGACAAATTGACAATTGACAAATTGACAATTGACAAATTGACAATTGACAAATTGACAATTGACAAATTGACAATTGACAAATTGACAATTGACAAATTGACAATTGACAAATTGACAATTGACAAATTGACAATTGACAAATTGACAAATTGACAATTGACAAATTGACAATTGACAATTGACAATTGACAATTGACAAATTGACAATTGACAAATTGACAATTGACAAATTGACAATTGACAAATTGACAATTGACAAATTGACAATTGACAAATTGACAATTGACAAATTGACCAATTGACAAATTGACAATTGACAAATTGACAATTGACAAATTGACAATTGACAAATTGACAATTGACAAATTGACAATTGACAAATTGACAATTGACAAATTGACAATTGACAAATTGACAATTGACAAATTGACAATTGACAAATTGACAATTGACAAATTGACAATTGACAAATTGACAATTGACAAATTGACAATTGACAAATTGACAATTGACAAATTGACAATTGACAAATTGACAATTGACAAATTGACAATTGACAAATTGACAATTGACAAATTGACAATTGACAAATTGACAATTGACAAATTGACAATTGACAAATTGACAAATTGACAATTGACAAATTGACAATTGACAAATTGACAATTGACAAATTGACAATTGACGAATTGACAATTGACAAATTGACAATTGACAAATTGACAATTGACAAATTGACAATTGACAAATTGACAATTGACAAATTGACAATTGACAAATTGACAATTGACAAATTGACAATTGACAAATTGACAATTGACAAATTGACAATTGACAAATTGACAATTGACAAATTGACAATTGACAAATTGACAATTGACAAATTGACAATTGACAAATTGACAATTGACAAATTGACAATTGACAAATTGACAATTGACAAATTGACAATTGACAAATTGACAATTGACAAATTGACAATTGACAAATTGACAATTGACAAATTGACAATTGACAAATTGACAATTGACAAATTGACAATTGACAAATTGACAATTGACAATTGACAATTGACAATTGACAAATTGACAATTGACAATTGACAATTGACAAATTGACAATTGACAAATTGACAATTGACAAATTGACAATTGACAAATTGACAATTGACAAATTGACAATTGACAAATTGACAATTGACAAATTGACAATTGACAATTGACAATTGACAAATTGACAATTGACAAATTGACAATTGACAAATTGACAATTGACAAATTGACAATTGACAAATTGACAATTGACAAATTGACAATTGACAAATTGACAATTGAGAAATTGACAAATTGACAATTGAGAAATTGAGAAATTGACAATTGACAAATTGACAATTGACAAATTGACAATTGACAAATTGACAATTGACAAATTGACAATTGACAAATTGACAATTGACAAATTGACAATTGACAAATTGACAATTGACAAATTGACAATTGACAAATTGACAATTGACAAATTGACAATTGACAATTGACAAATTGACAATTGACAATTGACAATTGACAAATTGACAATTGACAAATTGACAATTGACAAATTGACAATTGACAAATTGACAATTGACAAATTGACAATTGACAAATTGACAATTGACAAATTGACAATTGACAAATTGACAATTGACAAATTGACAATTGACAAATTGACAATTGACAAATTGACAATTGACAAATTGACAAATTGACAATTGACAAATTGCCAATTGAAAAATTGCCAATTGAAAAATTGCCAATTGAAAAATTGCCAATTGAAAAATTGCCAATTGAAAAATTGCCAATTGAAAAATTGCCAATTGAAAAATTGCCAATTGAAAAATTGCCAATTGAAAAATTGCCAATTGAAAAATTGCCAATTGAAAGCTGCCAATTGACAATTGACAAGTGACAATGGCAAGCTGGCAATTGACCATTGCCAATTGAAAATTGCCAATTTAAAATTGCCAATTGAAAGTTGCCAATTGACAATTGTCAATTGACAATTGCCGGTTGAAAATTGTCAATTAAAAATTACCAATTCAAAATTGCCAATGGGAAATTGCCAATTGAAAATCGCCAATTGACAATCGACAATTGACAATTGAAAATTGCCAATTGAAAGTTCCCAATGGAAAATTGCCAATTGAAAGTCGCCAAGTGAAAGTTCCCAATTGAAAATTGCCAATTGAAAGTTGCCAAGTGAAAGTTGCCAATTGAACATTGCCAATTGAAAATTGTCAATTGAAAATTGCCAATCGACAATTGACAATCGACAATCGACAATTGACAATCGACAATTGCCAATTGAAAGTTCCCAATTGAAAATTGCTAATTGAAAGTTGCCACGTGAAAGTTGCCAATTGACAATTGCCAGTTGAAAATTTCCAATTGAAAGTTGGGAATTGACAATTGGTAGTTGAAAATTTTCAATTGGAAATTGCCAATTGAGAATTGCCAATTAACAATTGCCAATTGACAATTGCCAGTTGAAAATTTCCAATTGAAAAATGTCAGTTAAAAATTGCTAATTCAAAATTGCCAATTGACAATCGACAATTGACAATTGAAAGTTGCGAATACAGTATTGCTGATTAAAAATGTTCAATTAAAAATTGCCAATAGGAAAGTTGCCAATTGAAAATAGCCAATTGGAACTTTCCAATTGAAAATTTCCAAGTAAAAATTTCCACCTAAAAATTGCCAATTGGAAATTGTCAATTGAAAATTGATAATAACGAATTGCTCATTAAAAATGGTCAATTAAAAATTGCCAATTAAAAATCTCCAAATAAAAATTGTCAATCAAAAATTGGAAAGTAAAAATTACCAATTGGGAATCGCCAATTACCAGTTGAAAATTGCTAATTGAAAAAGGCCAATTAAATATTGACAAATTGACAATTGACAAATTGACAATTGACAAATTGACAATTGACAAATTGACAATTGACAAATTGACAATTGACAAATTGACAATTGACAAATTGACAATTGGCAAATTGACAATTGACAAATTGACAATTGACAAATGGACAATTGACAAATGGACAATTGACAAATTGACAATTGACAAATTGACAATTGACAAATTGACAATTGACAAATTGACAATTGACAAATTGACAATTGACAAATTGACAATTGACAAATTGACAATTGACAAATTGACAATTGACAATTGACAATTGACAATTGACAAATTGACAATTGACAAATTGACAATTGACAAATTGACAATTGACAAATTGACAATTGACAATTGACAAATTGACAATTGACAAATTGACAATTGACAAATTGACAATTGACAAATTGACAATTGACAAATTGACAATTGACAAATTGACAATTGACAAATTGACAATTGACAAATTGACAATTGACAAATTGACAATTGACAAATTGACAATTGACAAATTGACAATTGACAAATTGACAGTTGACAAATTGACAATTGACAAATTGACAATTGACAATTGACAATTGACAAATTGACAATTGACAAATTGACAATTGACAAATTGACAATTGACAAATTGACAATTGACAAATTGACAATTGACAAATTGACAATTGACAAATTGACAATTGACAAATTGACAATTGACAAATTGACAATTGACAAATTGACAATTGACAAATTGACAATTGACAAATTGACAATTGACAAATTGACAATTGACAAATTGACAATTGACAAATTGACAATTGACAAATTGACAATTGACAAATTGACAATTGACAAATTGACAATTGACAAATTGACAATTGACAAATTGACAATTGACAAATTGACAATTGACAAATTGACAATTGACAAATTGACAATTGACAAATTGACAATTGACAAATTGACAATTGACAAATTGACAATTGACAAATTGACAATTGACAAATTGACAATTGACAAATTGACAATTGACAAATTGACAATTGACAAATTGACAATTGACAAATTGACAATTGACAATTGACAATTGACAAATTGACAATTGACAAATTGACAATTGACAAATTGACAATTGACAAATTGACAATTGACAAATTGACAATTGACAAATTGACAATTGACAAATTGACAATTGACAATTGACAATTGACAATTGACAATTGACAATTGACAAATTGACAATTGACAATTGACAAATTGACAAATTGACAATTGACAAATTGACAATTGACAATTGACAATTGACAAATTGACAATTGACAAATTGACAATTGACAAATTGACAATTGACAAATTGACAATTGACAAATTGACAATTGACAAATTGACAATTGACAAATTGACAATTGACAATTGACAAATTGACAATTGACAAATTGACAATTGACAAATTGACAATTGACAAATTGACAATTGACAAAATTGACAATTGAAAAATTGACAATTGACAAACTGACTCTTGACAAATTGACAATTGACAAATTGACAATTGACACATTGACAATTGACAGATTGACAAATTGACAAATTGACAATTGACAATTGACAATTGACAAATTGACAATTGACAATTGACAATTGACAATTGACAATTGACAATTGACAATTGACAAATTGACAATTGACAAATTGACAATTGACAAATTGACAATTGACAAATTGACAATTGACAAATTGACAATTGACAAATTGACAATTGACAAATTGACAATTGACAAATTGACAATTGACAAATTGACAATTGACAAATTGACAATTGACAAATTGACAATTGACAAATTGACAATTGACAATTGACAATTGACAATTGACAAATTGACAATTGACAAATTGACAATTGACAAATTGACAATTGACAAATTGACAATTGACAATTGACAATTGACAAATTGACAATTGACAATTGACAAATTGACAATTGACCAATTGACAATTGACAAATTGACAATTGACAAATTGACAATTGACAAATTGACAATTGACAAATTGACAATTGACAAATTGACAATTGACAAATTGACAATTGACAAATTGACAATTGACAAATTGACAATTGACAAATTGACAATTGACAAATTGACAATTGACAAATTGACAATTGACAAATTGACAATTGACAAATTGACAATTGACAAATTGACAATTGACAAATTGACAATTGACAAATTGACAATTGACAAATTGACAATTGACAAATTGACAATTGACAAATTGACAATTGACAAATTGACAATTGACAAATTGACAATTGACAAATTGACAATTGACAAATTGACAATTGACAAATTGACAATTGACAATGACAATTGACAAATTGACAATTGACAAATTGACAATTGACAAATTGACAATTGACAATTGACAATTGACAAATTGACAATTGACAATTGACAATTGACAATTGACAATTGACAAATTGACAATTGACAAATTGACAATTGACAAATTGACAATTGACAAATTGACAATTGACAAATTGACAATTGACAAATTGACAATTGACAAATTGACAATTGACAAATTGACAATTGACAAATTGACAATTGACAAATTGACAATTGACAAATTGACAATTGACAAATTGACAATTGACAAATTGACAATTGACAAATTGACAATTGACAAATTGACAATTGACAAATTGACAATTGACAAATTGACAATTGACAAATTGACAATTGACAAATTGACAATTGACAAATGAAAAATTGACAATTGACAAATTGACAATTGACAAATTGACAATTGACAAATTGACAATTGACAAATTGACAATTGACAAATTGACAATTGACAAATTGACAATTGACAAATTGACAATTGACAAATTGACAATTGACAAATTGACAATTGACAAATTGACAATTGACAAATTGACAATTGACAAATTGACAATTGACAAATTGACAATTGACAAATTGACAATTGACAAATTGACAATTGACAAATTGACAATTGACAAATTGACAATTGACAAATTGACAATTGACAAATTGACAATTGACAAATTGACAATTGACAAATTGACAATTGACAAATTGACAATTGACAAATTGACAATTGACAAATTGACAATTGACAAATTGACAATTGACAAATTGACAATTGACAAATTGACAATTGACAAATTGACAATTGACAAATTGACAATTGACAAATTGACAATTGACAAATTGACAAATTGACAATTGACAAATTGACAATTGACAAATTGACAATTGACAAATTGACAATTGACAAATTGACAATTGACAATTGACAAATTGACAATTGACAAATTGACAATTGACAAATTGACAATTGACAAATTGACAATTGACAAATTGACAATTGACAAATTGACAATTGACAAATTGACAATTGACAAATTGACAATTGACAAATTGACAATTGACAAATTGACAATTGACAAATTGACAATTGACAAATTGACAATTGACAATTGACAAATTGACAAATTGACAATTGACAAATTGACAATTGACAAATTGACAATTGACAAATTGACAATTGACAAATTGACAATTGACAAATTGACAATTGACAAATTGACAATTGAGAAATTGACAAATTGACAATTGAGAAATTGAGAATTGACAATTGACAAATTGACAATTGACAAATTGACAATTGACAAATTGACAATTCAATTGACAAATTGACAATTGACAAATTGACAATTGACAAATTGACAATTGACAAATTGACAATTGACAAATTGACAATTGACAAATTGACAATTGACAATTGACAATTGACAAATTGACAATTGACAATTGACAAATTGACAATTGACAATTGACAAATTGACAATTGACAAATTGACAATTGACAAATTGACAATTGACAAATTGACAATTGACAAATTGACAAATTGACAATTGACAAATTGACAATTGACAAATTGACAATTGACAAATTGACAATTGACAAATTGACAATTGACAAATTGACAATTGACAAATTGACAAATTGACAATTGACAAATTGCCAATTGAAAAATTGCCAATTGAAAAATTGCCAATTGAAAAATTGCCAATTGAAAAATTGCCAATTGAAAAATTGCCAATTGAAAAATTGCCAATTGAAAAATTGCCAATTGAAAAATTGCCAATTGAAAAATTGCCAATTGAAAAATTGCCAATTGAAAGCTGCCAATTGACAATTGACAAGTGACAATGGCAAGCTGGCAATTGACCATTGCCAATTGAAAATTGCCAATTTAAAATTGCCAATTGAAAGTTGCCAATTGACAATTGTCAATTGACAATTGCCGGTTGAAAATTGTCAATTAAAAATTACCAATTCAAAATTGCCAATGGGAAATTGCCAATTGAAAATCGCCAATTGACAATCGACAATTGACAATTGAAAATTGCCAATTGAAAGTTCCCAATGGAAAATTGCCAATTGAAAGTCGCCAAGTGAAAGTTCCCAATTGAAAATTGCCAATTGAAAGTTGCCAAGTGAAAGTTGCCAATTGAACATTGCCAATTGAAAATTGTCAATTGAAAATTGCCAATCGACAATTGACAATCGACAATCGACAATTGACAATCGACAATTGCCAATTGAAAGTTCCCAATTGAAAATTGCTAATTGAAAGTTGCCACGTGAAAGTTGCCAATTGACAATTGCCAGTTGAAAATTTCCAATTGAAAGTTGGGAATTGACAATTGGTAGTTGAAAATTTTCAATTGGAAATTGCCAATTGAGAATTGCCAATTAACAATTGCCAATTGACAATTGCCAGTTGAAAATTTCCAATTGAAAAATGTCAGTTAAAAATTGCTAATTCAAAATTGCCAATTGACAATCGACAATTGACAATTGAAAGTTGCGAATACAGTATTGCTGATTAAAAATGTTCAATTAAAAATTGCCAATAGGAAAGTTGCCAATTGAAAATAGCCAATTGGAACTTTCCAATTGAAAATTTCCAAGTAAAAATTTCCACCTAAAAATTGCCAATTGGAAATTGTCAATTGAAAATTGATAATAACGAATTGCTCATTAAAAATGGTCAATTAAAAATTGCCAATTAAAAATCTCCAAATAAAAATTGTCAATCAAAAATTGGAAAGTAAAAATTACCAATTGGGAATCGCCAATTACCAGTTGAAAATTGCTAATTGAAAAAGGCCAATTAAATATTGACAAATTGACAATTGACAAATTGACAATTGACAAATTGACAATTGACAAATTGACAATTGACAAATTGACAATTGACAAATTGACAATTGACAAATTGACAATTGACAAATTGACAATTGGCAAATTGACAATTGACAAATTGACAATTGACAAATGGACAATTGACAAATGGACAATTGACAAATTGACAATTGACAAATTGACAATTGACAAATTGACAATTGACAAATTGACAATTGACAAATTGACAATTGACAAATTGACAATTGACAAATTGACAATTGACAATTGACAATTGACAATTGACAAATTGACAATTGACAAATTGACAATTGACAAATTGACAATTGACAAATTGACAATTGACAAATTGACAATTGACAATTGACAAATTGACAATTGACAAATTGACAATTGACAAATTGACAATTGACAAATTGACAATTGACAAATTGACAATTGACAAATTGACAATTGACAAATTGACAATTGACAAATTGACAAATTGACAAATTGACAATTGACAATTGACAAATTGACAATTGACAAATTGACAATTGACAATTGACAATTGACAAATTGACAATTGACAAATTGACAATTGACAAATTGACAATTGACAAATTGACAATTGACAAATTGACAATTGACAATTGACAATTGACAAATTGGACAATTGACAAATTGACAATTGACAAATTGACAATTGACAAATTGACAATTGACAAATTGACAATTGACAATTGACAATTGACAATTGACAAATTGACAATTGACAAATTGACAATTGACAAATTGACAATTGACAATTGACAATTGACAAATTGACAATTGACAAATTGACAATTGACAAATTGACAATTGACAAATTGACAATTGACAAATTGACAATTGACAAATTGACAATTGACAAATTGACAATTGACAAATTGACAATTGACAATTGACAATTGACAAATTGACAATTGACAAATTGACAATTGACAAATTGACAATTGACAAATTGACAATTGACAAATTGACAATTGACAAATTGAACAATTGACAAATTGACAATTGACAAATTGACAATTGACAAATTGACAATTGACAAATTGACAAATTGACATACAATTGACAATTGACAAATTGACAATTGACAAATTGACAATTGACAAATTGACAATTGACAAATTGACAATTGACAAATTGACAATTGACAAATTGACAATTGACAAATTGACAATTGACAAATTGACAATGACAAATTGACAATTGGACAATATTGACAATTGACAAATTGACAATTGACAAATTGACAATTGACAAATTGACAATTGACAAATTGACAATTGACAATTGACAAATTGACAATTTGACAATTGACAAATTGACAATTGACAAATTGACAATTGACAAATTGACAATTGACAAATTGACAATTAACAAATTGACAATTGACAAATTGACAATTGACAAATTGACAATTGACAAATTGACAATTGACAAATTGACAATTGACAATTGACAAATTGACAATTGACAAATTGACAATTGACAAATTGACAATTGACAAATTGACAATTGACAAATTGACAATGACAATTGACAAATTGACAATTGACAAATTGACAATGAATTGACAAATTGACAATTGACAAATTGACAATTGACAATTGACAATTGACAAATTGACAATTGACAAATTGACAATTGACAAATTGACAATTGACAAATTGACAATTGACAAATTGACAATTGACAAATTGACAATTGACAAATTGACAATTGACAAATTGACAATTGACAAATTGACAATTGACAAATTGACAATTGACAAATTGACAATTGACAAATTGACAATTGACAAATTGACAATTGACAAATTGACAATTGACAAATTGACAATTGACAAATTGACAATTGACAAATTGACAATTGACAAATTGACAATTGACAAATTGACAATTGACAAATTGACAATTGACAAATTGACAATTGACAAATTGACAATTGACAAATTGACAATTGACAAATTGACAATTGACAAATTGACAATTGACAAATTGACAATTGACAAATTGACAATTGACAAATTGACAATTGACAATTGACAATTGACAAATTGACAATTGACAAATTGACAATTGACAAATTGACAATTGACAAATTGACAATTGACAAATTGACAATTGACAAATTGACAATTGACAAATTGACAATTGACAAATTGACAATTGACAATTGACAATTGACAATTGACAATTGACAAATTGACAATTGACAATTGACAATTGACAATTGACAATTGACAATTGACAATTGACAAATTGACAATTGACAAATTGACAATTGACAAATTGACAATTGACAAATTGACAATTGACAAATTGACAATTGACAATTGACAATTGACAAATTGACAATGACAAATTGACAATTGACAAATTGACAATTGACAAATTGACAATTGACAATGACAATTGACAATTGACAATTGACAATTGACAATTGACAAATTGACAATTGACAAATTGACAATTGACAAATTGACAATTGACAAATTGACAATTGACAAATTGACAATTGACAAATTGACAATTGACAAATTGACAATTGACAAATTGACAATTGACAAATTGACAATTGACAAATTGACAATTGACAAATTGACAATTGACAATTGACAAATTGACAATTGACAAATTGACAATTGACAAATTGACAATTGACAAATTGACAATTGACAAATTGACAATTGACAAATTGACAATTGACAGATTGACAATTGACAAATTGACAAATTGACAATTGACAAATTGACAATTGAGAAATTGACAATTGACAAATTGACAAATGGACAATTGACAAATGGACAATTGACAAATTGACAATTGACAAATTGACAATTGACAAATTGACAATTGACAAATTGACAATTGACAATTGACAATTGACAATTGACAAATTGACAATTGACAAATTGACAATTGACAAATTGACAATTGACAATTGACAAATTGACAATTGACAAATTGACAAATTGACAAATTGACAATTGACAAATTGACAATTGACAAATTGACAAGTGACAAATTGACAATTGACAAATTGACAATTGACAAATTGACAATTGACAAATTGACAATTGACAAATTGACAATTGACAAATTGACAATTGACAAATTGACAATTGACAAATTGACAATTGACAAATTGACAATTGACAATTGACAAATTGACAATTGACAAATTGACAATTGACAATTGACAATTGACAAATTGACAATTGACAATTGACAGATTGACAATTGACAAATTGACAATTGACAAATTGACAATTGACAAATTGACAATTGACAAATTGACAATTGACAAATTGACAATTGACAAATTGACAATTGACAAATTGACAATTGACAAATTGACAATTGACAATTGACAAATTGACAATTGACAAATTGACAATTGACAAATTGACAATTGACAAATTGACAATTGACAAATTGACAATTGACAAATTGACAATTGACAAATTGACAGTTGACAAATTGACAATTGACAAATTGACAATTGACAAATTGACAATTGACAATTGACAAATTGACAATTGACAAATTGACAATTGACAAATTGACAATTGACAAATTGACAATTGACAAATTGACAATTGACAAATTGACAATTGACAAATTGACAATTGACAAATGACAATTGACAAATTGACAATTGACAAATTGACAATTGACAAATAGACAATTGACAAATTGACAATTGACAAATGAATGACAAATTGACAATTGACAAATTGACAATTGACAAATTGACAATTGACAATTGACAAATTGACAATTGACAAAATTGACAATTGACAAATTGACAATTGACAAATTGACAATTGACAAATTGACAATTGACAAATTGACAATTGACAAATTGACAATTGACAAATTGACAATTGACAAATTGACAATTGACAAATTGACAATTGACAAATTGACAATGAAATTGACAATTGACAAATTGAATGACAAATTGACATGACAATTGACAATTGACAAAGTGACAATTGACAAATTGACAATTGACAATTGACAATTGACAAATTGACAATTGACAAATTGACAATTGACAAATTGACAATTGACAATTGACAAATTGACAATTGACAATTGACAATTGACAATTGACCAAATTGACAATTGACAAATTGACAATTGACAAATTGACAATTGACAAATTGACAATTGACAAATTGACAATTGACAATTGACAATTGACAATTGACAATTGAATTGACAATTGACAATTGACAAATTGACAATTGACAAATTGACAATTGACAAATTGACAATTGACAATGACAATTGACAAATTGACAATTGACAAATTGACAATTGACAAATTGACAATTGACAATTGACAAATTGACAATTGACAAATTGACAATTGACAAATTGACAATTGACAAATTGACAATTGACAAATTGACAATTGACAAATTGACAATTGACAAATTGACAATTGACAAATTGACAATTGACAAATTGACATGACAAATTGACAATTGACAAATTGACAATTGACAAATTGACAATTGACAAATTGACAATTGACAAATTGACAATTGACAAATTGACAATTGACAAATTGACAATTGACAAATTGACAATTGACAAATTGACAATTGACAAATTGACAATTGACAAATTGACAATTGACAAATTGACAATTGACAAATTGACAATTGACAAATTGACAATTGACAAATTGACAAATTGACAATTGACAAATTGACAATTGACAATTGACAAATTGACAATTGACAAATTGACAATTGACAATTGACAATTGACAATTGACAATTGACAATTGACAAATTGGACAATTGACAAATTGACAATTGACAATTGACAAATTGACAATTGACAAATTGACAATTGACAAATTGACAATTGACAAATTGACAATTGACAAATTGACAATTGACAAATTGACAAATTGACAAATTGACAATTGACAATTGACAAATTGACAATTGACAAATTGACAATTGACAATTGACAATTGACAACAATTGACAATTGACAATTGACAAATTGACAATTGACAAATTGACAATTGACAAATTGACAATTGACAAATTGACAATTGACAAATTGACAATTGACAAATTGACAATTGACAAATTGACAATTGACAAATTGACAATTGACAAATTGACAATTGACAAATTGACAATTGACAAATTGACAATTGACAAATTGACAATTGACAAATTGACAATTGACAAATTGACAATTGACAAATTGACAATTGACAAATTGACAATTGACAAATTGACAATTGACAAATTGACAATTGACAAATTGACAATTGACAAATTGACAATTGACAAATTGACAATTGACAATTGACAAATTGACAATTGACAAATTGACAATTGACAAATTGACAATTGACAAATTGACAATTGACAAATTGACAATTGACAAATTGACAATTGACAAATTGACAATTGACAAATTGACAATTGACAAATTGACAATTGACAAATTGACAATTGACAAATTGACAATTGACAAATTGACAATTGACAATTGACAATTGACAATTGACAATTGACATTGACAATTGACAATTGACAAATTGACAATTGACAAATTGACAATTGACAAATTGACAATTGACAAATTGACAATTGACAAATTGACAATTGACAAATTGACAATTGACAAATTGACAATTGACAAATTGACAATTGACAAATTGACAATTGACAAATTGACAATTGACAAATTGACAATTGACAAATTGACAATTGACAAATTGACAATTGACAAATTGACAATTGACAAATTGACAATTGACAAATTGACAATTGACAAATTGACAATTGACAAAGTGACAATTGACAAATTGACAATTGACAAATTGACAATTGACAAATTGACAATTGACAAATTGACAATTGACAATTGACAATTGACAAATTGACAATTGACAAATTGACAATTGACAAATTGACAATTGACAAATTGACAATTGACAAATTGACAATTGACAAATTGACAATTGACAATTGACAATTGACAAATTGACAATTGACAATTGACAATTGACAAATTGACAAATTGATTGACAATTGACAAATTGACAATTGACAAATTGACAATTGACAATTGACAAATTGACAATTGACAATTGACAATTGACAAATTGACAATTGACAAATTGACAATTGACAAATTGACAAATTGACAATTGAGAAATTGACAATTGACAATTAATTGACAATTGACAAATTGACAATTGACAAATTGACAATTGACAAATTGACAATTGACAAATTGACAATTGACAAATTGACAATTGACAAATTGACAATTGACAAATTGACAATTGACAAATTGACAATTGACAAATTGACAATTGACAAATTGACAATTGACAAATTGACAATTGACAAATTGACAATTGACAAATTGACAATTGACAAATTGACAATTGACAAATTGACAATTGACAAATTGACAATTGACAAATTGACAATTGACAAATTGACAATTGACAAATTGACAATTGACAAATTGACAATTGACAAATTGACAATTGACAAATTGACAATTGACAATTGACAAATTGACAATTGACAAATTGACAATTGACAAATTGACAATTGACAAATTGACAATTGACAATTGACAATTGACAAATTGACAATTGACAATTGACAATTGACAAATTGACAATTGACAAATTGACAATTGACAAATTGACAATTGACAAATTGACAATTGACAAATTGACAATTGACAATTGACAATTGACGAATTGACAATTGACAAATTGACAATTGACAAATTGACAATTGACAAATTGACCATTGACAAATTGACAATTGACAAATTGACAATTGACAATTGACAAATTGACAATTGACAAATTGACAATTGACAAATTGACAATTGACAAATTGACAATTGACAAATTGACAATTGACAAATTGACAATTGACAAATTGACAATTGACAAATTGACAATTGACAAATTGACAATTGACAAATTGACAATTGAAAATTGCCAATTTAAAATTGCCAATTGAAAGTTGCCAATTGACAATTGTCAATTGACAATTGCCGGTTGAAAATTGTCAATTAAAAATTACCAATTCAAAATTGCCAATGGGAAATTGCCAATTGAAAATCGCCAATTGACAATCGACAATTGAAAATTGCCAATTGAAAGTTCCCAATGGAAAATTGCCAATTCAAAGTCGCCAAGTGAAAGTTCCCAATTGAAAATTGCCAATTGAAAGTTGCCAAGTGAAAGTTGCCAATTGAACATTGCCAATTGAAAATTGTCAATTGAAAATTGCCAATCGACAATTGACAATCGACAATTGCCAATTGAAAGTTCCCAATTGAAAATTGCTAATTGAAAGTTGCCACGTGAAAGTTGCCAATTGACAATTGCCAGTTGAAAATTTCCAATTGAAAGTTGGGAATTGACAATTGGTAGTTGAAAATTTTCAATTGGAAATTGCCAATTGAGAATTGCCAATTAACAATTGCCAATTGACAATTGCCAGTTGAAAATTTCCAATTGAAAAATGTCAGTTAAAAATTGCTAATTCAAAATTGCCAATTGACAATCGACAATTGACAATTGAAAGTTGCGAATACAGTATTGCTGATTAAAAATGTTCAATTAAAAATTGCCAATAGGAAAGTTGCCAATTGACAATTGCCAATTGAAAATAGCCAATTGGAACTTTCCAATTGAAAATTTCCAAGTAAAAATTTCCACCTAAAAATTGCCAATTGGAAATTGTCAATTGAAAATTGATAATAACGAATTGCTCATTAAAAATGGTCAATTAAAAATTGCCAATTAAAAATCTCCAAATAAAAATTGTCAATCAAAAATTGGAAAGTAAAAATTACCAATTGGGAATCGCCAATTACCAGTTGAAAATTGCTAATTGAAAAAGGCCAATTAAATATTGACAAATTGACAATTGACAAATGGACAATTGACAAATGGACAATTGACAAATTGACAATTGACAATTGACAATTGACAATTGACAATTGACAATTGACAAATTGACAATTGACAAATTGACAATTGACAAATTGACAATTGACAAATTGACAATTGACAAATTGACAATTGACAAATTGACAATTGACAAATTGACAATTGACAAATTGACAATTGACAAATTGACAATTGACAAATTGACAATTGACAAATTGACAATTGACAAATTGACAATTGACAAATTGACAATTGACAAATTGACAATTGACAAATTGACAATTGACAAATTGACAATTGACAAATTGACAATTGACAAATTGACAATTGACAAATTGACAATTGACAATTGACAAATTGACAATTGACAAATTGACAATTGACAAATTGACAATTGACAAATTGACAATTGACAAATTGACAATTGACAAATTGACAATTGACAAATTGACAATTGACAAATTGACAATTGACAAATTGACAATTGACAAATGACAATTGACAAATTGACAATTGACAAATTGACAATTGACAAATTGACAATTGACAAATTGACAATTGACAAATTGACAAATTGACAATTGACAAATTGACAATTGACAAATTGACAATTGACAAATTGACAATTGACAAATTGACAATTGACAAATTGACAATTGACAAATTGACAATTGACAAATTGACAATTGACAATAATTGACAATTGACATGACAAATTGACAATTGACAAATTGACAATTGACAAATTGACAATTGACAAATTGACAATTGACAAATTGACAATTGACAAATTGACAATTGACAAATTGACAATTGACAATTGACAATTGACAAATTGACAATTGACAAATTGACAATTGACAATTGACAAATTGACAATTGACAATTGACAAATTGACAATTGACAAATTGACAATTGACAATTGACAATTGACAAATTGACAATTGACAAATTGACAATTGACAAATTGACAATTGACAAATTGACAATTGACAATTGACAATTGACAAATTGACAATTGACAAATTGACAATTGACAAATTGACAATTGACAAATTGACAATTGACAAATTGACAATTGACAAATTGACAATTGACAAATTGACAAATTGACAATTGACAAATTGACAATTGACAAATTGACAATTGACAAATTGACAATTGACAAATTGGACAATTGACAAATTGACAATTGACAATTGACAAATTGACAAATTGACAAATTGACAATTGACAATTGACAAATTGACAATTGACAAATTGACAATTGACAAATTGACAATTGACAAATTGACAATTGACAAATTGACAATTGACAATTGACAATTGACAATTGACAATTGACAAATTGACAATTGACAAATTGACAATTGACAAATTGACAATTGACAAATTGACAATTGACAAATTGACAATTGACAAATTGACAATTGACAAATTGACAATTGACAAATTGACAATTGACAAATTGACAATTGACAAATTGACAATTGACAAATTGACAATTGACAAATTGACAATTGACAATTGACAATTGACAAATTGACAATTGACAAATTGACAATTGACAAATTGACAATTGACAAATTGACAATTGACAAATTGACAATTGACAAATTGACAATTGACAAATTGACAATTGACAAATTGACAATTGACAAATTGACAATTGACAAATTGACAATTGACAAATTGACAATTGACAAATTGACAATTGACAAATTGACAATTGACAAATTGACAATTGACAAATGACAATTGACAAATTGACAATTGACAAATTGACAATTGACAAATTGACAATTGACAAATTGACAATTGACAAATTGACAATTGACAAATTGACAATTGACAAATTGACAATTGACAAATTGACAATTGACAAATTGACAATTGACAAATTGACAATTGACAAATTGACAATTGACAAATTGACAATTGACAAATTGACAATTGACAAATTGACAATTGACAAATTGACAATTGACAAATTGACAATTGACAAATTGACAATTGACAAATTGACAATTGACAAATTGACAATTGACAAATTGACAATTGACAAATTGACAATTGACAAATTGACAATTGACAAATTGACAATTGACAAATTGACAATTGACAAATTGACAATTGACAAATTGACAATTGACAAATTGACAATTGACAATTGACAATTGACAAATTGACAATTGACAAATTGACAATTGACAAATTGACAATTGACAAATTGACAATTGACAAATTGACAATTGACAATTGACAAATTGACAATTGACAAATTGACAATTGACAAATTGACAATTGACAAATTGACAATTGACAAATTGACAATTGACAAATTGACAATTGACAAATTGACAATTGACAAATTGACAATTGACAAATTGACAAATTGACAATTGACAAATTGACAATTGACAAATTGACAATTGACAAATTGACAATTGACAAATTGACAATTGACAAATTGACAATTGACAAATTGACAATTGACAAATTGACAATTGACAAATTGACAATTGACAAATTGACAATTGACAAATTGACAATTGACAAATTGACAATTGACAAATTGACAATTGACAAATTGACAATTGACAAATTGACAATTGACAAATTGACAATTGACAAATTGACAATTGACAAATTCAATTGACAATTGACAATTGACAAATTGACAATTGACAAATTGACAATTGACAAATTGACAATTGACAAATTGACAATTGACAAATTGACAATTGACAAATTGACAATTGACAAATTGACAATTGACAAATTGACAATTGACAAATTGACAATTGACAAATTGACAATTGACAAATTGACAATTGACAAATTGACAATTGACAAATTGACAATTGACAAATTGACAATTGACAAATTGACAATTGACAAATGACAATTGACAAATTGACAATTGACAAATTGACAATTGACAAATTGACAATTGACAAATTGACAATTGACAAATTGACAATTGACAAATTGACAATTGACAAATTGACAATTGACAAATTGACAATTGACAATTGACAAATTGACAATTGACAAATTGACAATTGACAAATTGACAATTGACAAATTGACAATTGACAAATTGACAATTGACAAATTGACAATTGACAAATTGACAATTGACAATGACAAATTGACAATTGACAAATTGACAATTGACAAATTGACAATGACAATTGACAATTGACAAATTGACAATTGGACAAATTGACAATTGACAAATTGACAATTGACAAATTGACAATTGACAAATTGACAATTGACAAATTGACAATTGACAAATTGACAATTGACAAATTGACAATTGACAAATTGACAATTGACAAATTGACAATTGACAAATTGACAATTGACAAATTGACAATTGACAAATTGACAATTGACAAATTGACAATTGACAAATTGACAATTGACAAATTGACAATTGACAAATTGACAATTGACAAATTGACAATTGACAAATTGACAATTGACAAATTGACAATTGACAAATTGACAATTGACAAATTGACAATTGACAAATTGACAATTGACAAATTGACAATTGACAAATTGACAATTGACAAATTGACAATTGACAAATTGACAATTGACAAATTGACAATTGACAAATTGACAATTGACAAATTGACAATTGACAAATTGACAATTGACAAATTGACAATTGACAATTGACAAATTGACAATTGACAAATTGACAATTGACAAATTGACAATTGACAAATTGACAATTGACAAATTGACAATTGACAAATTGACAATTGACAAATTGACAATTGACAAATTGACAATTGACAAATTGACAATTGACAAATTGACAATTGACAAATTGACAATTGACAAATTGACAATTGACAAATTGACAATTGACAAATTGACAATTGACAAATTGACAATTGACAAATTGACAATTGACAAATTGACAATTGACAAATTGACAATTGACAAATTGACAATTGACAAATTGACAATTGACAAATTGACAATTGACAAATTGACAATTGACAAATTGACAATTGACAAATTGACAATTGACAAATTGACAATTGACAAATTGACAATTGACAAATTGACAATTGACAAATTGACAATTGACAATTGACAATTGACAAATTGACAATTGACAAATTGACAATTGACAAATTGACAATTGACAAATTGACAATTGACAAATTGACAATTGACAAATTGACAATTGACAAATTGACAATTGACAAATTGACAATTGACAATTGACAATTGACAAATTGACAATTGCAATTGACAATTGACCAAATTGACAATTGACAAATTGACAATTGACAAATTGACAATTGACAAATTGACAATTGACAAATTGACAATTGACAAATTGACAATTGACAAATTGACAATTGACAAATTGACAATTGACAAATTGACAATTGACAATTGACAATTGACAATTGACAATTGACAAATTGACAATTGACAAATTGACAATTGACAAATTGACAATTGACAATTGACAATTGACACATTGACAAATTGACAATTGACAATTGACAATTGACAAATTGACAATTGACAAATTGACAATTGACAAATTGACAATTGACAAATTGACAATTGACAAATTGACAATTGACAAATTGACATTGACAAATTGACAATTGACAAATTGACAATTGACAAATTGACAATTGACAATGACAATTGACAAATTGACAATTGACAAATTGACAATTGACAAATTGACAATTGACAAATTGACAATTGACAAATTGACAATTGACAAATTGACAATTGACAAATTGACAATTGACAAATTGACAATTGACAAATTGACAATTGACAAATTGACAATATTGACAAATTGACAATTGACAAATTGACAATTGACAAATTGACAATTGACAAATTGACAATTGACAAATTGACAATTGACAAATTGACAATTGACAAATTGACAATTGACAAATTGACAATTGACAAATTGACAATTGACAAATTGACAATTGACAAATTGACAATTGACAAATTGACAATTGACAAATTGACAATTGACAAATTGACAATTGACAAATTGACAATTGACAAATTGACAATTGACAAATTGACAATTGACAAATTGACAATTGACAAATTGACAATTGACAAATTGACAATTGACAAATTGACAATTGACAAATTGACAATTGACAAATTGACAATTGACAAATTGACAATTGACAAATTGACAATTGACAAATTGACAATTGACAAATTGACAATTGACAAATTGACAATTGACAAATTGACAATTGACAAATTGACAATTGACAAATTGACAATTGACAAATTGACAATTGACAAATTGACAATTGACAAATTGACAATTGACAAATTGACAATTGACAAATTGACAATTGACAAATTGACAATTGACAAATTGACAATTGACAAATTGACAATTGACAAATTGACAATTGACAAATTGACAATTGACAAATTGACAATTGACAAATTGACAATTGACAAATTGACAATTGACAAATTGACAATTGACAAATTGACAATTGACAAATTGACAATTGACAAATTGACAATTGACAAATTGACAATTGACAAATTGACAATTGACAAATTGACAATTGACAAATTGACAATTGACAAATTGACAATTGACAAATTGACAATTGACAAATTGACAATTGACAAATTGACAATTGACAAATTGACAATTGACAAATTGACAATTGACAAATTGACAATTGACAAATTGACAATTGACAAATTGACAATTGACAATTGACAATTGACAAATTGACAAATTGACAATTGACAAATTGACAATTGACAAATTGACAATTGACAAATTGACAATTGACAATTGACAATTGACAAATTGACAATTGACAAATTGACAATTGACAAACAAATTGACAATTGACAAATTGACAATTGACAAATTGACAATTGACAAATTGACAATTGACAATTGACAATTGACAAATTGACAATTGACAAATTGACAATTGACAATTGACAATTGACAATGACAAATTGACAATTGACAAATTGACAATTGACAAATTGACAATTGACAATTGACAAATTGACAATGACAATTGACAATTGACAAATTGACAATTGACAAATTGACAATTGACAAATTGACAATTGACAAATTGACAATTGACAAATGACAATTGACAATTGACAAATTGACAATTGACAAATTGACAATTGACAAATTGACAATTGACAAATTGACAATTGACAAATTGACAATTGACAAATTGACAATTGACAAATTGACAATTGACAAATTGACAATTGACAAATTGACAATTGACAAATTGACAATTGACAAATTGACAAATTGACAATGACAATTGACAATTGACAAATTGACAATTGACAATTGACAATTGACAAATTGACAATTGACAAATTGACAATTGACAAATTGACAATTGACAAATTGACAATTGACAATTGACAATTGACAATTGACAAATTGACAATTGACAAATTGACAATTGACAAATTGACAATTGACAAATTGACAATTGACAAATTGACAATTGACAAATTGACAATTGACAATTGACAAATTGACAATTGACAAATTGACAATTGACAAATTGACAATTGACAAATTGACAATTGACAAATTGACAATTGACAAATTGACAATTGACAAATTGACAAATTGACAATTGACAAATTGACAATTGACAAATTGACAATTGACAAATTGACAATTGACAAATTGACAATTGACAAATTGACAATTGACAAATTGACAATTGACAAATTGACAATTGACAAATTGACAATTGACAAATTGACAATTGACAAATTGACAATTGACAAATTGACAATTGACAAATTGACAATTGACAAATTGACAATTGACAAATTGACAATTGACAAATTGACAATTGACAATTGACAAATTGACAATTGACAAATTGACAATTGACAAATTGACAATTGACAAATTGACAATTGACAAATTGACAATTGACAAATTGACAATTGACAAATTGACAATTGACAAATTGACAATTGACAAATTGACAATTGACAAATTGACAATTGACAAATTGACAATTGACAAATTGACAATTGACAAATTGACAATTGACAAATTGACAATTGACAAATTGACAATTGACAAATTGACAATTGACAAATTGACAATTGACAAATTGACAATTGACAAATTGACAATTGACAAATTGACAATTGACAATTGACAAATTGACAATTGACAATTGACAAATTGACAATTGACAAATTGACAATTGACAAATTGACAATTGACAAATTGACAATTGACCAATTGACAATTGACAAATTGACAATTGACAAATTGACAATTGACAAATTGACAATTGACAAATTGACAATTGACAAATTGACAATTGACAAATTGACAATGGACAAATTGACAATTGACAAATTGACAATTGACAAATTGACAATTGACGCGAACTTCTATTATAATTTTTAATGGTGATTCTTATTGTGTCAAATTAATAAAAAACAATACCATTATTGATCCCAACCAATATCAACGGATCATCTATCGATTTTTATTTTATTTTCGTGGGTCATTCACCCCTATTTTAGCTTAAGATCGATGAAAAACATCAGCGACGCAGCAACGACGTTACTAGCGTCCATCTTACGTCGCTGATGGATTGCTAGGGTACCAAATGGAACATTTTAGTGAAACTTCAAGTCTCTATGACAACAACTGTGAGAGGAGAAACACGAACCAAAATTTTACGTGAAAAACATAAAAATTGAAATTACTCGAAAACTTTCTACGGACGCATTAGTGTTTTTTGGTTCCCTCTTATAGATGGGGTGATGAGGAAGATTAAAAAAAAAAAAGAAATGAATCGGTTCCATATTGAAGGAGATATGGAGCAAAAACCAAAAAACAATGAATCAAGTTTTCTCAAAAATTTATGCTTCGATCGAGCTGAAATTTGGTATGGTGTAAGAGGGACTCAATGCCAATTATTGAAGAGAATTTGAGATTTCATAAGTCAATTTTACCCGTGTAAATGTTCAAATTAGTAAATCGAGGTGCCAAAAATGACATGTTCACAGACAGACGGCGGCCTCAAATTTTGTATTTTTACGTTTCAGACCATTCTAGATCATTTCCACATGAAATTAGAAAATGTGAAAATCGACCCTCGACAAAGCTTCCATCCGGAAGCAACAAAGACATGGCATATACCGAACTCGTCGAATTATGTGTGGAGGTGAAGAACGATGCGAATACCACCTGGGTTAACGCCCAAAGCACACATATCCGAGCAGCCTTTCGCAGAGATACAACCTCGTAAAAAAATTTCAAAAATCACGTGCTGGAAGAGACGAAATACGCCAACCAAAACTGTGGTATTATCATCGATCGCTGTTCACGCTCGATCAATATTAACCTCGTCAATCGATAAATTCCTTACCAGGTACTGACCATCAAGACAAAGACGAAATCGTTGATGTAGATAAAATAGTAAGTCGATTGTTAATTGCCCATAGAGAGAAAAAAATGATGAGTTCGCGAATTGTGATCGAGTAATCCGTTATTGCACAAAACGCGATTTCCTCATATTCGCTGAACTTACAGAATCATTATTCTACATATATGTATATGCTGTAATTTATAAACGAGGAAAAACCATTCGTTGTTGCCAAGGGGCAGGTCCTATATCACTGAAATACTCCACGTATTTTTCGCGGTTTCCCTTTGCTTCTGTGACGGGGTTGATTCCTGAACGAGGACCTTCTACGTCGTCAAACCCGACGAAATTATGTAGGATACAACTTGCGTAAACAACGGTTTGAATTTTGTTCGGGCCCAAGGTGATCGGCTGATGAAAGAGAGGGAATCTAGTTGCTAATATCCCCAATGCATTTTCCACAACTCTTCTAGCTCGTGATAACCTATAATTGTATATTCCATTTGAATCAGTAACGCTCTTCATTGGGAATGTTTTCAATAAGTTTTTATGCAATCCGAATGTATCATCAATGTATCACCAATGAACACACAATTCAGATTTTCTTCAGTTTCCGCCTTTAAAGGCAAATTTAGGGTTCCATCCTGAAGTGTGTTTAAAAATCAAGTTCCATTGAATACGCCCCCATCTGAACCACTTCCATTCCTTTCGACGTCGACGTAAATAAATTGCAGATTCGCATCCACTAATGCCATGAGCACGATATTGTGATATCCTTTATAATTGAAATAGTATGAACCATAATTAGGGGGAAGTTGAATGCGAATATGCTTTCCATCGATAGCACCGCCGCAATTGGGAAATCGCCACAGGTCTTTAGAAATCTATAGAGATGTTCAGCCATTCTTGTGGTGTACTCGGGACCTGCAAGAATAAAACCTAGTGAACAATGTAGTAATCAATAATGACAAGAAAATAGCAAAAGTTTCCGCAAATGATATCACCTACCATATTAATTCTATGACTAAAAAAAGGTATATTATCATTCATCAGGATGCAGAGGATTCATTGGATGGAAAACGCCATCTTCAAGAATTAGTTGATGATGAAAAGATCAAGAAAAAACCTAAGAAGCCGAAGTTCACGAAATCCAAGATACCAGAAAATCCTCACTCGGCTCTTCTCAATCGAGCGAGTACAATTCTGATGAATGATAAACCGCAAGATCAGTTTCATACCATCGGTCTCACCATGGCTGGGAGCTAAGGGAATTACACGAACAGGGACTCGATGAGCAAATGCAGTACGCCGACTAGTTCATGTTCGATGCATTATTTGAAGCACAATTTTCGCTTTTGCATATGATTGCATATATTACAATTCCGCATATTCAACCTCACCAGGCATCAGTTCATATACCTCAACACCATCCAGCTTCAACGTTATCGCCAATAACATTGTAATGAATCTTATCGTCCAGAGTCATCTGCTCCACTACCGTCGAATCAAAAAACATTGCATCAAAGACATCAAGTGTTGACAATTGGCTGCCTGCAATATCAATTTCGCGACTAAATGGACTATCATTCAGTCAATGCGCTCAAAGCATCCATAGTTCAAATCAAGCCACCCTATCGAGTCCTCACCTTTCATCTAATTCATGTCACTTAACACCCATGGCTCCAACATCTTTATCCGTGATCCATATGGTCAAGGAACTGATAGTAGAAATTGAGTTAAAGTATTAGCCTTGTTGTTAAAGAGTCAGTGTTGATAAAAATACCAGAGAAAGGAAACAAAATCATGACTTCTATGCAACATCTTTACTGTATTACAATAAAAAGAATGTGACCAAATTTCAATAATTTCCACTTACGTTCATGTATTCCTTCTCTAAAACTTGTATGATTGCGTTACAAGTGTCAGGGATGATTTTTCCGAGTGCTTGTGCTGAAATTGCGATAGAAAATTTGAGATTTTCCAAGTCCCTGCTGCCAAATATCTCAGAGTTGCTGCTAATCTCTCTTCTGGTGAAATGGCAGTGTCCTAATTAGCGGTTAATGGAGTCACCATTTCCAACAGCTGTCGAAATAGTACCTCAGACATTCGCAAATAGTTTTTGAAATTTATTCTTTAATGCACGTATCAATTTCATATGAGATAACTCATTCTTTTGCTTCAGTCAGTCTTGCACTCACACAGATTTTTTTCCTTTGTTTTCGCTTTGATTCACCATCAAGGAGGACCACTACCGTTGACATGACATCGTTAATAATTGAACTAGTCACAATTCACGTGTTATATTTAAAAAGCTTCATAATATACCAGCAAGACACTACACCGAATCTACAATGACTTCACCTATATCCATGTCTGCACTGAGCCACGCTTTCTGAGTCGTTGATTTTAGAGAGAGAAATGAGTGAATATTTACCAGGTGGAGGTATAGAGCTGGCACCAACTTCAGCCCCTACTCATGCCTATCATTAATATCGAAGCTCATCAAAGGGGCCATAAATCAAAGATTATTGAAAACTCACTTATTGCATAGAGCAATTCATAGTGGTAATACTAACAAAATAACTCGTCATTTTTCGCCAGGGGGTTCTGTGAAATATTTCCAGTAAGCTACCATTACAAAATTTTAATATTACACAAAGCTGTATAAATTATAAGATTTGGTGGATTCAAAAAAAATATCACAGACAGCCAACTATTGAGCAGATACGTTACACATACTCAATACATGTATGGACAAGACGGGGTAATTTTCCAATTTCTCAACAAAATGTGTGGAATTAGGGCCTTCTCATTTTGTCAGAGTATCGATATCATGGCAGATACGTTCGACGCGTGTAGGGGCTTTACCGGCCGGAGACCGTTCGCTGACGAACAAAGTTTGTCCCAACCGTCTGTCGAAAGTTCGTAGGTGTATGGCGGCCTTGACCATTCATCGTTCCGTTCTTTTTTAACTTCATCCAGCCGAAATTTCTTGGCTTCTGCTAAGTTGAGGGGTGCTTTAGGACCTGAGTATTTGGAACCTGTGGCTTCCTTAGCGCTTAAGTCCGCTTTTTCATTACCCTTGATGGTCAGGAATCCATACGAGGGTTCCACTAATATCTTTGCTCAAGCGTTTAGGCAGTCGATTGTGGTTTTTGTACTCATTTTCTAGAGCGTTATTGTTTAAGGTGTGACGGGTAGGTTCTATGATCGGCTAAGGAAGTTTCACCGATTTCGGCCAGTAGACTTGTGATGGGACTTGATTTGAATGCACCTAAACTGAGTTCCACGGATGAGTTCTGGATAACATCCAATGTTTAGAGTCTATTCGCATTTGCTGAATCATAAATTATACTTCCGTATTCTATTTCGGAAAGAATAATTCGATGTATCTTCAATACGTTATCCTTGCGGGCTCCGAGTTTCCTCGATGCGAGTGTTTTGATGATATTGAAAAGGTGGAGACAATCCGTTTTGAGTTTTTTTAATATGTTGGACCAAACTAGGTTTGGCGTCAAAAATCATACCCAAGATTTTCAAATTGCGTTTTCGTGTTAAGGCAAAGTTGTCCAGGGATAGTGTGGATTCCGATTTCAGTTTTTGTTTTCGAAAATTCAAAACCTGTTTCTAGCGGCCATTCGAGTAGTTTATACAGGGTTCGTTTCATGACCATTGCAGTAGTTTTAGTTTCAGAGCCAAAGCACGTGAAAGTTAAATCGTCTGAAAATAAAGAAGCTTTCACAGGAGCATCTCTACCCGTGGTGATTTCATTGATAGCTATAATAAACAGTAGGACACTGAGTACAGAGCCCGTTTGCAGCCTGAGTTTCCTCTGATAGAGTATCTTTGATTCTCACTTTCAGTTTCCTATTTTTAAGAAAGTTGTTTGTGTATTCAAGACTGTTATCTCCTAGTCCCATTTTTTGGATTTGTACGTTGACTCGCTCTTGCCATACCATTTCGTATGCTTTTTGTAAGTCCATAGTAGATGTCCTCCCCTAACTAAGGCATTGTCAATGGTTCATTTTCCCTAAACCCGTATTGCTGAAGGGATATCAAATAATCATGTTCTAAAAGCCATCTCATTGTTTTGCTTACCACTTTTTAAGGCACGTAAGTGAAATAGGCCGATAGCTAGCTGCTTAAAGTGTGTCTTTCCTGGTTTAGATATAGCTATAATAATAGCTGATCTCCATAGATCTGACAAGGTTTGATTGTTCCGAATCATATCGAAAGGATTCGTTTCATAATCAATTGCGGAGCCCGACAAGTTTTTGATCAAATGCTTAGAGATATCATCTGGACCTGGGCTGGTACTGGTGCTTGCAGATAAAATATGTAAAAACATGTCTTGCTTCGGTATTGGGCTATTGATATGCTGAATATTCGCTTCTAGGTTGGCAGATATGGGCTTCATGTGATCATCATTGACCTGTTTCCGTTTTTTTTTTCCAAAAATATTGGGTGGTATTGTTCCCATCGCTTGAGTTTTTGGCAAACGTTTCAGCCCGCCGGTTGCAAATCTCTTCTGTATCGAAAATTCGAGTAGTCTCGTTCGTTTCTAGAAATGGGGGAGATTTACTCGATGTCAATCCTCTTAATGCATTCACTTTTTTCCACAGAATTGTAGTCAGTGTGCTCGATGATATTGATGAAACGAATTTTTCCGATGATAGTTTTGTGCTTTCTTTTACTGCAAGTCGTTCCGCAGCCCTGGTTCGTTTATAACTTTTTGTCTCGGAAACTTTTGACCGTAGGGGAAGGAGTTTCAAATAGAACATGTTCCTCATGTAATCCTACGCATTTTACGTTTAACAATTTTCGCCATAACATCAATAGTTTGAAAGATATTGTTATATTAAAAAATTTCAATTGCGTATGACATTTTATAGTCTGAACATGCATTCAATCGTAAAGCGGAGTGGGAGTGGATAAGGATGAAATAGGTTTGGGAACCAGGATATACAATGAAAATCGTTTATTGGAAAAAAGCATATAATTTACCAAACAATGTTGATGGTTTCGATTTAATAGCACATGATTCCGTTCATATATGCGGCAATTTCTTCTAAGGCATTGAATGATTCTGGTATTGAAGGGACGCAGCCCGAAACTGTCGAAGTAGATCCCTCGTCCATTTGAATTGAGGTATACGGCGACCCAATGTCTTCCTGGCTGGTTGTGATTGTCGGTATCGACGACAATTGCACAGGGCCGCGGCCATGTCCAGAGGACCCTATTGGCAGACACCTTCGATGGCGGCATCAGTAGTGGGTAGCACTTTCAGAATCTGAACCGTGGTCATATGTTCTCTGCGATCAGCGAGGGCGATAACTGCGTGGTAACAGGGAGACGAGTGGAAACCTACTGGCAATACGGTGCGATATCTCACATAATATAAAGGATTACGAGGACATCCTTTTAACCGCTGTAATCGACAATGACTTGTCTTGTTGAGTCAATCTCCAGCAAATTATCGTATTCTGCATACAATACACAGTTTATGTTTTGAGTGGTAGGTCTATCGAATTGCACTTCAATACGAACACTCCCACTTCTGACAAGATTCCAATGACTCGCACAACTTGCCGATAAATCGGGAATCATATCGAAAGCAAATAGACAATATCCTTTTGCATGGGCCAGACGGTTAATACCATTACCATGGTCGCTGAAATGTACTCCAGTACCCGCAAAGAATGCGTTATATGATTCCACATCAAGGCTCCCCCCATCCTGAAACGAAGGCTGTAGAGGTCTGGTCGGAATCTGACGTCCATCTACATTGAGACACAGAAAACTGATCCCGAAATTTTGAAAATTAAACGGGTTAGTTGCTCTTGATCCATTAAATGCCGCATTGGCCACAAATCCCAAGATGATTCTTTTCGGTAATTGTCCTAGAATCGCGTTGTCTATCGTTTCACCCATGATTCCATTGTGTAACATAAATGACGTAACCTCTACCCGTGTCAAAGGATATTTTGCAGTGGTTTTGGATAAGGCTTTTGCATCAGCGATCAAAATGCTAGGGCTGAGTCGCACGCGTGTAATCATCAATGAGGTTTTCAAGATGTGAACCTTATAATTGAAGTTGGTAAAATCCATAAGATAAAATTCGTTCTTTGCACGGATCTGCCGCATACGTAACTCCACACCGTTCACCAAAAATTTGTCCTGATTCAAAACGTCACAGTGTAAATGGCCAAGCATACCGAAAGCCTTTCCGCCTTTTGCATACACAGAGCGATTTTCGAGTCCATTATTGTTTGGGGTCTCACCAGTAGCCAGAGCAAGGCTATTCATAGCACCCGATGTATCCGCAGACCATAAGCTCATACCGAGGTGGGTAACTTTCGCATCAGGACCATAATTGGATACCGTCTCCAGGTACGCTCTGTACGCATACAAATTATTGGGTGGCGTCACAACTTTCTGATTAAAATACACGTCTACTTGGTTGAACATGGAATGTAGGAAATTATTAACAGGTCCAACGGAATCAGCGTCGACAGCAGTACCATCAGGTTTCACAACCATGTCCTCTTTGTGTGGCCGATCCTACATACACGCGGCCGAAATTATTGTACCTTTCTATAACCCCTGCACTACCTCCGGCCTGATCTTCGTAGTATGAGATGTAAGGATTCATTTTTCCTTCAGTCAACTCTCTTGAAATGAAGTGTTACGTTTAATGGTCCATACTCGAATGGTATCAATTCGCCTGTATGGCTCTTTATATCTATTTTGATTGTGCGAATAGATTGCTTCATCAAGGGAATGTAGTGAGGGGCCGAAAATGTTGTACATTGCAATGCGCCGGAATGTATATCCTGCAGAATTGAAGGGTACTACACGTAAAAGAGACGATCGTACATCACCCATTATGTATGGTGTGCATAAGTCACTATAAACAAATAAATTTGAAGGTAATCCTCGGGTTAGACTTGCAGGAGTGGAGGCTTTGTGGAATGGTCTCTGTTCGTTGAAGACGAGATCTCCATCTCTTCTATAGCCTAGTATATCGCACATTTTATCTGACAAATCCAGGCCGTCAATTAAACTACCACATTCTTCAAATTTACAATGTTTACGGATAGTTACGTACCCTTGGATTGAATATTCAAACTTAAAATGGTCTTTCAGTGTCGTTTGATCATTTAAAACTTGAATCAGATCACGTAGAGTTTTGAAACTACCAGTACCCAAAATACATGTATGTTTTGTATACTTATTTATAGTTGTGGAGTCTGGAGGCCCCTCGTGAGAAAAATTTCCAATATGCATACTCGCATCGTTTCTGTTACGTATGTGTAAGAAGTTACTAGGACATTGTATTTCGCTTAGCCCGACAACCCAGTCTCCTTCCAGGTCAATCTGCTTAGGAAGCAGTGTGGTATATCTGGATGCTGTATTATCAGGCTAATAATCCATACTACTGTTACTTGGTAGCATCATATAAAAATTATTTGTCCTCATTTTTTCCACTGTCATGTATATCTGACGCTGGTATCCACGAATTACATTTACTAGGATATCCTTCCCACTTCACAAGAAGCTGCTTATTCTTTCCTTTTCCTTTCGTTCGTAAAATATGCTCAACTATAAACTCTTCTTTATCTGTTTGCTTATTCACGCGAGCCAACTCAGGTTCGTAGAAAAATCCCTCGATAACGTCACCAGCCAAATCTTCCAATTCATATATCGCTAGTGACTGCTTGATTACCCGTTTTTTGATTTGAAATATTTCTTTACTCCAATTATACTCATATCCTTTCTCGAATACACCTTTAGCTCTACTGATGCATACATAGTCCCCAACATTGTATTTAAAGTTTGTTGAACCAGTTTTCGATGAATTAAAACGGCTTTGCACATTACGCCATGCAGATGAAGCATTATCTATGGTAACTGCAGCAGGCGCCATCTCGATTGATGAGTGTTTTGAATTATTATAAGCATTAACGATGTCTTGCAATATATCGATATACTTGTCCGTCCTGTTGTGCGTGAATCACCTCCACATACGCTCTTTCAATGTTCGATTGAAACGTTCCACGGTGGCAGCTTTTATATCAGGAGTGCGCACGGTGCGAAATTTAATCTTTTTGTCAGAGAAAAATTTTGTACCATATTAGCCACAAATTCTTTCCCTTTATCTGTTTGTATGCAGATAGGGATGCGAGGATAACTCCTTTCTAAGACACGCTTGAATCGATCTAACACAATGGGCGCCGATTTGGCTTTTAACGGGTCGACCCAAGCAAACTTGCTAAGAACATTCATGATTTCAAGTACATATGATATACCACTGTTGTAAGTCTTCAACGATCTCAATTCAACCAAATCCGCTTCCCAGACATCATCAATATTATCCACCATATAATGCATACGCGGAAATTTACGTCGTATTGGTTTATGTAGAGTGTAAGCGTCCTGAGCATTCAACCAATTCTTTATATCAGCCTGAGAATTCTTAAATTTTGAGAGAACGTTGCGTGCGCCTGTATATGACACAGACTCTCGAGGATCCAAATATACAGTTGATAGTTTGTTATCGAGAAGGGAAGCCATGATGACAAGTTGAGCGATGTCCGTCCTTCATAAGGAGAATGTTTCCTAGCTTCTTTCATCATCCGTTTCCTATGAGCCACGAAAGATCTGTCCGGTGATAACATCTGATATCCGCGGCCTGACCTCTCTAGTTTTTCACCGTCATTAAGCAAATCGTCATCATCTTCCGAAATCTGTGGGGATTGACCAATGCTGGGAATGCTAGGAAGCTGATCAATAGTACCACTTGTTGTAGGTCTTCGTATACCTTGAAATTTAGCATTACCCATAAATTCACGTGGTGAGTTTATATCTTGTAGGAAATCAGCAAAGGTTTCCCAACCTGTAGCACTATGATTTTTTCGGGTTCGAATTACATCTTGTACCAAGTCAACGATATTTGCACCAGGAAGTGTTTGATCATCCAAAAAAACTTTCCCCTGTGAATCCCAATTGAGACGTTTTCCACCATCGACCTTGTCAATGTATGCAAGAATCCCTGCTGCTTTCCTTTGAAATGTCTTAGGTACCGTAGCTACAATGGAGTTAGAATCGAACCGTTCTCCTTGACTCAGAGTATCACTCACCTGAGCGGTTATTGGTTGACTTTTATTTTCATTCGTGTAAAATAAATAACGTCTTATAACATCATTATATAATTGCCACTTTTCATGCTCGTCTTTAGTCTCTTTAGAGTTCAGAATTTCCAATAATGGAGGATCTAAACGATTTTGTATAGTACCAGGTGTTTGTGCTGAAGATTGAATTTCGTTCGTCGCCTCCATAAGCCCTTTTTGTATCGGTTTTTTGAATTTTTCAACACTATCCTCAGGAATCAGAATCATCTTTCTTGCATGTTCCATGTTTATATAATTGCCGAAATAAGAGCACTCATTAGAGGACCTAATAAGATCGGTAGAAATGCGCCACTTTTTTTATTTAGGACTTTTTTCTTATTGGCTAAACTGTATTTTCTATCGGCCAGTTTTCCAAAATTTTCTCATGTTTGCACAGCTTAGATTTGTCACAATCCTTCAACGGAATATTACCATGCAACAAATTCAAAGCACATTCACATATACACCGAATTAGATCTTGATCAGCGTGTTGTATCAACGCTTTACGAAGCTTCGAAGTTACGTGAATGAGAGCCTGCAGCAATGCTCTATTTTTATCTCCAAATACTTTGCGAGCAGAGCCGCTTCCTGAGCGAGTGAATTCACCCATTACGAACGTACAACTGGTACACCCCACTGTGCACCGCCTTCTTTTATATTCACATCTTTCCGTGGCATGTAAACATAGTGGTAGGTGTCGCCAGGGAAGACGTTGGTACGAATTCGGCGATTTTCTGCTGTTGATTGCTTCAAATCAAGTAATAAATATCCGTGCGCCTCGGACGTTGCATCAAAATATGCCTCCTGTAGGAATTTCGGATCTTCAGGGAATATTTGACGAGCCAGATGGGAAATTTGGGCACGATCACGGGGCTTTTTAAATACTACAATATAGTTCGTGTTGAATGAGATATCTCGCTGACCTTTTCCTTGGTGAAATAGATTTTGAGATATAAACATAACACTCAAATTTTTATGATGACTTCCTTTTGTAAACCAATCTACGATTGCGCCGTTTGAGGATTCGCGTATTAAATCGTCAACTACGCCTAGTTTTGCCTTATTATCGTCAAAATCATTAGACTTTGGTAATCCTTCACGAAATTCCACAAAATTTTGATCGTAATCAGAATATCCATTCTGCCACCCCGCATAATAAAAAATGACTTTTTCTATTCTTGTATCGCAAATTGATTCAATTTCTTTCAAAAATTTTTTAACGAAAAATCTTTTTTTGTAGCCTGTTGGGCCGGAGATCATTGCAGTAAAGGGATGCTTCCTCTTCATTTCCACGCTCATGTTAATTGACAACCATCATTGCATTTATACACAAGATATTGGAGCCAATGCACACACACCCTCACAGATAACATCTATTTGTACACATGCCACCTGAGTTAGAGGTCTACCTGCGAAGGATACCTAACCCCCCACCCTTCGCTTTTCCTGAACAGGACTATAACAAGCTTTTCTTTTGGGGAAAACCTACCGTCTTATACACGATATGCCGAAAACAAGATCAACACAATCTATACAGTTCTCAAGCTTCAAGAGTTTTGAGCGACATATCAGACATGGAGGAGCCCATACCTACTCCGGGGACTGAATTCGGTCCAAATCTTTTACCCATTATTTCATCAGACGGCGAATTAGAAGCAACAATTATGGATGCCGATGAAATATTTCAAGATGGGTATGGTGAACGACCTCTCAATACTCAGGAAGAAGACTTCATTAATGACTTTGACTTGAGCTTAATCGATCCTACCGCTGTTAACCAGTCGTCTGATGGTATGCACAGGTTTTCATAACAATTGTTTTCATAATAATAATATGGGTTTTCTCTAATTTACATATCATCTCCTCCAATTGCAGAAATACGGCAAGAAAATATGAGTGCAGATCCATCATCACCCTTGAGAATGATACGCAGATCGAAGGAAAGGCTGCCCCGCTTTAAACTTGATACACATGTAATGGAATTCAAAATGAACCCAGTACCACAAGATTTCCCTCCTGCAAACTGAGTTGAGCAGGCTTTTCGCGAGGTGTATTCACACATCATACAGGCGGGAGGGTCCGGAATGAACCGTATGTGTCTATCTTTTAATTTCGCGAGCATGCAGCAGGACAATGCGTGGATAAGCCCTCGTGCCATTAATGGTTACGAATTCCAAGATCTGTGGAATCTGGTCAGCTCTATCGCTCAAAGTGCCAAGGGTTTCGACTGTGCTGATACATTTTGGAAATGTGTCATTAACATCAATAACTATGATGGGTTATGTTTGCCTCGATCACTTGTTGTCGCTCGGGTATATGCTAAAAAAATGGAACTCCGAGCTGTTGGCGGTGATTTAGACAGAATGTGGAAGTCAATGACAGATCGCAAAAGTTCCAGGCAGTTGTTGGAGGCAGAACAGCTGACCCAGGCTGCTGGCGTGAATGTACCTGCTGATGGCTGTGGTCTGGATGAGATTCGGGCATATCAGCGGTATTTGGCAAGAGAAGGGTGTGTGATCAAAGTCTATTCCCTCATGCAGAATGTCAGAGATCGGCCGGTCCTCTACGACGGAACAGCAGAACTGACTAATCATAATATCCCTTCTCAGTATACACTATCCATTGTGTACTATGATGACCATAAGCATTATGAACCGATTCTATGTTTATCGTCATCCTTTGGATGCAAGTATTATTGTGTACACTGCCAAAAACGATACAGTTCGGTACCCCATCGGTGTGAGAAAACCTGCGATCGGTGTTTGAAGATCCCTCCATGTGATGATAGATGTCCCGATAAAGTAGTGTGCAATGACTGTAAACGTGAATTTCACGGTCGATTGTATTTTGATGAAGACAAATGACAGGGTTCCTATACAAGAGGTTCATTTGTAAAAATCTGAAAATGTGTAAAGGGTGTCATGTGCTCATCAAATCTGGGAAGTATCACAAGTGCCACATGTACTACTGTACGATATGCCAGAAACATAGAGACGTCGGACACTTGTGTTATATGCCTGTGGTGAAACCTAAGAAAATACCAGTGATAAGCCGAAAAAACGTGTAGCCCTTGTAGTGTTTTATGCTTTTGAAACTCGTCAGGATCATAAAATGGTAGGGAACGAAGAACTTTATGTACATGAGCCAACACTGTGTTCTCTCCAGACGGTTTGTGACAAATGGGCGTATATGAGCGATGAAAATATTGGAGCGAATGCTGATCACATCCAAAGTCCTTGTCGCCATTTCAAACATAGGGAACATGTCTTCTACGAAAACCCTGTCATAAAGTTTATGGAGTACATCACCTCAATGGGTAAGATATATAAAAAAGTTATATGTATGGCACATAATGCAAAAGGGTATGAGGCACAATTTATTTTAAAACACGCTCTGAAAAGCATTAATAGTCCAATTAGTACTATTATTAATGGTACAATCATACTTTCAATGGATTTTGGGGATAATAAATTTATTGATAGTTTAAATTATTTTCATATGGCACTTGCCAAGTTACCAAAAGCTTTTGAACTAGGAGATATTATGAACGGCTATTTTCCCCATTTTTTCAATCGAAGCGACACACAAAACTATGTAGGCCCTATGCCTGATGCGAAATAGTTTGGTGCAGATACAATGAGTGTGGAGGCTCGAGAGAACTTCTTGGAGTGGTATAACGCGCGTGTCAATGAAAATTACATATTTGATTTCCGAAAAGAAATTCTTCATTATTGCAGACTTGATGTCACAATTTTGAGGAAATCATGTGTGCAATTCCGCCGATTAATGATGAATGCTGGGAACGTATGTCCTTTTCATGAATGCGTGTCCATAGCCTCCACCTGTATGCGTATTTTTCAAAAAAAAATTTTAAAAAAAAAACAAATTGGAATCATACCACAAGGAGGGTACCGTCTCAGTAAAACACAGTCAAAAGTAGCTATTGAATGGTTATTATGGCGTGACCACTGTGATAATCATACAATACTGCATGCGGGGCGAACTCGTGAGTGTAGAACTGCGTCGGGTGTGCATCTGGACGGTTATTGGGAAGATATAGCAAACAACAGAAAGTATGCTTATCAATACCATAGCTGCTACTGGCACGGGTGTGCGTCTTGTTTCAAATTCAATAGAGACAAAAAGTTAAGCCACGCCGAAATATTAGGAAGTCCATTTGAGAGAACACGTTTCACTACGGCCAAACTAAAAGCATTGGGCTACGAAGTCATTGAAATGTGGGAGTGTGAATTCAATCGTCAAAAACGGGCTGATCCATTGCTAGCACGTTTCATCGACGATGAAATTCCACAACAAATGTTTATGGCTTTAGATCCTAGGGATGCATTTTTGGGTGGCCGTACCGGTCATACAGTATCTCACTATGACGTTAAAGAAAATGAAAGAATTAAGTATGTTCTTATTCTCATGCTCGTTTAAAATTATATTCCTATTTAGATCAATTATAAGAACGCGTATTACATTATGATACAGAATGTATCTCTGTAATTTACGTCAGTGATGGAAGTAATGAATTACCAATTGGAAATTTCGTAAGAGATTTGACAGATGAAATAATCAAAGATTATGGCAATGATAGCTTCATTTCTTCATTTGTTTCGGGTGGTCCAACGTTTTATTCTGACCGTGTACAGAAACCAGACGGATCTGTAAAGGTTGTAACGAAAATTGAGGGGGTAAGATTGAATTACGAAACAACTGAAAAGATCAACTACGATTCGATCCGTGCTCTTGTTGTCGACAGATCCGACCCTTTTGGAATTGAATATAAGGGAATACGTCGTACGATTTATCATGACGTCGTAACAAAAACGGAAAAGAAGACAATACGAGCTACGGGTCCGAAACGACGAGTTGATGAAACTGGGAACACACTATTGATATAAAAAACTACGTGTGGTATGATACGATTGGATTATCAATGAAAAATTGTTCGAAAATTTTGGGTTCTGCATGAAATTTTTTTGTAATGGCAGCGATACATAAATTATTTTTATTTTGTAAGATGGTTTGTAAATTTATTGTATATTCTTTGATAGCTTTTTGTAAAATATTTATTTCATAAGTTTTTTGTCGATTTACTGTATATTTTTTGTAAGTTTTTTGTAAAATATTACTTCATAAGTTTTTTTTTGTAGATTTATTGTATATTTTTTTGTAACTTTTGAAAGAAATAATGAAAAGAATGAAAAAAAATTTTTCTTTGTCAAAAAAAAAGTTCAGAATTTTTTTCTTTTACTGTTTGGAATAATTGTTTTCTATTGAAATGAACACGCCATATTTCTTTTTTATTCCTTGACCTCATTCCCAAATTTTAATAATCATCCTTATTTTTTATTTATTCTGTTCTCTTTCAGGCGAAAATTTTTGGAAGGGAGAGAAAACAACAGGTCAATTTAATACTGAAATGTTTCGCTTATTTATTCATATGTACATTTAAAAAGGTATCAGACATGGTACAGAATGGATGTGAGAATTTTGACGATATTATTTTACTAGCATTCTTGGGGTAAGTGGAATATAGTCGAGGACCTCCGTGCCCGCGGTCTGTGAGTTCGTATTCCTCAGTGATATCTAGCAAATCCTCGAGCAGCTGTTGTGTACTAATTACGGCTTGAGGAAAATATGGTGTGACGGGTGATTTTACTCCTTCTTCTTCGACTGTGAACAGAAAAGAGGAAGAAAAAATAATTTGCGATTTGCATACATGGTTACTATTTTCGGTACTAAGTGAAGAAACTTACCGGACATTTGAAAATCTTCGTCGTAGAATGCGGCTACAGCTTGTATCTCTCGGGATAGCTTCTCCTGCTGATATCGCTCCTGGCATATCCGAAATTCATCCCGCTTCCTGCGAGCTGCTTCGAATCGAAACGCACGTGACACGTTTTTCTTCATACGATCTGCAAATTCCTCCTTCTTTTGTCTAGCCTTCTCCAGACGTATCACACGATTTACTTTTCTTTGCAGATCTGCATCGTGTGCTTTCCGCTTTCTTCTTGACTCCTCCATCCGTTTTTTTTGGAATGCTGTAGTACCAGAGTCCATAAGCTCGAAAAAGAGATGATCTAAACCGTCCTCTAACATATTTTGTACATCACTACTGTTCACCCTTTCTGTACGACTGTGAACCGCTTTTAGCAACAACTCTGCCAAATATTCGCTCTTCACCGTATTCTTTTCAATCATCATGTCACTCACAATTTTAATGTTACTTTTTCTCTTTGAAAGCTGAGACCGTTGAACACTTCGGATTTTGACGAGGACTAGACTGTGGTAAAATGTTGACTTGCAGCACCAGCATTTTTTCGCTCAGTACGTAAGTTTTCGGAAAACCCCGAGATGATAATCGCAGGTCTGCATACCTGCCAAAGGGTCCTTCTGGGTACGTTTGGTTTATTACCCCGAGAACACAGCGGGTTTATCACCTGCTAACACAACAGTATTTTTTCCTCGACCTATAGTCAATACTATTCTTCTACATCCGCTGTGTTACGATAAAAATTGTCTCCCACGAATGCTTCTGTTAGACTTATTTTTGTTATTGATTGTATTATGCACACGGTTCCTTTAACGAAAAGGGTTGTTTCTAGACACCTTCCTTTTTCTACGTTCCGTAGGCCAATCAGGGATTGGCTTTTGTTTATAATATACAACGTCCTCCCCTGCTGGGAAATAGAGTTCACGTGCCCAGCTTTCACTACCGTTATAAAAAGTTTCGCCAATGAAAGCGTCTCTCAGGTGGATCTCGTCCATGCCATAGCACCACTCGTACATCGTGTTGAACATGGACACTGAATGAGTTTATGAGAGCATGAGTTCGTGGTTTAAATTCTAAAAAAATTATTGGAGAAAAAAAACGTCATGAGTACTTTAATTTTACAATTTTGGGCGAGAATTCAAACCCATCGTTTTGGTACATAGTTCTTTCCATTGGCGGAGGTAGCCACATATGATAAGTAAGAAAATTTGATTTCCTGAAGTGTTACTATGGACCATGTGCATATAGGACTCATTCCCATGAATATGGTAAGCGTTACCATATGTTTTGTAGTTGCTACGATATCGAACATAGTAAAGGGTCCAAGGTGTAAATAGTAATATTTGCTATCCACAATGGTAATCCTTCCTATAATAATGGTTGTCATTGCTCTAGTGTATAGTAATGTCTACCATACCCCATGGCAGTGATCACCATAGTGCTAAATAATTTTTACTACTCAACATGGTAAAAATAACCATGAAAGTCAAGTCGAAAAACCGTTTACCATGTTCAATGTTAATATCTCATATATGAAAGTAATCTCTACCATTCAGTTTTCTCCGTGTATAAAGTCATTATTTCCTTGAAATCCCTTCGGAGGAAAATTCCGATACCGTTCACAGGAACAAAAATGCTCGGATCAGCTATATTGCTATATTGGTCCAAAATTCTGCGTATCTTCTGAACTTTGATAGCCAACCTTGATCGGAAATCAGATCAAGAGAAGGTCTTTCTGAAAAAATCGGTGTAGGAGAAGATGTTCTTCAAGGGGAGATGCTCAACCCTCTTCTGTTTGTACTCTTCCTAGGTGATATAGTGGACTCTCTTGAAGTCTCTTGGGACCTGTCCAAGGTCTTCGACGGCTTTAACGTGAACTCAGACTCCGAGTTTCTCCTGCTTCTTTTCACGGACAACTTGGTCATTCTTAGTACTTCCTCCATCGACTTGAAGATGAAAATTCGAGCAATAGGGGTATGTGTCTGATAAGGGTCTCACTGTTAATACTAGTAAAACTGAAATTGTAATTTTCAGCAGGGGTTGTAACGCACGGTCATTTGTGAAAAATCCCCTTTTTAACGACGACCCCATTGAACTATTGGAGCGCTATACATATTTTGGCGTGGAGTTGTCTGCTTCAAGTCATGATGCTGCCCCTGTCAGGGAAGTGGGGAAAAGCGCCAAGATGGCAACGGGTACTATGTCTTCATCATTCTATCTTCTGTAAGTCTCATGGGTCGGTGAGCACGCTGCGCTTATACGACAGTTTTGCTTCATCGGTACTAATGGACAGTACCCATATTTTTGGGCTAACGTATAATCAGGCATTGGAATCTACCCAACGCGATTTCTTCAAACGTCTTTCTAACCCACCTAGGAACACTCCAAATTTCTCAATCCGTCTGGAACTTAGTTTGTCTCCCATCGACATTTTTCTGGTGCGAATGGGAATTTCCCGGATCATCAAAGTTTTGAAAAAGAAAGAGAACAGTTTCTCCCGTATCGGTTTGGATAGACTGGTTGCGTTAAAGAAGGCTTCAAACTGTCCAGCAATTTACAATTAGACCTCCTAACTTCACTCTTTGGCCCGAGGACTGATGTCTGAAAGCCTTTGGCAGTCCAAGGATTGGTCAGCCTGGGAAAACAGCAATTACACAAGCCTCAGTCAACTAACCACGGCTTTGAGAAAAGATGTCTTGAAGGCTCGCAATTCTCAAGTACACCTATTGGAATGTGCAAGCTCTCCATTGCGTAACTAATCACATTTGCGATAAGTTGCAAATTCGTCTATCCATGCTTTACTCCACCAGATTTCTTATTAAAAAGAACGTAATCAGAACATTCCCATCTGAGTTTTGGTCGCGTTGTCAGCTTGGCGAACTTGAAACTTGGGAACACTTGATTTCTAGCTGCATTGCTTACTCTAAGGTTCAAATGCATTATATTTTGCCTTGGTTATGCCCAAACACCATGAAGGCGAAGAATCGCTACCACCTACTAAACTCTCACAATATACAGGGAGAAGGATTTATACCTGTTCTTCTTTCAACTTTTTGAGTCGCGATCGTTAGTTGCTCAACTAATGACATTGTTAGCCAGCCGAGTCTTCAATTTCCATGACTTATTTGACTATTCTTATTCCCGACTAGAAATTTGGACAGGCTAGCTTTGTATCACGTAAGGGCCGGGTCTAGTGGGCTACCTTAATCAAGTTGTGCAAGATTTGCCTTATCAGGACCGTGTAAGGAGAATATCCGGTAGCCCTACTCAAATCAAATTCTCTGATCTGTCCGGTCATCTGTACAAGGGCCTGGTCAGGGCCTTGTATGACTATCCGGACACCAAAATTGTCACATCCGGTGGAAACACGGCAATCTTGGCCAAGTTGCCGTCGCTCCGCCTGACCTTGACCGTGGAAGGCCAATATCCGGCAGCCGTGCCCAAATCAAATCCTATGATCTGCCCGGTTATCTGTACAAGGGCCTGGCCAGGACCTTGTATGACTATCTGGAGACAAAAAATGTCATATCCGGTGGAAACACGGCAATCTTGGCCAAGTTGCCGTGGCTCCGCCTTATCTTGACCGTGGAAGGCCAGTATCCGGCACACGTGGCTCAATTAAAACCAGTGTTCCTGACAAAGTCCTGGCCCGGCCCTTGTATGACTATCCTGGCCTAAACATGGTTACATCCGGTGGGAACACGTCAATCTTGACCAAGTTCCCGTGGCCCCACCTTATCTGGGCCATGAAAGACACATACCCGGCAGCCATGTCCAGACGAAATTTGAGGAAATACTCGGTATCAACGGATCCATTCGGGGCATGTGGCATGACGACGAATGATTGCCGGAGGGAATGTTCTCATTCAGTAGTTTAAGAGTGCTTATTGAATTACAGTGACTTTACCTTATTAGCATCGTATAAGAGCAATATTTGGTGATATTACGTAAATACAATTCTAACATGCCATCAAGAACTTTCACTTCACTGTTAGATTTCGGTTAAAATCGGTTTATTGCATTAATAGCTATAAACAATTTTAATCGAGTATAACGCTCTTTCGCGAGAACCGTTTGAGGCACAAAAACACGTATAACAAAAGTTGCTCCACGTGTGAAGATGCATATTTTAGGTCGTATGACTTTTCACGCTATCTCGCATAATTAGTGAGATATTGCAGATTGTTGCTGAAGAAATCAACAAAATTAATGAATTTTTGGAACGAGCTGATCTACGGGAGTATCTGTGTGTGTGTGCAAAATAAGTAGCAAAAATAAGCCATTAATGTACAATCAAAGGCTATCGGGAAGTTGTTGCATCGTTCTAGTTGTGGCTGCTAGATGGCCGAAATTTTTCGCAACGGAAGTGTGCCTCAACACTGTATAAAGCCTCGCCCTTGTCCTTGGGGAGCATAGTATTCAGCGATCGCCTAGTGAGGTTACTGATAGTAATTCCGGAAAAAAAAGTTTTTTCCTTCCATTTTTCAATGTTGAATCTTCTTTAATCTAATTTTCAACATTTGCCACGTCGAAAACTTGACATTTAAGGTTTGCAAGCTATAGCCTTTCAGCAATGATTTTTTTAGTTCAAGTTTTTCGAATGCAACATTTTTATATTTTTCAAATTAAGGCATAATTCAATTTAGATATTTACCATTCAAAATTCAGAGCATTGCCTTTTTCATGAGAGCCATCGAATGTAGCCGGACGAGGGCATACGAAGGTTTCCTACTGAGGCCCGGAAAAAGTTGCCCTTACCAGGTCCAGATCTGGTTACCTGTCCGGTTAAGATACCCCCAGAGCATTTCATTCTTCATCGGTGCCGTACAAGGTAACCGTAGAGGGACCGGACATCCGGCATCCGGCAAACCGTACCTGGCCCATGTAAGACCCGTACTTAAATTTCTAGTCGGGTAATTGTAGTGCCTCCGAAATCGACTTTTTTCTTTTCGATTCTGAACTGGTGTTTTAAGTATATCAAAAGGTTTCCCGTCGAATTTTAAACAAATGTATGTATGCATAAGTGGGTGTGTGTTTTTTTTTGTCTCCGTTCCTCTCGTTTGCACGCCGCGGGTAGCTGCTGTAAAACCATTCCTTCAGACGGCGCACCGGACACCCACTCATGCGGCTCGGGTCGACTTTCGCCACCCCCCCCCCCCCTCATTCGTCGGGTTAGGTTCTCGCCCGACCGTGCGGTCTCATTTGATGAATACCGCCGATAGCACACACGGAACGTCTCTGCTTCGGTCGGAATTCATGAGTATGTATGTGTGTGTATGTGGTCACGAACGAAAGATACGATCAGCGTCATCGACATACGAAAAGAAACGGCTTCATGTAAGTTAGCGGGGATTAGATCTCGGAAAAGATTGTTCCTGTTCGGTGCAATCATCTATATTTCTTTCGTGGTTTATTCTAGTGACAACGGTGGATCTTGTAATCCCCAGTTAGTTCCTTTCTTTTCGTTTTATGACTGAGCAACCTTCGGTTCGAAGTATAAAACTCAAATCTCCTTTTATTATATTATAGGTATGTGGCGACCGTTAACGCTCATTTGAATCTATCTACGGATACAATCATACTCTCCTATGATTGATATCCGTACAATACACATTCGTTGCGGCAATATTCAGTAACTTTCATGAACTAGAATTGAGAAGCCACATTTTTCTCCCCATTCTCGCTTGCACTTGTCCGGAAAACTCCAAACGCTAATCACGTGCCAGAAGACGTATCGTAATTATAAATTAAATCAGGTTAATCAAAAGTGTGGAATTACTCATGGAATGAATTTTGATATATAAAGGCATATCCAACAAAGTAAGAAAAATTTCGGACCCAACCCATTTTGCTCCATATACCCATAAGAAACATTGTTTTTCGTGTTTTGAGCTTCAACGTGCTCCTCGGTCCGCAATTTTCGTTTGATTTTAATTTTTTTTTTCAACATGTTCGTCATACTCCAAAGAACAAAGTTAAGTATCCGTTTTATTCCATTCGCTTTACATTATCAGAAATTGGTTTTTTAACTTCCGGTGAAAAATCGAGATTTTTGCTCCGCTCCCCTCTAATCATGTAATTCATTATGTACTGATATCTTTCTGATTAGTAGGCAACAAATCGTCAAAAAATTTGAGTATACGTGAGAGAGGTTGCTCTTTGCAATGGATACAAAAAAACAATGTGTAGCACGTGAGTGCCGAGGCTTAGAAACTACCTTAAGTAACCAAATTATAACTAGGCAATAGACTTCTAAAACTCCCTTCTTCAAAATTAGAAGACTTCAATTTTTGTCTTACAAGTTCAAGTCAGTATTCTTTAAGACGATAGCTTCACACAGTGAAGACGGTTTTCTCATTGAGCTTAAAAACTTATCCTGTTTAAATAGTAAAATCTATAGACAACTGTCTTTTCTAAAATAGCATCATTTTCAAATAATCTAAAACAAAAAGTAGTGTTCAGAAAGATCCAAGCATAATATTAAGGCTATTCAACCGGTATAGTCAAAACAAAAGTTTATGACCCTTTCTACAATTCATTATATTTATCGCCAATAATTTTCACTTAATATTTCAATGCGTTAATTAGTTGAAGTGATAGCCATAGAAAATTATTATATTGTATTTGATTTTGCGAATCAATATTATATTTGTTGTTGATAGATAATATTTCCCAAGAAACTACCTTAAATGATGTCAGTTTTCACTGAAGATTGCCGCCGCTGGAGGCCGGGCGGGAGGGATCTTTCAATACGCTTCTTTGACTCCTTAATTCCAATTTTCTCACTTATTTATTGATAGTTCTACACCTTGATTGTTCAACACTTTTATTAGTGTTTAATAGGGTTTTAAAGGTGATCATTGCAATTCAAGCGGACTGTAGATATTTCGAATGCGCACTTGCTGGCGTCCAAAAAAACCCGAACATGATACTCATAATTCGCACATCGAAAAAACGCGTGACTCGATAGAGGGCTTCGATAAATCCGCTAGGTAATGGAAGTTTGGTAGTAGGTACTGTATGCGCGCGCGTTCAACGCTAGATGATAGCCAGTACCTAATTACTCCCATTGCAGACCTTGCTCCGAACAATATTGTTTAAACAAATTAATGAAAACAAATTTTAGTCAATCGTCATGAATTTTTTACTATCGTTTTATATCTGCTTTAATAGTAAATTTTCAAAATTTCAACAAATTTGTACATTTTGAACTGTTTTTACAGAAATTTTTATTTTTCTCATTAGAGGCCGTATTAATTGAGAAGTTTGATAATTAATAACTACAAAACGGTACTGTGAATCAATCTCAAATTTCATACAGGCATCTGTTATCGCTTCAAAATCATTATGTAAAAATTTCCAGCAATTCGTACATCTTCGCCAATATAGGTGGAATATCCTTAATTCTAACTGAACCCCCTTAAATAGTGCAATTAAGAGTACCGGTTGAGAACTTATGCTTTACTATCGATTTCCGATTACTGTGATTTTAATTAAATTAATTTAAACGTTGAAGTGTGATGTGAAATGACTTGTTAACTAAAGATAACGTCCTAACTCATTGCCACATACACTGAGAAGGTTTACGTTCCAATCTTATTCGTTGGAGATACATTGGCGTGCTGTAGTTCTGGCATACCTAGGATTTACAACCCTAAGGGACGGTTCTCGGAAAGATTCAGTCTTTCGGATAAACCACGCTGATACATTCCACAGTTCACATATTTATGTTATTGAAAACAGTTTCAATTGTTCATAACGCTCTATCGTGAAAACCGTCGGAGATAGGAGAAAAGTTGGATAAGTCGTTCTTCCCCAGGCGGGAAGAGGTTCGGTCGAGCTTTCGTTCCGAGTTGGGGCGGAGCTTAATTTCCGAGTTTGGGAGGAGCTTAGTTGCCGAACTTGGGCCGTGCTTATTTTCCAAGCTTGGAATGAGGCTTGGAATCCAGGCTTGGCCCATGTGTTACAAACCCATTCTGCACCAAGGTTGACCCAAGCTTGGGTGCTAAGATTGTTCCAAGCGCCGTAAACCTTGGTCCAAGCTTGGATCAAGCTTGGCCCGATCGTCAATTCGCACCTGGGTCACATGAAAATACTAATTTTACCTTTACTGACTTTTTCCCATAATTTGCACAATTAAGGAGGTATGGTCGTTTGAAGGATAATTCATGTAATAAATGGATGAATGAAGTCATCGCCATCATTGATGTTGCGATCGAAGTATTTCCATCTAGAATAGAGGTTCAAATGTTTTGGATGAAATTCAAGCAGTATATATATTGTTATTACCAATTAAATTTGCCTGGTTTCTCACTTCTCAAATCTGCAAGTTTTCGTTGCGACCCTGACAGAAATCACACTAATTGAACTGTGGAGCCGGAACCGTTCGGAATACAGGAAAAATATATATAACCAGAATTATTCGTTATACAAAAATACAGTTTTCATATGTTGACATTTTTTGCCATTCCGTATAGTTGAGAAGATGTCGCAAGTTGGAGTAGAGTCTACCTGGCGAGTGAATATGTCGACAATTGCTAGCAGCATGTCAAAGAGAAGGGTAATTAAGTAGGTACAAAAGTAGAAAGGGTAAGGAGGCAGACTAATTCCAGTGGAAAATTTTTATGAAGCTTAAAGAACAAACTAAATTGAGCGTGTGAACTAATTATTAGCCGCAATTTTAATTATTGATAGCTCTGTTATAACCAGAGAACCCCTTTTGCGTCAATGGCTGAATTTATAACTTAAATGTTAACTTCTGAAATCAAGAAGCTAGAATTGTATGAGTAAAATCAAATTAATGTTGATATTAATTTAGTTCTACTCCTAATTTTTGACGACGCTAAGTAATTTTCTTTGCTCTTACCTTGATGAATTTTTACATGCAGGTGTCGTAATCTGAGAAGGATTGAATGACAGATATGGAATAGGAGAGGATGACAAGATTGGCAGTGTATAAATGATTTACTAATGGTGTTTTTATCCCAAACAGAAAATTTATATTTTAATACTTTTACCACAGTTTTAGATTTTGAGAATGTTAAACAAATTTTTCCTATTTCAGGATTTCCAGTAATAATTTCAAGTAATAAATTTCTCTCTCTATTTCAGGCTCCTAGAGGTTTGATAAAAGTTTTAACTGATTTATTTCATTTCCCTGGAATGCTTCTTATCTCTAATGGAGTAATGTAGTAAATTATGTGACTCACTTTCTTGTAGATAATTATTGTCTATTGCCAAATTTCAGTCGCTATGTGGGTCCTTCGGCAGAACGGACTATTTTTCCCCACCAGTATGGATACTCTTCATCCGTTCACGTTCACCGACTTGATAATTTGTTTAGATAATAAATGTTCTATTGTCTTTTTGAGAAAGGTCACACCCAAATACAATATGAAAAATCTCTTACAATGTAAGGAGTGATGCTACTTTCGATTTTAGGACGGTTGTCCCTACGCTGGTTGGTCCGATCACCAATCTACTGTTATTCAATTGATCACCGAGTGTAATATCGACTTTTTGCGAGCTAGTACTTATGGGGAATCAAAAAGGTAGATCGATTCCACAATCAATTTCCACTAAGATGTCCAGACTGACTTTTTCTGTGGATTTTACCATAGAGGTAAACTTTTGAGGCTCCCTTGCCAGCTGGTTTTGAATGTTTTTCCTCTGCCGCAATGCATTGCCGGCTGTTTTTGAATGCTTTTCCTCTGCGGCAGTGCCATTGCCGGCTGCTTTTGAAGGTTTTTCTTGTTCCGCAATGCATTACCGGCTGTTTGAGGTACGCGTTGTGTCTGTAGCATCGCGACTACAGTAACTACTTGGGTCTATAGTATCATGTCTACTGTAACGCATTGTGTCTATAGTCACGGCATTGAAGGGAAATGCGCATGCGGTGGGGGGCCCCGCTGCCACTTCTACAGTCCCTTGATCAAACTTTAGAAAGAGATGACTACTGAAAACAGATGATCACCTATATTTCGACCCATAGTCTATGAATGATCTCTAAAAACTAATTACTGCCTCTAAAAACTACGTTAAACTCGTAGTTAGGAAGTAAAGGCTTAACCAAAAATGTACACTTTTAGATAGTAAGATTGCGTTTTTTTTTTGTTTTTGCTCAAAAAAAAGATGAATTATATTCTAGTTATTAGTTCTTGACTGATATGATAAGAAAAGTTGCAAACTTGATTTTCATTCGAGTATCAAAATGGCCAAAAGGGAAAATGCTCCAGTGTTGATTAGTTTATATTTTTAAATAGTTGCAAACTAGTAGTATTATAGTTTTTATAATGTTACATATTTATGGAATATATATATTTTTATTACTTGAAAATATATATTTATGTTTAGAAAATGAGTAAGTTTTGTTGTTCATATCAAAGTAACAAATTAAAAACTATTATGATTGATGTATCTTTTGATTTATGTGTTTCGCTGAATAGGGGGGGCTTCGCCCCCTGGACCCCCCCCCCCTTCCCGCTCTCCACGGTTCGATGGGCATTTGTGAGAAAAAATAGTGTAGGTCATTCGGCTTCAACCTTCGTCTTTCCAGACTGGCTTTCGTCCGAAGCACTCGGCATGATTCGCCTCATGCCTCGTGCACCGGACTCAACCACAGTCTGGAAAAACGTCGGATTTCAGCCTTATGACATAAATTACTATTTCCCCCAAAACCAACTCACGATCCACCTAACACCAAGTCGATTTTCCAAAAAAAAAGAAACACTAGTGGATGGGATGTATTTGTGCCCTCAGTGAGGACACAATGCAAACTTCCCGATTTGGTAACTCGAGTTTTCGAGATCATGTCTGTTTAATGTCAAAAATTTACGCTGGCTTCCCTCGTGAAAATGGGTTCGTCATATTATGACAGAGAATAACATAATACGACAAAATCGACAGATTATAACATATTTGGACAGATTATGACATATTCTGACAAAATATGACATAATTTGACAACCTGTCCGAAATCACGATCATATAGTGTCATCATTGGACATATGACGAAATTATGACAGATTCTGACAAAAAATGACATTAACTGCGCGTGATTTCGGACAAGTCATCATATTATGCCATTTTATGTCATATTTTGTCCGAATATGTCATAATCTATCCAAATATGTCATTGTCTGTCGATTTTGTCATATTATGTCATTTTCGGCCATAATCGGACGAACCCATTTCCACCAGGGTTCTCACTTGAGTATTTACTGATTTTTTTTTCATTTCTCTATATGTCGCTGCGCTTTGTGATTTTTTTCCCTCTTCCACGTGAAGGTCATTTACTTCTCATTGAAACCTTTGAGTCTCATTGAAGTGTTTTAAACCCACGAATATGCAACAACTACGTTGAAGAAGTTCAATAAGTCCGTATCTCCGGCTTCACTCGACTTCACGTTCCTAACAGCATTGATACACAAAAATGATATACAAGTATTATATTCTGAGTCGGTCCATGTATACTATAGACTAATTTTTGCGATCGCCGACGCCATCTAGTCTCCATTCATACACTCATCACATGAATTATTTCTTTCTAACGGCTCTACGACCTTAATTATGCACATTATGGAGAAAAGGCAATTGAGATTAAATGCGGAGCTTTGTATGAGGAACAACTTATATTACTAATTTTTTCCCCTAACTCCAACCGTTTACGAGATATAGCGTTATGAACAATTCAAATTGTTAATAACAATATATATTCTGAACCAATATCCATCAAAAACTAAATAGGACTGTTACATGAAGACGTGTCGATTGAGACTTCGATGACTTCGATTGGTGTGTCCATTCGTGAGAAATCGTTGTCCAAAATTTAGGGCACATACATACAAACATACTGAATAATTCTCAACTACCATACCTTAGATGGTATGGCAATTTTATTAAACTGTTGTTAATTAAGTTTGAATAATGAGGAATTTTGCTACGGAATAAACAATCAACCATTATCGGGAAAAAGCCGTGCGGCATAAAAAACCCAAATTTATTAAAGTTTACACTAAAATGGCTGCACGTACATTGTTATTCAATTACACACACATGGCCGTCGCCATACATTCTCATACATACACTGTCAACGTTGTTCGGTAAAATTTGTTCACAAATGGGGAAAATCAAAGATTCACGGTGTGACACTTATGTTTGTGTCTGCTAATTACTGCATCAATTTAACCGTTCGTTAAACAGATCGGCAGTTGAGTTTAACCTCGGTAGACACCCGTGGGTTTAGAGGTCACAAATTGGCATAAACAGCCGGCGTTTGAGCACTTTCCCTTTGGAGGAAAAAGTGCTCGAATGGGCCACTATTTAGGTAAATGTGATTGTCCATTCATTAGTTATTGTTTTGGGGGTAATTCTGGGGATAGTACAGGTACACTGGGTTCACGATTTGTTTATAATTTAAATCACAATTTGAATTATACTCGACATAAAAAATGCAGACCACGTTGCTCGTGACTTGCCGGCACAGTCATCGCGGATTCCGTTAGGCTTCCCTCAAGCCCGACCCCCCTCAAGTTTAAACTCGCTCGCGCAGGCGCAGTGGCATGTTCCATTCACAACGGGCGACCGCTGTCAACGGAACACATACACACACACAGACATTCACTCAGAATTTTTCGGGGATCATTTTGGTACCCTTAAGACACGCACCAGTTACAGGTCGAAATGAACTAATGGTGTGCAAATGTGTGGGCCCCGTACGGGGCACAAACAAAACTTCCCGATTTGGTATTTCAGCACAGCATAAGCATGCAACCATGCTGATGAGCAAACTCAACACTGATATCAATCATTGACCCTTGTGACTAATAATTACTGCACGCGATCGATTTAGTTTGATTTTTAAGCCGCATAAAAATATTCAACTGAAATTCGTCCGCCTAGCTACCCTCTCTACCTTTGTACGTTCCTAATTATCCCGCTCTTTGGCATCCTTCCCGCAATTGTCGACATATTCATTCGCCAAGTATATTCTAGTTCAACTCGCGATATGTTTTAATCTATATTGCAAAAAAGTCATACTGAATGTGCATTGTTGTATGAAAGCAACGACCCTGGTGATATGCATTGTTCCCGTATTTCAAATTGCTCGAACGACCATACCTCCTTAATTATGCAAATTATGGAAAAAAATTCTTCCACGTAAAAGCTATATTTTCATATAAGGAATAGTTTTCTTCAGATAAGTTTCCCGCTAACTTTAATATTTTACCCAGTGGAATCATATAGACAATTGCAATTGTTAATAACATTGCATGTACTGCAGGAATGCCATCCAAAATGTAATCCGCTCCATTCTGAACGGAAAGGTTTCGATTGAGACCTTCATGACAGCGCTGGGTTCATTCATTTACTTATTACATACATAATTGTCGAGACGGCCATACCCCCTTAATTATGCAAATTATGGAAAAAAGGCATTCTACATAAAATGTGTATTTTTATATGGGGGACAGCTTTTCTCATATAAATTTTGCGCTAACTCTCATAGTTTATGGATGACCGTTGATTAACCCGATTTGCGATTTTTGGCCTTTCGATTTTCTGGAAATTATTGGAAACTGCTGACTGGATTCCTTCCAGAATCTAATCAGCACTAAGTTACTTGAAAACTCATCGATCGAAAAAAAAATTAATGGAATCGTACATACATACGAACATACACACACACACACACACACACACACATGCAGACATTTTTCCAAAAATGGTCTAGAATGATTCGGGAAAGCTTGAAACGTGAAGATCTGGTGAAAATCCGATTTTCGATTTTCGGGGTGATTACAATAACTTCCCTATATCGGGAAGTTAAACAGTTCGATTTTGGGCCAAAATTTAGGGCACATACATACAAACATACACACACACACGCACATAGATTTCGGTGTGATTACAATAACTTCCCTGTCGGGAACTAAGAAAGTTCTGAAATTTTTACCAAACCTACTTTGTAAGTCCCTCTGTCAGATGACGTGAATCAAATATGGATTCAATCAATTACTGATTTATTATTTTAAAAATTCTGACAATCGCTGATCTCGGTAACCAGTTGGACTATTTAATTAAGATAGATCTTGAACAACTTTTTGGTGAAAGGTCAAGATCATCATTAAATTTTATTTCATAATTTTCTGATGTTACGTATAGAAGTTATCGTATTGAACAGCGCATTCGAGTCGACGGGAGGTCGCCGGCCGATCCGGACACATTGCGCGCCGTACTTGAGGGGTTAAAATCACTGACAAAATGAAAAATAAAATTAATTTTTTGTCAAATTAATTAATAATCGGGGGAAATATCGACCGACACTATAGAATGTAAAGCTCATAAGACGATTTCCTAACATACTTTTTGGTACAATAGGACATCAGGTCTTTACTCAAAACTTGGATAGAATTGAAGTATCCCATTACAGGATATCCACCTGCAAATTCTCTCAGTCGATTTGTGGGTTAACTCGTTGTGAACTAAAGGACCATATTTGCTAATAAATTTTATTTCCAAGAAATTCAAAATACCTACACGGAAAGAAAAAAAACATAATTATTAGACCCCTGGTGACTAATCTGAGGACGAAATTTCCGTGAGTCCAAAAATTCATCCCAGTGAGTATAAAAACTATCCCGAAACAACAGAAAAAGTCTGCCCAATGCGACTAAATTTTAGACTATAGGAGTCTAATTTTTCGACTCACGAAAATTTCGTGCTCAGATTAGTCACCAGGGGTCTAATAATTATGTTCTTTTTCTTTCCGTGTAACGTTACACTTCCGGATGCTCGCATTTCACAACTTTTCTACCTTACCTCGCCAAATCACAATCTATGCCCAATATTATTGACCTTGTAGAATAATGTTTATGTTGTGGTATCCAGCCAACCACTAATCATATTGATAACAACTATTGGAATATGGGTGTGAATAAATAAATAACTGAGTCGAGAAATAGACTAGTTTCCAATACTCTTTATTCGCACGAGGAAAGAACAACTTAACTCGACAAAAACTGTCCTAGGACTAACGCTATACCTAAGTGAAAAACCCTCACAAGCTAGTAAAGAAAGAAGAGGTTTTATTGTAGTAGAGGGCATAGTCCTTCTCCGAATTTCAACATCTGGTTTATTTTCAGGAGTTCTCAAATTCTCTATAATAACCCTAGTCCCCTCGTGCGCACTTCTCAAGTCATAAATATGTCGAATGATTTTTGAAAATAATACTAGAGCTATGTACAAATATTCTAACAACAACAATAATAATAATATCAAGAATGACGATAAGGTTAATAATGAGAAGCAGTCTTCATCCACGGTCCTCGCCTACCCACTTGTATTTCGCACGGGATAATGGCGGACGGGGCCTTCTCTCTGGCCAACCAATATTGTGGCGTTACGCCTACGTGCAGGAATGGTCTCGATTTCAGATATGAAGGACTGCTTCATTCCCCCCAAGAGAACCAATGATGAAGACTACAAGCTTCACATTAACCCCTCGATTTAGCTGACGTAACGCAGAAAGGAGCGGTTAGTACTTTAGCTATTGTTCCTCCTCTTTCACTGAAATATTCATTCCAGCTGAAGCTGAATACTCGATGACGTGAATCACCTTGGCATTAAAATCAAAGGGGAGATTATTAGGCTTCGTGGTAGTGATAAGCCCAACAGTTGGAAATGAAAATGTCTATTATTATTATTATTGATTCCTAAATAAGGTTACTGAATGGTCTCCGAGGGATGCGACTTCATCTCGGAAGCCACCCAATAAGCGAAGCCATGCAAACTTATTTCTAATCGTTCTATAGTAGCACTCCCTCCAACCAGAGGGTGAGCGCTATTGCAGTCCAGAATCATGTTGTCTAAGTAGACGAAGGGAGCCAAGGATGACAGCCTTCTGCATCTGGCCAGCTAATATTGTGGCAATGCGCTGACACACTGGAATAATCTCAAGTTCAGATACAAAAGACTGCTTCATCCCCCCGAGAGAGCCGATGATGAGGACAACTATCTTGACCTTGAACCCGGGGTTCAGTTGACGTAGCTCGAACCGGAGAGGTTGATATTTGAGCCGTTTTTCCTTCTCTTTCGTGGTGATATTAGTCTCAGCCGGGGTTTGAACTCGATGACGTAAATTATTTTATTATCAAAATTGAGAAGAGCCACATCAGGCTTCGTTGCTTGAAGAAGCCTCCTAGTCACAAATGAGAAATTCCAATAAATCTTGCACGTCTCATTCGCAACAACGGCCTCCATATCTCCTCGAAAGCAAAGTAGCACCGGCGTTCTATCTATCCCATAAGAATGCCGCAGATGATAATACAGCACTCTCAGAGCCGCGTTATGGCGATGAATATACGATACTGTATCGAATCGCGTAAGATGCACCGATCGACCAGTAAACTCTCGTTGCAACCTGACAGTGTCCGCTTTGCCCCTCGCTGTGCATAAACATTATTCCACATTGGCTGTATATTTTTATTTATTTTTATTATTATTATAAGGATAAAAATAATTGTCGGTTAATTTCATATGATAACGATACACGTTTACAATATATACAATGCTTATGAATTAATAAATTACAGGTACCCTCTTCTTATCTTCCATGCTATTTTGATTTTATCAATTTCCGACGCATTGTTGCCACGCTAATCCGCCACAGAACATTGATACAATGAAGTATACGATGACAATCAGAACAGCACCCACAATTGCGTAAATTTTTATGTTCTTCCAGAAGAGAGACCTAGCCAAATTCCTACTGGTCTTTCTGAATGTGACAGACTGTAAATAATGTCTTCCATTAATAAATTTTTTCATACTTTGATAATGAAGTTTATTTATCAAATAAAAACTGCACATTTGGTAAACATACATATCTTGACGGAAAACACAAAACTTGCGAATGTTCATTAATAAACTTCGAAGTAATTATAGGAGTAGAGATAGCCAAATCTAAAGTTGTTATATTATGACTTACACTGGCACTTAAATTTTCAGTCTTGTTAACGAGCAACTCCAAGCGTTCTCCTCTCATAGCAATATTATCAATGTTCCGCACCATTATGTCTTTAAGTTCATCCAATTCCCCATGCACTTTGGACAGAGTGTCAATATCCTTCGATTCACTGTAGTGTTTCTGTGGAAAAAATATTGATTTTTCAGTTAGACGTCGTCAAAGTGTTGCCATGGAAAATTGAAAATTTTAAAATGATTACCATCTCGTTAGCCATCACTCTCGAAAATTCGGTATTCATGGCATAAGCCAAGGCAACCTGTACACCGGGCCCATAGCTAGCTTGGAAACGTCTCTTTATTTCGTTCAGAAATAAAAATGCTCTTGATCGTTGAAAATCCTAACGATTAAACAAAATATTTTAGCAACGTCATAATATTTCAAAATAAAATGAAACTATATTCAAATTTCCGATCTCGAGAAGTTATTGTAACAACCCCGAATTCGAATACCGTATTTGCGTATAAAGTCAAGTATTATATAACTTGGCTTTTAAGGTTGTTATCCAAAAAAATCGGTGTAGAAAGTTCGCGCGCGTCACGTACCCATCGCTCGACACAGAAACGCTTTGACTGGAGCGCTAACTTTTGATGATGTACAGTCCCAATTCTACAGGTCAGATGCGCCCACAGACGTTCGAAGCAGAAAATGTTGACATAGGCAACAGCGCTCAGACATCCCACTTTCTTTGCCCCCTTTTTTCTCCTCTACCCCTTCTCCATGTACTTAAAATACGTCCAGACTACCGAATTACGGCTCTAACCTATTGTCGACGTCATGTGTTTAATAAACAAAAAGTAATAAGAATGTCGGAACGATTTCGCTATAAAGGAACTTTTGTAAATGGACGTGTCTTTAAAATGCGGAAATTTTATTGCAATTACTGTCATTTTTCACGACGAGCCGTCATCTGTACTTACGACGAGCTTCCCATTTCAAATATTGCCGCGCAGTCCAGAGCGCAGTTGCCATGTTTTTCAGTGAAAGTTTATTACCCGCCCCCAAAACCGCATTTTTTGAGCTTTTCAAAGTAATTTTTCTAAATAAACCCTGCCATGCCATATATTTTTTTTTCTACAATATTCTACGCCATGGGCTCTACCCCTAAGTTTTTTTATTTAGATAACTGTCGAGCCGTTGAATTGAAAAAAATTATAATCTGTGAAACCCCATTTGATCCCATGTTAAATCTCTGAAAATTTAAGAAATCCTAGCTCCTGTTCAAACCTGCCTTGGTATAAATTAAAAAATATCATTAAAAAGCTAATTTTGTTGACGTTTCACCAAAAAATTTTGAATGAAAACTGTCGAGTAATCTCTTAGCGATATAACAACCTTAAGGATACGAATATATTCCCCAACAAATCTCGAGATATTGTCCGTGTGGGTGTAACGCTCTTTTGTAGTCCTCGATTATGCACGAACTAATTATGCGAATACATTTTTCATATAGAGTAATAAAGATTTTGAATCAAATGGTTCCATCGTTTCTATCGTTATGCATAATTTGAATATTGATTTTATCATAATGTCGTATGTCAATGCACGTTATAGGAATGAAAAATGTTGGACTAGGAAAAATACGCCATTCATGTTGAAAGATTTTTTGCTACTTTGGAAAACTACGAAAATCAGTGACTATATACTGAATTGTATTGATGAAAATATACACTGATCGACATATTTTTTTAGATCACACCCTGGCGGACTGATCGATTGCCATTCGAGCCTCGGCCGATTGTGGAATCGACTTGTGCAGTACGTCGATTGCGTTTCAAGTACAGATGGATCCAGATTTTGGAATAATCTATCTACGGCCAAATACCGAGTCGGTTGCCTGTCGACTGAACTTGATTTATCTATCTTTTTTCTTCCTTTTTTTTTGACAATCGACTTGGTGTTAGGTGGATCGTGAATTGGTTGGAGCAAAAAATAAATTCTAAGTGACTGGCAATCGACCCGGTATTTGGTCGATGCTGGGTCGATTATTTCAAATCAGAATCCACTTATACTCGAAAACTAATCGACATACTGCACAAGCCGATTCTATAATGGCTCCGCCCGCTAGAGCAACATCACGTTCTTAAAAGGAGAAACTAATTAGAAAAAAAAAAAAAATTGCGAGGTCAGTTATTTGAGAGACATTCAAGAAAGGTTCTTTGAGTGGCGTTTCTGTCCTGGCAGAAAATAAGTAAATTGCCAATCATCTTGAGGGGACAATTGTCATCATTATTAACATATCCAAACCGAACGATATCAAAAATTGAAAAATAGTAATAATTAACCGAATTGATTTCAGACCACGAATTACACAATGATTATATAGTAGATCAGAAGCAGAACGCAAAAAACCTTACATTAATTATCATGAAATCAGGGATTCCTTAGAATCAGTTTTCCCCCCTCAAGAAACGAATCTGATAATCTTTTATCTTAATTGAATTTTCCAATTAAGAAGAAAATTTAGAGCGTAGTGATATGACAAGATTGTCTTATCTTACATGTCCCTTGAGCAGCAAAGGGGCAGAAAAACGTAAAAAAAATCCTAATGCAAAAAATATCGAATGCATATTTACATTTTTATATAAATCATCGTATTTTAACCCTTATGCTCCTTCGCCTCTGCGGCGACGAATGCATTACTATATATTGACTTTAAAATTTTCAAACATGCATACATCTGGTAAACTTGATATTCAAGGTAATAAAAATTATTCTCACGTCATCTGATATGCACATGTAGATGATTCTATCTTCACATATGTAATGGAACAAATAAGGTCCTTGAGAGTACGTGAGTTTGTCATCCTGTGGTGGGATCTTCGATAGAATTTGTGTTGTTACTTCCTCAAAATTTCCGGAGCATGAGGCATATTTGGTCAATACTGTAGGGCCACGTGCAATGACACTGTACAACAGTGGCATATTGATAACTCTGTAACATTTTAAAACAAACTTTTGATTATTCATTCGTGGAGTGAGAATTTCATAAGACAGTTAAAGGAATTTTTTCATGGTGTATTTAATATAATTTTTCTAACAAAACCCATTTGTTTCAATAAAGCACTACTTTTATAGTGAATTTTTCGAGATATAGGAGAAGTTTCTTGATTGTCCTGCCTGGAACTAATACCTTCTGCGATAATGGCGTTATGACCAAACGTCATATTAGCATTATGACGTTTTTCTGAAATCACAGTGAAGCGACAGGACAACCCTTTAATCGACAAAGACGCAATTTCAATGTTTTGAGCGTACATACTAACGTCTATAATCAGATAATCGAATAAGTTCGGAGTTAATACTGGGTGAATGTTTATGATTAAACAATGGAAGGAAGAGCCTCTAACCTACTTGACACAAACCACTTAAAATTATGTTTCTACGCAAAGTCCAATACTGTTCTAGGTTATTGTCAACGCAATACACTTAAACGAAATATAATTATTCAAGAGATATACGGAGCATATGAGTATTGTCGTAGTAGTGAATCATTTAAAAGGTATAGACGAAATATTCTCAACAATGAATAAAGTCCAAGTGACTCACCCTTGTGTCACACTAAGGCGTATTAATCCGTTAACGTTGACAGACTCAACTCTGTGAGGTTGCACGGTTTTTTTTTATGTTGATAAACTGTTTTATGTCACTTCGAAATGATGGAATTATCGCTTTGATTAAGAATTATCGAGTCATGTGAATATTCGAATTCGTGAATTTCGATGAGAAACGTCAAAACATACTCCCGGATTCCACAGATGATGGAATGCTGTGATCGTAGTTCTCATTTCACAAGCAGGTTGCGCTCATGTTGACATATGTAAAGATGGGTTGAGGTCACGAAACCCAGATCGGAATTACCAACTGTTGCATAGAATGAACTGGGACTAGTTGGATTCAAAAAACATTGTACGAAAGGTATAGCATATGCGACAATTATCTAAAGGGGAATTATTGAAAAATAACATACTTGATTGATTGGCATGTGCAAAAAATTAATTCGTAATCAAGTACGATACATATAGGAATACCCGTTTCAAAATTCGCCTTCACAGTCCTGATCAATTCCGAATTACGGATGTATGAAAATCAGCCAGTTTATGGGCAGTGTATTGCAATAGAACAGACATTACGTTAGAATATTATCATCGCAGTATGGCTCCCGGCAAAATTTATTCGATAAGAGATACGTATACTAGATTGGGTTATGAATGCACTGAATACGAGTGCCTTAATTGGTTTAGCACATTAGCTCCATTTTTGCACTTCCAAGACAACATGAAACTTGTCGTCTCCTCCGTTATACATATTCCCTTCTAACAATTTTCCCCAATGTAAATTATGCCTGTAATTTGATCTCCAATGACAATAGAATATTAAACAATACTATAAGCAAAATAATTTTTCTTTACGTCACTATAATAAAGAAATACAAACAGAAAGAAGCAATCCTCGATGCAATTGAAATTGCATGTTCGTATGGGCGTGTTCGACATTACCGCAATACAAAAGCAAATAACCCCAACCCGCAAATGTTCGGTACTTTGATCGATAGTACTTCATGTAATTGGGTATCAAATGAGATGGTCATGGCAGACTCAGATTGATGATATTTGAAAAAATTGAAAAAATTACTTGGTATCATCTATACGGGCGTACACATTCCCAACAGCATGGGGAGTGGATAATAAGTTTATTATCAATCACCCTATTCATAAGAAGACCTCATAAGTCGTTCACCATGTTAACACAGAATTTTCTCCGCAGTACTATGCATCGAAAATTCAATTTATCCTAAAATGGCGGTCACGGATAACTTAACGTCCGTATACTGAAAACATCGGTAATACAGAACACGCCGGTAGTGCAGGCCAGGGGACGGGCATATCCGAAAGCATATACTTGGCAGATACATAATCATTTTTGGAATGGAATCCATTTAGATAATTTGGGAATACTTTCGGATAATTTAGGATTAAATTTTTTAAATTTAGGACATAATAGTTTAATTACTATGATTTTTTTATTTTTACACCGTATAGTTAGCAGTTTTTTTCGAAAAAAATTTGATTCGTCCTAGATCGACGAGAAATAATTTGGGAAGCCTAAAAAACATCATTTCCGAATTTAGGAATAAGCGCTTTTATTTTCAATAATTATTTTCTAATTAATTATTTTTTTACGGTCAACACATTTCCTTTAATTTTTAATGTTTATCATTGGTCGGTACTCCGGAAGATAAAACAGAACATGATTTTTTTTTTTAGGACAAAGTGGAATTATTATGCATATGCAGTATGTACAACCAAGTATTTCAAAAGCGCAAATGTGCTTGAAATCAATTCATCCCATTCTGACAGACAGTATCACTTTTTTTTGCCTCGTACCAATTCAGGTACAATTTCTATATTTATTAATAGCTTTCTTCAATCTGATTGAGGAGTCAAGATAATTTTTCAATCAACGACTTGTTTGCATACAAACTCTTTCGAAACGCTATTTAAAACTACCCCCTGCGATTAGACAGTCTGTGATGTTTATCAATACAATAAGGCGCACAAGGAAAGTAACTTCAATACTTCCATACTTATACCCGTACACGTTCATAACAGTCTCTTGTGCTCATTTGCTTTGACAGCGTGATGCGCCGAGGCGAATCTCTGTTTCTCAAAGCTGTGGCCTTGCGGTTACGATTGCCTGCGAATTAAGTCTTCCGCGTTCGATGAAGTTGGATGAAATGTTGGAATCAATAAGGCTGGATTACTCGAATCAAATTCTTATGAGTCTTGGATACATATATTACTAATGACATATTCCTTGTCACAACAAAACTATTCTCTTCCGAAGTACAGTCATTCTCAATTTCACGGTTGTTGTAAGCTTACAGCGCAAGCTAGAAGAATCATACTCACTTTCACATCGTCTCTAATTCATTCCATGATAAATCATGTCTTTATACATTCACAGTATGCGATGTGAAGAAGGATCACGCGTTATAGGGATCAGCCCTTATTCGGATGATCATTAAGTGTATTTAATTGGCAAAGTACTTAAAACAAATCGGAATTCTTTACCAGGTGTTTGTAGTAAATACCGTCGCGATCAACCAAAGGGATTCATAATTCATCCATTATCATTGAGGTTCCATAATCCAAATCAAACATGGCTTATAAATATGATAGGGATTTTCTATTTCGCAAGTTAGGGTGTTTCCATGTTAAAATCTGGGCGCCGTGACCTCAACCCCTAATCTTCGACGCGTACGCGCCACTTTCGGGCACTTTAACTGGTGACCGCGCAATTCAAGTAACTTCAAAAGCGAATAATACAAGATTCTAGTATATAAGTAGTTCAGAATTCAGTATATCGACATGATTAATTCAAGTAAGACTTAATTGTACTATATCTCATACTTTTATATTCATTTATTTTTTATACCCAACCAACTCTCTCATTTCCTTTTTCCCTCACTGACGCTTTCATTATTTCATTATTCGAATTTATGAGGAGTCTTAAATCTTGGATCCGACAAATCTTTCGTCGAGACTCAGTAGTCATAGTGTTTTTTGCGCTGATATGTAGATAGTATCCCTGCCAGAAGTGTACTGTTACTTAACTGCGTATCTAGTTTTTTATTTTTCAAATGTCTACTGTTTAGCTATTTTGACCTTGGTCAATGTAATTTTGTACAACATAATGTACAGTGAATAAACCAGCCGATCAATCAATCAATCAATTCTAGTATCTTTTCTTTCAATTCTAGTATCAATTCTAGTCACCTTGAATTTCATGGTCTAACTGAAAATTTGAAATTGTCAAATTTAGGTATCTTGGGATGTTCGAATCCTTCAAAATTGTTCTGATATGTACTGAAACGTACGAGAACTTTTTAAAAATACTAAAAAGAGGCCGTAAAATTATATTTTTTTCATCTACAAAATTGTAACAAAATTGAGGTGTCCATCGAAAAATTCACGATCTTTAGAAAGACGGCAAAATATTGCAAAATATCATAAAAAATCAGGAAATCCTTATCTCCGCGACTAACGAAAAATGAACTACCCCTTGTATCTGGATTTTCAATTAAAAGGATGCTAATTCTGTTGATTATTTTGTTGTTAATTTTGCAATGAAATTTTCGTCGAACTGGATTTCTGAAACATACAATTGTGGAGTGGATAATTATAATCTATATGTGCTTGTAAAATGTAAGATGTAAACACGCATAATATCTAATCCATAAACTGAGGTTTGAAGAATTTCCACGTCCCGGTTTTTATTTATTCTATCAATTTTTTTGAATATTTTTTGTGTAGTAAGTACTAAGCTCATTTCAACTGCATCACAGGAATATGCACTGTGAAGAGGATTAGGAGAAATTTGAATTGAATAAAATCATTTCATGGTTGAATTTTGATGTTTCGATCAAAATTTCATTCTTTTGAGGCAACTTTGTAATAATAGTAATGCGAGGTCACTTTGAATACACATTTCGATTCCCATATTTTTCCACAATAATAATGTATTCGACCAGGGGAAGAGGGTCATTCTCGGTCTCTCTAGGGTGCATTATTATTTTCTGTTATTCTTAAAAGATTAAACTACATGCATATTATTTTGCACTGTAAAACCCTATGAAAAAAGTTCACTTTAGGGCTATGTTGAAACATTCAAATCTACAAGAGTATAAATTGTTAGACATCGAATAGTTCAAGAAACTTTCTCTGGACTCGCGACCCCGTCACTTGTCTCTGGAACAATGTTGGACACTGTCATTAGTCAGTGGTCGCCCCATGTTTTTTTTTGAGGATCATATATCGACATGTAACGCAGCCAAATTTGGATGAAAATCTTTTCTGCAGTGGACGCTGACTCGAATTCTCTGAAAGAATATTAACAATATTTTTTGTCAACACCATTCAGTGAAGAAATAATGCAATTTTCAATGAATTCACTTCATTGTATGGGCTTGCGTACAAATTACGAATTAGGAAGTTTGGTGATGCATGACCCGAATCGGGCACTCTCATTTGAGACCATCTGTCTTTTTATATTTTGTCACAGAACCGTCGGCCAGGAAATTATTTATTTCACCGCTGTCAAAATGACATTTCCCCATCATATATCCTTTTCTACGGGCGTGACCGATGCCCACAACCAAACATTTTCATTCGCCTTCGCTTCTTACTAAGTTCCCATTTACCATATAAACATTACATATACTTTGAATCAGTTCAATTCCTCATAAAAAACATCCGACTTAACTCCCCTTTTGCGATAGTGATGTAGCGTGAATCGATAACGGTTCTCTTTCATACGAATGCGAAAGTAAGAGAGAGAGAGAAAGAGATTCTTCGCCGGGTGGATTTGTGCACGTCGTTCAGTTGCGTTCCAGCCGTGAAGTGGATTTTTCACGTCGTTGGATATATTGATAATTTGTTGATGTGATTTGGCAAACCAGTGACATTCAAAAACATTGAAAATGGGTATGTAAATCACTCAGATGTTTCTGATATTTTAATCAGCCAGCAAAGCCGCCTGGTATTACATAAATAAACTCTCTACTAAAATTGCTACATAACCAACTTCTGGTAGACCGGATTGGGCAAAAAAATTTAGAATATTCGATGTTATGGGATTTTTATGTTTACGAATTTTCGCCACGCGAAGAACGCCCCTGTCTCATATTGATTTCCACTGGATGGGCGCGTTAATATTTAATGTCACCTTCAAATGAGAGACCGAATGGGCAAAAAATGGTTGGATGATGAATATTAAACTACCATTCGATCGTTTTTCTCAACTTGTTTCCGCAGGTCGTGTAGACTATTATAACTTGTTGCTGGGACCTTGCGATTACATTGCATGATTATGAATATCATCCAAGAAGATATCCTTAGATTTTTATATGATGAATGAATAATGGAAAAAATCCTACAGATTTTACGGTGAGTACTGTCTATTGAATATCGGAATTGGAAGAGGTACTGGTAACTCATGAATCTGAAACATACCCGATGATTCTTATACGTGAGACTACCTTAGAAAAAAGATTGATTCAAATATTTCACCATATTCTATGGGGTCAGGTATCATCAATTTAGAGCTTTCCCAAATCGACAAAGTACCATTTACGATTGGAAGAGGATTAAATATTATTAGAAAGTAAAACAACCGTTTACCTTAAACGCAGGACAATGACCGGATGCAACGAGCCAAAGATAGCCCTTCGTTGTCATCTAACATTGACTTCAAATATTTCAATGTGGCCATTAGATAATCAAATAGCCTTGTTGAAGTATATGGAATACTCCACTTAGATTGATAATTTGCACCTATTATGTATGCTATGTATCTACGAAGCGGTATCCCACTTGCTGTCTTTCAACCGGGACGCTATGGTTCGTTTACTCTTTTTATCACTCCTATTAGCATCTTCAACTCTGCCATCTTAACCCACTTCGATTGCCCAAGACTTTTATATATGCAGAACAAACAAAAGCTTTCTAATGTGTCTCAAAACCCCACAGAATCGATTTTTAAATTTCTGGTGGAGGAAGCATTGAGGATCTCCCTCACAGGCTTTTAACAGTATGTAAGCGTGGATGTGTAGGTATGAGCGTGTGTGTACACTGACTGTCGTATAACTCACTGTTTTCGCTATAGAGCGTTATGGACGATTGAATTTGTTAACGACATTGAATACACTGCAGCGATTTTGCCTAAAATATTGAGCCTTCCATTCTCCATGGCAATACTGAAATTGCAACCTTAATGACGACCGTAACCTGTTTTGTTCACTTATTATATTCATAATTGTTGAGACGGTCATACGTACTTAATTATGCAAGTTATCGAAAAAAAATGGTGTGTCATGAAGACACGCGATAGAAGTGAAACTGAATGATTGGATCGGCAAGGATTATTTAATTTTCTATGTTTAGAGGGAGAGGAATCATTTTAATCACGTGTCAAACACTTCTTGATAGTAAATATTAATTTATTCATCATAATAATTATACTTTTTTCAAGATACAATAATATTAGTATGAATATGATGAATTAAATCTCAATCAGCTTCACCTTCATTCTCTGGTAGACTCTTCATGAACGAAATGATAGGTTTGTGGTAACTAAAATAGGTAATGAAGACTCTTGACTCCAAATTTTCGATGTAACGTGAGAAAACTGCATCGATCGTGGTACCATGGCGTGTAGTCGATTCAATTGGTGAATTGTTCAGTTCCAAAGACAATTTCTGTTGCAAGAACTGAATTAATGGCTTGGAATCCTCTGAAGCAAAATTAACATTAAAATATCCACCTAGAATCATAGGTATTTTGTCCAGCTCTACTCCAACTTCTGCAGCCCCCACTGGAGTATACGGCAGCAAGTGAAGCTGAATAAACTCTATTATTTTCGCCATCTTCTGATTTGGTGAAATATAGAGTGCTATAAGCATAATCCGCTGTCCGCTTTCTGTGCGACATTCAGCTGCACACATTTCTCCAACAGATGACAACCCAATTGAAAGCGATTCTAGTTGTTTCAAGTTCAGGTCCATATTGGGTGTCATGATGTTCGTTCCATGAGCAGTATTGCAAAGTATTGCGACACCCCCTGCTCTCACATTATGTCTTTTGAACTGTACGACACAATTAAAATTGGGAACATCAATTTCTTGATCGTGTTCCTTCCACGTCTCTGAAAGTATCAATATATTAGACCGTAGAATCACCGGATCATTGAAATCTCCGCTATGAGCTCCTAAGCTTTGGCAATTGAGGGTTGTTATTGATAAGCCTGGTCCGCTGATGAACTCTCGGAGAATGTCAGTCACAGTTATCAATGGATTTGTTGATAATCTTCTAAATTCTGATTGTAGCTTGTCTATTGATTGAGCTTTTTTCCGTCCATGATAAAATTTGTTCTTTCCATCCTTCGCAACGATGTACAATCCCTGTATACTTGTGACACGGGACAAGGCTACGTAAAGGAGTTGTTGTGAATGTGTCTTTTCGTATTCATAGACGATTTGATTAAACGTACCACCTTGAGACTAGTGGATAGTAATAGCACACGCTGATACCAATGGCAGATGATTTCTTTTGACGAAAATCATTTTATTATTGTTCTATAAATCGTAGAAGTTCTTCGTGCAATGGTAACTGCCGTGTGGCTGATGTTGTTTGCTTGGATGAACGCAGCAGCTTTTCTCCGGATCTTCTGCCCCGTCTTTGGTGAATCTGGAAATTCCAGCCACACACGAGTTACTGCCCCTGCCTCATCAGTTTCGATATGAACTAGTTTACCAACTACGCCGTTTGCTAAACCATCCGAGACATCCAGATTGGTTGTTATTATATACCATTTATCTAACACCAGTATTATCTCGTAGGGCAGACCTCCAGTGTCTGCCGTTGTTTTATGCAATTTTTGTCGTACAAATGATTGTTGCTCAGCATTATGGCAGCCGGTGAATACATCAGTAGCTATTGAGACTGTTTTATTCTCTGCAGAATTAAGAATTGTCAAATTGTATTCGTTTACAGCATTATTTGTCAAATATAGCCGAATTCCATGTGGACAAAGACGATCTGCTTCCTCTCTTGTATAAAAACGAGATTCGATTAGGTGTATCTGTTCTTGATCCAATTCTTCGCCATTTCCAATTTTAGTTAATAAAAAGGAGAAATCAGCATTCGCTTGTCTCATGACTTTATCCAATTCATAGGACTTCAAGTCACGCCAAAGTGTTGGTGCTGCTATGCGTCGTTTTGTTGCTTGATAGATGGGTGTAGCACGCACTGGAGGTAACTGACGCAAATCACCTATGAAAATGATATCCATTCCTCCAAAATTATCTTGGAAATTTCTTGTTATTTGTTTTAACCGTGCGTCAATTTGAGACAGCAATTCCGCTCCTACCATACTGACCTCATCGATGAGTATAACTTGGACGTATTTGAAGAGCACTCTGTACTGTTGAGCCACTTCAATTGATAATGGTAATAGTTTGGAAAGGGATATTTTCAATGCAGTGTGGATTGTCGTACCATCAATTGCTATTGCAGCCTTTCCTGTTGATGCACATGCGATGTAAGCATTGCAAAAACCATCATTATCTGTGAAGCGGTTGTAAATTTCCATGAGGAGTCTAATGAGGAATGTCTTCCCACATCCTGCTGGCCCAGTGAAGAAAACTTGGAGTGGTGATCGGTTTGATGAGAGGAGATTAGCAATCACATGCATCAGGAGTGCTTTCTGCCTCTGATTGGCCATTCTCATTAGTTCATAAAATTGTTCATTAGACATTAAATTATCCCTCTTCTTTGCGATAGCACCCAGTTTGTTAAGTGTTGCTAACCGCAGATCGTCGTTCATTACGTGGTCAGCGTTATACAATTCTTGAAAAAGATTTGCTTCAGGAAAAAGGCGACCTACGATGTCTCCTTCAGCATCATCATCTTGATTTAATTCATCTTCCCGACACAACTCTCGGCATATCTCGATGGTTTTCTGGATATCTAAATTCGATGAAAATTCTTTATGTCGCTCCAAAATCAATATTTCGTTGTCGTCATAAATTTGTATGAATTTAGTTTCTGCAAGAATTTCATTTTCTTCGTCTCGGAATGGAATATAAAAAGTCACCATTTCCCGTTTGTATTCATTGAAATCATCAACCATGTCGTAGTTCCTGTACCGAATAATCCGAGGTTCTTTCCTTCGTGTCCAATTCCCCTGATTATTCAGTGTGTAATGAGCAACAAACTGGGCCAAATTGACATCTTCTAGCTCTTCAGGTCTCTTTTCGTACTTGTCAAACCAATTTTCTTTCCATATGTTTGTTGCATCATCATCAGCATCCATTTCATTGAGCTCTTTCTGAGTTTTTTGAATTCTTTGTCTTTCGATCGGCCATATTGTTGAAATATCGGTAACAACTGAAGAAGACTTTGACATCGGTTCACGCAGAAGGTACCATGCAGCTTCCTGACTGGTAATTTCGACAGTATTTAGCATGTCAAGGCTCATTTTCCTAGTAATTTCGACAATATCGAACTCTGGATGTTCATCCATTATTTCAGTGATGTTACGTTGGAGATTGCTAATTCTACGGTTCGTTTTATTGACGTATTCCGCTACGTATGCAGCACATGAGTATTCTTCGATGATAAATTGCACATCCACCCTAGCGGACCAAGTGTAAAGTTCAACTCTACAATATTTCCAAAATTGTAGAGTTGGGATAGAGTTGAGTGAGAGTTCGTCTTTTTTATCAATTCTTAACACTTAATGAATAACGAAATGAGGTTTTGAGATGTCATCATCGTTTTCTCAACATTTAATGCTTTTCAAAGTTAAGAGTTGAATGTGATTCTGAATTTTGGTATTATGCCAACTCTATCTCAACTTTATACCGGGATAGAGTTGAATGTTGGACTTTGCGGTTACTTTGCCCCAACTCTATCCGAACTTTGTTTCGGAATAGAGTTGGAAATTGAACTTTAGGGTAACTTTCCCCCAACTCTATCAGAACTTTATACCGGGATATAGTTGAGTGTTGGAATTTGGGGTTACTTTCCCCCAACTCTATCCGAACTTTATACCGGCATAGAGTTGAACGTTGAACTTTGCGGTTACTTTGCCCCAACTCTATCCGAACTTTGTTTCGGAATAGAGTTGAAAGTTAAATTTTAGGGTAACTTTCCTCCAACTCTATCCGAACTTTATACCAGGATAGAGTTGAGTGTTGGAATTTGGGGTTACTTTCCCCCAACTCTATCCGAACTTTATACCGGGATAGAGTTGAACGTTGGACTTTGCCCCAACTCTATCCGAACTTTGTTTCGGAATAGAGTTGAAAGTTGAACTTTAGGGTAACTTTCCCCCAAATCTATCAGAACTTTATACCGGGATATAGTTGAGTGTTGGAATTTGGGGTTACTTTCCCCCAACTCTATCCGAACTTTATACCGGCATAGAGTTGAACGTTGGACTTTGCGGTTACTTTGCCCCAACTCTATCCGAACTTTGTTTCGGAATAGAGTTGAAAGTTAAATTTTAGGGTAACTTTCCTCCAACTCTATCCGAACTTTATACCAGGATAGAGTTGAGTGTTGGAATTTGGGGTTACTTTCCCCCAACTCTATCCGAACTTTATACCGGGATAGAGTTGAACGTTGGACTTTGCCCCAACTCTATCCGAACTTTGTTTCGGAATAGAGTTGAAAGTTGAACTTTAGGGTAACTTTCCCCCAAATCTATCAGAACTTTATACCGGGATATAGTTGAGTGTTGGAATTTGGGGTTACTTTCCCCCAACTCTATCCGAACTTTATACCGGGATAGAGTTGAATGTTGGACTTTGCGGTTACTTTGCCCCAACTCTATCCGAACTTTGTTTCGGAATAGAGTTGGAAATTGAACTTTAGGGTAACTTTCCCCCAACTCTATCAGAACTTTATACCGGGATATAGTTGAGTGTTGGAATTTGGGGTTACTTTCCCCCAACTCTATCCGAACTTTATACCGGGATAGAGTTGAACGTTGGACTTTGCCCCAACTCTATCCGAACTTTGTTTCGGAATAGAGTTGAAAGTTGAACTTTAGGGTAACTTTCCCCCAACTCTATCAGAACTTTATACCGGGATATAGTTGAGTGTTGGAATTTGGGGTTACTTTCCCCCAACTCTATCCGAACTTTATACCGGCATAGAGTTGAATGTTGGACTTTGCGGTCACTTTGCCCCAACTCTATCCGAACTTTGTTTCGGAATAGAGTTGAAAGTTAAATTTTAGGGTAACTTTCTTCCAACTCTATCCGAACTTTATACCAGGATAGAGTTGAGTGTTGGAATTTGGGGTTACTTTCCCCCAACTCTATCCGAACTTTATACCGGGATAGAGTTGAATGTTGGACTTTGCGGTTACTTTGCCCCAACTCTGTCCGAACTTTGTTTCGGAATAGAGTTCAAAATTGAACTTTAGGGTAACTTTCCCCCAACTCTATCAGAACTTTATACCGGGACATAGTTGAGTGTTGGAATTTGGGGTTACTTTCCCCCAACTCTATCCGAACTTTATACCGGGATAGCGTTGAATGGTGGACTTTGCGCTTACTTTGCCCCAACTCTATCCGAACTTTGTTTCGGAATAGAGTTGAAAGTTGAACTTTAGGGTAACTTTCCCCCAACTCTATCAGAAATTTATACCGGGATATAGTGGAGTGTTGGAATTTGGGGTTACTTTCCCCCAACTCTATCCGAACTTTATACCGGGATAGAGTTGCATGTTGGACTTTGCGGTTACTTTGCCCCAACTCTATCCGAACTTTGTTTCGGAATAGAGTTCAAAATTGAACTTTAGGGTAACTTTCCCCCAACTCTATCAGAACTTTATACCGGGATAGAGTTGAATGTTGGACTTTGCGGTGACTTTGCCCCAACTCTATCCGAACTTTGTTTCGGAATAGAGTTGAAAGTTGAACTTTAGGGTAACTTTCCCCCACTCTATCAGAACTTTATACCGGGATAGAGTTGAATGTTCGACTTTGAGGGTACTTTCCCCCAACTCTATCCGAACTTTATACCGGGATAGCGTTGAATGGTGGACTTTGCGCTTACTTTGCCCCAACTCTATCCGAACTTTGTTTCGGAATAGAGTTGAAAGTTGAACTTTAGGGTAACTTTCCCCCAACTCTATCAGAACTTTATACCGGGATATAGTGGAGTGTTGGAATTTGGGGTTATTTTCCGCCAACTCTATCCGAACTTTATACCGGGATAGAGTTGAATGTTGGACTTTGCGGTTACTTTGCCCCAACTCTATCCGAACTTTATACCGGGTTAGGGTTGAAAGTGGAACTTTGGGCTTACTTTCCCCCAACTCTATCCGAACTTTATACCGAGATAGAGTTCAATGTTGGACGTTGCGATTACTTTCCCCCAACTCTATCCGAACTTTATACCGGGATAGAGTTGAATGTTAAATCTTGGGGTTACTTTGCCCCACCTCTATCCGAACTTTATACCGAGTGAAAGTTGACAATTGATCTCTGGGTTTTTCTAAAAATTTATTGAATTTTTTAATTTTTTTAATCATTTAAGAGGTTTTAGTCAACTCTATCCCAACTCTACACACGGTTAGAGTTGAAAGTCGAAATTTGGGGTTACTTTGCTCCAACTCTATCCGAACTTTATACCAGGATCGAGTTGAATGTTGCACTTTGGGGTCACTTCACCCCAACTCTATCCGAACTTTATACCGGGTTGGAGTTGAGAATCAAACTTTGCGTTTGTCAAAATTTTCTTGAATTTTTAAAAAATTAATTTAAGAACATTGAGGTTTTGGTCATTTCTATCCTAACTCTACACACGGTTAGAGTTGAAAGTTAAACTGTGGGTTTACTTTGCTCCAACTCTATCCGAACTTTATACCGAGATAGAACGGAATGTTGGACTTTGGGGTTACTTTACCCCAACTCTATCCGAACTTTATACGGGGTTAAAGTTGAGAATTGATCGTTGGGTTTTTAAAAATTTTATTGAATTTGTTTAAAATTCATTTAAGAACATTGAGGATTTGATCAATTCTATCCCAACTCTACACACAGGTAGAGTTGAAAGTTGAATGTTGGGGTTACTTTGCCCGAACTCTATCCGAACGTTATACCGGGTTAGAGTTGAAAGTGGAACTTTGGGGTTACTTTACCCCAACTCTATCCGAACTTTATACCGGGAGAGAGTTGAATGTTGGACTTTGGGGTTACTTTGCCCCAACTCTATCCGAACTCTATACCCGGATAGAGTTGGGATAAAGTAACCCCAAGGTTCAACTTTCAACTCTAACCGTGTTTAGAGTTGGGATAGAGTTCACCAAAACCTCAATGTTCTTGAATGAATTTTTAAAAAATTCAATAAAATGTTTAAAAACCCAACGATCAATTCTCTACTTTAACCCGGTATAAAGTTCGGATAGAGTTGAGGCAAAGTAACCCCGAAGTTCGACATTCAATTATTCGGTTCTAAAGTTCTGATAGAGGTGGGGCCAAGTAACTCCAAAGTTCAACATTGAACTCTATCCCGGTATAAAATTCGGATAGAGTTGGGGCAAAGTAACCCCAAAGTTCCACTTTCAGATCTAACCGTGTGTAGAGTTGGGATAGATTTGCCCTAAACCTCAATGTTCTTGAATAATTTTTGTTAAAAATTCAATGAAATTTTAAAAAATTCAATTAAATTTTTAAAAACTCAAAGGTTAATTTTCTCTACTCTAACCCGTTATAAAGTTCCGATAGAGTTGATGTAACGTGAGCCCAAATTTCAACATTCTACTCTATCCGGTTATACAGTTCGAATAGAGTTGAGGAAAAGTAACCCCAAAGTTCAACTCTCAACTCGATCCTTTTATAAAGTTCGGATAGAGTTGGAGCAACGTAACCCTAAAGTTCAACTATCAACTCTAACCCGGTATAAACTTCGGATAGAGTTGGAATGAAGTAACCCTGAAGGTCAACTTTCAACTCTAACCGTGTGTAGAGTTGAGACATAGTTGGAATTTGAGTTGACCGGAAACTCAATGTTCTTAAATAAATTTGAGAATAAATTCGATAAAATTCTGGGAAACCCAAAAATGGACTCGATACTCTAACCCAGTATGAACTCCGGGTAGGGTTGGGTGAGAGTTGATAATAACAATTCTCAACGTTAACCGCGTGTCAAGTTGGGATAGAATTGGGGCAAAGTAACTGCCAAGTTCAACTCTCAACTCCACCCCGGTATAAAGTTCGGATAGAGTTGGTGTAAAGTTACCCCAAAGTTCAACATTCAACTCTATCCCAGTATAAAGTTCGGATAGAGTTGGGGGAAAAAAACCCTAAAGTTTAACTTTCAACTCCAACCGTGTTTAGAGTTGGAATAGAGTTGATCAAAACCTTAATGTTCTTAAATGAATTAAAAAAAAAATCAATAAACTTTTTAAAAACCTAAACATCAATTCTCAACTCTCAACTTTAACCCGGTATAAAATTAGGATAGAGTTGGAGAGAAGTAACCCCGAAGTTTAACATCCAACTCTATCCTGCTATAAAGTTGAGATGGAGTTGGGGCCAAGTAACCCCAAAGTTCAACATTCAACTCTATCCCGGTATAAAGTTCGGATAGAGTTGGGGCAAAGTAACCACAAAGGTGGCTTTCAACTCTATCCCGGTATAAAGTTCGAACAGAGTTGGGGTAAAGTAACCCCAAAGGTCAACTCTCCACTATATCCCGGTATAAAGTGCGGATAGAATTGGGGCAAAGTAACCCCAAAGTTCAACTTCTCAACTCTAACCCGGTATAATGTTCGGATAGAGTTGGGGAAAAGTAACCCCAAAGTCCAATATTCAACTCTATTCCGATATAAAGTTCGGATAGAGTTGGGGTAAAGTAACCGCAAAGTTCAACTTTCAACTCTAACCGTGTTTTTGTTGGGATAGAGTTGACCAAAACCTCAACGTTCTTAAATGAATTTCAAAAAAATTCAATAAACTTTTTAAAAACCTAAAGATCAATTCTCAACTCTCAACTTTAACCCGGTATAAAATTAGGATAGAGTTGGAGAGAAGTAACCCCGAAGTTTAACATCCAACTCTATCCTGCTATAAAGTTGAGATAGAGTTGAGGCCAAGTAACCCCAAAGTTCAACATTCAACTCTATCCCGGTATAAAGTTCGGATAGAGTTGGGGTAAAGTAACTGCAACGTTTGACTTTCAACTCTATCCCGGTATAAAGTTCGGATATAGTTGGGGTAAAGTAACCCCAAAGGTCAACTCTCAACTCTAACCCGGTATAAAGTTCGGATAGAGTTGGGGAAAAGTAAACCCGAAGTCCAACTTTCAACTCTATTCCGGTATAAAGTTCGGATAGAGTTGGGGTAAAGTAACCCCAAAGTTCAACATTCCACTCTATGCCGGTATAAAGTTTGGATAGAGTTGAGGCCAAGTAACCCCAAAGTTCAACATTCAACTCTATCCCGGTATAAAGTTCGGATAGAGTTGGGGTAAAGTAACTGCAACGTTTGACTTTCAACTCTATCCCGGTATAAAGTTCGGATATAGTTGGGGCAAAGGAACCTCAAAGTTCATCTTTCAATTCTAACCGTTTGTAGAATTGAGATAGAGTTGACTGAAAGCCAAATGTTTTTGAATGCATTGAAAAAAAATTCAACAAAATTTTTAAAAACCCAAAGATCAATTCTTAACTTTAACCCGGTATGAAGTTCAGATAGAGTTCGGGTGAAGTAAACCCAAAGTCCAACATTCCACTCTATGCCGGTATAAAGTTTGGATAGAGTTGGGGCAAAGTAACTCTAAAGTTCAACTTTCGATTCTAACCTGGTATAAAGATCGGATAGAGTTAAGGTAAAGTAACTCTGATGTTTAACTTCCAACTCTAACACTGTGTTGAATTGTGATAAATTCGGGATAGAGTTGGCCGAATCCACAATGTTCTTGAATTAAATTTTTAAAAATAGAATGAAATTTTTAAAACCCCTAGGTTCCAATCTCAACTCTATCCGGGTATAAAGTTCGGATAAAGTTGGGGTAAAGTAACCCCAAAGTCCAACATGTAACTCTATCCCAGTATAAAGTTCGGATAGAGTAGGGGCAAAGTGACCCCAAAGTTCAACTTTCAACTTTAACCGTGTGTAGAGTTGGGATAGAGTTGACTAAAACCTCAATGTTGTTAAATGAATTTGAAAAAAATTTAATAACATTTTTCATAACCCAAAGATCAATTCTCAACTCTAATCCGGTATAAAGTTCGGATAGAGTTGGGGAAAAGTAACCCCAAAGTTGAAGATTCAACTGTCTCCCGGTATAAAGTTCGGATAGAGTTGGGGCAAAGTAACCCCAATGTCCAACATTCAACTCTATTCCGGTATAAAGTTCGGATACAGTTGGGGTAAAGTAACCCCAAAGGTCAACTCTCAACTCTATCCGGGTATAAAGATCGGATAGAGTTGCGGTAAAGTAACCCAAAGTTCAACTTTCAACTCTAAGCGTGTTGATAGTTGGAATAGAGTTGACCAAAACCTCAATGTTCTTAAATAAATTTGCAAAAAACTAATAAAATTTTTATAAACCCAAAGATCAATTCTCAACTACAACTCGGTATTAAGTTCGGAAAGAGTTCGGGCAAAGTAACCCTAAAGTTTAACTTTCAACTCTAACCCGGTATAAAGTTCGGATAGAGTTGGGGCAAAGTAACCCTAAAATTTGACTTTCAACTCTATCCCGGTATAAAGTTCGGATAGAGTTGGGGGAAAGTACCCCCAAAGTCGAACATTCAACTCTATCCCGGTATAAAGTTCTGATAGAGTGGGGGAAAGTTACCCTAAAGTTCCACTTTCAACTCTATTCCGAAACAAAGTTCGGATAGAGTTGGGGCAAAGTCACCGCAAAGTCCAACATTCACCTCTATCCCGGTATAAAGTTCGGATAGAGTTGGGGGAAAGTAACCCCAAAGTCGAACATTCAACTCTATTCCGGTATAAAGTTCGGACAGAGTTGGGGGAAAGTAACCCCAAAGTCCAACATTGAACTCTATCCCGGTATAAAGTTCGGATAGAGTTGGGGGAAAGTAACCCCAAAGTCCAACTTTCAACTTTAACCCGGTATGAAGTTCGGATAGAGTTGGGGGAAAGTAATCCTAAGGTCCGACATTCAGCTATATTCCGGTATAAAGTTCCGATAGAGTTGGGGGAAAGTAACCCCAAAGTCCAACTTTCGACTCTAACCCGGTATAAAGTTCGGATAGAGTTGGGTCCAAATCCTAAAGTTCAACTTTCAACTCTAACCGTGTGTAAAGTTGAGATAGAGTTGGGCAAAACCTCAATGTTATTAAATAAAATTTTCAAAAATGCAAAAGTTTCACTCTCAACTCTAATTTCGTGTAGAGTTGGGATAAGGTTAGGCATAAAAACAAAGATCAACTCTCAACTTTAATCGCGTGTAGAGTTGGGATAGAGTTCGCCATAAGTGCTTTACCGAAAAGTGCTTAATTGAAGAAAAAAAAAACAAAAATCAAATATTTAGTTTTACTCACTGTAGAATTGTTCATAAGATCCAAGTTCAACTCTCAACTTTTACATAATGCGAATTTGGGAAAGAATTGACCAACTCTCACTCAACTCTCACCGAACTCTAAAATCTTGGAAAAATGTGAGAGTTTACTCGACTTTCACCCAACTCTACAGTCGGTCCGTTAGGGCATGTTTGATTTCAAAATATTGAAAATGAATGGGTTGAATGGATTATGCCACTTTTCCATGGGTTGACGTTTAAGAAATACTCTGGGACGATTGATGCCAGCTCGAAGCACATTCATGTAGTAATCATCTGATAGTACTCCGTTCCCCTGATAGAAACTATCAATATCAGCATAGTCATTGTTCTCTAAGTTTGTTCTTATCGTGTTGTAATGTTGTTTATACGTGTGGAATCCTGGTTCTTCTTTCTGCATTGGTGTCAGTATAGTTCTGTATCTGCATGGCATGAATGGAGCTTCAAATCTGCATTTTTGATGAGCGTTCGCAGCTATTTTTTTGTAACATGTGAGCGTGTGCTTATGTGTCTGTAGTTTGATGTTCCCCGACGATTCTGAAGTGGCCACTGATATCAATGTATCAATTAGTTCAATAGCTTTTAGTCGGTCAGCACCTAGTGGATCCGCTGGAGCATTCTCAAGCCATAGCAGAATGTGTGCATGGGGGCTCCCACGATGCTGGAATTCAATTCTTTTAAAATAATGGACAACACGATATTTCCCGAAGGGAGAAGACTTTTTGGACTGAAGTATGTTCATTATAACATTGATGAGCTTATTAAAATACATGGCACATGTTACAGCATCTTCATTGATGAGTGTGCTCTTTTCAATATAATGGAGTTCCTGAACATCTTGTTCTGTAATTTCTGCTCCATTATTCTTCAATTTATATAATAATTGTAATAATGAGGGCCAACCAACTTCATTAGCACTCATAGTTAGGGATAACGTGGGTTTTCCAAGTTGTCTGATCATTGCGAATAAGTCTCTCTTTCTTTCAACGTAGAAATACAACGTAGAAAAGCCAAGTTGCTTTCTATACAATGATTTATATACTCCTCTGATTGAATTTGTTCACGTGTAATTTTTGTATCTTTACCTACGTGTTTAAAAGCAATGGATAGACTGTCACGGACTCTAAACATCATAATTTTCATTGCCATATAGAGTAAATGATGAGGTGTAACGCCACGTCGATCAGATCTCCTTAGCTCACTGGTAGCCATCATGAATGGAGTCACATTGAGATCTTCACTAAAGCGCCGGAATTGTCCGAGATAGATAGTAGGGAAAGATAACTCTTCTGCATGCTCATCAAATAATAGACTGTGAGGGACATTCATTTCTCCAGGAGCAATCCTCAAATATTTATCGTCATTCCAGAGTAATGTGTGTTGCTGAGCGAACAGGCTCTCCTCCATGGGGATGTCTTCACTCAGTTCATCTATAGGTATCTGATGAACGACACAATCCTCATTAAAAAAGATTCATCAACTTTGATGTCGTACAGTTGATACAATGGACTCGGTACTAAGCATCTTAGCCATATTTTAATATTTCTCTTGTTTATTAAACCTGTCAAGTAGCTTGATCGATAATTTTTTTTTCTCTTGATATGAACGTAAACACAGTGATCGTCGTCAATGTTCCTGGGCAAGTGATTGACCATTGTATTGACATCCATTGGAACATTGATCACCTGCCCCAAAATTCCAAATTGTCCATGCACATGACGTAATCTGCGAATTTGCATAAATGGAATTCTAGGAGAAATGAGTCTCTCGGACACTAAATCTAACTTCGGAAGATGTGCAGGGATCGGGGGATATACAAAGCCATTCAATTTCGACAATGTTGGAATTTTGTCTCTCCTCAAAGCCTGGCGACAGCTGGTGCATGCCAGCTCATTATTACTTCTGAATTCTGGAAATTTTTGTTGAATACGAATTTCATTTTCAACGGATAGAGTCTTCAAGTCATTTTTAAACCATAATCTATCACATACACAACACGTAGAACCGAATGGATTATTTATAAAATCACGGTGAAAGTTCTTGTGTGCAGTTTTAAACTCATTAAAGTCTGAATATTGTAATCGATCACCACTATGTACATCACAATCAGGAGGAGGATGAGTCGAAGTCGTTGCTAATAGTTCATTCTCTGGATTATTTACACTATCTTCCACACTGTCACGTAAGAGGTTAGCACGTGTTTGCCTCCGTTCCCTGCTATCTCGTTCAATTTCAGTTCTACTTTTTTTCCGTTTTCTATTCTGATCAATTCCTTCACTCGCCCGTTTTTTCTCCCGCCACGTTTTTGTCCTTTCTGCACCCGACTTCGGCATATTTGCACAAAACTCTCGATTTAATTAATGAAGACACGCACAAAAACAAAATACGTTGCTTATGATCACTGTGTTAGAAACCAACAGCTGTTTTCCGCGATCGCGACGCCGCCTGAACGCAGAGAATGACATGAAAGACAGAAAGTCTTCCGTCTCATTCTCGCACGATACACGAAGGCCTCTCACTCTCGCCCGATAGACGAGACATAAGGTAGTTCGTCTCACTCTCGCTCGATTCCCGGAGGCCTCTCACTCTTACTTACTACGTTAGAGCGAGCGTCACCAAAAAGGTTGCCGATCGAGATTTCAAAACCCTCCCATAAGAAGTTTCACTTCAAAAGTCATTCTACATAAAATACGTATTTTTATATGGGAAACAACTTTTCTTATAAGAGTTTTGCGCTAACTCTAACAGGTTATGCAACAGAACATTGTGAACAATTGAAATTTTTAATAGTAATATATATACTGCACCAATTTCATCCAAAATCTAATCAGTTCTAAGTTGTATGAAAACGTTTCGATTCTGACCTCAATAATCTCGATGGCATACCTTGATATAACTTCATTCTTTCAGGAGAAACCGTTGCGCAAAATTTTGTACACATACATACACACAGTCGCCAACTCAGAATTTATCGGGGATCATTTTGGTATACTTAAAACCCTAGTCGCATGATAAAATAACTAGTGGTGTGTGCATATGTGTGCCCCACTCGGGGCACAAACAAAACTTCCCGATTTGGTTTTTCAGCACAACCTACTAAATTTATTCTTCTCCAATATACTACGGCTAATCAGTGTGACCCCTGTTATTATCATAACGAAAACATGCCTATTTGAGAATTCCAAACAGACTCATTCATGAAGCAGATAATCATGAATACTTGAGTAGGCGCATGGTGAGCATGAGGATGAGATATGCCTGTTACTTGAGTGAGAGTGAGGCGCCAATAAGGATGCGGCTGTAAAACAAAAACTTTAATATTTTACCCAGTGGAACAGTATAAACAATTGCAATTGCTAATAAAATTGCATATACTGCACAAATGCCATCCAAAATGTAATCCGCGCGATTTTGCATGAAAACGCTTCGATTGGAACCGTCATAACAGCGCTGGGTCCATTCGTTCACTTATTACATACATAATTGAGGAGACTGCTATACCTCCTTAATTATGCAAATTATCGAAAAAAGGCATTCTACATAAAATACGTATTTTTGTATGGCAAACAACTTTTCTCATATGAATTTTACGCTAACTCTAATAGTTTATGCAGTAGAACATTATAAACAATTGACATTGTTAATAACAATATAAGTACTAGACCACTTCTACTCAAAATTTAATCAGTTATAAAATATGCTTATATCTTTCAACTGTGACATTGAGTACCTGGATTATAACATTTTTGTGTGAATGAACGTTCATTATCACTATTTTCGATTTTTGCTCAACACGAATTTCTAAAAAACAGGAGAAATACTCTATGGATTCGATCAAAAATCTAATCAGCTCCAAGTTACACGGAGACGCAACGATTGAAAAAAAAATTAATTGAATCGCACGATCCGTTTCCGAGAAAACGTAAACGAAAAATTTTGCGACATACGGACGAACACTCACACACATACAGACACTTCTCTGAAATCACTTCAGGAGGATGCAAAACGTCGAGAAACGTGAAAATTCCATCGATCTGGTACTTTTCATTTTCGGGGTCGTTACAATAACTTCCCTAGATCGGGAAGTTAAAAATTTTGACTTCGAGGCCATTACAATAACTTCCCGAAAAGTCAGGAAGTTAATAACATTATGGAGGGAAGGGCGAGGGGGTGCGTCACATATAAAAAGTGGGCGAGGAACGTTTGGCTTGCAGTTTGCTCATCCGAAAAAATGAAGTCCGCAGTTTTAGGACGCAGTGCATACCCAGCTATGTCTGTTTTGCATGTAAATGTTGCATATATCTCAAATAATAATGTGGCCGAATAATAATATATTTCATATATATGTCGCATGTAATAATTCGCATACATAATTTTCTCGTTAGGTCCACCGGGGGATATGATAGAACCCCTATCCTTATCCCGCATCGGGTCTCATTCACCGATAGCACATACGGAAAACTCTTGCTATCGGTTGGAATTTATTTGGCCAAGTCTAATGCCGTCCTTAGTTCGCCTCGAACACGAGAAAAATACACGAATTATGTTAAATATTCTTCGGTATCCAGGCTGGGTTGTCCGGGCGGCGGGGTGGCGGGGGGTCATGCGTGAAACGCCACTTCGCGCACTAAGTAACAAAAGTACTATAACCGCTTCTCTATGTATTGTTTTTTTTCTAAAGGATTATTGACAAAAAAAAACTTACAGATAGAACGAGGCTGGGATATGCATCAGCCTTAGCCGTGGGCATTGGGACAGCTGTCTTTTTTGCTTGGTGGTGGCTATCCAGAAATAAAAAAGATCGGCCTCCCTCAAAATGGCGAAAAGTTGGAGAACTGAGTGATATGTTCGTTTTTCCCATCAAGTCCCTTGGAGCGGTGAAAGAAAATACTATGGAGTGTACTCAATTGGGGCTGAAATCGGGGTGGCTGAGAGACAGAATTCTGATGGTCATCGATTTAGATGGACGATTTGTCACCGGAAGACAAATGCCGAATATGGTCCAGGTAAAAACTTATTCATTCGTGATAAAAAGGCATGTGTCAAGTCCATTTGGCATTGTGTTTCAGAGTTTTTCTCATAATCTTTTTTGGAAAACGGCCTAACTCGTTCAAAAAAGTATAAACCATCTTCTATCGCCTTTCGGAGGTCTATGTAAAGAATTGAATATCAAAAGTCGTTGACATCGTTGGCTTCATATTACACTTCTGACCAGATTGCATCATTATTTATAGATCCTCATCATACTCAAACACTTGACAGAATTTTTTGCCTGTCACTACGCTACTTTGTGTTCCATGATTTTTATGAAACACTATGAACAATTCACTGAGGGAAAAATATACTTCGGCCCAATATTACCATGTTTCAGAGAAATAGATATTTATAAAAAAATGAATTTTATTGTTTTAGTGAAACCCAAGTGACATTAATTAACTACCAATGATGTTAATCATATAACTCTACGTGATACTTATGAGACAGAGGATCTTAGGTGAATTTGTACAGTAATAATTAAGAATCTCGAATTAATTAATTTTTTATTTTCAAATTAATAAAAATAATGTTCAACCCAGGTCACTTGTCATATAATTGTTTGGAGTTAAGCAATTCACATGATTACATTTAATTGTAATTGTCAGAGATTAAATGCAACGACGAAATTTCATTTTTTAGGAATGCCTATTACTCTGAAAAATGAAATTGTTGGGCCGAAGTATATTTTTCCCTCAGTGTTGATTAAGCCGCTTGCAATTATTAACCCTGGACGGTTACAACGTAAAAATTCTCTCTTTTAGATAACTCCAAGCGTCGGTGACTCTGTACTAACATTACGAGCACCAGGGATGATGGCAATGAGTGTGGATCTGTCGAACGTAGGAAAAACCTTCAGAGCTGCTGTGTGGGGTCAACCGGTACCGGCATGCGATTGCGGTGAAGAAATTGCTCGATGGCTGTCCCGGTTTCTTCTTCAGGAGGACACTGGCCTCAGACTGGTCTATTATCCCCTTGATAGACCGTATCGAGACATTAGGATATGCAATGAAGGCTTCCCGTTGCTAGATAACGCTGATGTGGTGAGTGTCTTTTCTATTTGTAGGAAGTGACCATTATAGAGCAGTTCATATTTTCATCACTGTGTAATTTTTTAGGGAGCATATCCGGATGCAACGAGCTATACAATGATGAATGAGGCTTCAATTGCAGATTTAAATACGCGAATAGAAGATTCTGTAACGCCTCAGCAATTTCGACCTAATTTCGTTGTTAAAGGTGCTGATCCTCTAGAAGAGGACACTTGGGATTGGGTCAAAATTGGATCCGTTATTTTTAGAAATGTGAAACCGTGCACAAGATGCATTTTTACCACTATAAATCCGGATACAGGAGTTAAACATCCGAATACCGAGCCTCTCAAAACATTGAGGAAGTATGTTATATTTATATACATCAACACTGAGAAAAAAATGAGTCAACTCAATTGTGTTATACACGTACCAATATGGAGTTTTCCGATGAGAAAATTTCCTCAATTGTTTTGCTCGAAAAGACCCGCAACAACAAACTCCTAAATTAATACGAGTTTCGTTCGGATTCAACTCATATCACACGTACTAGATCAATCCGCCTGATAAGATTGGATGAAGCCACCAGATCGAGTGATGCGTTTCTGAGGTGAATCCGCTCGAAAATACGATTTGAATCACAGCAGCTTTTTGCTGTCCAGCCTTTCCTCTTCTACTCTAGTTTGAATCGGCTCAAAATTTTCTTGATCCCTACACTGGTAGAACGATTTAGTCACTGTTAACGAATGAATTCGATTGACAGATTGGAGTGATTTAGTTAGTTCTTTTATTTTTACAAGATTGTCTATACAACAGTTAGATTCATATATTGAAGAGTTGCTCGAGTCACGGCAACTATGTGATCATGATATCAGAACACGAATCATTTGAGCATTCCCAATTCTCTCAACCTTGCAAAAAATGTCGTATCTCAAGAGAATGAATTTGTCGTATAACAAGATAGATGAGTTTTCCGAACAACCTTGTTTGAACATTCCAATTGGAATCTGGATTTCAGGTATCGACAAATGCCAGATTCTACGCTGCGGCAATTCACCAAGGACAGTCCAGTCATGGGAATTCACTTAGGGCTGAAAGGGCCCAACGGTGTAGTCAGACTTGGAGATCCCGTTTACGTTGGTTTCTGCCACGAAGAAGTGAAAAATTCCTTGAAATCCCCTACATAGCTAAGGAGGTGGGACTCATGCGATTGCATTGGTCCCCCGTTTTTAATGACTGATAGTAATCCAGTTAAAGTTGCTTAAGGTACTTCACTATACATTTTGTCACAACAAATTTGAAATTTCACAATGTCCCTGGTGGACGGATCGATTACAGAATCAAATTGTGCAGTATGTCGATTAGTTTTCGAGTGTAAGTCAACTCTGATTTGAAATAATCGACCCAGGATCGACTTTACTTTTTCTCCAAATTAACTCACGATCCACCTAACACCGAGATGATTGCCCAAAAAAAAAAGATCTGAAAACAAAAAATCAAGACCAGTCAACCGACAACCGACTCGGTATTTAGCCGATCGTCGGTCGATCATTCCAGAAATCTGGATCGATCTGTACTCGAAACGTAATCGACATACCTACTGCACAAATCGATTCCACAATCGACCGGTCCGCCAGGGGTCAAAGTCATGGAATTTGCACTAGATATTCTTGGGCATGCCTCAAAATGATTCTCCACATATGGGAACGCATTTCCACCCCATTTTCACAGATATACAATGTCAGAGACTCGTTGGTTCATTGGCAATGTTTGATGGGTATCTGAAAAATGGAGCGGGGAGGGGGGTTGGGGGAAGTGCCGCGACATTTCGAGAATGTTTTTCAATCGTCTTCCAAATCCTCAAAATTCCATGACTTTCAGTTATTACAATCATACAATTTTTTTATATATAGGGTGACCCAGTTAAAAGAGCGCACCCGGATAACTCCTGAAAAAAGCGGTAAATGAAAAAATGTTTCCTATGAAAGTTGTAGGGTTGTGAGGGGGACATCTGATACGGTCTTCACTTTGAGCTTGCAAGCTCAGGCTTGCAACCTGCAAGCCCAAAGTGAAGTTCTTTAAATAGCATCCACAATTTTGTGTCCTACAAAACTTGTTCCTCTGGACGAGGCGTTTCCAGTCATATGGTTACGTATACCGATTCCTCTGATTTGACTGTTACAAAACACTAAAACTAAGTCAAGTCAGAGCTTGCGATATTTAAAGGCATTATTTGAATGTTTTGACCATCAACTACTTCATCCAGAGCTTGCAAGCTTATTCTAGTAAGCTGCAAGCACGAAGTTCACTTTTTTCATGGCAACTACATTTTCCTTCCTGTCGGTCCTGGAAATCCTCGCGTCAGTACTATGCTTACTATGCTGTACATGAATGCTCCTGTCAGTGCACTTTGTGCTTGAAGCTTGCAAGCTCAACATAAAGCACTCGATTGGGCTAACATTGAAAATCTGCCTTGATTCTGTGCGTGTTTTAATGACATGATTTGAAGACGTATTAGATACGTAAATTTTGGATTGATCTACGGAGTTAGTTTTTAGTGTTTTTTAACAGTAAAATCAGAGGAATCGGCATACATAACCATATGACTGGAAACGCCTCGTCCACAGGAACAAGTTTTGTAGGACACAAAATTGTGGATGCCATTTAAAAAACTTCACTTTGGGCTTGCAGCTTGCAAGCCTGAGCTTGCAAGCTCAAAGTGAAGACCGTATCAGATGTCCCCCTCACAACACTACAACTTTCATAGAGAACATTTTTTTCATTTACCCCTTTCGTCAGGAGTTATCCGGGTGCGATGTTTTAACTGGGTCACCCTGTATATTCCATTATGAAAACAACGCCAGGTACCTTGAATTATAATTAGCAAATTTCCGTTTTGTAAATGGAAATTTATGAACAAATGTGTACAAATTTTGGAAATTAAGTATATATGTATTTTGCTATATTTATAACACGCTTGAGTATTTATTGTATACCATCTGGCGATATGTGCAGGCAAAAGATAAATTACTTTTTGAAGAAAACCTAGATCTCCTCATTGTGTTCCTTTACATTTTTCAATCCAAGAATCGATATTCACCTATCCTAATCTGTCCCTTTTTGCCAATATGTATGTAGTTATATAGTTTCGAATTGCTTTCTTTGAATATTTCCCGATGAAACTTCTATCTGGTTACGCAAGATAGTACCATGAGTACACATCATTCAATCCCCTCTACTTTTCAATCACTGGAGGACAACTAACGGTCATCCATTAACTTCAATCGTTTTTTTCCGTGATTTGATGTGAGGTTGATGATAACAAATTATTTATACAGTGATAGTACATACATAGTAGCTGGATCGGGGTTGTTCCAATCAATCAGTGCATTTTCCACTGTGCACTCATTAAATACCACATTCTATAACAACATTAGCAACTCGTGTTAGTAAATTGAAAATAATTCTACCTTCCAAGATTTTCAATCGCTAAATAATTTAATGGGTATGTATACGTTATCACATTTCCTAGATATTAATCCAATTCCCGTAATTATGAATGTCATTTGATTTAGAATGCATGAAAAACAGGAAACCGCACGTCACCCGAACTGTCACTAAGGTTCATAGGATTTGGTTCACTGACGGCTTGACATGAAAGTAATCTAACTGTTTTTTGTCGTTTTTTATGTTGAGCAAATGGCAACTCGCTTCTAACGTGGAAATAACGATGTATAGAAAGGTATTGAGAAGTTTCGAAATTCGTTCAATAACGCTAGAACAGCAAGAACAACAATAACCGTCATTGTAAAAAAAAATAAATATACAAACAGCTTGGGTTGTAGGTTCGTTTTGTCTATATTTCCGATGCATTTTATATCATTTATAAACTTATTAATTCGCAAATTTCACATAGACATGAATTACACTTACTCGAATAGATCACATCCATTTTCACACAAGTTTGTAGTATTGTCGTTATTCTGATTTATGGAAAAATAACAATGAATGATCAAATTTCCCACTGTGTAGCTTAGCGATTGACTGATTAGATGCTTACAACAAATGCTGATTGATTGAGGCGAGGGGACGCTCGGTTCCGTTATCTATACTTTTTCAAAGCTTTCCAATAGGAAAAATCATTCTTTGATCTCGAAACTGCACCATTGATTCTTCATTAAATATCCCGATTCCAAGTATTACTAACCCTAGTAGAAATTACACGACTTAATTCCGGTTTGACACTGGGCCCCAACTGGATCATCTTGGCTCATTCCCAACTGGGATTCAGAACCCCGGAGCCGGAATGTTCCGGCCCATTCCCTGTTGGCATTCAGCCGGGGTGTCCTGACACAGTGAGGACGATGAGGTCGTTTCTCGTAACGCATGACAGTGAGATCTACAATTTTGTTCCTATGGTAATCTGAAAATTTTCAGTCTAAAATTGACATACGTTATTAAGATATAAGTTGAGATAACTCATTGTCCTTGACTTTCCATTTCCTTTTGATACCATTCAGTTGACAAATTTGGCGAAAAACGGCATAGGCATCTATCGTGATTATACATCAATATTACTCCATATTATTATCAGTTGGAGACCATAACTTAATTATGTTAATCCCTCAATCCCAGAGCTTGTCCTATCGGCCGGGGTCTATATGGCGTATAGACCCTTCCCGTTATTCATAACAAGTAATTTTCTCCCTTACTGTGATAGATATCGGAATTCTGGAAATTATCCTATGAAGTCCATGAGTTTGTCAATACAATGCAACTTGATTTTTTTTTCAAATAATTTTTTATATTTATTTCTAATATATCAACATTTTGGAACTAAATTTCATGTCGAATGCATTCAAACCTCTCGTTTATCAGGAAAATTTTCATAAAAAATTCTGAAATTTTTACGAAATATACTTTGTAAGTTCCTCTGTCAGATGGCGTGAATCAAATTTGGATTTAATGAACCACTAATTAATTATTTTAAAAATTCTGACAATCGTTGATCTCGGTAACCAGTCGGAGTATTTAATTAAAATAGGTCTTAAAAACTCTAGAAAAATATGAGTAAAACAATGCCGTACTTTAATCAACTTTTTGGTGAACGGTTAAGATCAACATTAAATTTTACTTCATGATTTTTGATGTTATTTATAGAAATTATCGGCTGCCGGTCGATGCGGATGCATCGCGCGGTATGGGCGCCGTACTTGAGGGGTTAAGAGGAGGTCCGTTTAATTAGCCCCCCTTGTTCTAATTTTTCAATTTTTCATTTTTTTATAGATTGATAGTCGTATGCTCGTGTTTGATGGCTAGTAATCAAGGTTTGATCACGATTGCTTGTTTACTTTTTAATTTTTGAAAAATGCGGTTTTTCAAAAAGTAGGTTGACCCACCTAGTTTTCATTTTAAACATTTTTTGATCACTAATCGATAGGAAATCGTTTGTTCGTTATCGCTCGTTGAAAAATGGAATGCAGTTAAATAGTCTTAACTATTTAATTTTATTTTTACTATTCGGAATTCCATGGCGCCACCGTCGATTCCAAGTACTCCAGTCGGGGTGGAGGGGGGGGGGGGGGCGTCCGTTCAGTTTACAGTTGCTCAAACCCACAGTTGTCCACGTTTCACTCAGGGGGGTGAAACTTAGGCCGTCCCGACCACTTTTATTTGGTTGAGTGCAAGTTCCAATACCAAACCGTTTTCGTTTTATTTTTATGGTAGCGCTGCAAATTATTCCCCTCCATTTCTCCTGGCGCAGTAGGTAGAAACTCAGCCTTCCCCCTCCTTTTTTTTTTACCGAAATTTACATGTGGGTGCCATGGGAGCCATGGGTACCATGGGTGCCATGGGTGGTGCCATGTGTGCCATGGAAGCCATCGGGGGTGCCATGGGTATCAATTGTCAATTTGTCAATTGTCAATTTGTCAATTGTCAATTTGTCAATTGTCAATTTGTCAATTGTCAATTTGTCAATTGTCAATTTGTCAATTGTCAATTTGTCAATTGTCAATTTGTCAATTGTCAATTGTCAATTTGTCAATTGTCAATTTGTCAATTGTCAATTTGTCAATTGTCAATTTGTCAATTGTCAATTTGTCAATTGTCAATTTGTCAATTGTCAATTTGTCAATTGTCAATTTGTCAATTGTCAATTTGTCAATTGTCAATTTGTCAATTGTCAATTTGTCAATTGTCAATTTGTCAATTGTCAATTTGTCAATTGTCAATTTGTCAATTGTCAATTTGTCAATTGTCAATTTGTCAATTGTCAATTTGTCAATTTGTCAATTGTCAATTTGTCAATTGTCAATTTGTCAATTGTCAATTTGTCAATTGTCAATTTGTCAATTGTCAATTTGTCAATTGTCAATTTGTCAATTGTCAATTTGTCAATTGTCAATTTGTCAATTGTCAATTTGTCAATTGTCAATTTGTCAATTGTCAATTTGTCAATTGTCAATTTGTCAATTGTCAATTGTCAATTTGTCAATTGTCAATTGTCAATTTGTCAATTGTCAATTTGTCAATTGTCAATTGTCAATTTGTCAATTGTCAATTTGTCAATTGTCAATTGTCAATTTGTCAATTGTCAATTTGTCAATTGTCAATTTGTCAATTGTCAATTTGTCAATTGTCAATTGTCAATTTGTCAATTGTCAATTTGTCAATTGTCAATTTGTCAATTGTCAATTTGTCAATTTGTCAATTGTCAATTGTCAATTTGTCAATTGTCAATTTGTCAATTGTCAATTTGTCAATTGTCAATTTGTCAATTGTCAATTTGTCAATTGTCAATTTGTCAATTGTCAATTTGTCAATTGTCAATTTGTCAATTTGTCAATTGTCAATTTGTCAATTGTCAATTTGTCAATTGTCAATTTGTCAATTGTCAATTGTCAATTTGTCAATTGTCAATTTGTCAATTGTCAATTTGTCAATTGTCAATTTGTCAATTGTCAATTTGTCAATTGTCAATTGTCAATTTGTCAATTGTCAATTGTCAATTTGTCAATTGTCAATTGTCAATTTGTCAATTGTCAATTTGTCAATTGTCAATTTGTCAATTGTCAATTTGTCAATTGTCAATTTGTCAATTGTCAATTTGTCAATTGTCAATTTGTCAATTGTCAATTTGTCAATTGTCAATTTGTCAATTGTCAATTTGTCAATTGTCAATTTGTCAATTGTCAATTTGTCAATTGTCAATTTGTCAATTGTCAATTTGTCAATTGTCAATTTGTCAATTGTCAATTGTCAATTTGTCAATTGTCAATTTGTCAATTGTCAATTTGTCAATTGTCAATTTGTCAATTGTCAATTTGTCAATTGTCAATTTGTCAATTGTCAATTTGTCAATTGTCAATTTGTCAATTGTCAATTTGTCAATTGTCAATTTGTCAATTGTCAATTTGTCAATTGTCAATTTGTCAATTGTCAATTGTCAATTGTCAATTGTCAATTTGTCAATTGTCAATTGTCAATTTGTCAATTGTCAATTTGTCAATTGTCAATTTGTCAATTGTCAATTTGTCAATTGTCAATTTGTCAATTGTCAATTTGTCAATTGTCAATTTGTCAATTGTCAATTTGTCAATTGTCAATTTGTCAATTTGTCAATTGTCAATTGTCAATTGTCAATTTGTCAATTGTCAATTTGTCAATTGTCAATTTGTCAATTGTCAATTTGTCAATTGTCAATTTGTCAATTGTCAATTTGTCAATTGTCAATTTGTCAATTGTCAATTTGTCAATTGTCAATTGTCAATTTGTCAATTGTCAATTTGTCAATTGTCAATTTGTCAATTGTCAATTTGTCAATTGTCAATTGTCAATTTGTCAATTGTCAATTTGTCAATTGTCAATTTGTCAATTGTCAATTTGTCAATTGTCAATTTGTCAATTGTCAATTTGTCAATTGTCAATTGTCAATTTGTCAATTGTCAATTTGTCAATTGTCAATTTGTCAATTGTCAATTTGTCAATTGTCAATTTGTCAATTGTCAATTTGTCAATTGTCAATTTGTCAATTGTCAATTTGTCAATTGTCAATTGTCAATTTGTCAATTGTCAATTGTCAATTGTCAATTGTCAATTGTCAATTTGTCAATTGTCAATTTGTCAATTTGTCAATTGTCAATTTGTCAATTGTCAATTTGTCAATTGTCAATTTGTCAATTGTCAATTTGTCAATTGTCAATTTGTCAATTGTCAATTTGTCAATTGTCAATTTGTCAATTGTCAATTTGTCAATTGTCAATTTGTCAATTGTCAATTTGTCAATTGTCAATTTGTCAATTGTCAATTTGTCAATTGTCAATTTGTCAATTGTCAATTTGTCAATTGTCAATTTGTCAATTGTCAATTTGTCAATTGTCAATTTGTCAATTGTCAATTTGTCAATTGTCAATTTGTCAATTGTCAATTTGTCAATTGTCAATTTGTCAATTGTCAATTTGTCAATTGTCAATTTGTCAATTGTCAATTTGTCAATTTGTCAATTGTCAATTTGTCAATTGTCAATTTGTCAATTGTCAATTTGTCAATTGTCAATTTGTCAATCGTCAAGTAAAAAATTTTTTAATGAAAACTAGGGGGGTCAACCTAATTTTTTAAAAACCGCATTTTTCAAAAATCAAAAACTAAACAAGTAATCGCGATCAAACCTCGATTACTAGCCATCAAACACGAGCATACGACTATCAATCGATAAAAAATTGAAAAATCTTAACAACGGAGGCTAATTAGAACTCTTCAGTTCTCCGAGATGGCGCCACTGAAAACGCCATCTATGACTCGAGAGTCGACTCATTATTGACCAGCCGATAAAATTTGCGTCGGTAAAGAAGGCATCCCATATGCCCATTAAAAAAAAATTTCCTCCATCGACCGTCACTATCGATACTTCTCGAGATAATCGATATTAAACAAAAAATCTTAAAAAAATTATAACATACGAGTGGTGCATGCAATTTGAGAAACCAAAAATACGGGTCTATTTTTTTCATCCTTCCCTTTCAGGAAAAAATACTAGACTATCCTGGGATCGGTATCTAGTGAGTTTTTGATTACAAAAATCATTTTATTTTTTTTTCTATCAAGGCCAATCGAAATTCGCTTAAACTTGTGTTTTTCGGGTAGACAAGGTACATTTGTATGAGCAAAAAATATGTTGTGGTGGAAGGGAGAAGATGCCCTCGTGAAAATTCGGCCCACAGATAATGCCGAAAAATGTCATCAGATGACGAATAATGGCATGAAATGATGAATTTCAGAGATCCTGGCAAATTTCGACACATTATGTTACAGACGGATTTTGTCGAATATTTTAGGTCGTTTTCCGGCAAAATATATGATATTTTGTATGCCCATGGAGCGACATAAAATGTCAAATTTCGAAATTTTTTGGTAAATTCGTACCGATTATGACATAGTACGACCGATTCTTACGAATTTTGTATGACGTTTTCCGACAAAATATATCATATTATGTCAGATCATGGAATGACAACGCATGTCGGATTTCGCCATTTTTTGACAAATTCGTACCGATTATGACATGGCCGATTTTGACGATATTTTTCATGTCATTTCCCGACAAAATAGATAATATTTTGTAAGCCCATGGAATGACATAAAATGTCAAATTTCGACTTTTTTGGTAAATTCGTATCCATTATGACATAGTACGACCGATTCTGACAAATTTTGTATGACATTTTCTGATAAAATATATCATATTATGTCAGATCATGGAATGACAACGGATGTCGAATTTAGTCATTTTTTGGCAAATTTGTACAAATTATGGCATAATAAGTTTGACTTCCATAAATATTGCATGATTTGCTGACGAAATACATAATTTTATGACAGATCATAGAATGATAAAAAAATGTCGACTTTCGACAGAAACTGACATTTTTTCTACGTCTTTTCGGACGGATAATGTCGAAGATAAGCCGGTAAGTCGGTAAAGACAGATCGATCGTCATTTTGAAATAATCGATCTACAATCGACCAAATGCCGAGTCGGTTGTCGGTCGACTAGACTTATTTTTTTTTAATCATGTTTTTCTCACTTTTTTCTTTTCCATGCAGAAGACGGCAAAAGTATGATCCATCACGAACGTTACCATTCGACGGAGCGTCGATAGTTCGGCGATTTCTGAAAATCGAAAATTCCCAAGGATCGAGAGTTAGTCGACAGATCATCGAGAGTTTGAAAAATGAGCGGCCAAGGGGAGGGGGGACAAGCTATGACTTGATAATTCTGGGCAAAAGCATTCTTGGGACTCTCGCCTAACAATCGATCCGTGGAAATTTTCGACAGTTGCACCTGTATCGACAGGTTTCGTCAGGGATAAAATTACAAAATATTCAGCGCGTGCAAAACATACATTAGCGTATGGTAGAAACTGATGAGTTCCATTTTCATCGCTCTGACAGTGCCTAGGTAAAATTCTGATGCTGTTGAGTATCGATATACAACCATGAGCTGTCATTGAATGAACCTGGCACCTGTCTGATTTGTATCAGGAAAAGTGATAGGTCTCAGTTTAACTGAGCATTTCTAGCAACTACATATGAACTACGCACTACATGCAATTGAAGCGTAGTTGCAACACTAGTTAATGCATGCAATACATATTTCGTGAGTTATCAATTCTACAAAGATAAAGCAAGCAGCGTATATACAGGTCGTGAAAATTATATTCACAAGACATACTATTTGAGGATTTTAGCATGTATAGTGTTCTAACCTCTTTGATGGCCAATGCACTTCCATGCTTAAAACAACTCATTAATAGTATTGATTACTGTTTAATACGTCGTTTAAATGGAATCGTCATCAGACGACAATTTCGACAGTGGAATTACAACAGTAACTCATTGATCATACGATCATACGTGATACGATATTAGAAAAAAATACGCACCTGTTGGAGGGTTGTTACGGCAGGAGAGCTCGGGTTAAACCCATACACGTTGATCCAATCCTATATGTTTTGAGTAATGATAAATTTATGAGCTTATAAAATTTGTTTTCTTATGATTCGTTCATATGTTCCCGAAAAAACGTAGTGAATAAATGAATACCATTCGAGATGTGTCCACGAGTGCGAAGTTGGCAGCGCGAGGTGAAGCCGAGCGCTGCCAATCGCACGAGCTGAAACGCCCCATCACACGTGTGTCGAACGATAGTTTTTGACAGTGATGTTACCTTCTACGAGTGCCAAAATAGTTACTTTTCGTTTACTAGTAAACGAAAAGACTTTGCGTTTACTAGTTCACGAAAAGTAACTTTTCGGCACGAGCTGAACGTAGCAACAATGTCGAAAATATATATTCTCCATTTACCTCTTTTCCTGGCATCCATTCTAAGCACAGAAATCAGAATTGAAAAATGACGTTATACGTGGCAAATATGAAACTCGCAAAGCAACCCTGGCAGACCGGTCGATTGTGTAATCGACTTATGAAGTATGTCGATTACGATTCGAGTACAAATCGATCCAGATTTCTCCAATGATCGACTAAATACTGAGTCGGTTGCCGGTCGACTGGTCTTAATTAAAAAAAAAAATCTATCTTCTTTTTCTCTTTCGTGAGTTGGTTTTGGGGAAAAAATAAATTCTAGTCGACCGGCAATCGACCCGGTACTTAGTCGACCCTGGGTCGATTATTCCAAATCAAAATCGACTTGTACTCGAAAACTAATCGGCATACTGCACAAGTCGATTCTGTAATCGATCCGACCGCCAGAGAAGACATTTCATATACTACACGAATATCATCGAAAATCCAATTCGCTCGATTCTGCACGGAAATGCTTCGATTGAGACCTTCATGACAGCGCTGGGTTCATTTATTCACTTATTACATACATAATTATTGAAACTGCCATATCTGCTTAATTATGCAAATTACGGAAAAAAGCATGGCACATAAAATGTGTATTTTCATGTAAAGAATAAGTTTCTTCTAATAAGTTTGCCGCTTTAACTTTAATATTTACCCAGTGGAATACTATACATAATTACAGTGATTAATAACATTGCAAATACTGCACAAATGCCATCTAGACATCGTCAGAAATACCATGAAAAGTGGAGATCTGATGAAAAGTTAATTTTTTATTTCGGGGAGCAACCATCAGCATATATTCCTCTGCCAGTCAGGAAATTGCAGATAAAAAACCTGTAGACAGAGGTACAAACACAAAAAGTAAAACCAAAGTCAAAAGTTAAAAAACAGGAATCTCTCATATTACCCAAACTAATTGACTCAATATTTTTCAATCTCGTTGAGGCGCACATTTTGAAAAAAAAAAACAAAGAAAATCGGTTGAATAATTATCAAAAAATCTAATACAAACCGTGAAAAAGAAAAAATTTGAATCTGGAAAACTAATGATACGTTCAAATGACCATTTAATAGGGTTCTTCACAAGAAAAGGAACCTTTGTTCCAAATTTCAAGTTTCTATTTCAAAAAACTGTAAAAAACAAAAAAAATGAAATATCTCCAATCTCTTGGGAGTAACCTCCAAGATGTTCTACGACCATTCCCTGGAACTTGTTGAGACACACATTTTGATAAACAAAAATCAAAAATATTGATTTCATTCTGAGATATGAACGATCGAAGAAAAAAAGTCCATTTCTAAGAAACTTACCGACACATTTCACTAACATTGCGCCCACAGCTATATGTACCTGATACTAATAATTGACAATTTTTTCAGATTTTATTCGAAAAATTTTGTCCTTTTCATGTTCAATTCAAGATAATACATGTACGTCAGGATAATACTAGAATGTCCCAGTATCGGCATAATATGGCGTCGTGGCGGTCACTGCAAACATATCTTTCTTCATTAAAAATTGAACCAGATGAAATTGAAAGTAAAATTATTGCAAAATCGTGAATTGCAGAAGTGAACATGGAAAATATAAAAAAAATGAAAAACAGAAAATCGAACATTTATTAATTTAAATGCCAAACATCTAATATTAATAAGACCCAACTTTAAGGTACTTTCTAATTAAGCTTCGTTGCGGAAGTAGGCCTCAGGTTCACGATTTAAGATTTTTTTTGCCGCGAAATACGTTTTTGAACAATCAACCCTGGCGCAAAAATTCTCCTTAGATATTATTTGAAAAAAAAAGGACAATTGGGAAATGGGTGTGCTATGGTCGTTCACCCTTTTTTAACTTCCCGATTTTGAGGGAAGTTATTGTTTTGGGTCCGAAAATGGAAATCGGAAATTTTACCTGACCTCCACGTTTCATGACCCTTAGAAACGTTTCCGACCTATTTTAGCGCGCTATTTGTCTGTGTGTGCGTATGTGAGCAAAAATTTGTCGAACGATTGCTCTGGTACAACTTATCCGATTTGGGTTTCCTTATACTCATTTGATAGATTTCAGCCTAACTTAGACCTGATTAGATTTTGAACATAATTGACCCAGCGGTTTTTTAGTTATTGACAAATTGAACAGTGTATATCGTTGCATCGTGAGAACGGTTGAAGATACGAAACAAATTGTTCAATGAAAGTTGTTCCACACAGGACGATACATATTTAATGTTGTATAACTTTTTTATTCTAACACCGATAGTTAATCATGATTAACAAATTCAATTGTTCAGATCGCTCCATAGCAAGAGCGGTTGAAGATATGAAATAAAGTGTCTAATAAAAGTCGTTCCACACGTAAAAATACACAGTTGATGTTTTATGACTTTTGTTGATAACACCGACAGTTCAAAGTTATTAACAAATTCAATTGCTCAGATCGCTCTATAGCAAGAACGGTTGGAGATACGAAATAACTTAATCAATGAAAGTTGTTCCACACAGGAAGATACATATTTGATGTTGTCTAACTTGTTTTTTCTAACACCGATCGCTAATGATTATCAACAAATGCAATTGGTCAGATCGATCTATAGCAAAAACGGTTGGGGATATGAAACAAAGTGCTTACTAAAAGTCGTTCCACCCGTAAAAATACACATTCGACGTTTTATGAGTTTTTTTGATACCACCCATAGTTAATTGTTATTACAAAATTGCATTATTTATCTAACCATTACATATTGATACTTATAAAATTTTTCAATATTTGGAAATTCTGAAAAGCTTAAAACGTCCATAACTTCGGATATGATCCAAAATTTTGCATATAACCTATACGAGTCAACGTTCGGGAAGTTATTGATTCGACCCGTAGAAGCTCAGACCCACATCCCGTTTATTCCAATTGTTGTTGCCTTATTTTCAATTGAAAATAAGGGTGACCACATAGCACACCCATTTTAGAATGAACCTTTTTCTTTCAATACTATCTAAAGAGTCTTTTTTGCCAGGCAAATTAAATGAAAAAATAATGTAATGACTGTGACGATACATTTGCGCTCTTTTTCAAATTTTTTTTATTATGAATTGTTTATATGGAAAGTATTTAGGAGACCCTAGTTGTTACTAAGCCAATCAACATAACGCGCGAACATGGCGATATTTATGAATACATAACCTCAACAATGGCGCAACCCACGGAAAAATTGCGTTTCAATGGGGCATTGAAAAATCCCAGCTTGAACGACTTAGAAAAACTCTCGGTGGTTTTTGAAAATTACACCAGTGCAACCTCCTTGTTCCTTCAAACTTTGAATTCCACAACTCGCACTGTTTTGACTGCTATGAACCCCCATGCCACTTCTCAATTCAATGATTCGACAAACATTGGCGAATGGCTATCATAACTAATTTCTAGGCAAATTGAGTCAATTCTTCAACGAGACATAGATGAAAGATTATTCTTCCTATTGGCATGTTTTTTTCAGCACATTGACCGTCTGGCTTTTTTATAGGCAAGTAACTTCCGGTGAAAAATCGAAATTTTTGCTCCGCTCCCCTCTAATCATGTACTCCTTCATGTACTGATTTCTTTTTAATTAAGAAAAAAATTCTCCAAGAATTTGAGCAGACGTCCGTAAGGTTGCTCTTTTTAGAATGGATACAAGAATCAACTCAAGTTAATAATTTGAAATTCAACATCGAAAAATGATTTCAACATTCAGAATGCGAAACTTATAATTACAAACTTGAATATTCAAAATGGATAGAATCAACTTCAAAAATTTTCTATTTGAATTGAAAAATTTGTAAATAAAAAATCAATGGCTGTTTTGCCCAAAAATGCATAATTTAAATTTAGGTTATTTCGCGTATTAAAAAATTAAACGAGAAAAGTCTGGAATTTTTTCTTATAACATTTGTTATCATTACCTATTTCTATCCAAGTTATGATTTACTCAACTTGTAATACAAAATATTTGACAGTTGACAACGCGTGATTTTTGGAGGTTTCCGAGTTTCGACACAGGGATTTTGCAATTCTAAGCATATTTTGGCTATTTGAGATAAGGTAAAAAATCTGTTTTGTCTATATAATAATAGGAGAAACGGTTAAAATTCATAATTTACTTACATTTTGTTGTTTATGCGCACTGCACTGGTGCGGGATCGGCAGCCATTGTCTTCCAAAGGAGCCAAAGGGGGGAGGGGAGGGGCAAATTGTCTATTACCATCAGTACCGACATTTTTTTCCATCCAAAAACTTTCAAGGGTGTCAATGATAAAGAATGATTTTTAATAATTAATCAGTCATATTTTCCCCTCCTGCAGACACTCTGGATTTGCGTTTGGCGGATAAAGGTGAGGAAATAATATCTATTCAATTTTTTTCCGGTGCAGATTTCTACCGGTAAGCAAATCTACTTTTTTTTCATTATTTTACAAAAAGCAAATTCAGAGTGACTAGATTATTGCATTTCGTACTCAACAACTTTTTTTTTGTGGAAATTGTGCAAATTGAGGACACCTTAAAACTTAATTGGATTGAAAATTGAGCTCGCGAGCGGCAGAAGTAACATAGCATCTTAAGTGATTTTTTCCGGTAAAACATGCATACATATTCTGGAGCATTGAAAATTTCTAAAAATAACTACTACACGCACATTCTCTATATTGTCGTATTTCATTTAATGCTTATATTTTCTGAATAAAAATGTGAAAAACTAATATTAACAATATGTCCTATAACCCGTACAGGGTGGCCAGATTAGCCGAAGCTCGAAACCAACATTGCCGAGCTTCGGGGTCGAGATAGGTCGATTCTAGTGCTGAGGCCTGGATGATAACACCGGTCCAATGCTCGTTATCGATCATGGCCCAATGCTCGCTAACCATGGTGGCCCAATGAAAATATTTGAAAATAATATTTCAAATTAATTATAAAAACCAAGTTATTACCGCTTGCTCTTACCTTTAGTATGCATAATCATAGCCTGATTCTCATCTCCAACTCGCAAAAAGAAAACACTACCTCGACGAGAATCGATCCCATGTTCGCCCAATCTCTAATCTCACACTTTTTTTCGGTGGAAAACTTTGTGTATTTAATCGAATAACCATCAACATGTTTTTTCAAAGCAAACAAATGTAATAACAAAATTCCTTATTTCTATATAAATGATTAATCACCTGCGTATCTGTTTTATGTACAGAGTCACTGCAGTGCAACATATTTACTATGGGTTTTCCTCATATCTAATCTTGGATTTTAGTAAATCAACAGTTGATGCTAGGTGATTTGGTCATTTTTACTATTTGTTAGTACCAGAATGAAAAAATAGGTATTGTTTGAAAACAACATTCAATATGTCTCTCTTTTTTTCTCTTAATCCTAACTTATTCCTACTATGTACAAAGGTTATAGCTCGCGCGCTAAATCTTTTGTATTTCCACTTTTTTTGGTTAATACATGTATGTAAACTAACTTAATTAAGGGTATTCTACCTTAACGCATATTTGCATTAGGATATTTTGGTTGTGTTACGTTTAGTAATGATATAAAATACAAGAGTAATGACGAAACTATAATTGGTCATGTCGAATTTAGGCTCACTTTTTAACACTATTGTTTTCTAGGTCTTAATCTTCGAGTCTTTCTTCTTCCATTTTGTACTCTCAGTTTTTCTTTGTCAGAATTCTTTTTTCTTATTGCTAGATTGCTATAGTGCTAGGCATCATCGTCAAACCACCAGTACTCAGCGGAAACTCTTTTAAAGTCATTATAGTCTACTTCAGGTATTGCTGTGGAGTATTTTAGGTTGGGAGTTGCGTCTATTAGCATAGGGAGTTTTTTGTTCGCACAGTTCCGATCATAATGATAGATTCTGGGAATATTTCTGAATGATGCCAAGTCTGCCAATAAATGTGGAAGCTTCGGGTGAGAAGTAACCAGTTTTTGAAGCGATGGATATCTCAATTGGATGTCCTACGGCCATAATATTAATTGTATCATTGTCGATTGTGATTAGTTTGTTGTGGTAGTCTCTCGTAATGTTAAGTATGAAATTGCCGATTCTCGGAATTTTCGCTGCATTGTATAGCTGTTTGTTTCTGGCGTTTCGATTGTATTCGGATTCCTCGGTTCGGTACATTCTGAGGCATGCTCTTATGCATCGCCGTTCCAATATTCTCACTTTCTCGATTACTCTGGATCCTGTGTTCCACCAAATTGGTGAAACGTATGTTATGAGGGGTCTGACTAGGATAAGGTAGCATATTAAGCGAGCTTTTTTGTTATGTTTTTGTTACGGAATAACCTGCTCAGAGAACGGAATCTTCTGTTGGCTTTTTCTGGTTGACTGTAAATATGTTTGTTGCATCTGATTAAGTTATCAATAGTCACCCTGACGGAGCAGTTTAAGAGTTGAGTAAGAGTTGGTACGGGACCAGGATTTGTGGTATAATAACAATGAATATCCTGGCGATTGGATTACCAGATAGTTACCTGGCTGTTTCTGGCTAATTGTTTTTTGGCTAAATACACATCAATTAGTCGATTTTGGGGTTATCATAATTGGGGTAATAATAATTTATGATTTTTTCCTATGAAATGCAACATGAATATCATTAACAATCTGTTTCCGAAGAGTAATTAGAAATGGGTAGAATCAATGAAATTATTACATCATGGCTGCCTAAGTTTTGGCATATCTATATGACCGATCGCTGCCATATTATCAAGGATTACGGTGTGCAAATCGCGGCAGATGGAGCGTGTGACGGCTTCCTCAGTCGCAAGTGAGGATCCGAGCATTTTTACAGCAGTCGTTGGTCGACAACCGACCAGAACAGTCGGGAAGCGATGTGGCTTAATGTCTTTTTTCACGGTGATTTAAATAAGTCCCAACCCCCTACGATTTTCAACATGGAAAACGGCGTGAATAAAAAAATATAATTCACAAGTATATCTAGATCGACTTGGAATTCGATTCTGAGTCGGTCTGTATCTATAAAAAACTACCATTTTTTCCACCCCCTACTAGAAATATCCAACATGGCGGCCACACCGACAAAAAAAAGTGTCTACAAATTTATCTAGATCGACTCACAACCAAATTTTGAGTCGATCTGGACCTATAGAAAACTACCCCTTTTTTCCACCCCTACTCGAAATATCCAACATGGCGGCCGCACCGACAAAAAAAAAAGGTCTCTACACGTATATCTAGATCGACTCAAAATCGAATTCTAAGTCGATCTTTACCCATAAAAAACTACCCTTTTTTTTCCACCCCCTATTCGAAATATCCAACGTGGCGACCGCACCGATAAAAAAAACGTCTCTACACGTATATCTAGGTCGACTCAAAATCGAATTCTGAGTCGATCTGTACCCTTAAAAAACAACCATTTTTCCAACCCCCTACTAGACATTTCCAAGATGGCGCCCGCGCCGATTGGAACAAAACGTCTCTACAAATTTATCTAGATTGAATATTTTTGCAACTGTCATACCTGCGATGATAGGCCAATTCTATTATTTATAGTTAGATTAATGAAAAACTAGTTTGTCTTATGAAAATAAATAATGACAACGTATTCTTGGGAAAAAGCCGTATGGCATAAAAAACCCAGATTTATTTATATGTTTATCAATATAGTTCACAACACACAAACAAAATGGGTGCAGAAACGTTTTTGTTCTGATTGAATACACGTGATTGTCTCCACATACTCTCACATAGCCACATTCTCATATATTTACACTCTCATATATTCGCACGTAACACTATTAGGTTTATACTATTTATCAAATTTATTCTATTAGATTTAAGTTCCGTTTAAGTTTAGTCTCTTCACTAGGGCGAGATAAGTGTCCACGGTATAGCACAATTCGAAATCGTTCATTTGTTCGTTAATAGGCACACTGATGGTCGGCGCTTTATTGTTTATCACTTGGACGTTCTCTAAGCAATGGGTCCTATTTATGTAAATAGGATTGTCCATTCGTTACGTTTTTAGTTATGGGTCCTATTTATACAAATAGGATTATCCATTCGTTACGCTCAAAGTTTTAGATTGATTTAGTAGGACTCAGATACATTGAAATTCACACGTCTGGGTTATCGCTCGATGTGGAGTTCACACACGTTGTGTTTGTTATGACGGACAGCCAAAGAAGCCGAAAAAACAGGCACACGCTTGTCGAGCCCAACCGTCACTCGCTGTCCCGCTGAAAACCCAGCGCATGCGCAGAGCCAAGTTTCCATTCTCAATGGGCGACCATTGAGAACGGAACACACTCCCGGCCCGAGTTGCAAGATCATAAGCTTGAAGATAGTTGATGATTGAGCAGTAGAACAGGAAGACTCAGCCATTGGCCTGGGGATTGTTCATAATCAGGCCACAGGCAACAAGCAAAGACGTGTGATATTCCGCTTGTAGACCCCGTTGATAGTCTTCACAGAAGCCACTCGGGCAATGCCGTCACTGCCAGGGAAGACTTCAAGGATCACACCTAGAGGCGCGGTGGCCTCTACAGACAGTTAGATCGTCCATGAGAAGAAACACGGAACCGATTATCAGTTCAGCATTGGCATTGTGCCATTTCTGACGGATCTGGAGTTCATGGAGGTACTCTTTGTGCCACTTACTCCAAAAGTCCTGTCTGGCCTTGGTGATGAAGTTGTAAGTGGACAGACGGTTATCTGAAACTGAAATTAAGGATTTCTCAGGTAAGACATTGAAAGGTCGACCTATCAAAAGATGAGCTGGTGTAATTGCGAGTGGATCGTTGGGATCAGCTGAAAGTGTACACAAGGGTCGCGAGTTTAGAATAGCTTCAATCTCAATAAGCACCGTATTCAGCTGTTCGTACGTTAGCTTATGATCCTTTAGAACACGTTTCAAATGGTATTTAAAACTCTTCACCGCTGCTTCCCAAATTCCACCAAAATGAGGGGATAATGGCGGGTTGAAATGCCATTCGATGCGTTTTGCAAGGGCGAAATTCCCGATACTTTCCTCGAATTTGTGAGAACTAAGAATTTCGTAGAGATCATTAAGCTCCCTATTAGCTCCCACAAAGTTGGTGCCATTGTCGGAGTAGACATGCTCTGGTACTCCTCTTCGGCTGATGAAGCGGTGAAACGCTGCTAAGAATCCTTCAGTAGAAAGGTCAGTGGCGAGCTCAATATGCACTGCCTTGGATACCATACAGACAAACACGCATCCGTAGGTTTTAATGAAGGAACGATTACGGTCCTTCTTTTCTTTGATGAGCAGTGGACCAAAGAAATCTAGTCCTGTTCGTGAAAAAGCTGGAGCCGCGTTGACGCAGACACTGGGTAAGTCTGCCATCTGCGCATGACTTGATTTTGGTCGCTGGCGAATGCACTCAATGCACCGATGCACAATTTTCCGAACTTGATCCTTGCCATTGAGGATCCAAAATTTCGTTCGAATTGTCTGAAGCGTTGACTGGATTCCAGAATGAAGATTTTGTTGATGGACCTCGAGAATGACCATGTCTGTAACTGGGTGTTTGCTAGGCAGTAAGATGGGATGCCTTTGATTAAAGGAGAGTTCTGACTTTCTGAGGCGTCCACCAACCCGAAGAAGACCCTGATCATCAACGAATGGGTGGAGTTGATCGAAAGGAGTGCCCTTTCTGGTCTGAGGTTTGCTGCTGGAGGAAGATTGTCTAGAGGAAAGTTTCCGGAGCTCACTGGGGAACCGCTCCCTTTGAACCATTTTGAAGATGCGGGTTTCAGCCTCAGTGCTTTCCTCTACAGAAATCGGACGATTACGAACGGTTTGTAGATCTTTCCACCGCATCATATAAACTACGACTCTCGCAAATCGATCCAGGTTTGAAAACCGGGCATAGAGAGGTTCCGGAATTACGTCCGTGACGAGACACAAGCTCGCTTTGTAGCCTGGCACATCCCGGATAGGAGCCTCGAATGACTTCGGCCATTGGGACTGATCAAAGATCAACCAACTTGGACCTGACCTCCACAGAGAATTTCCAAGAAACTCTGCAGGGAGTTGTCCTCGTGATAAAGCATCAGCTGGATTGTCTTCTGACTTGACGTGTCTCCAGCTGGCTTGATCACCTAAAGTTTGGATGTCCGCGACTCGATTGGCTTCAAATGGTCTCAGAAGATGAGGGGGCTTGTTGAGCCAACAGAGGACGATGGACGAGTCTAACCACAAGTATACCTGATTGATAGGGAAATCAAATTGAGCCTTGCACTCGATGTACAACCTCTTCAAGATGGATGCTGCGCAAAGTTCCAGGCGAGGAATAGTAACTCCAGTCAAAGGAGCTACTCGAAATTTACTGCCCACTAATTTGACGGATACCTCACCTCTTGGATCATATGATTTGATATATAGACAAGCTCCATATCCGTGAATGGATGGGTCACAAAATCCATGAACTTCAATTCGTGACGAATTGGGAATTAAAATGTACCGAGGGAAGGAGATCTCTTCTAGATGAGGTAATTGGCCCGCTAAGGCCTTCCATTTGGTGTGAATGTCTTGAGGAAGAGATTCGTCCCACGTCACCTTTGCTTTCCAACAGTCTTGGATTAACACCTTAGCATACAGAGTCACAGGACCTAATAATCCTAGTGGGTCAAAGATTTTCGATAGCTCTGATAACAGTTTGCGTTTTGTTGCTACGACGTTAGGATCAACCTGATGCCAGGTGTACCGCAACAGATCACCCTGAGAATCCCAGACAATTCCCAAAGTTTTCTGGACGGTATCATTCTTAATCAAGCAGTCCAAATCGAAGAACTCCTTGTCAATAGTGTTCAAAGTTGAATGATGATTGGAAGCCCACTGACGAATAGTGAACCCACCACGAGACAATAACGCAATCATCTCATCGCGGATGGTGATAAGTTCGTTTAAATCATCTGCGCCGGAGATGAAATCATCGACATAGAAGTCACGCATGAGAAGTTTGCTAGCACGAGGGAACTCCTGTGTTTCATCACGAGCAAGTTGGTGAATAGTTCGAACTACTAGGAACGGAGCGGCGGCTGTTCCAAAAGTTACGGTGTTCAATTGAAACGTTCGTAGCCGGCCGTGATGAGGCCATAAGATTTTTTGGAATTCCCGATCCTCGGGATGGACTAGAATTTGTCTATACATCTTCTCGATGTCTGCGGTAATCACGTATCGATGAGTACGAAACCGGATAACCTGTTCAAAAATATTATTTTGAATGGTTGGTCCCACTAAAAGCGTATCGTTCAGGGAGATACCAGTAGACGTTTTCGCTGAAGCATCGAATACCACTCTAACCTTGGTGGTTTCACTGGACTCCTTGATTACAGCATGATGAGGCAGATAGCATCCGCTGTCAGTCTCATCACACAAGGTCATATGACCGAGGGATATGTACTCCTCCATCACCCTGGCGTATTCGGTTTTCAATGATGCATTCGATGAAAGTTTTCGCTCCAAAGACTGATAACGTTTGAGGGCTTGCGTGCGAGATCCGGCAAGATAGAACTTGGAGTCTCTGAAAGGAAGACGGACAATATATCGACCCGTAACGTCGCGTTTGGTGTGTGCTACATAGTGTTGCTCACATAACACTTCATCGCGAGATTTGACTGGTTCATGATCGAAATCCTCAATGAACCAGAATCGTTCAATGAGCTTATCCAGTTTGACGACGTTACACGAAGTAGGTGTTGTGGAGGTTAAAAGCTCCAATCCTCCTGCCACGATCCATCCCAATCGAGTTTTTTGCAGCCCAATTGTAGAGGATTTCCGTGACAATTTTATTTGACCGATTGATAAGACTGATAGCGTCGTGTTGGATGCTAACAAAAGGTCGATTGGTTTTGGAATATGAAATTGAGGATCCGCGAGTCGCAGATTTTTCGGGATCTGGAATTAATGTCGGGGGAAGACAACACTGGGTACAGCGTCAGCAATTTTCGGTACTACGAGAACGTTTAATCGTTGCTGGAACTCGTTATGCTTGGAATAAATAACGACTTGAACGAATTGCTGTGACACTGTATAGATTCCGTCAACGGCTCCAATATTGACAGCACACTGAACGGTTGGGGTCCTGCGGAGTTTGATGAACCTTTCGGTAATTAAATTAACTGTGGAGCAGGGGTCCAACAGTGAACGCGCTGATACAAAATTGCCCTGATTGTCTTGAATGTGAACCATTGCGGTGGTCATTAATGGAGAGTCTGAGGGAAAAGCGATTGAGGATACTGAATGACAGCTTAGTCAACTCTGACTCGCGTCAGAGGCTGCAGAAGTGGCCTCTCTAGAGTTGGCCTGACCGCTGTCCTTCTCATTATGCAGCAAAGTGTGATGTGTGCGACTACAGTTTTTACAGTGTTGTTCGCTTTTACAGGGGTATTTGTGTATCCAAAGACAATTAGAGCAAGCGTGAATGCTTCTCACGAAATTCCAACGGTCCTGCACTTTGAGTCCGTTGAAGCTAGGACACTTATACAACTGATGAGCCTGTTGGCACTTAGGACAGGCTGTTGAGAATCCTGTAGACTTGGACTGCCCAGGAGCGGCAGACGTGACAAGCGAATACGTCTTGACCTTCGCAGCCTTGGTCGGTGGCTGTGCTGTCTGATCACCAAGCTTCCGTTTCTGTGCCCCAGAACGTTGGGATGTCGAGGTGGAATCAAATGCTTGTTGTTTGAAAATAGCAGTCTGTACGAATTTCAGGAGATCTTCCAACTTTGGAAGAGCGTCCATGTCTAATCGATCTTGCCACTTGCTCCTAATGGTAGGAGGCAGACAGCGTTCAATGATTCTCACGATGATATCATCGCGAGATGTGGCACCGAGACCATCCAAAATATGGATGTGCTGACGAGCTTTGTCCAAGAGGTTGGACAAGTCATTAGCCGAGACCTTGGTAACTTGAGGCAAATCGAGTATGGCGTTGAGGTGTTCCACGGCCACAATGCATTTGTGGTCGTAGAAACCAAGAAGAGTTTCCCACGCCTTGGGACAGTCGGCGTCGCTGGGATCGAACTGGCTGACCTTGGCCAGAGCTTGACCAGATAGTGAGTCCAAAAGTTGACTACAGTTTACTGCGTCACTGAGATCGGAGCGAGAATGGAATAAGGCAATGAATTTGTTCCTGTAATTAGCCCATTCCTCGCGCTTGCCATCGAATGTGGGGATTCGAATCTTTGGGAGCCTCGGCAGCTCCTGCCTCTCCGTGATTATCATGCTGCTGGAATCCAGAGTGGCATTCATCATGGATGGCTCTGGGCGTTGCAGTTTGGCAACGGCGCTAGCAATTTCGTAATAGCGAGATTCAGCAGCTTCGAAAACTTGCAATTGGGGATTACCAGGCTGAAAAACTCTCAGCTCTTCGCTATACTTTATAGCACCCTCGAAGAAAGGGGCCAAGATCTCCAATCTGATCTTGGCGTTGGTCGATTCGACCTTGGAACCCGCTAAATATTTCTCCAATTTCTCTAATTGGAACTGGAAAGTATCTAGTTTCTGCTGAAGATACTCAATACGTGTCCTTTCTTCATCAGAAAGCGGCATTTTGGAATAATCGAATTTTTGACTAATTGGAATCAACTTATCTGTATTGCTGCACGCTGCAGATCCCACTGGATGGTGAAGCTACCAGGTGAGAGAGTGATGCTGGAGAAGACGACTCGAGGTTGCCGATGATGCTTCAACGACGGAAAAATTAACGATGTCACTATGTTGTATTAATTGTTCTTGTATTAAATGTTTTTATGTTAATTTTTTTTTAATTTTTCCCGTTTGCAACTTTTACTCGCAGCCAATCTAGTTTTAACGATCAAAAACTATAAAAAAAATAAGAAAAAAGGTTACAATAATAACCTCACAGGAGGCACCATAAATATTTTTGCAACTGTCGTACCTGCGATGATAGGACAATTCTATTATTTATAGTTAGATTAATGAAAAGCTAGTTTATCTTATGAAAATAAATAATGACAACGTATTCTTGGGAAAAAGCCGTATGGCATAAAAAATCCAGATTTATTTATATGTTTATCAATATAGTTCACAATACACAAACAAAATGGCTGCAAAAACGTTTTTGTTTTGATTGAATACACGTGATTGTCGCCACACACTCTCACATAGCCACATTCTCATATATTTACACTCTCATATATTCACACGTAACACTATTAGATTTATACTATTTATCAAATTTATTCTATTAGATTTAAGTTCCGTTTAAGTTCAGTCTCTTCACTAGGGCGAGATAAGTGTCCACGGTATAGCACAATTCGAAATCGTTCATTTGTTCGTTAATAGGCACACTGATGGTCGGCGCTTTATTGTTTGTCACTTGGACGTTTTCTAAGCAATGGGTCCTATTTATGCAAATGCGATTGTCCATTCGTTACGTTTTTAGTTATGGGTCCTATTTATACAAATAGGATTATTCATTCGTTACGCTCAAAGTTTTAGATTGACTTAGTAGGACTCAGATACATTGAAATTCACACGTCTGGGTTATCGCTCGATGTGGAATTCACACACGTTGTGTTTGTTATGACGGACAGCCAAAGAAGCCGAAAAAACAGGCACACGCTTGTCGAGCCCAACCGTCACTCGCTGTCCCGCTCAAAAACCCAGCGCATGCGCAGAACCAAGTTTCCATTCTCAATGGGCGACCATTGAGAACGGAACATAGATCGACTCACAATCAAATTTTGAGTCGATCTGTACCTATAGAAAACTACCCCTTTTTTCCACCCCCTACTCGAAATATCCAACATGGCGGCCGCACCGACAAAAAAAAGTCTCTACACGTATATCTAGATCGACTCAAAATCGAATTCTGAGTCGATCTGTACCCATAAAAAACTACCCTTTTTTTCCACCCCCTACTCGAAATATCCAACATGGCGGCCGCACCGACAAAAAAACAGTCTCTACACGTATATCTAGATCGACTCCAAATCGAATTCTGAGTCGATCTGTACCCTTAAAAAACTATCCCTTTTTTCCACCCCCTACTCGAAATATCCCACATGGCGGCCGCACCGACAAAAAAAAAAGTCTGTACACGTATATCGAGATCGACTCAAAATCGAATTCTGAGACGATCTGTACCCTTAAAAAACAACCCTTTTTTCAACCCCCTACTAGGTATTTCCAAGATGGCGCCCGCGCCGATCGGAAAAAAACGTCTCTACAAATTCATCTAGATCGACTCGCAATCAAATTTTGAGTCGATCTGTACCTATAGAAAACTACCCCTTTTTTCCACCCTCTACTCGAAATATCCCACATGGCAGCCGCACCGACAAAAAAAAGTCTCTACACGTATATCTAGATCGACTCCAAATCGAATTCTGAGGCGATCTGTACCCTTAAAAAACTACCCGTTTTTCAACCCCCTACTAGACATTTCCAAGATGTCGCCCGCGCCGATTGGAACAAAACGTCTCTACAAATTCATCTAGATCGACTCACAATCAAATTTTGAGTCGATCTGTACCTATAGAAAACTACCCCTTTTTTCCACCCCCTACTCGAAATATCCGATATGGCGGCCGCACCGACAAAGAAAAGTCTCTATACGTATATCTAGATCGACTCAAAATCGAATTCTGAGTCGATCTGTACCCATAACAAACTACCCTTTTTTTCCACCCCCTACTCCAAATATCCAACATGGCGACCGCACCGACAAAAAAACAGTCTCTACACGTATATCTAGATCGACTCCAAATCGAATTCTGAGGCAATCTGGACCCTTAAGAAACTACCCTTTTTTCAACCCCCTACTAGACATTTCCAAGATGTCGCCCGCGCCGATTGGAAAAAAACGTCTCTACAAATTCATCTAGATCAACTCACAATCAAATTTTGAGTTGATCTGTACCTATAGAAAACTACCCCTTTTTTCCACCCCCTACTCGAAATATCCGACATGGCGGCCGCACCGACAAAAAAAAAAGTCTCTACAGGTATATCTAGATAGACTCCAAATCGAATTCTGAGGCGATCTGTACCCTTAAAAAACTACCCTTTTTCAACCCCCTACTAGACATTTCCAAGACGGCGCCCGCGCCGATTGGAAAAAACGTCTTTACAAATTCATCTAAATCGACTCACAATCAAATTTTGAATCGATCTGTACCTATAGAAAACTACCCCTTTTTTCCACCCCCTACTCGAAATATCCGACATGGCGGCCGCACCGACAAAAAAAAAGTCTGTACACGTATATCTAGATCGAGTCAAAATCGAATTCTGAGACGATCTGTACCCTTAAAAAAGTATCCTGTTTCAACCCCCTACTAGATATTTCCAAGATGGCGCCCGCGCCGATTGGAAAAAACGTCTCTACAAATTCATCTAGATCGACTCACAATCAAATTTTGAGTCGATCTGTACCTATAGAAAACTACCCCTTTTTTCCACCCCCTACTCGAAATATCCAATATGGCGGCCGCACCGACAAAAAAAAGTCTCTACACGTATATCTAGATCGACTCAAAATCGAATTCTGAGACGATCTGTACCCTTAAAAAAGTACCCTTTTTTCAACCCCCTACTAGACATTTCCAAGATGGCGCCCGCGCCGATTGGAAAAAACGTCTCTACAAATTCATCTAGATCGACTCACAATCAAATTTTGAGTCGATCTGTACCTATAGAAAACAACCCCTTTTTTCCACCCCCTACTCGAAATATCCAGCATGGGGGCCGCACCGACAAAGAAAAGTCTCTATACGTATATCTAGATCGACTCAAAATCGAATTCTGAGACGATCTGTACCCATAACAAACTACCCTTTTTTTCCACCCCCTACTCCAAATATCCAACATGGCGACCGCACCGACAAAAAAACAGTCTCTACACGTATATCTAGATCGACTCCAAATCGAATTCTGAGGCAATCTGGACCCTTAAGAAACTACCCTTTTTTCAACCCCCTACTAGACATTTCCAAGATGTCGCCCGCGCCGATTGGAAAAAAACGTCTCTACAAATTCATCTAGATCAACTCACAATCAAATTTTGAGTTGATCTGTACCTATAGAAAACTACCCCTTTTTTCCACCCCCTACTCGAAATATCCGACATGGCGGCCGCACCGACAAAAAAAAAGTCTCTACAGGTATATCTAGATAGACTCCAAATCGAATTCTGAGGCGATCTGTACCCTTAAAAAACTACCCTTTTTGAACCGCCTACTAGACATTTCCAAGACGGCGCCCGCGCCGATTGGAAAAAAAGGTCTCTACAAATTCATCTAGATCAACTCAAAATCGAATTCTGAGACGATCTGTACCCTTAAAAAAGTACCCTTTTTTCAACCCCCTACTAGACATTTCCAAGATGGCGCCCGCACCGATTGGAGAAAAACGTCTCTACAAATTTATCTAGATTGACTCACAATCAAATTTTGAGTCGATCTGTACCTATAGAAAACTACCCCTTTTTTCCACCCCCTACTCGAAATATCCGACATGGCGGCCGCACCGACAAAAAAAAAGTCTCTACACGTATATCTAGATCGACTCAAAATCGAATTCTGAGTCGATCTGTACCCATAAGAAACTACCCTTTTGTTCCACCCCCTACTCGAAATATCCCACATGGCGGCCGCACCGCCCAAAAAAAGTCTCTACACGTATATCTAGATCGACTCAAAATCGAATTCTGAGTCGATCTTTACCCTTAAACAACTACCCTTTTTTCAACCCCCTACTAGAGATTTCCAAGATGGCGCCCGCGCCGATTGGAAAAAAACGTCTCTACAACTTTATCTAGATCGACTCACAATCAAATTTTGAGTCATCTGTACCTATAGAAAACTACGCCTGTTTTCAACCCTCCAGTGGGAATCGACAATGAATGACGATCGCTGAACCCTTTCAACAATCTTTTTATTGATAATCAGCAATAGTTAAATGATGAACATAACAATCATACTGCCCGTCGGCTTTCCGAGAAACATGCTGAAACCCATGCCGTCACACTTTTGGGCGTCAATGAGTTGAGGAAATAATCCATCCGCTCCTGGTGAGTCATTCCGGGCGTGTCCAGGATGTCGTCTGTTGATGAGCGGTTCCTCGCCATCATCTTTCGATTTTCCCCATCCCTCATAATACGAAGAGCATACTTCCCCGAGAATGCTTTGTCCGTTTTACGGATGGCCAATTTACATGCTCCTGAAAATGAACAATTAGATGTGAAACGAGAATGCGAGTGCGCGCGCGAGAGAGAGAAAGATAGAAAGACCTGCTACGTCCGGCACGAAATTGGCAGAAGGCGTTCCTTAATCGTGGGGTACATGGCGGAAGTACCGCTCTCCGCTCTTCAGGTTTGTGTCCAGTCCTAGCGCTATCGCCTTGACCATGGCTTGCAAAGTTTGGGCTGAGCAAGCCTTCACATATTCCTTCCGCCGCACTTTATAACTCCTTTTCTTACTAGCTAGAATCACCTGCAATCATGAACCACTTCCGTTGACGACGTCACGCTCTCACGCTCGTTTAGCGGCGGTCCATTCGTTCCCGAGATTGCGATGTGATTTCAATAGGAAACTATTCACTTACCAATTCCTCATCTGCTTCGTGTACTTGCGCTGGGACTGGCGGATGCTCCCTCTCCCTCTAAAGCTAATTTAGAGCTAATTTAATATGCTGAAAAAAAATTTCCTGCTGACGGGGTTTTTGAAGAAAAATGCATTAAGTTTACATGGAAGCTAGCCTCAACTCATTTTTCTTCCCAAACCCCGTCAGCAGGAAATTTTTTTTTCAGCATATTAAATTAGCTCTAAATTAGCTTTAAAACCTGAGAAGGAGAAAAAAAAATTCTGCTCATTTTTTAGCCATTGTTCTGCTAGCTTACATGCAAGCTAGCCTCAACTCATTTTTCGTCCAAAACCCCGTCAGCAGGAAATTTTTTTTCAGCATATTAAATTAGCTCTAAATTAGCTTTAAAACCTGAGCAGGAGAAAAAAAATTCTGCGCATTTTTTAGCCATTGTTCTGCTAGCTTACATGCAAGCTAGCCTCAACTCATTTTTCTTCAAGAACCCCGTCAGCAGTCAATTTTTTTTCGACATATTAAATTAGCTCTAAATGAGCTTTAAATTATGCAACATTGAAAATTGCATTCTGCTACTTGGTGCGGCTGGATATACATACGTCATACAAAATTAGCTCTAAATGAGCTGAAAATTATTTTATAAAGTTTCGCCAGCTTACGGATAAGCTAGCATTGACGCGTTTTCCTCATGAACCACTACAGCAAAAAAATCAAATGACGTATTTAAGATTTGCTTGAAATGAGCTGCATATTATTCAATTTTGGAATTTCGGTTTTCATAATTATTTCATAAATTTCCGGCTAGCTTACAGATAAGCTAGCATTGACGCGATTTTCCCACGAACGGCTACAGTAAAAAAATCAAATGACGTGTATAAAATTAGCTGCATATTATGCAATTTTAAAATTTCGATTTTGCTGGTTTTTCCTGCTAGGTATACATACGTGAATTTTTAGTTTATTTTTTAAGAATTAAAAAATTGGGTTATTACTGCTAGGTTTTTTTGGAGAGTTAGCAGTAACATGTGAGAAAAAATGAAAAGAATACATTTTTTTGTCACATCTTTTAGAGCTAATTGAGTTACTGCTAGGTTTTTTGAAAGAGTTAGCAGTAACATGTGAGAAAAAATGAACAAAAAATATTTTTGCTTGTCACATCTTTTAGAGCTCATTTAGAGCTAAGTTTCGAGCGAAGAAACGAATTTTTAGTTTTTTTTAGCAATTAAGAAATTAGGTTACTGCGAGGTTTTTCGGAGAGTTAGCAGTAACATGTGAGAAAAAATGAACAGAATACGTTTTTTGTCACATCTTTTAGAGGTTATTTAAAGGTAATTTTTGAGTGACCACCGAAATTCTGAGTTTTTTTTTAACAATTAAAGAATTGAGTTGCTAGCTAGCTAACAATGAAAAACTTAACAGAATACATTTTTTCCCTAGCATTAATAATTTTCTCTATCATTGTTGTTGGAACAATTATTTTACCTGCTATAAACCATGGGAGGTGCACTGATGAGGTAATTAGTAAATTGGCGATATGAGAATTAGATGAGTTTTTTCAGGAGGTGACAATGGTTAATAATTTTTTTTATAGGTATTCTGGCTAGCTTACATCTAAATTAGCACTAACGCATTTTTTCCATTAATGACTCGCCGCAGGAAAATCAAATGAGGCATACAAACTTACCTCTAAATGAGCTGCAAATTATTTTATAAAGTTCGGGCTAGCTTTCGGATAAGCTAGCGTTGGCGCAGTTTCTTCCTGAACAACTCCAAAAACTAAATGACGCATATAAAATTAGCTTGAAATGAGCTGCATATTTTTCAATTTTAAAACATCGATTTCGAAAATTATTTCATAAAGTTCCGGCTAGATATACTAGCATATCCTAGCTTACAGATATACTAGCATTGACGCGTTTTCCTTGCGACCAACTACAGCAAAAAAATCAAATGACGCATATAAAATTAGCTTGAAATGAGCTGCATATTATGGAATTTTCAAATTTCGATTCTGCTGGTTTTTCCTGCTAGGTATACATACGTTGCTTTGCTAGCAGAACAATGACCAAAAAATGAGCAGAATTTTGTTTTCTCCTGCTCAGGTTTTAAAGCTAATTTAGAGCTAATTTAATATGTTGAAAAAAAAATTCCCGGTGACGGGGTTTGGGAAGAAAAATGACTTGAGGCTAGCTTCCGTGTAAGCTAGCAGAACAATGACCAAAGAATAAGCAGAATTTTTTTTTCTCCTGCTTAGGTTTTAAAGCTAATTCAGAGCTAATTTAATATGTTGAAAAAAAAAATTCCCGCTGACGGGGTTTGTGAAGAAAAATGATTTGAGGCTAGGACCCATGTAAGCAAGCAAAATAATGAATGAAAAATTAACGGAACTTTTTTATTTCTACTTATTTTCTGAATCTAATTCGGAGCTAATTTTATATGCTTTTCAAATTTTCCTACTTTTATAACTTTCACGGAAGCATAACTTACATGGAAGCTAGCTTTAACTCATTTTCCTTCGAAAATCCTGTTAGCAGGAAACTTTTTTTCAACATTTTGGATTAGCTCTAAATTAGCTTTAAAACCTGAGCCGGGGAAAAAGTAAATCTATTCATTTTTCAGCTATTGTTCTGTTAGCTTACATGGGACCTAGCCTCACATCATTTTTCTTCACAAACCCCGTCAGCGGGAAATTTTTTTTCAACATATTAAATTAGCTCTGAATCAGCTTTAAAACCTAAGCAGGAGAAAAAAAAATTCTGCTCATCTTTTGGTCATTGTTCTGCTAGCTTGCATGGAAGCCTAGCCTCAACTCCTTTTTCTTCAAAAACCCCGTCAGCAGGAAATTTTTTTTCCACATATTAAATTAGCTCTAAATAAGCTTCAAATTATGGAATATTGGAAATTGCATTCTGCTACTCTATTTTTGTAGATCACAGTCACGGATATAATTTTTCGATTATAAATATTTGTAAAAACTGAATTTACATGCACACAATGCTAGCTTTTAATTAGCTCGTAATTGCTGTGGATATTTAGAAATGAACTACACACGATTATATTTAGTTTACTGCTAGCTTACAATTAAGCTGGCTCGAATGACTTTTTTAAATTAATACTTAAAGCTTGAAAATTAATCAAGACATATAAAATTAGCTTTAAATGAGCTGTGAATGTTGCAAGTTGGTAAATCTGATTCGGTTCGGAATTCTGGTTTTTCCCTGCCAGCTTGCAATTCAGCCAGCTGGAACACGATTTTTTGATTAATGTCTAAAGCTTGAAAATTAATGAAGGCATATAAAATTAGCTTCAAATGAGCTGCAAGTGTTTCAGCTTGAAAAGTTTGATTCTGCTATTTTTTACTGTCAGGTAAACATATCTGGTTATCAGGGACCAGGAGGATTAGAAGCTTTCATATGGGACCAATTACCAATTTTCTGCAAGATGAAAAACGAAAGAAAATTCGCTACCCCCGCGAGGGGGGTTTGAACACCATCCCCCATTAAGTCATATGTGGGTCAGGGGTCCTCACCATGACGCAACGAATTACGAACATTCATTTGCGATGACGCTGAAACTAGCAGACGCAGGACGTTTTTTTTTCTACTCTTTCTCTATTCGTATTCACCCACGTAACCGCTGGTAGGCATTACTTCATGGGCAATACTACGGATCAGAGTACCCACCCATTGCGGCTGGGGCCGACTTCGCCATTTCAGCTCATCGTATTTCTCATCACAGGGTAAACCTCCAGAAACCCCTGTGATACGATGGCGGGCGTCTACGATGGAACCCTTCCCCCCCCCCCCCGCGCGACGGGTCGCGTTCGGTCCCGGCTCACGGTCTCACTTCATGGATACCGCCGATAGCACACACGGAATGTTCCTGCCATCGATCGGAGTCCGTGAGAAAATATTTTTCAGAAAAAATATTTGCAGTGAACGGGAATCGAACGCGGGACCTTTAGAATAGTAGGCAGACACTCTACCCACTACACCAAAGCCCCGTCACAGCCCAGCAGACGCAGGGCGCCCGTGAGTGTACGCTCCTCAGGGGCACCCGGGGCAGGGTTAGAACTGCCGGAAAACCATTTATTCATGTAAAATAAATGAAATAGTGCGAAATTATAGTTTATTATCATTTGTTGTTAATTTTCAGAGGGGTACAACCCCCCATCGTCGAAATTAGACAAAAAAAATATTTTTTATTAGTTATTTTTTAGATGGGGGTGGCAAGCTAAGAGGGGGTTGAAATTTTTTATTGTTGTCTACCCCCAATCCCACCTCGAGAAAAATTGTCGACCGCCTCTTAGCTTGCCGCCCCCTAAGGGATGAATTTTTATCTAAAAAATACAAAACGTCGAAGGAGCTGGGTTAAATAGACGTGTACAAACAGAACTTGGAGGATCTTTGATGCAATACGAAGTACTGCTGATAGAAATCGCCAAAGCTCTCAGATACAAGACTTCATATAAATTAATGATTGAGTCACTGAAAAATGCGAATATGATCTTCCATGATACAGAATTTCCGTCGGAGATGGAGGGGTTTTGGAGATTAGTTAATCGCAGAGATGACAAATTCAAACGAACAGTTGTGTGTACAGTCTGTTGGGATCAGTTGGGAAATGGGAAGACACCAAACAGGGTTTGCAGATGCAGACGGACTGCTCCACAGCAAAAAAACTGCGAAGTAGGCCATTTCCTTTATCTGGATCTGCAGTCTCAGCTCCGAGGACTTCTTCGAAGGAGGAACATGGCAGTAGATCTGCAATACCCCTGAACAAGAGTGAAACGTCGGCCAGACGGAATTGAGGATGTATACGATGGCAGTATCTACCAGAGGCACTCACAGGTTGGGGGATTTCTGGCCAGAGGCAGTAATAATTACTCCTTAGCCATTTGGACCGATGGGGTGCATCCCGCTGCGTCGTCTACGGTAACGATTTGGCCAGTGTTTGTTCAAGTATTGGAACTTTCCCCTCGCGCTCGACAGAGGCATTTTATACTTGCTGCTCTCTATGTTGGTCCCCGTAAACCACACATGGCCAGATTTTTGAAATCTTTCGCTATGGAGTTGCGAAGCTTATACCTCAACGGAATTAACTGGCGACTGAATAATGCTGAAGAAGTGATAAGCAAATACATAACTCTGATTGTGTCAGCCGATTCAGACGCCAGATACGCAATCTTTGGTATGACTCGTTTGAACGGTTATTTCGGGTGCACACTATGCTACCAACGAGGTGAAAGAGTAGGAGATTAAAATCAATTTCACATATACCCCCACAGTGATAGTATCGCAGATCGCACTGACACTGATATCAGGCGCGATGCTAATCAGGCGAACGAAGATGAAGAACCTGTGAATGGTGTTAGTACTACTTCCGCATTATCTATTGTTCCTGCTCTTAATCTTCGAACCTGTCAACAGATAGAGCCCCTTCACTGCGTATGGGAAGGTAATTTACCCCGATTGTACAGCATCTTCACAAACCCTGCAACACCTCACCACATACCCCCGCGAGAAATAGCAATAATCAACAGTCGCATTGAAGCGATTAAATCACCCACGAAATTGGCAAGACAAACGCGATCTTTAGAAACATTCGCGAAATTCAAAGGGACTGAATATAGAAATCTTGCGTGGTTTTATTGGCTTCCATGTGCTGCAGAATTCATGACAGAGGGTCAAATTGAATATTTCGCTCTTTTTGCTGATGCAACGTACATACTCAACAAAGATTGCATTCTTCCGGAAGAATTAGTTAATGTTAGAAATTCGATCGATGAATTCCTTCGTCGATCGCGAGATCAGTATCCAATACACTTGCAAACGTACAATGTACACTTACTGAAACATCTTTTAAGATATGTCATGGAATTGGGCCCTCTGTGGGTCGCGTCCGGATTTGGGTTCGAATCGTTAAATCAGAGAATAAAAAATTACGTGACGAGTCCCACCGATCGTGCCTCGCAAATTGCGTGTCGCATGCTACTGTCCCAAATGGTAGAAAGATGTTCGGAGTGGCCATTAGCGGATAACGTATTGAATCGTCTACGAGACTACTTGCACAAAGCACGCTGGGTCGAACTGCCTAACTTACCTACAGGTAGATTTGTACAGCAAGGCAGAGGACGACAAAGAGTACTTGAACCTGAAGAAATTATTGCACTCGAGAATGCTGGACATGGAGATGTTGGCGCGGAAGCGTTAGTTACAGAGCTCGTAAAAGTGTGCATCGATGGAGTTGTCTATCAGCCTCAAAGTGACAAACCCGTTCAATACGACAATTTAATTGTTCACGTCTCTAGTCATCAACAAAATAATATTCAATTTATTCGGATCAAGACAATAATATCATGGCAATGTGGTGGAGTTGAAATGATCGGAATTATTGGGTCCAGATTTGCTACGATAGGAGCAGCCTTCCACACTAGTTACATGAGGATAGTTGAGGAAATACCAGGTTTAATTTATCTCCCTTCTCTGAGTCAAATTGTGAGCCAAGCTGGCCTGGTGGAAATTTCAGGAAGAACTTTCATCGCCCCTCTACCGAATCGATGGGATGCTGATTAAGTTGTTCATGGTATTTATTCCGTGAATCAATAGAAAAACAGAAAAATTACTTGAAAACAGTACTTATGTATAAGTTTGAATAACGCGTCCGAATATATACTTGTAGGACCTACGTTTTTCATGGCGTTCCCCATCTTCTAAATTGCTAGTAGGGGGTGGAAAAAAAGGGTAGTTTTTTATGGGCACAGATCGACTCAGAATTCGATTTTGAGTCGATCTAGATATACGTGTAAAGACTTTTTTTTTGTCGGTGCGGCCGCCATCTTGGATATTTCTAGTGAAGGTTGAAAAAGGGTACTTTTTGAAGGGTACAGATCGACTCAGAATTCGATTTTGAGTCGTTCTAGATAAAGTTGTAGAGACGTTTTTTTCCAATCGGCGCAGCCGCCATGTTCCATATTTCGAGTAGGGGGTGGAAAAAAAGGTAGTTTTTTATGGGTGCAGATCGACACAGAATTCGATTTTGAGTCGGTCTAGATATACGTGTAGAGACTTTTTTTTTGTCGGTGCAGCCGCCATGTTGGATATTTCGAGTAGGGGGTGGAAAAAAAGGGTAGTTTTTCAGCCATGATGTAATAATTTCATTTCTAAGTATTCTTCGGAAACAGTTTTTTGATGATATTTATGTTGCATTTCATAGGAAAAATTGATAAATTATTATTACCCCAATTATGATAACCCAAACATCGATTAATTGCGCTGTATTTAGCCAAAAACCATTAGCCAGAAATAGCCAGGTAACAACCTGGCTCTAGTGCGGCTGCTCAATTGTCAGGGTAGATAGGTTTTCGGGCAATTGTTGTCTGTTTCACAAGTCCTGACTTGAAAATCGTCGAAAAATGAGTTGCACAGCACATATTTTTGGACTTTTTACTCTTGAAAGTGATGAGTTGAGTTTCAGGTTATGGTCTCACTAGGTGCTCTTACCCAATTCTTAACTCGGTAAGAGTTAAGACTTGGATTTTGACTGTTTTCCCAACTCTTACCTCGGTAGGACTTAATAAGAGGTGGATTTTAAGGTCTACGACCAACTCTCAACTCGGTAAGAGTTGATAAGAGTTAGATTTTCACTGTTTCGCCAAACTCTTAACTCGGTGAGAGTTACGAGGTGGATTCTGACTGTTTCGCCCAACTCTTACCCAACTGTTAACTCCATAAGCGTTGATAAGAGTTGGATTTTGACTGTTTCGCCCAACTCTTAACTCGGTGAGAGTTGATAAGAGTTGGATTTTAAGGTCTACGACCAACTTTTACCCAACTCTTAACTCGGTAAGAGTTAAGCGTTGGGTAAGAGCTGGTCGTAACCCTTAAAATCCAACTCTTATCAGCTCTTATCGAGTTAAGAGTTGGATTTTAAGGTCTACGACCAACTGTTACCCAACTCTTGACTCGGTAAGAGTTAAGCGTTGGGTAAGAGCTGGTCGTAACCCTTAAAATCCAACTCTTATCAACTGTTATCGAGTTAAGAGTTGGGTGAGAGTTGGGCGAAACCGTCAAAATCCAACTCTTATCAACCTTGATCGAGTTAGGAGTTGGGTAAGAGTTGGGCGAAATAGTCAAAATCCAACACTAATCAACTCTTACCGAGTTAAGAGTTGGGTGATAGTTGGGCGAAACAGTCAAAATCCAACTCTTATCAACGCTTATCGAGTTAGGAGTTGGGTAAGAGTTGGGCGAAACAGTCAAAATCCAACTCTTATGAACTCTTACCGAGTTAAGAGTTGGGTAAGAGCTGGTCGTAGACCTTAAAATCCAATTCTTAATTCGGTAAGAGTTAAGAGTTGGTCGTAACCCTTAAAATCCAAATTTTATCAACTCTTATCGAGTTAAGAGTTAGGTCAGAGTTGGTCGTAGAACTTAAAATCCAACTCTTAACTCGGTCAGAGTTAAGAGTTGGGTAAGAGCTGGTCGTAACCCTTAAAATCCAACTCTTATCGAGTTAAGAGTTGGGTGAGAGTTAGGCGAAACAGTCAGAATCCACCTCGTGACTCTTACCGAGTTAAGAGTTGGGTAAGAGCTGGTCGTAACCCTTAAGATCCAACTCTCATCGAGTTAAAAGTTGGGCGAAACAGTCACAATCTAACTCTTATCAACTCTTACCGAGTTAAGAGTTGGTCGTAGACCTTAAAATCCACCACTTGTTAACTCCTACCGAGTTAAGAGTTGGGTTAGAGTTGGGAAGACAGTCAAAATCCAACTCTTATCAACTCCTACCGAGTTATGAGTTGGGTAAGAGCACGCAGTGAGACCATAACCTAAAACTCAACTCGTCACTTTCAAGAGTAAAAAGTCCAAAAATATGTGCTGTGCAACTCATTTTTCAACTATTTTCAAGTCAGGACTTGTGATACAGACAAGAATTGCCCGAAAACCTACCTATTAATTGTTATAACCCCACAAATCCTGGCCCCGTACCAACTCTTAAAATAAGGAAATATTTACGCGGCAGCGGATCGGCCAAGTAACCATTTTTTACCTATTGGTCCATTCCCTTTTCTTCTCATCTCAGTCTCCGTATACGCTTCCCAACTACCCCCACCACTACGCCTTGATAAAAAGATCTAATTTAAAATAAATCGGCACTAATTATCGCACTCTCGAAATTTGTCACCACTTAAAAGTGCAGACACGTTCATTAATAAATCATGATTAATTAATTAACAATGTTAATTGTCATATGAGGTGATGGTGACCTTTTTGAATGTGACAAAACTCGGAAAAATGAGTCGACCTTCAAAAGACCACTCTAATAATTAATAATTGCACTGGACCATAGTTAACCAATTTTTTTAGCGATAATGATATTTTACTATTGTTTACCATTGAATTCTCTACAGAACTGATTTTTACCAATTTTTTGCATCAATTCACCCCGACAATCATAGGTTCTTTTTTCATTTTTGGCTTATCAATGATCGCTGCTGAGTATCACTTAATAATAGCGAGCAAACAGGGAGTCTAGCTATACAAATTACAATAAGAATCTCACTGAGTATTAGTACCTACTCAGCGAGCGAGTCGTCGTCTTCATGTTGGTCCCTTCTGCCAACCGCGCCAAGTATCTTGGTCTTGCCTGTACTAATTTTTCTGCTCATAAGTATATTTCACTTGGCGCTTCTTTCATTAACTTCCCGATCTAGGGAAGTTATTGTAATGACCCCGAAAATGACAAGTGCCAGATCCATGAAATTTTCACGTTTCTCGACGTTTTGCATCATCCTGAAGTGATTTCAGAGAAGTGTCTGTATGTGTGTGTGTGTGTGTGTATGTGTGTAAACAAAAACTTTGTTTAACGTTTCCGGCGGAACCACCGTAGCGATTCACGTTTTTTTTCTTTTGATCGACGCGACGTACTTCTCTCCAGGTCTGAAAAGAACGATTTACGCGAAAAATTATTCGTTCTATTGTTATTAACAAATTCAATAGTTTATATCGCTCTATCGCAAGAACGGATTGAGATACGAAAAAAAGTGTTAAATGAAACTTGTTTCCCGCCACGAAATACACATTTGACCTTTTATGACTTTTTTTGATAACACCCGTAGTTAATTGTTAGTAATAAAAGAGATTGTTTATATCGCAGCGGCGTGAGAACGGTGGAAGATATAAAACAGATTAGTCAATGAAAATTGTTCCAAACACAAAAATACATGGTTTATGTCGTATAACTGTTTTTGCTAACACCGATAGTTAATTGTTATTAACGAATTCAATCGTTTATATCGCTCTTTCGCAAGAACGGTTTGAGATACGAAAAAAGGGTTTAATGGAAGTTGTTTACCGCCAGGAAATACACATTTGACCGTTCATGACATTTTTTTATAACACCCGTAGTTAATTGTTAGTAACAAAAAGGATTGTTTATATCGCAGCGCAGTGAGAACGCTTGGAGATACGAAACAAATGAGCTAATGAAAATTGTTCCACACACAAAAATACATATTTTATGTCGTATAACTTTTTTTGCTAACACCGATAGTTAATTGTTATTAACAAATTCAATTGTTGATATCGCTCTATCGCAAGAACGGTTCGAGATACGAAACAAAGGGTGTAATGCAAGTCGTTCCACACGTAAAAATACACATTTAATGTTCCATGAGTTTTGTGCCAACACCCATAGTTGATTAACAAATTGTATTGTTTATCTAACTACCTCATATTACGAATTATAATGTTTTTTAATGTTTAGAAATGTTGAAAACTTTATGAAGTCCATAATTTGAGACATGGACGGAAATTGTTGATATAACATATACGGTGGAACGATCTGGAAATTATTGGTTCGACCCGTAGAGGGTCATACCTACATCCCGTTTATTTTTCATTATTTTTTTCAGATACCAGAGAGATAATCAGCAACATAATAAAATGGTTACTTGGCGTTTTTTTAGGCAAAATTCATTTTGTTTTTTTTTCTAGATTGAAGTTCAACTCTTAACTTCCTCCGCCAGGGCATGCCTAGGTATGTGACTTCTTTTTTGTGGGGAAGTGCTATTTGGTCTCTGGTTATTGGGCAGAAGGTGGTGACTTTAAAAGATACTATGCCTTTTTGCCTGTTACCGGGAAGAAATCTGTAGGGTTTTCGAAAAAGAATTGTTTCGCATTTAGTAGGATTCATTTTTAAGTTCCACATCGAATATAAATTGTTGACTTTATTTACTGGAGTCTGGAGATCATGAGCAATTGTGGAGGCCTTCGTTCCTGGGATGTAAACTGTTAGATCGTCGACATAAGCTATTCAGTGGTTATTATTATTGGCTTGGTTCATGCCAAATGCTTTAATGATGTCAGGCGTGAAAATGTTGAAAAGAATTGGGGAATTAACTGTTCCTTGCTGACGTCCATCTATTATGTTAAATTGTTAATGTTGAGTTCGTGTCATTTCCGGAGATGAACTTCCTTTCATTAATCATGTCCCAAATTAATTCAATTAAATGTTCAGGGAATTTTTTTTTAATTTCCCGATCTTAGGGAAGTTATTGTTTTGGGTCGGAAAATCGAAATTGGAAATTTCACCCGATCTCCACGTTTCATGACCCCTGAAAACGTCTCCAACCATTTTGAGCAAGATGTTTGTCTGTGTGTATGTGAGCAAAATTTTGTCGAACGATTTCTCCTAGACAAACTAGTGGTGTACGAATATGTGTGCCTCATGCAGAGCACAAACAAAAGTTCCCGATTTGGTATTTAAGCACAACTTGAGAACGCAACCATGGTGATGAGCAACGACGATATCAAAAATCCGAGTTCAATTCTAGCAATTGAAAAATTGCTTTACACTAGTTTTATACACAAGCTTACCAGTATCATTCGAAAAAAAGGACATAATGATTCGGTTTTGTCATTGGTTCATTAAGAAGTTATGAACAGCTACGTTCTTTCTTCTCATATCATGTACGTAATTGGTTAAACGGCGATACCTCCTTAAATATGCGAATTACGGAAAAAAGTCATTCAACATAAAATGTGTATTTTTGCATGCGGAACAGCTATTGTTGAGTGATCATTCCGCTAGCTGATACGATTTTCGCCATAGAGCGTTATAAACAATTGGAATTTTTTATAACAATATATATATACGGTCAATTGCATTCAAAATCTAATCCTCTCCGAGTTACATTAGAACACTCCGATTCAGACCCTAATGGCCGGCATGACTTCATTCTTTCACTTATTACATACATAATTTTTCAAACGCCCATACCTCCTTAATTATGCAAATTAGGAAAAATATATATAAATACTATATAAAATGTGTACTGTTGCATGCGGAATAACTTTTCTCTCAGAAATTTTTCGCTAACTTTGATAGTTTAGGCATGAGAACGTTATAACCAATTGAAATTGTTCATAACAATCTATATAGTGCATCAATTTGATCGAAAATCTAATCCCCTCGATTCTGCATGGAGATGATTCGATTGCGACCTTGAAAACCTCAATAGCTTCATTCGTTCGCGAAAAACCTAGGATCAAACTTTTATGCACACACATACAGACAGACACACACACACTTTTATGCACACACGGGGCTTTGGTGTAGTGGGTAGAGTGTCTGCCTACTATTCTAAAGGTCCCGCGTTTGATTCCCGCTCACTGCAAATATTTTTTCTGAAAAATATTTTCTCACGGACTCCGACCGATGGTAGGAACATTCCGTGTGTGCTATCGGCGGTATCCATGAAGTGAGACCGTGAGCCGGGACCGAACGCCATCCGCCGCGCGGGGGGGGGGGGGGGGAGGGTGTCATCGTAGACGCCCGCCATCGTATCACAGGGGTTTCTGGAGGTTTACCCTGTGATTAGAAATACGATGAGCTGAAATGGCGAAGTCGGCCCCAGCCGCAATGGGTGGGTACTCTGATCCGTAGTATTGCCCATGAAGTAATGCCTACCAGCGGTTACGTGGGTGAATACGAATAGAGAAAGGGTAGAGAAAAAAAAACACACAGGCATTTGTTCAGAATTCGTTGGGGATCATTTTGGTATACTTAAAACCCTAGTTACAGGCCGAAATGAAAAAGTTCGATTTCGGGGTGATTACTATAACTTCCCTATCGGGAAATTAAAAATCATTCGATCGAGGTTGTTGATAACTCAGTCGAAAGGTTTCATGTAACTTAGACCGGATTAGATTTTGGATCGAATGGATTGGGCTATTTTGGAGTTTTTTACCTTCCCGACAGGGGAAGTTATTGTTTTGCCCCCGAAAACGAAAAATCGATTTTCCATCAGATCTCCACGTTTCATGGTATTTCTGACCATTCTAGCCTATTTAAAACAAAAGGTCCGTATGTGTGTGTGTGTGTGCGTGTGTGACGATGTATGCTTATGGTCAAAATTGTTGGTCAACGATTTCTGGTGAACGAATCATTCGATCGAAGTTGTTGATGACTCAAACGGAAGGGTATCATGTAACTTAGACCGGATTAGATTTTGGATGGAATTGGTTCAGTATATATATTGTTATGAACAATTTCAATGTTTATAATGTTCTATTTCATAAAATATTACCGTTAGCGTAAAATTTATATCAGAAAAGTTGTTCCCCATACAAAAATACGTATTTTATGTGGAATTACTTTTTTCAGTAATTTGTGTAATTGAAGAGCTATGGCCGTCGGAACAATTATGTATTTAATGAGTGAATGAATGAACCCAGCGCTGTCATGAAGGCCTCAATCGAAGCATTTCCGTGCAGAATCGAGTGGATTACAGTTTGGATGGCATTCGTGCAGTATATGCAATGTTATCAACAATTGTTTATACTGTTCCGCTGGGTATAATATTAAAGTCATCGTTTGTATTGCGGCCGCATCTCTATTGGCAACTTACTCCCACTCAAGTGCCCCGCATAAGTCGCATCTCCATGGTCACCATACGTTCACTCAAATATTCATAATTATCTGGTTCATAAATGAGAATTGTCAAATCTGCAGCTGTTTATTATGTCATATTGACGAACCAGGATTAATTGAAAAAAACATAAATTTAGTACGCTGCGCTGAAATACCAAATCGGGAAGTTTTTTTTGTGCCCCGAATGGGGCATACACATGCTCTCACCGCTAGTTAAAAACGAATTTTTGGTCCCGTGCGCGTTTGTACAATCCAATTGGAACACCTAGAAGAGACTCTCATCGAATGTGGGTCGAAAAAATCAGATTAATAATTTTCCATTCTGGCCAAACTTAACATTGTACTCTTATGGGGAGGCAAACTTAAATTTTTTTAAATCGCATTTTTGGCCCCGTGCGCGTCTGTACTATCCCATTAGAACCTCTAGAAGACACTCCCGTCGAATTTGGGTCAAAAAAGTCCAATTGATAACTTTCGATTTTGGCCAAATTTAACATTGGGCTCTTATGGGGAGGCAAACTTAAATTTTTTTAACATCGAATTTTGGCCCCGTGCGCGTTTGTACTATCCAATCGGAACCACTAGAAGAGACTCCCATCGAATTTGGGTCGAAAAAGTCAGATTAATAATTTTCCATTTTGGCCAAATTTAACATTGTGCTCTTATGGGGAGGCAAACTTAAATTTTTTAAAATCGCATTTTTGGCCCCGTGCGCGTTTGTACTATCCAATTCGAACCCCTAGAAAACTGTCTCGTCGAATTTGGGTCGAAAAATTGAAATTAATTATTTTCGATTTTGGCCAAATTTAACATTGGCCTCGTATGGGGAGGCAAACTTAAATTTTTTCAAATCGAATTTTTGGTCCCGTGCGCGTTTTTACTATCCAATTGGAACCCCTAGAAGACACTCCCATCCAATTTGAGTCGAAAAATTCAAATTAACTAGTGGTGCGCAAATGTGTGTGCCCCATACGGGGCACAAACAAAACTTCCCGATTTGGTATTTCAGCACAGTATAAGCATGCAACCATGGTGGTGCGCTAACTCAACAGTGATATCAATGTTGAGCTTGTGACTAATAATTACTGCACGCGATCGATTTAGTTTGATTTTCAAGCCGCATAAAAATATTCAACTGGAATTCGTTCGCCTAGTTACCCTCTCTACCTCTGTACGTTCCTAATTATCCCACTCTTTAACATGCTTCCCGCAATTGTCGACATATTCATTCGCCAATTATATTCTAGTTCAACTCGCGATATGTTTTAACCTATATTGAAAAAAGTCATACTGAATGTGCATTTTTGTAAAAGGAACGACCCTGGTGATATGCATTGTTCCCGTATTTCAAATTACTCGGACGACCATACCTCCTTAATTATGCAAGTTATGGAAAAAAGTCATTCTACATAAAATGTGTATTTTCATATAAGGAATAGTTTTCTTCAAATAAGTTTCCCGCTAACTTTAATATTTTACCCAGTGGAACCGTATAAACAATTGCAATTGTTAATAACATTGCGTATATACTCCACGAATCTCATCCAAAATACAATCCGCTCGATTCTGAACGGAAATGATTCAATTGAGACCTTCATGACAGCCCTGTATTCATTCGTTCACTCACTACAGACATAATTGTTGAGACGGTCATACCTCCTTAATTATGAAAATTTGCGGAAAAAGTCATTGTACATAAAATATGCATCGTTATATGAGGAACAACTTTTCGCATATAAATTTTGCGCTAACTCAACTTGTTTATGCAATAGAACGTGATAAACAATTAAAATTGTTAATAACAATATACATACTACACCAATTTCACCCAAAATCGAATCCCCTCTACGTTACATGAAATTGCTTCGAATCCAATATTGATGGTCTCGATAGCTTCATTCGTTCGTGAGAAACCTAGGATCGAAATTTCGGAAACACACATACATACAGACACACACCCACACACACACAGACATCGATTCAAAATTTGTTGAGCATCATTTTGGTATACTTAACCCCCCAGTCACAGGATCAAAGGAAAAATATCGATTTCGGGGTCATTACAATAACTTCTCGAATAATCGGGAAGTTAATTATGCCATTTGGGTGTTTTTGTACTCCCTGGATAGGTTTTCGTCTAACTTAGCCCGGATTAGATTTTGAACATAATCAACCCAGCGATTTTATAGTCATTAACGAATGAATTGTTTATATCGCTGCGTCGTGAGAACGATTGAAGATACGAAAAAAATTATTCAATCAAATTTGTTCAACACACAAAAATACATATTTAATGTTGTATAACTTTTTTGGTTGCCACCGATAGTTTAGTGTTACTAGGAAGGCCGCGCGCTCGCCAGGTTACTCGGTATGAGCATACTTTTACTATTTGATTGAAAATATAATAGTAACAGTGACATCTTTAAAAGTGACAGAAATACAAGTCACTAACGTCAATGAAGTCAGTAAAATCAGCGATTTCATTCTATTAATTTATTATGTCAATTATATCAATTATCCATTCATATAATGATGATTGATGATCAGTAAGTAAATAGATAATAATTTCAAGTGAGTAAAACAAAGTTATTTTTGAATGACGATTTATTCCCAACCGACGCTATTCATTCTATCGTTCTTCATGAACGAATCTCAGGTTTTTTCGAATTCAATTCAAAATATCAACGTTTGCTAAGCAAGCAAATGAAGTGATTGTATTCTGTCTGTCCTTCTCTCTTAATGTATCTTACATCTCATCGATATTTCAGCATATCGTACATCACATCTTGATTGTGATACATCTCGAGATCTCAACAATATTTTTCGATTATGGCTGAGCCCACTAATCTGCCCGAGTAGATAATTCAGAGTGCGGAGACTTCTGTCACAAACTGTGCACAGAATTGTGAGAGTTTCTCAGACCCGAACCTCATTACAGAGCATGAGCTGTTGACTTCCTCGGAATATTTGCAAAGTATTTCGCCGTTCATCACCAAATTGGTGTGAGTCATCCCCAGCTAATCCTAAATTTCTACAAAATATACAAAAATTTTACATCTCTACAAAATTTCTATAAAATTTCAAAAATGTCGTAAAATTGCCAAAATATGAAAAATTCTGAAAATGTCAGTTTAAATGAATGGCGAAAAATTCAAAAAATTTTAAATGTCAAAAAATTCCAAAAATGTAAAAAAAATCCAGAAACTTTAAGAAATTATTGTCATTTTCAAAAAAATTACAAATTCGAATCCTGTTCCGCGGAAGTTGAAAAAAAAATTCACGAAAATTCCAATGGAAAGGGAAAATCCACAATTTCTCTTAATCATTCATTATCATCTTCTACGATAATAATTGATTCCCCTATCTTTCATTTTTTCACATAACAAAACTACTTCAAATAACTTGCAATATTTCTCCATTATCCTATGTATTCCATTAATTTTTTTATTCGTCAAGGTTGTCCATATTGATGGAGCTTTTCCCAAGCAAGTCAAAGACCTTTTCAACTCCGGAACTACTCCTTAGGAATTGATAATTCAGTCAAATACCGTTATTAATGATTTGGGCCAATCTCTTCTAGTCTCTCAAGTTACCCCTGAAGTTGTTCCATTGATTGATGTTGGCAAGCACAGGAGAAAGATTAGTAGGTTTGCTTTATTATCCCATCAACTAGTTTCCAACTCATATTTCACGTATACACAATTCTTTGGCATATAAATCTTTTGATATATACATTTGGAGCCAGATTTACTCGAAAATTTGAACTTGTCTTAGTTGTTTCCTATTCTAGTTGTCAAAGGTTTCGTAAAAACGCCCTGGGCTGTCATCCAGAAGCAAATTGCGGTTGCATCGCAGCCGACAAATACTTTTTGGACGTCAAAATTTCTGACTATCCTACGGATTATGTTTGTCCATTCAAGAAGGGAGCGCATGTTCAATGTGTAGGCTCTATCATAAGGACTGGTATTTTTCTTCTTCTTTCTTCCTCTGCACTTTTGAAGAATGATATATTTCTCACCTAGTTAGGAAAAGCAGACAAGTCCCCCCACGTGCAAGATTGCCACCCGAGGCGAAGGCGAGGGTAGAAAGCATGTGGGGAATGGTTGTCTGATTGTCCTTCCGAGGGTTGAATACGATTTTCCTGTCCACTTGTATGTGGGCGGAAAATACATTTTTTATTTCATCCTTCGTCTGATTCCATTCTCATTGACGATTATCTCTCCTTTCTATGGGACCAGGCAACTCTTTCTTCTTCTGTGTCCAAAGACCAGGTGCATTACACTCAACGATGCTGATGTAGCAACCTTGAAGGATTTATTACTGTGCAAGCCGATAATGAGTCTACCCGATACAAAAAATGCTGACACATCGTTCTCGAAAAAAATGAAGATGAATCAACTCATTGGAAAACAATTTCCGAAAAAAGTAATAATTCTTTCCTCCTCTTCATTCACTTCATCGTTTTTTTTTTCATTCTTTTTCCCTTCAATCGTCCTTATGTAAATTTTTTACTCTTTCAGGATTTAAGTATCCCGAGTAGTTTGAGTTGATCCCTCATTAGGTCTTTGATAATAATAAAAATCGAAATTAGAAAAGGCAGCCTAAAATAAAAAAAAAACTATAAACTACATTAAACAAAAAATATGCATGTTCTCTTCTCCTATTCGCTTGTGTCCTCCAATAAATTTGTGTTCAAACTTGAGAAGACAAAATTTCTTAATTCAATCGTTTGTTTGATTAATTCATAATTACGTATCCAATGAATAAAGTGCCTAGTAAAATATATTTCCAAAATTTCCTGTCGAATCTATTGTTGCGGGGACAGCTCTGTTCCTCGCCTACATCAGAAGACGTCAACTTATGGGCCGCCAGAAGAAGTGCCTCGTTCTCCGAGAGCACTGACTAATTTTACATCCAAAGACCAAGCTGACCAGGGAGCAATTCCACCCACTAAAGTGCCATTGGACTCTCTTTCCACTGCTTTTATTGTAAAAAAAAGCCTATTTCGATGCTCTGTCTATCATCACCTCCGTTATATGGACGTTAATGGACACCATCTTTATCTTCTGGAGTACACGTTGATACTATTTCCATCCTCTGAACTGAAAATAGACGCTATTTCCACTGCCTGGGTGTGAATAGAGCCTATTCTCATCCTTTGGAGTGTAAATAAGGGACCAAGTCTAAAAAACTCGGTCAACAAAATTTCGTCAATGGCCAAAAAATGGTGAAAACAACTCGGAACACGAAAACTTTTTCAATTTTTCATTTTTAATTCTGAATTTTCAATTTTGTTTAGTTTTTCTTGACTTTTTTTTAACACAATCGTTTGGCGAAGTCTCTTTCACTGTTTTCTTTTATCGAGATTTTCCCGTCAGTTTTTTAGACATGGATCCGTAAATAAATATTTTTTTTAATTTCTGGGTGTAAATATCTTTCTGGGTGACAATATGCTGAAAACTGTAAATCAGATTCTATTACTACTTTTATTCAATACTTTTTTCTGTTCAAAAACATTCGATTTTTGAATTTTTTGGGGTTGTAAATAAGAATGATAGTGCAATAAAAATAGCAGTAGACATTCTGTATCGTGCGTAGGTAGTCTCATTTTAGCTGAAAATTCGTATGTATTTCTATTTTTAGGTGTGCAGTCTATTCGTATGCGTATTTTTACTCTCTAGATGTAACTAGACCGTATTATCATCTCTGGGCGTGAATAGGCACTATTTCGATAATCTGGAGTGTACGTAGACACTATTTCCACCCTCTGGAGTGTAAATAGTCACTATTCCCACCTACGGGGTGTAAATAGAGGCTATTTTTACCCTCTGGGATGTAAATAGTCACTATTATAGATTGGAATAGGTAGTATCCTCTAGTAAATTAGATTAAATTAATTATTATATGAGATTCTCATGAACAGTTTCCTATGTATAATAATTTCGTAATATCGAATGAACTATTTAGTCCGTGATAGTATTTTGTGTATAGTTTATTGAATTCCTTCAGAAAAAATTTCACAATAAATTTCTCAACTTTTTTTCCTCGGTTAATGTTCATCCCAAAATCTTGATTGGAGTTCTTGCTGACTATTGATATAATTTTATTCGCATCATGATTCTCTTCGATCTTCGTCGACGTATTCCACGTTTAACCTTTCCTCTGGAAATGACAAAAATGGGAAAACGCTGATGTTATTCTTTCATCCTTTCGTTTTTAAATCTCAATTTTCCTAAATTCAGTAAAAGTGAGGGAGGGTAGGACAAAGGGGAATGTAAAAGTGGATTTTGGGTCTCTAAATTTAGTTTTGGTTTGAATTATATTTAAAATATGCTTTTTGAATAGAAATATGGAAGTAACGAAATACATAGGAACATGTCCAACTGGAAATCGATTTCTCAGAGTTGAAGGGCCTGTAATCGTGTGGATTAAATTTTTAGCGAAAGACCTCGGAAATTTCACTTTTTTTTTTCTTTTGTCCTCCTTTAGTACCACGTGGGGTAGTGGTAATATCGTCTGATGGATTCGGTTTATTTGATAGTGGGTAGACTGATCTATTTCGCTCGCCTCTCATCTCTCGGTCAATAATTCGTCTCTCACACATCAATCGATTACTCCCATTGGGTAATCGCCTCCAGAACCAGACTTCTTCTTCAAAATCATGATCCGCATCGACAATTTGTACCCGATAGAATATTTATTCATCCATTTCTCCTGATATTGACAGGCCACACGTACCTTTTTTTCTAGACCGATCGTCATTTTTTCCAATAAATTTTGAATAAATTTTTTTGACTGAAGCTCCTAAATGGCTGTCATTTTTCTCTACTGAAATCAATTCCAAACAATAGCCTTCTAGTCATTATGTAACAAATGGACATTTTTCAACACCGCTATTTTCAAAAATTTGTCAAATGAAACGGCAGCATGAGCCTCCCATTTTATGACAAGACTACAGAATTTTGTCGGTTCGCTATTGACAAAACCATGAAGATATAATTTTACATAGGCACAATTCGTTGATCTATCATAAAAAACGCAAATCTTTGAAACGGTCAATTACAAAACTTCCAGTCGGTCAATTACAAACCTTCCATGACATTGTGTATTGATTTTGTGAAATTCGAATAAGAAAAAATACATTGAATGGTATATTTAAACGAAAATCATCGATTTCAAACCAGAATTATGGCTAGAACGCTTCGTTTCGGTTTTCGCGCATTGCAAATCGATACATTGAGAATCGATATTCGATTTCGTTATTATCTCAAAAAAAGAATACAGGGTGATTGAAGTTCGATTACCGTGTGTTGGCAGAGCACACGCAGGTGTGCAGTCCTCATACGCAGAATTTTAAGAAGCAAGCCGTAAAACTGTAGCCAAGCACAACAAATCTCTAACGATCTATAGTACAATTAATCGTTGTTCCTTGCCTCAATGAATAACCCAATTTTTCTATGATATTATTATTCCAATTAGAGACTGAGTATCAATCGTCGAACAGTTCTGTAAATACTGGATTCTCCACGGTTGAATCTTCCACAGGTTCATTCAAATAAATTCTCAAAGCTGTCCATGACCGTACTCTAGACATAGCTACATACATGAGCTAAACATTCATCCATGAGTGAAAACATTCTTCCTCAGATCAATTGGTATACGATCGAATGTTAGGCCTTGTGATTTATTGATGGTCATAGCAAAGGCCAATTTGATGGGGAACTGTCGACGTGTGAATGAAAACTATTTCATGTTTCTTATCTCCAGTCAAAATTTCACTTTTTAGTACATTGTTCTTCATCTCTAATATCAATAATCGTGTTCCATTACAAAGTCCCTGTTGGATATTCATGTTTCTGATAAGCATTACTATACTGAATTTTCTCAATCGTAAGTCGTGAGGTGGCAGTGTTTTAGGCATCAAAGTATTCAGATATTCCGACAAAAGATGCTGATTAATTTCTTCATTACCCTCGTTACGGTTATCTGTACTATCTACACTCGTATATATTCGCTCTGTGTCAATATCCAATAGATTTACTACCCACTGATTTATTTAATTGACATCGTCATTCCTCGCTGAAAGTATTGCGACAGTAGAGGCCGCTTTATATTTCCTATGTTTCAATATTCCTCCATACGTTTCGACAACAATATCTTCACCAGCCACTGCAATCAAATTTTCCGGAAGGTTTATCTGATCGTTTTCATTATTGAATGTTCCATTCCCCAATTCGATTAAATAATTTGAGAAGTCTTTCTCCGTTGACAATGCTCTCATGTTCTGTTTGACTTTAAAAATTCTGAAGAATTTCCATAAGGGACCACATTTTATCGATGGACTCACGGTTTCACTACGACTTCCCCCTTCAAGTACCGGAAGTAGGTGACGGAAATCACCACCCATGATCATCATTTTCCCACCAAATATCACCTTGTTATTAATTATATCTCTCAATAATCTATCAATCCCATCTGAGTAATACTTTGGAGACATGGGTGCTTTATCCCATATAAAAATATTAGTTTCTTCCAATATTTTTGCTTTTTTTGAGTTCAATGTAATGCTTGACGAAGAACCTTGATAAAGTGGTACCGGCAATCCGAACGTTTTATGAACAGTTCTTCCTCCCGGCAATAATGTAGCTGCTATCCCTGTAAATGCCATTGTCATTACTTTTTTTCCCCTGTCATCAAATGCCACAATGTGTCATAGATGAAAGTTTTCCCTGATCCTCTGGCCCCATTGATATAGAAACATGTACAACGTTCTTCCTCGCCTACATTTTGGATATTAGTTATTATTTCGTCCATAATATTTTTCTGCTCTTCGGTCAATTGTTCATAATGTTCGGTTCCTTTCCTTAAGATACTGTCGTAGTCAATCTGTTACTCTAGCTCAGGTATATCCACTATGTCAGGCATATTTCCATAATCTGAGAGACTTTTATCTTCTCCATTCAATAGTCTTTCAGTTTCACATAGAGCGCGATTTTCGGCAGCAGCAGGTGTCATTCTCTTCATAAAATCTTCACGCATTGAGATTTTGAATTCATGCCATAATCTTTCTGGATACAATGGCTGATAATGGAGTAAAATACAGGCAAATAATTGTCGTAATGATTGGGGCATCATCCACACTCCACCTTCGTTCAATGCCGGGTTCCATTCGTGGTCATCTTGTATTAATCCTCTCTCTCTACGCACGCTTCAGTAAAAGTAGATGATACGTTTCCATTGACAGTGCGTAAGTCTTCGTAACTCTTAGCTCCTTTGACATTACATAATAATAATCGTAGATGGAATAGCTCTACTTGTGATGGACAAACGGAATAGATTCTTCCTATAATCTTAAAATTTGCTTTTCTGCGTTTCCACCCAATAATCCGATTGTTACCCTTCTTTTTGTCGAATGTATAGTGTTCAGGGATATCCATGTACACATAATGCCGAGCATTTGCATCTCTGACATTCAAAGCAAAATAATCCAATTTGTTGCTCTAAAATATTTTCCAAATCACATTCTTCTCCTCCAGGATTGATCGTTATATTTTGTTGATGAGGGAGATGTATACGTGAGCGAATCACCGTACGGCTTTTATCATGTAATTTCTTCTGCAAAAGCCGCCAAGCAGCTTCTACGGGCCCTACATAGCGACTTTCAATATGTTGTTTAATTTCATCATGATCGATTGTCTGGTCTGCAGTAGAATTTTGTTGTATCGAAAGATCTGCTGCATCATTCGACTTGTGTATCTAGTTATAAAAATATTTCACCGCTCTGATATTCGATACTGCCTCTACATTGCAATGACAATTCAGTTTTAATAAGATTTCTGAACAATAAGGTACCACATACGTGTTATCTACTACATCCCCACGCTGTTTCTCATGATATTCTCCTGTTTCTCTCCTTTGATACAATGGATAGCCATCGCTATCCAAAGTTGTTTCCTCCTGGAAGGCCTTTGGGAAATGTTTGAAACAATTATTGTCCACCAAACACCAATCACCGCAAGGGCCATGGATTATATTCCTCATCACTACATGATACAAATCTGGATTTTCATTTTCATCTGGAATTTCAGCACAAATAAATTTATCCACTATATTGGGGCTTGTTAATTTATAATTTCTTCCTAAAGTGACCAAAATATGAACATGTGGTAAACCACGTTTTTGGAATTCTATAACGTAAACGTAAGCAGCCACTTATCCAAATATTTGATCACTGAGAATGAGTTCCAATAAATAATTTTACTTCATATCAAAGACCCGTGACACTATATCCGGCTTATCGCTTGGTTGTTGCCCAGGCTTCAGATTTTCAACAATTTCGCGCCATCTAGGATTGCAAGTCCTAGTAATCAATAGGTCTGGCTTACCGTATTTCCTGACAATTGCCATAGCATCCTGATAATTCTGAGCCATATTTTGAGGTGAACCAATGAACGGTAATATCACAATTTTCCCCACTCTCATGTCATTTTCTTCTCCCCTCTTTTCCAAGTAATTCAAAAGACCCTGATATGTTTCACATCTAAGTTTTTTCTGATTAGTTCTGATAAAATTCGTACGATCTCTTTCCACCCTGATATAGTTATCAACGTAGGCAGATCGTGAAATTCGTTTATTATAATTCAACCGTGTGTCTTCACTATCATATCCACCTAATCCCCGAGGATAGAATAATGGGTAGATGCATGGTTCAATGTATGCATGCATGGAACTCACTGATTTCAATTTTTTGTCCTCTCCATTTATGATGGTGACATAAGATTCCAGAATTTCTCCATCTGCAGTAGTTGTGAATACTGCAGCTATTTCATTCGTCCTTTGAGCGTTGTACCTGTGTTTATCCATACCCTTCTTGCTATCGTTGAAAACCATTTTTATTTCAGGAATATCCACCCCAGATTCTTCACATTTCCTCTCTTCCATCTCTATTACTTCTTTCATCATATAATAAGCATGGACGAACTGATTATCTCTACGCAAAACACTGTCAAGCACATCTAATATGAACATATCCAAGTCCTTCATACCGGTTTTTCTAAAATCATTTGCCGTGTCAGCATCTAACATGAAATACTGTGCATATCGGGGTATGCCATCTCCCCTTTCTGGGTATAGTGCAGTGTTTATTTGGTAATAAATTTGTCCTTGGACGATGAAACAGTATGGATCTGGTCTTCGCTCTTCGAAATTCTTCAAATTGGCATTGAATGAAGTGAATGTTAAAGCATTATTATAACTTCGAATATTCTTGAAAAAAAATTGCGAATTCGGGTTTTCAACCTCAAATAATAGGCACATTTCTTCAGGATAATCGTCAAAAGAGGCTGCGATTACACTACCATGACTACAACAATCATTGAATGAATCAGTTTGATCGGGAATCACCTTTCGTAGATACCCGTTCACCAGTGAAATGTTGAGTATTACAATGCCGAAACCCTGCACTCATTGCCCTAAGATCGTTTTCTGTAACTCCATCGTTAATCCGTACATTTTCGTCATCGGCACAATATTTTTTCTTCATACGATAAATCCTTTGAGTTTTTTTAATTTTTCCTTGATCTTTATTCGTTTTCCGAAACCGCTCTTGTCTTTTCAAATTATCTTGAGAGAGTTTTAATTTTGCGTTCTTTACACGAATAAGTTCATCAAGCCTACGCTTCCGGCATTGTCTTTGCCTTTCAGCCGCTTTTCTCTTCACTATTTCATTTTTCTCAGTAGCCAATTCGTCATTTTTAGATCGCTCCATCATCAATTTTTCCTTCTTACGCGTACGATACTGCCTCTGTCTATCCGCTCCTTTCTTCCTCTTCAATAATTCCATTTCTTTCCTCAGTCGTTCGTCGTCTTCATCCATTTCTGTAGGCTTATCTAATTCTCCTCCGCCTTGTTTACATTTACTTATACGACATTGTCTCTCCATAGCTCTCCCCGTGATCGAAATTGACGTTTCTATTTTTATTTCTTTCGTTCTATCCGCTGTCGTAGACGCTGAATACTTCTGCCTTTTTCAATTTCTCCTTGATTTTTTTCATTTCGTCCTTGTTTCTTTCCTTTTCTCGCTTCTTCGTTCAAATTTGTGGAGATTGTGCTCATATGTTCTGTATAAAAAAACGTACGTGACGTATTCTCAGTACTCTCAGACCATTAATCTCATTTTTATATCATTAATAATAATCTCATCAAAAGTATCGTAAAGCATGTATTATTATGAAAAAGAATCGAAAAGTATCGAAAAACTGATAATTTTTTTTTCTCTCTTAAAAAACTCAATCTTTTAGATCTTCTTCATCCAAAATCATACTGTGTACACAAAAATAAGTTTTCTGGAACGGTCAATTCTTACCTTGTAACGATATTCGAGACTATTCACGGTCACTTGAATTGTGCACTCACTCTCGTATTACAGGTTCACGGAAGAATCTATTTATTAGTGAACAAATTCGCCATAACCTGTATTTTCCTTGCAGCAACTTCATAATGCATTCATTTGTTTTTTGAAGAGATTCATTCTGTTCTGGACATAATAAATATAGAAAAACCAATTCAAATCGCAAAATGCTCCACAAATGCGTGGAAATGAAAGAAGTGTACGATAAAGACTTTAATTAGGCAGCCATATCCTGTTCCATAAAATATGTCATGACTCAATGAAATTCTAATTGAACTATAAAAATTTCACAGCATCGCATAGATCCCCAAAAACTCTTTAAGAGAGCATAGGTCAAAGTATCACTATAAACTAATTGATCAAGTCTGTTGCCGACATAATCTTCAAATTTTGTAATTTGGAGAAGTGTGTAATCTTATCAATCATACAGCATTCCAAAGACCTATTAAGACTGTTCAAATCGGTCTATGCATAGTTCTACTTTGATAGATAATAATTGGAGAAAAATCAGATTTGAACTGAATCAACGATAAAATGATTTAATTTGATTCGTGCCTAATAAGGCCCATAAGTGCATGAAAATTACTCATAGGTAAATGGTCCGATGGTCAAATTGAAGATAATTACATATCCTTGCAATATAGCATGAAATGAGTTAACGGGAATCAAGCAAATCGAGCGATTTCGGACGAAAAGACTCATAAACATCAAAACGTGACATGCAGAAAATGACACATTATCACTCATAATGATTAATCTAATGCCCCAAGTAAATAATAATGCATATCCAACTGAAGATCTCGATGAGATCTTCAAATTGATGTATGATATATCCCCACTGATCACGGCTAAAGCCACAATGATAGACACAGAATGTAATTTTCAAAGTGTGACATAACGGATCAAATAGACACAATCTGCCACAACTTGATGAAAAATCCATCAAATGACACGTCTCATATACCATTTTGAAGGCCCTGAAATATCATTTAAATTGCTCTGTGCCTTTTCTTATTGAGCCCGCCGGAAAGGATTGAAAACACGAAGTTGATACTTTGAGTAAAGCCGCAAAATTCAATTTCTGTCCCAAACTGCCATAAGTCAATGAAAATTCATATAACTTGGACAAATTAGGTGTCATTTTGAAGACCATTTAATAAGCTTTCAAATCAGTATACCATAAATGGACTTGGTCAAGGAGCAAGAGATACATGGTCATCAAAGCTAAAGAAATAAGGCGCGTTACACTCACGGATTTTTATATATATAAAATATAAATGGATTAACAAATCCAATTGTTTAGATCGTCATATCGCAAGAACGGTTAGAGATACTCAACAATGTGTCGAATGAAAGTCGTTCCACACGTAAAAATACATATTCGATGTTTTCGACTTTTTTGGCTAACACCCATAGTTAATTGTTACTAACAAAATGGATTGATTATATCGCTCGATCGCGTGAACAATTCAAGATACGGAATAAAGTGTCCAATGAACGTCGTTCCACACATGGAAACACACATGGGATGCTTTATGACTTTTTTGCCAACATCCATAGTTAATTGTTATTAACACAATGGATTGCTTATATCGCTCGATCCTGAAAACGATTAGAGATACGAAACAAAGTGTCCCATGAAAGTCATTCCACATATAAAAATGCACATTTGATGTTATATGACTTTTTTTGCCAACCCCCATAGTTAATTGTTATTAACAACTTGAATGGTTTATGTCGCTCTATCACGACAATAATTAGAGATACGAAATGAGGTGTTGAATGAAAGTTGTTCCACACGGAAAAGTACACATTTGATTTTTTGACTTTTTATGCTAACATTCATAGTTTTTCACGAATTGAATTACTTATCTAAGTCTATCGCAAGACAGGATAAATTTTTAACAAAATCTCTTTATATTTTAAGAATTATCAAATTTTACATATTTTACATAATTTGACATAATTTGAGACACAAACCGAAATTTTGTATATAACATATGCGTGGGAACGATCGGGAAGTTCTTGGTTCGACCCGTAGAGGGTCAAACCCAAATCCCGTTTATTTATTAATTTAAATATGAGCCCATCGTGTCATACCGAATCGAAGGCTTTTTCTAAATCTTTTCGTGTGGCACCCACTGATTGGTTTTGGCTCATTTCTTGATTCACGTCTGCTATCAATTTATTGATAGCGTGAGTGGTTGAGGGTTGTCTACGGAACCCAAATTGTGTATCTGATATTATTTTAAGACTGTTACATTGTGCTATAATAGCCGTATTAATCATTAATTCATAAACTTTGCTACTAGCGGGTGTGGGGCTAATAGGTCTGTAACTTGATGGCTTGTTAGGGAATTGTTTTTGAAAATAGGCAGATTTTTACTGTTTTCCAGGCGGTTGGAAAGTAGTTCGAGTTTATGCAGTTGTTAAATAGTATGGTAGAGTCAATAACTTCACGAGGCTGGGCAGATGTTTTAGGATGACGTTTGGAACTCTATCAGTTCCGAATGAAGTCTTGTTGGATAAAAATTTAATTATGGTTGCTACTTGCTTAGGGCAGCAGAAGCATGTGCATGAATTAAGGTTTTCTGTCGGGGATGATGCTTTATTATTATCTAAGAAGTGAGTCATTGTTATATTGTTTTGTCTCGCTTAGTTGAAGTTTATTTTGAATTCATTACTCTTGTTAACACTAAGTTCTTGCAATCTGGTTCCTATGTTTAAATGTCTGGGGGCATTGATTGTTTCAAAGTACGCTCCACTGACGTTCAATTTGTCAATAGGGTTGGAAATAATTATTTCATCATTGGAGGTTTGTTTTTCGTTCAAATCGACCTCACTTCTCTGAAGTATGGGGTCATTGGGATTTATGTTTATATTTGGTCGTTCAGGGTTATTTTTGAACTTAAAAATTTTGTTTACCATTGGCATAAATCGATGGGATTCTCTGAAATCTACATTCTTGAATTATTTTGCCAGTAACGTTTTACTGCTAGATTAAATTCGGTTTGCAATAGGTTTTTGCTGCTATCTATCATGTTCTTAATTCTCCTGGTAGTCGTGCTTTTGTTTCTGGGGTCTCTCTCTAATTTTCTGTGCCCTAAGGTCAGGAGTTTTGATTTATATTTTTGCAGTTTTATAATTTTTGGATTAAGATTTTTTTTGATGCCGTCATTTGGCTCTATCGTTGGTGATGTTAGTTCGATGGCTTTATTGATTTTATCAGAGATTTTTTGTAGAAAATCATCCAGTTCATTGATGGTTAGATTTCGTTTTGTTGAAATGGTTGTCATAGTTATTATTAAAGTAAGCGGAGAATTCCTCCCAATCAGTTTCGTTATAATTGAATTTAGGGGGAGTAGGGTCTTTTGGATTCATCGAGCATAATTTTGTCAAGTTTATATGAAAGATCAGGGCCTTATGGTCGCTGTCATAGATTAGGATAGGCACAGCCGAGCCTTGGGCAGATGTGACGTTGGTCTGCTGTCGATGATACCAAGATCTGGGAAGGTACCTCTCGGGAGTTGAAGTGCCTCCATGGAATATTTGGGTTTTAAACCGTACCCCTACTCTAGTGTTCCAATCGACTAAATATTCACCTCTGGCATTATTACTAGAGTCCGCTAAGTTTTTATGTCTGGCGTTATAATCACCGGCTGCAATACAGTAGTTATTCCTAGAATCTAGTTTAAGTAGCTTGAAGAGACTATTGAGTTCGTTTAGGAACATATCCTTGTTCTCTTAATGTGTCGTAGCGTAGGTACTAACTATGCGCAATTTTTTGTTATTTGGTAAATAAAGTTTTACTATTGTATACTCTAAAATGGAATTACTCTTAGTACCAGGATAATTAATGTCTTCGAAGTTAAATGATTTCTTGATTACAATGGCGGTTGAGGCTCTGGTTGGAGGAAAATGTTTTGGCTCTGTCTATTTTGCTGCTGACTGTCTGCTGCATACGAGATCCCTGGGTTAACTAATCTGCTCGTCTGGCGAAGAGTTCTTTGTTGTTCTTCTTGCTTTTCCTTGGTATGTTCTTTCATCATGTTGATGGAATGCTTGTAGGAGGGACATTCTCTATAGTTAGCAGGGTGGCTACTTTCATTGCCGTTGGCACTTTCAATTTTTCTCTGCTGTCTTCAGATGTGATCGTACACTCTCCTGGGGGATGTGATTGGGCACATTTAACACATTTAAACTCGACGTGACAGTTTGTGCTCGTGTGTCCCAGCATTAGGCAATTTTTGCATTCATAGATCTCTTTCTTCTGTAGTTTCTCCCAGCAGACACGTTGATGGTGGATGTAGTTGATGTTTTTTATAGCGCTCTGTAGGTTACGTGTTACTTTTTTACTGGAATTCTTTTTATTGTCATTCAAATCTGTCATGAATTTCCGGTAATTGTACTCGAAGACCTCAGACGATGCGATGTTTCGATTTTTCTTAGCACTATCTTGGGTTTTTGTCATTTTTGTTTGTGATATGAAGTTTATGTTGTCTTCAAGTTTTCTCTTTGGATGATTATTTTAGCACTGTTGTTTGGGCCCGAAGGCTCATTACTCTCATTGATTTTATTTTCACTGATATTAATGATTATTAAGAATAAACTTTGCAAAAACGCTATAAATTTAAGAATTCTAATAGAGATGAGAAAAAACACGTGTTGACAGGCGGAAATGCTCACCACCGCAATCGACTTGTTACGTTGTACTAATAATTGCCTACATAAACTAAGCCACTTAATTTTTTTATTTTGACATTTTATACATTGATTCCCTTAATTGATAGATTTTTTTTATTATTCAATTAATTTTTTCAATATAACAATTGACCACTCGTTGGCGCAACCTTGTGGCTAAGGCCTCCATCGAAGCTTGGCAAACGGATAGTGGCCGAAGCTCGGTGAGCCGATAGTGGCCAAGGTATTAACCGAAGCCCTGCGAGGCGATAGTGGCCGAAGTATTGTCCTAAGCTAGGCCAACTGAAGTTCGGGAAACCGATGTTGGCCAAAATTCGTTTTATCGAGCATCGACCACCCAATAGTGGCCGATATATTAGCCGCATCCGCTACATCGGCAAACCCTGCACTGGAAGCTTAGATGTATAATATCCTGACGAAGAATACAAAGCATAGTGTAAACTTTTCCGTCAAATATTGGTATACTCTTCATAGCGATCGACTACCGACTTTCGCCAGTTCAGCCATCATATTCATAAATACAGGGTAAACCTGTAGAAACCTCCGTACTACTATGACGGAACCTGTGAGGTGCCCCCCCCCCCTCGCATTTCGTTGGATAACCGTCCGGGCGGGTATTCATGGAAAACACAGATGACACGCCTGATATGGTCCTGCTGTCAGTCAGAATCCATGAGAAAATATTGTTTATATTTTTCGAAAATTCTGTAGTGCAGTGACACTCTACTCACTGCACTAAAGCCCCGCCTTCCTTATATCTGCATAGGTGTGTGTCTTTCTTCCCTTCGTCCCTGGCGTTTGTGCTCTGTACAGTAGTTCCTCTTGAGCATTCCTTCAGAAGGGAGTACAGAACAGCCACCCAATTGGAGGCTTACGATGGCTCGGTTGGTTACGGCGACGGATTTGTAACTCAGAGGTCCTGAGTTCGAGTCCTAGCGGTGCTGATTGACACGAGCACCAATGTAATTTATTTATAAGCGCTTTGTTTACAAACAATCGTAGATCTCCGGCGCTGATTAGCACTTCGGTAGAGAGCATAAATATAGCAACGTTAAATAAAACTAAAAAGAAAAAAAACAGCCACCCATGTGCCACATGTAGCCACCCTATAACTTGGTTCTAAACGTACGGTAAATCTTCAAAAGCCCCTGTTCGACAATAGCGGGCGTCTATGTTGGAAGCTACGCACTGAATCCTCTGGTAAAAAGGAGAAACGAAAGGAACCTATCGAAAAATCTCGATATTATATCGATATTAGCGTAAGAGACCGATATCGATATTACCGTAAGGATGAAACCGACGCGCCACCGGTCAGTGTGGCGGAAGAAGGAAATGCGCGTGCGAAGCACGCGCTGCCGGACTTGTACTGAAAAATGCTAGTATGAAACCAAGTTTATGCCTCTAGGGAGCAAAGTGCCCGATTCTAAGCTTGCTTCGCTCGACTGAATCGCCTTTTGCTTCCTCACAGCATAAAATATCGTGTACTCCTTGAGAGTAAAGGTACTTACTCGCCAAATGTCATTACTACCCTCGGCTTCGCCTCGGGTAATAACCACATTTGTCGAGCAAGTACCTTTACTCCGTAGGGGTACAATATGCTATTACGCGGGTAGGTCTTTGGCCATACTTTCTGGCCTCTACAATATACACTAGAGGACAGATAATATTTTGTTTCTATTTTCTCATGACTAAGTAATGATTTCAGATGGTCGACGGATTTATATGGCCTCCTCTATAATAGTAGGGGTAGGAACTGTGATCATCACCTTACGATGGTTGTGGTACAGGAAGAAAGCGCAGCCTCCTTCACACTGGAGAAAAGTTGGAGAGATTGCGGATATATTTATGTTTCCCGTTAAATCGTTAGGTCCAGTTCGGTTAAATGAAGTCGAATGTACAATTTTGGGATGCAAATCAGGATGGCTTAGAGATAGAGGTTTATTGGTTATTGACGAGGCCAATAGGTTCATCACGGCTCGGAAATATCCGAAAATGGTCAAGGTAATTACTTCTTAGTCTACAGAAAAACTTGAATAATCATATTGTTCTCCTCTTAAGAGCAAAATTAGGTTGGTAAGAACGCAGCTTATGGTTCTTTACATTACGTTCCGTGGTCAGCACGTCGACGTAGACGCAAAGAAAAATTTTTCTCCCGGATAGTGGGAAAACAGTATGTGCACCGTGGACTACTATACGGGACGTTTGCGGCGTCTACGTCGGCGGCCGGGGAGAGAAGAAGAAACGTCAGCAAGCTCCCAACTATTCTGCCCTCGGCAGAATATACCTATCATCTTTTATGTTACGCCGAACCGCCAATTCGATTTTATCGGAATGGTTCTATTCCTCTTCCACCACTTCCTTTATGGGTTCATGGGATGATAACTTGATTGATTTTTCGAAATAATCTGTACGGAAATTTTGACGTGGGGTTGGCAGTGACTTATGTGTAGAATCCCGCAAGAAAAGAACCCACTTCATTGATTTTAGTTTCCGGAATATTTCCCTTCTTTTTTGTCGCATTGAAATGAATAATTCGTGAAATGAAAAAGATTATACAATTACTATCATTGTTACATTTCCTGGATGAATATCAATCCATCAGAGAATTCCAGAACATACCCAGATTTTCACCGATATTTTAAAAAATTGTGATCGATGGTATCATAGATGTTGAAATCTTAAGTGTTCATCACGTGTAAAACTAGTTCTTCAATGAGAGAATTAAAAAAAAATTACTTGCAGCCGATGTCGAGAAATATTAATACGCTCAAATATTCCGGACATTTTTCGGCGGTGCAGAGTGGAAAAAAATCATTTTTTGAATGCAGTCTAGTGTATACATAACCACGTGTCATATCGACGAAGTGGGCCCTTTTCATGCAGATATCAAGATATATATTATTTACTCATGAAAATGAATTATTTAAATCAAAGATAGCGCCAAGTATTTCTGGTTCGATATTATCACTAAACGCCCCGGAGATGCCAACGATTCAGGTGGATTTATCAAAGGTTGACCAAAAAACGAGAGTAGTGATTTGGGGAGATGACGTTCTTTCCAACGATTGCGGTGAGGACGTTGCAAAATGGTTATCAAAATGTATTTTGGAGCAAGACTCAGGGTGCAGGCTTGTACATTACCCACTCGACAGATCTTTGCGTAGAATCAGTAAAGTTAACAAAGCCTTCCATCTCTTCGAGTCTACAGATCTCGTACGTAATTTCAACTTTCATAAATGAGGTTATGCAATTAATTATAAATACATATATTTATGAAAGTGTTTTTGTACTCGAGAATTTTCTACTGGCCATTTGTTATCTAGGGAATTTATAGCGATGAATCCAGTTTCGCTATGATGAATCAAGCCTCCGTCGACGATTTAAATACTCGATTGAACGAGTCAGTCGAGCCTCTGCAGTTCAGAATGAATTTCACACTTAAAGGGGTTTCGGCCTATGACGAGGATACATGGGACTGGATACAGATAGGCTCAGTACAGTTTAGAAATGTCAGGCCTTGCGCTCGATGTGTATTCACTACAATTAATCCAGGAAATGGTACCAAACATCCAAAAGTCGAGCCTTTGGAGACTCTGAAGACGTAAGATAGTCATAAGAAATTAATTCAATAGTAATTATCAATCACCTTACCCCTTGGTAAGGGTATAATAATACGGTCATCACTTCGGAAAGAATACGTACTATGACTTTGGTGCCGAAAGATGTTACTTATGAAGTTATTCTCGACCAAAGCAAAGAAGAAGGCCTAATTCAATCGATTTCGAGACTTAGATCCAATGATTTTGATACACGGAGAAACAAGCAGGTTGTCCTCGGGTCCCTCCATTCGAATGTGTCAAATATGTCACCGTTTTTTGCTTCCGAAAATTATGCTTTCGCTAATTATGCTTTAAACGATATATAATTGTTTGAAATGTAAATATATGAAGTTTGAACATAGTGTCTGTATGTATCAATTTTTTTCGAAAATCTTCGCTTACAAAATTTAACACAAGCACGTCGTCCTCGCCCCCACCCCCCTTCGAATGTGTCAAATATGTCACCGCTTGATTTATTTCCCCCAATTTCATTGGTGGTAAGCTTCCGAATGGTCCGATTGCATACAAAATGAAAATGTTCCAGTATTGAAAAATCTCTTTCCAGGCGAACGGAAGCAAAAACAGGAATATCTCATATTACCCAAAGTAATTCCCGCAATGCTGTTGAACCAGTTCATAAATCTCGTTAAGGCCCATAGTTTAAAAAAAATCGGATGAATACGTATCGAGAAATGAAGTAATGAAAAAACCGTAAAAATGAAAAAATTAAAATCTAGAAAATTAATGATGCGATTGAATCACCATTCAATAGGGTTCTTCGCCATAACAAAGCGAACCTCTATTCGAAATTTCAAAGTTTTTATCCCATTTTTTGCGGATGCTAGAGTGCAAACAAACACAAAAAGTAAAACCAAAGTCAAAAGTTAGAAAATAGGAATATCTCATATTACCCAAACTAATAGATCCAATGTTTTTCAACCATATGATAGATCTCGTCAAGGCACACATTTTGAAAAAAAAAACAACAAAATCGGTTAAATAATTATCGAGAAATAAAATAAAAACCGTGAAAACGAAAAAATTGAAATCTGGAAACCTAATGATACGATCAAATCGCCATTCAATAGGGTTCTTGACCACAACAAGAGGAACCCTTGTTCCAAATTTCAAGTTATTATCACCATTTTTGCGGACGCTAGAGTGCGAAGAAACACAAAAAGTAAAACCAAAGTAAAAAGTTGAAAAATATGAATATCTTATATTACCCGAATTAATTAGTTCAATGTTTTTCAACCGTACCATAGATCTCGTCAAGGCACACATTTTGAAAAAAAACAACAAAATCGGTTGACTAATTATCGAGAAATAAAATAAAATCCGTGAGAACAAAAAAATTAAAATTTAGGAAACTAATGATACGATCAAATCGTCATTTAATAGGGTTCTCCACCACAACAAACGGAACTTTTGTTCCAAATTTCAAGTTTTTGTCTGAATTTGCGCGGACGCTAGCGTGCGTACAAAAGCAAAAAGCAAAGAAAACTGTATAAAACTGAAAAATGGAAATATCTCCAATTTCTTGTGAGCAACCTACTAGATGTTCTTCAACCATTCCCTGGATCTCGTTGAGACGCACATTTTGATAAAAAAGAAATTAAAAAATATCTATTAGTTTCTGAGATATGAGCGATCGAAGAAAGAAAACATCGATTTCTTAGAAACTGACGGACCGATTTCACTGAAATTGCGCCAGCAGCTATATGTACTCAATACCAATAATTGATCATTTTTTCAGATTTTATTCTCAAAATTTAGTCCGTTTTATGTTAAATTTTGTAAGTGAAGATTCTCGAAAAAAATTGATACATACAGACACTATGCTCTAAGTTCGTATTTTTATGTTTCAAATCATTATATATCGTTTACAAGTATAATTGGCGAAAGTGAAAATTGACCGATTCCAATGCTTCCATTCGGAGGCAAAAATTCAATGAATTTTTATCGGGGAAGCACGGGAAGAATTACTGTGCTCATCGGGAATCGAGGTGCAATGTACAGGCACGGAAAGAAGTCATGCGCTCAAGTCAAGTTTTCACCAAGCGCGACACAGAAAATCTATAGTATGGTCACTGCGAAAATTTCTATCCTCACCCCGTGAAATTTCTTGATCAGTTAAGCCGAAATTGAGAAGTTCGCTGATAATTTTCCTTATGGTGTCAAACAAAAATTCCTTCCGCACGCCTACAAATTATGTCGCTCAACTCGATTATTTTAATTGGTCATGGATAATAATTTTTTGTCTACAAAACAAACTATTTAGTAATTAAACTATCTCGCTGGAGGGAAGAGCAATGAAATTAATGGCATTTAATATGTTCAGAATGAGTTAAATTCATTTGCATTTGTTTTTCGCCATGACGGGCAACTTTGTATTTGAGAAATACCTTTCCTGTCGTATTCAGTATTTATATCCACTGTTTAAATACAAAAGTATTGAGTTATGCCCACCACTGTTTTTTACAATCATTTCTTAATTATAAATTGCGCATCATTTGATACTCGAACTAAATTTGTAAGGATGCCGCTATAGAAATCACTTACATCTAGCATCTTCCATGAGTAAGTCTCTTCGTTCTGTACAAAGCAATCGGTATGTTCGTTCAGAGAAACACCTTCCAGTTTCTTGACAATGAAGAAAATTTCGTACGTTTCTTTCACAAGAATTGTCTCTATTTTATTAAATATTGGAGCTTCCTCGCTGGGTAACATGAGGATTGCGCCGACTTCTATTTGTGTCCCTCCAACATCGATCTTTCCGAGGATATGAATTTTCCCTTCTGGAGAGGGGAAAATCGTGTATAATAATTGAGACAGGCGAGGCTAAGATTTCAGTTCTACCAATAGTTCATGTCTGAATTTTCGCGGTTCGTAAAAAATGCTGTTTGGTTCTTCCTTAAAAATCTGTAGTTTAGACGAAGTTGATATTTTATCGCAATCGTTTTGCAAACCTTCACTCGACTGATTGCAGAGCGAGAAGTCACATTCCCTTCGCGATGTTTTTCTTCAAATCTCATACTACAGATTCTCCACAGACACCCGCAGAGACGCATCACTCTTGGATAATGCACCAGAAAGTGATGTTCCGTTAACTTAAATCGTTACTTGCCACTTACTATTTTGCTGCAAAATGAGAAAAAAGATGCAAAGAGTTAGTTTATAAAATAACCATAACCAAAAAATCAATCAATATTAGAGGCGGAATCAAGGAGTTATTAGTTGTGACATTAATAAGAGTCAATATGACAGAGAAAAACCAAGACAATGCAAAGTGTATTGTGACTACTCATTTTACTCGTAAAATTCTGCCACATTTAACGTCAATAGTTATGCTTTTATTTGAAAAAAACTCACGGTTTAATACAAAACAAGGAATAGATGCAAGTGAACGGCAGAAAACATAGAGCAAAAGCAAATATAGAAATGCGACATGCAACTAAAACAATCTGGCAATATAGAAACACGCCATGAAAATCTAAGAAATTAGAGAAAAAGAAATTCAACCCTCAGTATCATGCAATTATATCTACGCCTTGATTTCCCTATTGAAAATCAATCCAATTCAATACTCACCTAATTAGTATTGATGCTTCTGATAACTCCTAACTAAACCTTCACGAAATATGAAAAAAATAATGGAAAATCACTGAGCGTATTTCACGGTGTGGTGACGCCAAATTCGCGTAGGTAAATGACAATCGGTGGGCCTCGACATTTATCGTATCCCAACATAATCTTTGGTCGTAGATTCAACATTGGTCTCGCAAATATTCATATGGAGCAGAGTAAAAATCTCGGAGAAGCAAGGGAACGTATGGCAACTTGCACTGTACTAAGTTGCCAATCATTTGTTCTTTTAGGCCGCAGTAAAGTTTCTTGGTCTCGAAATTTTTGCTGTGGTGTGTAGGAAGATTTCTTGATGAAAATGGTAGAAAGACTGACACGGCTTGGTCTTGTTTCATTTTTTCATCCATAAATTTTCCTGTAGAACCATTTTGAAACTCGATTCCCGTGCAGAGCACGGCAATTTTTCCGGAATTTTTTTTTCCGTATATAATGGCGACATAATATCCGAAAGCACAATACCCGTAGATACCTTATTCCAATTTAATTAAATGATTTTTGCTTCCGAATGGAAGCATTGTCGAGGGTCCATTTTCACATTTTCTAATTTCATGTGGGGAATGATCTAGAATGGTCTGAAACGTAAAAATACAAAATTTGAGGTCGCCGTCTGTCTGTGAACATCTCATTTTTGGCACCTCGATTTACTAATTTGAACATTTAAGCGGGTAAAATTGATTTTAAAAATCTCAAATTTCTTCCAATAATTGGTATTGAGTCCCTCTTGCACCATACCAAATTTCAGCTCAATCGAAGCATAAGTTTTTGAGAAAACTCGATTCATTTTTTTCGATTTTTGCTCCATATCTCCTTCAATATTGAACCGATTCGTTTTTTTTTTAATCTTCCCCATCACGGAATCTATAAGAGGGAATCAAAAAACACATAGGCGTCTGTAGAAAGTTTTCGAGTTATTTCAACTTTTATGTTTTTCACTTAAAATTGTTGTTCGCGCATCTCCTCCTACAGTTGCTGTCACAGAGACTTGAAATTTTACACAAATGTTCAACTTGGTATCTATATGTGCAAGTGGTTTGGATTTTTGAAAATTTTCATTAGTTTCTGAGATATTCAATTTTTGCTAGAAATTCATTTCATTCAATATCTCAACAACTAATGAACGGATTTTGATTTTTCTTTCTTCAAAACATTTGCCTCAGTGGTATCTATGGAATGCAATTGAGAAATATGAAACTGCACTCAAAAAGATTTGAGTTATTCCAATTTTTCTGATTAATATGCCAAATTTTTGTTCGCGCATCTCCTCCTACAGGTGTTGTCATAGAGACTTGAAATTTTACACAAATGTTTCATTTAGTATCTATATGAGTAAGTGGTTTGAATTTTTGACAATTTTCATTAGTTGCTGAGGTATTAAATTTTGGCTAGAAATTCATTTTATTCAATATCTCAAAAATTAATGAACGGGTTTTGATTTTTTTTTTAACACATTCAGCTCAATAGTGTCTATGGAATGTAATTGGGAACTATATTCCGGTACCCAAGAAGATTCGAGTTACTTCAATTTTTCTGGTTAGCATGCAAAATTTTTGTTCGCACGTCCCCTCCTACAGTTCTTGTCATAGAGACTTGAAATGTTACACAAATGTTCCATTTGGTACCATTTCAAAGCCGGTACCATTCGGAAGCATACCACCAATGAAATGGGTGTCACATCGGAGGTTCAGGTTGGCTTGCATGTTCAAACCGTTGACGCCTGAAGCACTGGGTCGGTTGCTCGGATTTCACGAACTTTTCTATTTTGTAAGTGTGGTAGAAAATAGTTGTAATAGCAGCAAAGCTGCTCAAGGTTATTTCAGGGCCAACCGTGATAGCGAAGATCGGTAGTGGCCTGTTTTCTTTGGTGTCACCGTCTTTGTTTACTTTCACGAACTGGCGAACGGAATAGTATATTATGTCATAAGGCCTGTAAAGTATTTTTATGACAAATATGATCATAATCTGGGCCGAAGGCCCAGATTATGGTCATATTTGTCAGAAAAATGCTTTAAAGGCCATATGGCATACTATGCTTTTTGTCACGAGGTTAGGCGGGCCGAGTGACAAAAAGTACGTTGATGCCCTGTTTTGATAACTCGGCTTGAATTTCGTCTTCTGAGAAACTGCTTGGAAGCCCTTTCAATAGTAGATTACATACCTAGGCCAGCAAATAAATTTTTTTGGTCGCTCACTTTTAAGACCGAAAGTGAAAAAGTTGATGTTTTGCCTTTTCAGGATACTTGCGATTTTATTGTAGTCCTCGGTCGTTCGTAGATGGACGATCGTGGTACTTCCATTAAATTTCATTTTTAATTTTTTATCTGCGTCGTTGCTTTGCAGAAATCTGATTAATTTTTTTGTCTGCAGTTTTTCATTCTCGATGATTATTGGAGGGACAGAAGTTTATTTTGGAACCTCTTGAGGTCCATCAGAAGTGTCAGAAGGTTTGGCGAGGCGAGCGGGAACAGAACTCGCACTAGTCGAAGCTTTCGTAACGGCTATTTTCGTTTTTTTAGGGTCTTCCATCGAAGGACTCATTTTGGCTTTCCTTTTTGGGGCCAAGGGGATTTTAAGATTTTTTAATTTTGACACTTTTGTGCCAAAACTTCTACTCGATTTAGAATTTCACTGTACTATAAGCGCTGTACGTTTCAAATTTATATTTCGCAGAGAGCGGTAGACATGCGTCCGCACGACACCGACTCAAAACAAATACTGGCTGTGCGGCTGCTTACACGGGAGAATATTTTTCCTGGGTTTATATGGGGAATCAATATGAGAGAAGATAATGGGGTAGGAAGGTGAAAGACAATAAACCAATGAAAAAGCGGGATAGAATGGGATGATATACTCTGATAGTGGGGCAGAATGGGATAGCGAGACAAAATGGAATAGTAGAGCAAAAGAGGATAACGGGGTAAAATGAGACAGAGCGAGATAAATAAGGGCGGGGTGGGGCACAATGGCAAACGGGGCATAATGTAATGTGGGCATAATGAGAAGCGGGGCATAATGGAATGGCAGGCATAATGGAGAGCCGGGGATGATCTCAAATAGGAAGTACCCAGCTTCGACAAATGGGGCGAGCTTGGGACAGCCCCGCATTACCAAGCCTTGGCACGCTAGGTTGGCCCGCGCTTGTACTGATGGTGTTGTCACCCTGTTTCCAGGGCTCGTAGCCCAGTTCCTGGCGACCAGTCTAGGCACAGAAGTGGTAACCAAAGCTCGGTGCTGCTATACGTGGGCCAAGCTATTTCCAGGACTGGTCTGGAACCTTGGTAAAACCCAAATTTTCAATTTATATTGGGGCTTGGCGACCAAATTTGGCCCAGTCTATGCACGAAACTTGTAACCAGGGCTTGGCAGCGCCAATCTATTTCCAGGACTGGTCTAGAACCTTGGTAAAACCCAGATTTATAATTTCTATTGAGACATGGCGACCAGGTTCGGCCCATTCTACAACCAGCACTGGTAGACAAGGGCGGATTTAAGCGATCTTGGTGGTAGATTGGCCCAAGACTGGTTACCAAATCTCAATGTAACTTGTAAATAGGGGTATCCCCCAGACTAGGGGCCAGTCATGGATTCAGTGTGGTCCAAGTTCGGTATATCCAGCCCTGAGGTACCAGCCATGGCTGTAGATTGTCCCAAGAGTGGTTGTTAAATCCCAATGTGACTTGTTAATCAGGGTATTACCGAGACTTGAGGCCTGTCCTGGCTACAGCTTATTCCTAGCTGGGTTCAATCGGCCCTTGGATACCAGTTCTAATTGTAGACTCGGACAAGCTTAGTCGCCAAGCCTCAATGTAAATTACAAATCTGATTTTTACCAAGGCTCCAGACGGGTTCTGGAAATAGCCTGGCCCACGCTTGGTAAAACGATATCCGTTACCAATTCTGTGCCTAGGCTGGCCCAAGTCTGGTCGCCAGGGACTGGTCTACCAGCCTTGGAAACCGGGTGGTAACACCATCGGCCGAAGCAAGGGCCAAGGCTTGATATCCGAGGCTGTTCCAAGCTTGTCCCGGTTGTCGAAGCTTGGCGCTTCCCACCTGGGCATGATCATTCTCAGAAATCTATCATAAGAATCCGTACTGCAAATTTGTGATAAGTCGATTTTTCGCCTTTCAAAAATTATGGCTATCGAATTGCCAGAAACAGTATTTAATTTGAAAAATATGATTTAAAGAAAAATGGTTCTCTGAGTGCATCTTCTCCATTAATATTATTGTTTTTCGTTTAGGTATAGACAATTCCAGGATCCTGTCATCCAGTCTCTGGTTGGTGTAAGTCCAGCCTTTGGAATTCATTTAGGCCTCAAGGGCCCACAGGGGATTGTGAAGGTTGGCGATTCGGTTTACGTTGGAATATCAGTATAAACCTCAATGAAAAATTGAATATTATAGCACTTTATATTGTTGATATGAATTGATGCTTTAGAGATAATGATAAAATTAGACAAAATAATTTTATATTACATATTTTCCATTAATTCCGCAAGTATGGACCCCACCATGTGTAGTATATGTCTCATTGCAAACGTCAATTTCTCCGATAATGTGAAACATGAAAAATTTGTTCAAATACTATTATTGAGATAACATATCCGAAAAACTGTAATTTTCTTGTTTCTATTATTTTCTGTTTTGAAGGACTCGTATATCAGTCAATGGCAGAACAATCACACCCAGTACCATTCCACGATTTCTTCGGTGAAAAAAAATCTAATTTACGTTCACTCCTCTAATATTCAGCTTATATTATTGCCAATTTGCGAATTATGAAGCAATGAATTTCAAATTACAAGGAAAACTTGACCGAACTATCTCTACATCGATCGATCTATCAGTATAATATCCAAAAAGTGGCATCAATTTAGAGGACATATGATGATGGCTAACAAAAGTTAGTCAGATCCCCAAGCGTGCAGGGTTTTCCAGCGTTATCGATGTCATTAAAAATCGAAACCGGGAAATGGAAATTTTTATGCGAATTTCCAATTCTTGGCGTCATTTCTTGGGTATCACCAATCTCGCCAAACATCCTCAAACACGAGATTATTGTGAAAAGCATCAGGTGTCTCCAAGTAGAATCAAATAATGACAGAAATCGTTTTAAACAATCGGAGTAATAATTTCTTATTAATCGATTTATTTACACTACAAAACAATGGGGAATTTACATACACAGATTGTTCGCACATTCACAGGAGGACACTTGTTTCATAATTGCTATATAATTGGAAGAAAAGCCAATCGAAAAAAAAAATATAGAGAAAAATAAATTCCTTAAAAAAAAACAAAAAAGTCCTTCAAAAAATGGGTAAAACAATTTGAAGGGGGACAGGGGGGGGGGGAGGCAGTGGATGCAGTAACCCCAAAAAACCCTTGGGACAAAATATTTACAAGTTTTCTTCTAGTTTTTTCCTTTAAATACAGCAAAATCAAATAATAATAATGAAATAAACTTTTAAAATTGAGGCGTGTGATCATGCATCTCTATAGAATCAACGTGGCCGAGTTGAATTTATGCTCGGACAGTTTGTTTAGGAATTGAGATGAGAGTGGGCTAACTATAATTCCTAGATTAGCCACCCAATATAAAATCTTGGCATTTTTCTGTTATCCATTAAATAACTTAACAGACAAAATTTGTAAAAGAATCATTTTGTTCCCGGAAGATGAAAATCCATGAATTTCTGGTCGAATCGTAATTGGAGAATCGAAGTTATAAGAATGGGTTTAAAAAAATGCAGAAATATGGTGACTCGCCTAGGGTTGTGGAAAAAATGAGTGACTACGAATAGAAAAATAGAAGAGAAAGGAAAAATATTGATAGGGAGAAAGAAGTAGAGTAGAAGGAAGCAGAACGAGAAAAGAGTAAGAAGAAGAATAAGTAATGGTAGAAGTATGAAGTAATGAAAAAATAAGAGGAGATCCAGCATAAAGTGGAAGCTAGTCTGGAAAAAAAGGAAGAAAAATTGAAAAAGGAGGAATGCCATTCGAATTGATTCATCTATTCCAACGTGTCTATGCTGGGATCCCGGGTACAAGGGACGATAAATATTTTGTCGTCAAAATGCGTCGTACCCACGATCCAATCACTCATCGCCCTGGGCGCCTAAGAGTCTCGTTGCCACTTCAAATGATTGAAGTGATCAGTCGTGCTTTGAAGTTGACAATACGCTCACTAGTTGCTGCAAGACGCTGTAACAAATAAATAAAATGGCGATTTAGTATATTATATGCAGAAGAGAAAATCACAATTTAAAAAGTACATGATTGTTCATTTAAGCATTAGGTAATTGTCGAGTTACTAAACATTTGATTCCTGATCCAAGAGTTATTTGACTTTTGAGGTAAGAGTTACTTGATTCTTCGGGTAAGGATCACTTGATTCTTTATTTGAGCCTAATTTGTGGTTTGAGCATGACGGGTCCCCGGATCTAATAGTCACCTAGTGCTTAATTGAACATTTAGCTCATGATTGGTTTGTAATTCAAAAACGACCTGACTCTTGATTCACAATAGCTTGACCCTTGATTTACAATTTACTTGATCCGTAATTGACGAATCACTTCAATGAATGAGCGTCGATGCGTTTATCTATAGCTATATTGATGATTATATTATCACATTCCCAATCGCGAATGATTGTAATGGCTCCAAAAATAAAGTATAGAATCTTGAAAGAACGTGAAAATTCATATTAGGATGGTGTTCACACTCACAAAAAGGCATAATCATGTAAATTTTACATTTCATTCGAGATGATTTTTATCTCAAAAATGGTATTCTATGTACGTGTTATAAATTTAAGAGGAATTTTCATTCCTCATTCACCAATAGATAACTTAAAAACAATTCAATAATATCATGAATACATAAAAGTGATGGAAACCGATGATCTTCACTCGAATCAATGAATATGTAGCGCATTTCTACGTATATATAACAAACCTCTGCAACTTAATTTTTCATTCTCTGTATTGTTTATTAAAAATAGTTACTTGGATTACGCGATTGAAAAACACCGCGTTGACGAACCGTGAACGCTTTCCAACGATTTTTATGCGCTTGCTTGCGCCCCGCGATCGTACTTAGGCTAGTTCAATGTAAAAAAATCATTTATGTATTTGACTGGATTTGTACACAAGTTTAATTGAAATATTCTGGAGGTGAATTACAACAACTCAAGGTTGATTATTACAAAATCATTTCTACTGATACACAAAAAAAAAACGGTGGAATGAATTTTTTTTGTGACATGTTTACTATGACATTTGAAATATATAAGAATGAATTATTATTTAGACTTTTGTCAGAAGCGTTCATTATTATATAAAGTGAACCGATAGCACAATGAATATACTTCATTTTTGGAAATTTTACAAATTTTTGAATTTCATTCATAAAAACATACTGAATGATCGCTAATTAATGATGAATAAATGATCGCTATTTCGGAAAACAATTCTCTATCATCCATCAAGATAGTCAACATAGGCTACCATTTACAATTATATCTTATAACGTAACTATTAAAAATCCTAATTCTATTGCATCTTTATCGTGCCCACCTCTGCGATTTATGAACGAGTCCACTGACAACCTGTTTCAGTGTAGTCCATGCCATAAACAGGATTGATCACACGGTGAAAATTACCAAATACGCTATAAATTAAAATGAAAAATAATTTGTATTTTTATGCTCACTCAAATACGGTCTTCAATTTGGTTCAATAATTTCCGAATAAATTCCATATTTACGCTTATTTATTGGGATTAATCATTAAGCACTTCATGTATGTGCAACACTTAGGTGGCAGAACTATTTCGCTTGCGTAAGTCCTACTTCAACATTTAAAGCTGTACACTACGAGGTACTTCGTAGAGAAAGTGCTTGGACAGATCCTGCCTCGATGCATTATTGCTTTCCATTGATTCGACTCGCTCTCCCCTCCTTCCCCTTTGAAAACTATTACACAATATTCATGTTCATATCTGGAACGGACTTGGGTTTTTAACCACCAACCCGGTGACACATTCTAAGAATTTGATAATCGTTGAATCTCCAATTCATTTAATACCAGCCGTAGACCACGTTTTTTTTATTCCCCAGCCATTTTTTTATGATTTCGACGTTACATATTGAGATGTGAATTGATAATTATTTTTTGCGGTTCTCTCTATCATTCGAGCGCTTCGACCACTGGTTACATACTGCTTTGATCATTATGGAAGTTTCCCGAACGTAATCGATCTAAAATATAATGTTTTTTTGAAAGATGAATTTTTTTCTAAACCATTGGCAACTCAGTAAGACGGACGCGATTGGTGGCAATAGTCGGACGCATAAATACGAAATTGTGTCATCCGTATATTGACAGAAATGTATTCCGAGAGTAAAACACCAGTTTCGTGAGAAAAGAAACTCGTTTTAAAAAATTATATTTCGGCAGGCCAGTTATTGCAAAGCGATACTATGTTCAATTCGAAGTTACGTGCGATTCCATTTTGGATTTGAAATGCTATTTTATTAAGATGGCGAAACTTAACGATGATTGAAGCGATGACTTCTTTCGCTAATTAGTTATCCCATCAACACTTTGGGAAAACTTATGGTGTATAAATTACGGACAATTTCATCCATATTATTACATTTTTCTGTCAGTGCAGAATTTACTCATAGAAACGCGACTGACCTTGAAATAATTTTTCAAGACGAGCTTTTTCTCAAGAAAATGATTTTGTAATTGCAGAAAATATTACAGTTTATGATTCTTTCACGAGCTTTCCCGAGTGGAATTTGCCTCAGGCGACCCTGAAGTCGCATCAGTATCTGAACTAGCAGGAGTCAAGTTTCCCTGATCAGGTCATTCTTGGCCAAAAATTAGACAAGATTCGATCCGGAAACCCTGATCCGAAATACTCAAGGCAGATTTTGATCAGGGTCTGATGTGGCCGGCATTAGCTTAGCCTGATCAGGTAGTTCCTGATGAGAAACTGAGCACGATTGGATCCAGTCTCCCTGCTTCCATTCAATTCAAGTAGATTTAATCAGATTTTGATGGGGTCGGCATCATCCGACTCGGATCAAGGCATTTCTGACGAAAAACTGACCAAGATTAGGTGCAGTCTCCCTGAGCCCGTTCAGTCACGCTAGATTTTGATCGGGTTTTGACATGATAGGCATCAGGTTAGTCGGATCAGGGGATTTCTAATGATGAACTGATCAAAATTTAATTCAGCTCCCCTCATGCGAAATACTCAACAGAATTTTGATCAAATTCTGACCTAGTAAACATCAGCTCAGTTTTTTTTCCTAATAAAATATTCAACAAAAACGAAAAATTATTGAATTTATTTCATTGTTAACTTCCCGATTTAGGGAAGTTATTGTAATAACCGAGATAATGAAGTGCATCAGAAATCGAACATTTTTACTTCTCTCAACGTCTTACATTCGGTTTATTTTTATTTTAAAACTTTCTTTTCAATTTTTCGCAAACAATATGAACAATTTCGGAGTTTGTATTTTTTAATTTTTACTTTTGAATTTTTTCTTCGACAATTCAGAAATGGCTTAAAATGTTGAAAACTAAGTAAAGAACCAATCTTAATTATTAATTTAGTTTAATTTAAAATAACCCTGTATTTCAGAATTTATTCAATTAATTTTTCCAATTACAGATTTCTATTCGTTTCATTGTAACAATGGCAAAGAATGAAAATTTTATACGTTTCTTCATTACTTTTGTTATTTTCAATCGTTCCACTACAATCAGGTTTGAAACAGTTTAATGGTTTTTCAAAAAGAAGACAACAAATTAGTAACCGTAATTTTATTGTTTCGATTTTTTAATTCTCTTGAAATTATTCTAATGATTTTTTTTTATTATTTGAGTGCAAACATATAAACGAAAATATTGTTTGACTGGCAGCAAATATGAGCAAGTACAAAGTTTCAATCTTTTCATTACTTAAAGCCAACTCCATGAATTTCAAATTTGAACGATTAGCGCGCGTTGTGATCGGTCAATCAGAATCAAGACCCAATTAGAATGCAAGATGAACATGATACAGGCCAATGACGTTCAATGGTCAATCAAAGTATGAGAATGACAGTTGAGCGTCACATGACCCCCATCGCTTTTATAGAATAGGCGATTTACTTTCAACCGCGAAAATAAAATGGCTGCGTTTTTTTAATTAATGTATTTAATTTTGTATTCTGTTTGATAATATACTGCAAAAATCAATTTTGTATTTTCCTCTCTGATTTACATGGAGATATGAGGACCATTTGTATTGAAGAAAATTCTGAGTATATACTGTAAGGCGTCATGTTTATGTTTTGATTTTTGAGACTAAAAGCAGTCGAACGATGAGGACCTATTGAATGCACGTCGCCAACGGTTCCGAACGTTACATTCTTTTATGAATCAGTTTGAGAAGTCAGTTCCTCTAAGAAATTAGTATTGAGTTGGTGTGTTTTCCGCGCACCTTAATTCACGAATAAGAACAAATTTAACCTGTTTACTGACCGTTTTCGTTATTTAAAATACCCCCTTTCAAAATCACATAAAATATATCTGTGTGTTTGGTGGAACGACGCCATATTCAATTGGCGTCCGTGTGAGTGCCCGCGCGTCAAAGGCAAGTCTAGTCGTGTCCACGTGCCGGCCGGCAACACAGCATGAGTGATCATCAAACGTAGCCCTGATTAAATTTTTTTGTTTCCGAAAATTTAAGGAATCGTGAAAGGATCAAACTGTTATTAACGGGATCTGACAGGAGCAATACAAGGATTTTAATTTTAAATTGTGCGTATTTGAGAAGTGCAGTGTGTTGACACAACCTTGAATCATCGCGTTTTGTGGGATAGTGTTGCATCACATACCCTGATTGCATTGTCTTTGTTTTACTGGATTGAAGATGGTCGAGGCGGTAAGTTATGTTGTAATTAAAAAAAAACAATATGGAAAATAAACTTGAGACAGTGGGGAGGGGGCGAGTTAAAAAAGGGAGACCAGGGCAAGATGAGACTGGAGGGCGAAATGCAAGGCGGGGCAGAATGAGAGGTTTATTTTATGATTTATTTTTGAGCATTTGGATTTATTTTCAATTAGCAACCCGTTCCGTTATACCCAAGTATATGACAACCAACGCAAAAATATTTTGGAATGTAGAGTGTGACAAAACAATTACGTCAACATAAAGTTAATTAATTCATCCTAGTTTTTATGATTCGTGTTAAATTGATTTTCTCATTCATTGTGATGTACTGTAAAAATCAATACAAATTAATAAAAATAAATTACAATGAAAATCATCTCATTCTGCCCCGAGGTCTCCTTTTGCCCCAGAGTATCATTTTACCCCGGTCTTCGCTGCTTGGCTAAAAATGTGTTAGTATACTACTGATGGTTTGGAGGGGATCTCCTTCAAGGAAATTTCGTACGACCATCTAAATAACCTAACGATTCATTGTCATAATTTTTTCATTTTTCAATGAAATGACTGTATTTGTGTGTGTGTGTGTGTGTGTGTGTGTGTGTGTGTGTGTGCGCGTATGTATGTACGTATGTGAGCATTTTTTTGTGACACGGTTTCTCCTGACTAGCTGGACCGATTAATTTTTTTTTTTTTTTTCAAAAATTACGTCTAGCCGTAGCGGAGAGTGGAAAGAAGTGTCAAGTCTGAAACACAATTCCTTCAATTTTTATTAACAATTTCAATTGTTTAAAACGTTGTATTACAAAAACCGTGGGAGATGACTTTTTTCCATAATTGCGATAATTCACGAGATATCGCTTAATTAAGAATTTTCATTGTTTATAACGCTGTATTTCGAGAACGATGACAGCTACGAGAAAAAGGATGAAACAAAAGTTGTTGCGCTCGATGAACTACATATTTCATGTGGTATTACTTTTTTTTCTAGGCATCATCTTTCACGAGATATCGATAAAAAATCGTAATAATCGATTAGTGGTTGAATTAGCGTTACTGATATACAACTTGACTTCATACGTTTATTGTCACACACACACAAACACACACACACACACCCACTATCGGGAAGTTATAAATGCGACCCATCGAGGGTCACACTCACATCCCATTTATTATTTATTGAATTTGCATTGTTTTTTTTTCACAGTCTCATGGCATTAAATTGAAGATAGATTTGAAATCCAAGTTGCAGTACTGTATTGGACGAGTTTTGAGGGCTTTAATGCACACGAGTGTGCTCAATCATTATACTGCTCAAAAGAAAACAGCAGAGAAGCGACTCCTCATTGATTTGCAGCTGTGGAAATGCATTAAAGGTACGTTTAGCTATTTCATATATCATTACTGGGGCCCGATAGATGGCTCTTACGGGACCTCCACCCAGAAGGGGTAAAGGGGCGTTTGCAGCGCATCGCGATAAGTAGTTGCACAAGGGAGATAAAGTAGAGAGACGAACGATAAGGTGTCATTTATCACCCATGGGGGATAAAGTTAATTCTGAAGTTTGCCGCGCTACGTTCGTTGTCATGGAGTTCAGGCCACCATATTGAATTTACGTTGTTGACATAATTTACACAAGGCCACACATCAACTGTCAAACTAAGACGTGAAATTACAATAAAAAAAAACGAACAGTGGAACATGGAACCCAAAAAACCCATAATTGTGGGCGTCCATATGAAAAGGGCCCTTATGCGCGTTCCTAGTTCCCGAGATATAAGCATTTTTGTGAGTTGGGTTGGAATTATAATTTTTTTTTTTATTGTTTCGAACGAAAGAATAACTCTTTCCGCGTCGGACTTGAGTCGAATTTGCGCTCAAAATTTCCAGAATTTTGCCAGGAATCCACCCATATACCTAACTCCATATCGCGCACAAGGGCCCTTTTCATATGGACGCCCACAATTATTCCGTGACAGTGATGAAAGTGATGAAGATTCCCCAAATTTAATTGGCAATCCTGGAAACTGTTCAAAGTGAAATATTTGTGTTGACAAAATGAATAATTTTGTTTCTAAAGACTTTTTGTTTTGGCAGTGGGGGCTGCTCCCCGTGGGCCCCTCCCCGCCCCTCCTTACCCCACCCCTTCAGGGCCCACGTAATAAAAAATAGTATGTGCAATTCGGGCGATAGCGTTGGTTTGCCAGTCGTGTGAAGTTTGCAAACTTCACACTCCTCGCAAACCGCCGCTTATCGCCCTTATAACACAAATTACTATTTTTCAATCCAAAAAAATTTAATCGTCGATTTTTTTGGAGAAATGTTTCACAAATATTTGTCTGTAACTTTTATTAGCAGATCCTAGTTAGTTAATTCATGGTTTCATTTTTAGCTCAACTGGCCGAAGAAGCACAATCACAGGGACTGCCACCGTTTAAGGACAATGATTTGAATGCAGGAGTAATAATTATGAATTATTAATAGTCATGCTATTAATAATTATAAATCATCCAAAAAATAACATAACGGCAATGACGAGGGAGGAGAGTACACAACGATAAAAGAGAAATTAGCTTTCCACGTATATTCCTACACACTATTATTAATCAATAAATATTATTATTAATATTGTTATCAGACAATTTCGGAAACCAAAAATGTCTCATTGTAAAAAACGAATAACCGTTCATACTGAAAACATGAGAAGTAGTGAGTGGGATCAGATACAGACCTAAGAAACCTAATCCAATTTATTAGATTAGACAAATATCATCCAATCCTAATTTGCAGGTTTGATCAAGTTCAGAGCCACGCACTTGATCAAATCCAGAAAAATTTATCTGATCAAATTTGGATTCAAAACCCCGTTACAGACTTGATCCAATTCTGCTCCAGTCCCGTGATCAATCGTCAAGTCTAACTTGATCTCGTCTTGATTTGAACCTGACTGCAATTTCCACTCGGGTTACTGATATTATGAAAATGAGTATCAATGATTCAAAGTAATCTCTCGATGCAGTCCATTTAATTGAGTCAATCGTAGTGATTGAATTCGAACATCAACACACAACATAGTAAAACGGCTAAGTGGACTGAAGCAACGCGACATGAGCTGGTTCCCATCATGAACCACTAGAATTTTCGATTGATCCACTTTCAGCGCTCAGCTTGATTGGATCCACATCATCTGATTTGAATTATGATGTGTCGTCCGAATTTCCCAAGTGGATATTTGTACCCAATCATTATTCACTATGCTTCAGTTCAACATTGGAGTTTCAACATTCAGTTCAACAAAATTGGAGTTACAAATATCCCCGAGTTACTAATCCTCATTTTTTATCCCGGGCTGTGAATTTTTTATATCCAAATTGGAAATATTTGACTTCCGAATTTGTCATTAAAATATTCAAATTTGAACGCGTTCATTGATTACGAGTTTACTAAATACAAGGAAAAAATTAGCGAATAAAACGTGCCAGTTTCTCGATTCTGCCAAGGAATCTTGGCGCCGGGGAAATTTTATGGAACGGCTCACAAAATTTTCTCCAACAAACGCGAAAATTTCATTTCCGTTGCTGATGTTTATTGAAATTGATTTCACTGGTGGATTAAGTTTCGGCACGTCATTTTTACGGATCTCTGTTGGTCATTTTTATTTAACTGTCTATGGGGCTCCTCATAGCAAGTGTCGACACAGTCATTGAGCAAAGATCACCAATATTAGGTTTGTTCATTGATTTCGTATAAATTCTTATGATTCTTATAATTCAACTTACGAGAATGAGATCCTGGAGTAAATTCGAGATGCCTCGATTCGCAATGACGAAAAGCCTGGTAACAGGTCCAGGTACTGCTTCCTGAGTAGCATCTTGTCTTCCCGCATTATTATCCACTGATCCGGTGGTGCCAGGTTGTGATGATTGTGCTGCTGATCCACTACCCGCCACAAGCTGTAAAAGAAATCCGAAAGCATTAGCAACTTCTTTCCTGGAGTTCAGTCAACACTGAGTTCCAAACCGCCAAGAGATAGTGTGTGTCAGGGCAAGACTACTGGGGATTGACGAGAAAGAGAGACAATAAAAATAAATCCTTTTTTTTTTTAATTTTTAATAAACAAAGAAACAGAAGAATAATTCCATCTCTTCGGCAATCCCGTTGCATCCAGTCCCCCTTGATCCTGCCGCAACACAATACTCGCAGGATCCATTTTCACCGTGCTCTTGCTACCTAATGACAATTACTTGCGTGCTAATACACCCTGGCAAAAGGATATATATATACGGGATAAATATATATCACCCAGATAGGAGATATTTTGGATACGTGTTCGGCCGAAAATATATATGAGACATTTTATGGAATATGGCACCACTTAGACGGAGAACAAATACCTGATTCAGAGATTTTTACATGCCCAGTTCCGGGATTAAATGTCTTCAATTCTGAATATGAATATCCTGAATTTGAAAATATCCTGAATTTAAAAATATATCAAATTTGGAAATATGCTGAATTTGAGATAGAAAAACTGCTTTGTTTAAGAAAGAAAACTGTCAAAGACACCCAATTTTACAATAAAACATACCCGATTGAACGATAAAAGATCTATTAGTTGGAGCTAAAACATCCTGGATTTAGGGGTTAAATATCCTTGCTTTGGGGATGAAATATCGGTTCGAGAATAACATATTCAACGTTCCGGGGTAAAGTACCTTCCTCTCGGGAATATAACTACGGCCAAGTTCAGAGATATAATTATCTCTGATGCGGTAATAGAATATCCCCGACTTGGCTATGGAAACTAACCGCATTAAGGTTGAAACAATGCCCTCGATATTTTATCCCCAAATTGAGAATCTTTGTCTACGAATAGGGCATGTTGATATTTCCAAATCCAGTTTTGTAATGCAATTCGAATTTTTTTTCCATATATACCTAAGCATTTTATTGAAACTTTATCAACAAACCCCATTTTTCCTATTTCTTTGCAGCGGGCCCAAGAGATTCTTAAAGTCACCCTAACGGAACCTGTCGACAGTTAGTCGAGAGTTTGTCGATAGTTAGTCAACTATTTGTCGATTTTTCTCTCGACCGGTGGCAATTTTCGAGAGTAACTATCGACAGGTTCCATGAGGGCAGCCTGGTATTTCATTCGCCAGTCAAGTTATCTAGGTAAGTTAATGTCAGATTTACATAAAAAACTCCGTCATATGCAAAGTGATCTTGGTTTGGAGTAAAAACGTTTCCAAAAACAAAGTGATTGCTGAACGAATTCAAAATAAATAGTCTGTTTCTTCCAAAATTACACCTAGCTGCCACATGAAAGTTATCGTGGCAGTTAATTCATTCCAAGGGTGTTATATAATAAAATATTTGTAAGTTAAATATTTACATTTTTTTGAATATAGTTTTCAATTTTCCATTGGGGAAAATATCAGAAATCACTAAGATACAATAAGATCCCGAGTTTGATCCAAATATGTTGCTATATGTATCATTAGAATTTGCCGAAGAATTCTCGGCGAATATTTTCCAGACTCCAGAGAACATAAACTGTATCACAACTACTACTCCGTTAGCATTCACATTTAATAAAGTTTCAACATAATCCGGAATACATGCGCATAGTAATGGTTCAGCATTCCATGGAATGTCTCATATAAGATAAAAGTGAATGTTTCATACAAGGTGTTCCCAAATAAGCGGCTAATCTTTTGAGGTTGAAGAATATTGAACTCCGTAATGGATAATGTCTCTTCAGTTTTTGGTTGGTTCAATATTGCCTCTGAATGACAAATGAAGTTAGCCAATTACATCAATGGTGGCAAGATGTCAATTTGTTTTCTATCCCCAAGCTCTCTTGATTTATGCTGACGTAGGTTTGAGAACTGTTGCACGTAAGTCTCCAACACCTCATGCTGCAGAACTTAACTTTGATCAATGTCAAAAAAGTATTTTCAAATGATATGGATCTGATGATACGATGATGAATTCTTTGAAATATTTCGAATTTTGCGATGCAGTGGGACCCTCTAATTTCGCCGCTAAAGAATTGTATAAACTGATTATACTTTATTATTCGTTAAGCCATAGCTACATCACTGGAAAAGAGTTTCCCAGATTTTAGCGGATTCTACAAGGAATGGTAATATTTTCATACATTTTTTGGCCAGTTTTGGACTTTTTAAGATTGTAACGAAAATTTCACAGCTACGATTTCAAAAACGTGATTAACAATTTTGAGCAAATCAATTCAAATAGTTTCAGATCTTGCCATTTTCGAAAATTCTGGATTTTTTATGGACACTTTACGGGGATTTCAATTTTTTTGATAAGCAATCAAATTTGATAAAAAATTTTTGGAGTTTCAATAATTTTCGATTTAAAAATCTTAATAAAGTAAAAATAGTTCAAAATTCTTCAGATTTTTTTCTAGAATATGGAGATTTTTTCGAAAATTGGACTTTTACTTTCAACTAGCTCATTCGAGTTTGAAATCTCGTATGAATGGAAAAAAATTAAGAATTTAAAAATTCCAAAGCTGCAGAAAGATAATGAAAATTGTACCATCTTTGGAGCAGAATATTTAAAATATGTTAAATCGATTACACACTATCTGAAAGTCCATCACATTTGTTTCGTAAATAAACATAGACTTGAATGGAATTGCCAATAGATGATCAAGTCAAGTGGTTGGACACTACTCAAGATGAGAAACTTCCCGAAATAATTCAATTCTCAGGTCAACTAGGGGCTCTGGATTAGATGAGGAAACTTGTCCATTTAGCTGTGGTTAACTTCATTTGTTAATAACTGTCCCCGATACTGGAAGAACAACTTTCGACTTCCAATTTCCCTCTTCGTTCTCCTCCGAGATTAGCTGCTCATTTCGCGTCATCCTGTATATCTCAAATAGTGACTTTTGGCCGACACATATAGGTATATATATAGATATATATGCCGCATGTATATGATTTTTCGTGCGAGCAATTATATCATACGTATGAATATGGAAAATATAAAATGATCAAATGCAACTGTTGTGCTTCACTACGGAAACAAAAAAAAATTGAGCAATTGATGAGGTTGACGCAAGTGTAAATTCACTACTGTAGTTACAGTGCCAGGGATTCAACTTATTGTCTCACACATAATATCAATTTTGTCATTTCATAACGGTTCTTTTTATCGGGTGGAACATCATCTTGATTGCTGAATCCTGAACGATGGTGACATCGGATTTCGGGCATACCATTTTATTGGTTGATCAATCGTCGTCAGGATCTTCGGTTGGACGGCGCAATGGATGGGACGCGATTGCAGCAGCGAGATTGCTTTTTTTTATTAGAGCAAAGAAATATGAAGCGAATAGTCAATATACCCAAGTAATGATTGCATAATGAAGTGATAAATTTTAACTGCAGTAAGGTCTGTCATCAGATTTGACAACTATTTTGGTGAGGAATTTTAATGGAAAATGCGCGAATTGTGATTAGATTCATATGGAAAATCTTCTCGACGCTGTGCAGCATGCAATATTCTATGTGGCATTACCTCAATTATTCATGTTTGATTCGAAATTGAGTTACTGATGAGTGGGTTTAGAATTAATCCTCACATCTATCATCCGTAAAAAAAATTTGAGTGAAGTAGAATGCGAGCAGATCACGGGTTGAATCTTTCATATGGAAAAAAATGATAAGACGCATTGTTGCGTTTGACACGACATTTTAATATGTTTTTGCATCCAGGAATACAGTAAATAATTATTAATGCTTTTGTACTCGCGTGCCTTCCCTATCCGAGTTTACTCGCATGGTGAGTACCAGACCGCCTGCACCTTTTGGAAGGCAAGGTTATCAAGCCTATCACGCTGCAAATCGAATTTTTATTCGTGTATCAACCTCGAAATACAAACCGTAGCATTTCAAAATGAAACATGTGAGTCATTTCTTCAGTCTCCTTCTGCTAAATTACGCTAGCGGTCCGTGTACAATTTCACTTAGGTTTTACATAAGTTTCTAATAAGCTTTTCGCGGCTTTTTCTAAACAACAAAAACTTAAACAAATTATGGTCAAGTAAAGCTTAATATGATTCAAGTAACATGTCGGCTTATGCTCGGTAAATTTGTAGAAAACCACTCAATTCTGATCCAACAATTTTACTAACAAAAATAATACCTGTTGCTAATCACAATTATCACTTCATTACATTGTAAAGCATTTTCCGGATTTTTCATGTAAGGCTCAGTTGAATTGATGATGTTATTTCACTGTAATCAAACGATCACGTGCATTCCATGCCAAATGAAAATATAAAATGTTAAACACGAAAGAAATGTAATTAAATTTTTCACGGACGATTCGGAATTCTACGGAAAAAAGAGAAACTCGTGTGAGTGGATACGTAAGCGATAGTAAGGCAGGATGTAGGCGGGAAACTTATACTCTTCTGAGATTTGGTGATTGCAAATTTGAATGATAATGATAGTCAACAATTTAGCCCATCTCCATAAAGCGTAGTATTATTAAAAAATAGAGTGAAAATGAAAAATGCCAGTAAATACATGAATAATATTCCTCCGATGTATTCCACCCTCGCAGAACCTGTCGATAGTTACTCTCGAAAATTGCCACCGGTCGAGAGAAAAATCGACAAACTCTCGACAAACAGTCGACTAACTATCGACAAACTCTCGACTAACTGTCGACAGGTTCCGTTAGGGCATAAATCACCAAAGTGCACGTGGTTGTGTATGATAATGGATGAGACATTTACTGCACAATAAAACATCAGCAAAGAGAATATAAACACCCAACTCTTTACTTCTGTTAATTCATCATTATAATGTAATTACACAGAAAAAAAAATCAAGAATTAAGACATCCGTCTCGATTGAATGCATCATTTACAAATGGGTGAAAGCTAAGAGGAACATGGATTCAAAAAAACGTCGGATTTATTCAGAAAATTTCACTTGAACACTCGTTTTTCTTAAAGATGCTTGTCCTGATACACATATTATGTGAGTTGAATGAAACACTTTATCATTTGTATCAAATGTAGCGAAAAAAATTGTTGGTCCACCCTTTTCAGCATATTTTGCATCATGCAAGGATTGGTGAGAAAAACCTCAGATATCAAATTTGCAAGTGAATGGCTGAGGTTTAGTGTGTCAATAAATTTTGTTTGAGATGACATTTTTTTTTCTGTGTAGTGTTAGAAATCAGACAAGCTATGATAGGGTGCGTTAGTGATGATAATTTTTAAATGTGCATCATTCGGTCAATTACAGATATACTTTCTAGCGGTTGAAGTTCACGTATCCTGTAATTTTTTGCTTATGCCGGATATACAAGAAGTGTGTCCTGAATTTTTTAGTGTCAATCCCTGATAGGTAAACACATATACACAATTAATTTTTTCCCCATTTTTGTCTCAATAGTTTTTTGCAAGCATAACTCGTTATCACAAAATTAACTAGGATATTTTCTGTAGAAAAGCATATGACATTTCCCACATTTAAAGTGGAGTTGGAAGTTTCGATTATATCTTGTAATTTGATTTTTGATGACGAACACCGCATGAATTTCAAAAACATTGGTGTATCAATAACGCAGGTATTTAAAAAAATACTTTTTGGCAAAATCTTGATAAAAAATGAGTTCACAGCATTCGGTTCAAGTAAACCAAAGTAAGTACAGTGAAGTACAGAAGAAGTTGATGGCTGAAAAAGTATAACTGTGTTTCAAGTGGCATTCAGTTTTTTGGTGATTCAGTTTACTTTGAAACGCGCATCGGTATAAAACTTGAAGAAAATAATTGTTTTTGCAATACATAACAAAATTTGTAAAAACTTGCAACAAACATACGGTAAAGAACACGTAGTGAGTAATAGTTTCCAATTTTATGCTGAATACCTCTCGAAACAGACTATCATACAGTTATAAACTCAAATATGGTCCTTGAAATATAAATAGAAATGTTAAACAATCATGGTTTACGGAAGCACATACTGAGCTTAAGGTCATTGAAAAAATTGGGTACGGGAATGAAATATTAGAGTATTCAAATTACCCGCTCCCCAAATCTAACTTCTTTCAGATCGACCATTCTTATTTCCGTGATATGCAGCTTTGTTGTTGCAGTGTTTGCAGTGTTGCAATTTTCTCGCATACAATTATATATTTTTTTTATTTAGAGATCGAAGCTTTTTTTTTGGATATTTTTACCTAACATCCACAAAAGTAAAAAATTCAGGACAAACATTCGCATACCAAATAAGTGAAAATTAAGGATACGTAAAATTGACACGTTGAAAAGTATGCCGATCTTCGCCGAATAACCCATGAAGTACTCCACAGAACCTCATTGTACGATTTTTAAATTTGCTTCATTGTTGGTACATACGTTTATTGTAATAGGATGGCATTACTTCGCGGTTTTACCGCTGTTCCTGCATAATTAAAGCATAGCAAACACAAATAAATCAATTATTGTAGTTATTACTATACAATATTGCCATCATCACTATAGAATATAGATATTGTATATACCTGGTTAAAGGCCGCCGTGAATGACCCTTCGTAAGGTTTCTTGCAACAGATTAAATTTAAAAAAAAATAGCGTGTTCCCTGAAATACTAATTTTCACTAAATACCCTTTATTCATAAAATGAATTGTTATTTTCCCTAATGTTCCACGTTATTCATCGTTTTCTACTTTTACTGAAACGCTGATGTCGTTAAAAATCATAAAAATTGTCTTTTAGTTGATATATATATATATATATATGCGTAATTTTGATGTATAGGACAGAACATCGATTTGTTTTATCCTAGGCTATATTACTAAAATATTCTGCGGAAAATTCTGGAATTATATTACTGGATTCAAAATTGAGAATACGATTGAAGTAGGAAGAGAGATTAGGGAATATCGATACCGTATGGAATTCATTATTGTGCAGAAAAATGAGGTAGGATGCATAGTTGCTAAGATATCAAAAGATACATTCTTGGAACTAATGGTGCAATTATCTGAATAGGAGTAATGTTGCCGGCAAATTGATGAAAATTTTTAGGCCTTTAGTAATTCGATCACTTAAATGCGTTGAAACGTTTCGAGGAAAAACTATGAAGATGAGGATAGTTGTAATTTTTAGTCGTAATTGCTCTCTGTGTTTTGCATGAAGTTAATAGAGAAACGTATGACGTACATTCTTCAAAAAACAGTGGTGCCAAAACTCACTGGGATACAAGAAAAAATTCTAGTACAGCTGCTGGGAAATTAGAAATCCATTTATGGAACATTCTAATTCAGCTTACGCGAAAAATTTTCGGTATTTCCGTGGAAATTTTCTATAAATGCCTGCGCAAATTATCGTAAACAAAATCCCCGAATCTCTCCCATATCCTATAATTTAGATATATGCCACCGATATATTCCTTCTCATGCGGGTGCATTCGATTCTTTGTCAAAGAGCGCATCTCATCGGTCCCTATCCTCATCAATTACCTACGGTAAGCTAGGCATCATTGCTGATTGACACTGTGTCCTACCCCGCGACCTGAATACAGTGTTCGGTTAGTCTGAATCAATCCTATTTCTGGCGTACCGGATATGCCGATGAGGCTCAGATATAGGCTCTTGTACTCATCCTCCTAAAAACGGCATAATTGTATGTAAAGACAATATATCATTTGTATTTCAAAGCTATTTGTAAGGGATTTATCCCAGAATAATTTGATTTATTTGCCTTCGCTCATTATTATCCCAAGTATGTACCAAAAATGGAGAAAATTGAAAAATAGAGGTTATGGGGTGACAGATGGCTAAATTTTTTGCCGCATATTTTTGTTTATTGTTGTTGATGTCGGAAGGAATGTCGTACCGGTGGTTGGACAGCTCCAGACGCAGGGGCTGGGGCGGGGGCGGCCGCCGCTACTGCCGGAAGAGCATTAGCAGGAGCAGGTGGCTGTGCGGCGGGGGCGGCTTGGGTTTGAATAGGAGGGGACGGGCCTAGGTCACGTGAAGCACTTAGACCTAGACCGAGGCTTTGAGTGCCTGCCACCACGCGATATACCGTCCCAGCCGCTCTCGCCGCCCCGTCGGCTGCTTGCTAAGTAGACACAGATACGTGTAATTCGTCATTGCATTTGTTCCTTTCATTCAATTTATTTAATATTCTTGGTCTATGAAATTTTACAATTTTCGGGAAAACGTTGACTAGATTTTCTCCACTCACTCGTCGGGTTTCAATAATCGAATGGCACTAAGCTATGAATAATTCATTTACATAATCTGAATGAGAGCGATAAGTTCATTATAGTTAAAGGAAAATATTTGTCATTCAATTTTCTGGCGTTTTTCTTTGTTATTGAAAATGACGCAACTTTGAACGAATTTCAGTAGCAGTTTCACTATAGATTTCATCCCTTTCATTTTACAATTGCTGAGTTGGTTTCCTTTCGGTTTTATGCCCACAGGGTACGTTTACCACACCTGTTATTATAGGGAACAATACAATAACTATTTCGCTGAAAATAATTTGGTTAGACAGTTGAACGCATGACGACATTATTATATGTTCTGGTGTGCACATTCGTTTTCACTCGTCTGTTGAGATATCAGGTTTCAAGAGTGAAACATGAGAGAAAAGTTTAGCGTTCTCAAACCGACGTTATGGTTTATGAAAAATAGTGATATTAATTTTTGTTTGTATCAATTTGCGAACGTAATTGATGTCAGCTTCGATCACTTACCCTTATAATATCGAATAAAAAGTTTCCCGATCCCCCAGCATTGGCCCCAGTTCCTCCACTATTTCCGCCAAACCCGAAATTCAAGAACCGTTTGTTCCTGTTCTCGTCGTCGTTCACCTCGATCTCCTCCAATGGCGCTAATTCCGATTGTACCGCATCGTTCGCCGATGTTCCTTGATCGTCGAATTGTACCCGCACTTCGTTGTTTTCTGAACCCGCTTGATCCCCGTCCTGAGCGACTCGATTCTCTGCTTCTGGATTGACGTCCTAGAATATTTATATTACACACGTATTTAGAATTTTCGATAATTTGATATTTATAATTGATAAGGATTTCAACACATACGATTAAAAAGTGGTGCGTAAGTGATTGAAATGGCGTACAATTAGACACATTGTATTTACGATTAGTGTATTGATTAGATTGCTTCGATTAAAGTTTTAGTTTTGATGGGATGAGCAGAATTGCAAATTTATCTACATTTGATTTTGTGAGTACTCGTAGTTTAATGAATGTAGAAGAGTTGATTAGGTCGGTTTTATAGTTTTTTATGCTTGTATTGTCTCCTGAAATATGAGCCGTATAATTATTTGTATGCCATTTTTTTATACCGTTACATACCGTAGACAGTTAAATTGGAGGAGACCCAGATTATATTCTCTAAGAAAGAATTAGACATTTCTCTCCGATTGGATGATTTTGTTTTTTAAGTTACTCCATATCTATGACCGGTTGCACCGAATCCCAGTAAATTGAATTCTCACTAGCTATAGAAAAATATGAAATATTGTTAATAGCGTGTTAATGCTATACCCGAAAGAAACTTTGCGTTTTCAATCACGATATGAATAATAACTACGGTTTTTTCTGGTAAACAAATCATCCAGATTAAGTTTTTGTCAGGCTCTTCAGCTGAAATTCGATCGACTTTGTGATCTTGAGAAATAATTGTAAGACCCCGAATTCGAAAGTCGTAGTTTCACTGCGGGCTTTCAGGCTGCTTAAATGTGTTGTAACACATCTTGATATGATGTCTATGGATGTGGGTGTGCGTGTGAGCGTGTTGTGTTTTTTGGTCTCCGTCTTTCGGGTTTCTACGTCCCTCGGTAAGTACCCTCTAGCATTCTGTCGGAGGGAAATGGACACCCACCTGTGCGGCCGGGGTCGACCTTCGCGATTCAAGCCATTGTCTTTCCAATCACTGGATGAACCTCCAGAAACACCTATGTCGTGACGCCAGGCGCCTTCGATGGACCCCCCCCCCCCCTGTCAGGTCACGTTCCCGCCTGACCGTAGGGTGTAATTTGTAGGGCGTGAACCCAGGGCCTTTGACGTAGTAGCCAGATATGCTACTCACTAACCACAGCCCCGACGGTATGTGTGTGTGTATGTAAAGCTAATTTCCCTCAATTAGATACGAAGTCACAATGCGACAAAAGCCCTTTTTAGCCACAATCGAAAGGTATCCATGGAGCTCAAAGGTTGGTCTTTGGAGAAAATCACTTAATATCACGGCTGGTATGCACCATTGGACATATTCCTAATGCAATATATCAAGAGCAATTACAGGTAGGAAAACCTGTAGAAGAATAGTATATTATGCCATGAAGCTCACAAACGATTTCTGGGCGTATTTGAGTTTGTACAATCAACTTCGCCGGAACATTTTTTTGAGCCGAATAACATACAACATTTTATGTCGTTAGGCCCGCAAAAGGCAATTCAACCGAGCGAAGCGAGGTTAAAATCGCTGTTTGCAAGGTCTAATGACATAAAATGTATTTCTTAGATACAGAGACACATTTTCGATTTTTTTATTGTTTCTCTCAATTTGCGTAACGAAGGCGTAACCGGAGGTAGAATCCGTGGGTGGTACATGGAGAAAACCAATACTAGCACTTAGTAAATTGGTCGTTTTGCAACCAAAGCGATCAATTTTTTCATCCAATGTAAAATTTTCTCAAGCCACGAAAACTGTCTCCATTCAAGAAAGACGAAAATTAGATGTATGTTGATTATTTATAAATGAACAAATCCATAATTATATAAAAACGTATTTATCGCAAAACCGAAATTTACTTAATAGCGGTAAATTTTTTTTCTCCGTGCACTTGAGTGTCTGCCTTGACGCTTACGGCCTTCCATTGAATCAATCAGAAGTACTTGAGATTTTGAAAAAAAACGGATCAGACCAGAATTGAAAAACTCAAAGTTCTCTTTGTCATTGAGGCACAAACACATTTTGCCCACAATTTTTTTTAAATGTAAATATTTGCTCTAATGTTCCCGCAGTGCAAATTTTCGGAATTGGGTGTTAAGGCGAGATTTGATCAAAATCATCGACTGCGACATATTAGTTGTCGAAAAATGTCCAACAGAATTTTCCAAAATCGACATTGTCCATTCGTAATGGACATCTTCTAAATCAAATTTGAAAGTTACGAAAAGAGGTATTTCTCGGACGTACAATGCATTCAAAGTACTATAACAGGATTTGGTGCAATCGGGTCTAATTCCCTGAAAAGGCCGATTTTGCTTATCCTAACTAAATTGATACGTGATATTAACCAACCAAACTACTGTATCATATATACCAGAACAATTTCGCCAGTTTGTACCAATCGTTGTGGATTTCTCTGATACAAAGAAGAGTGTTAATAAGATAGTAAGATAAACTGTCGTAAATCCGTTGGCAGGATCTTGATGGACGACAATTGACTGAAAATTTGAGTGATTCACCATGGCTGGTACATAGAATGAATCATGATGAATGAGACAGAATGAAGCACGCAGTAAACAGAGTTATCGTAGTAGAGGAGATGACGAATTGCGGCATGGCACAGATCACAGTCTTGTAAGTGTTTGTGCCTTGAAAATGCTTCATATCTTCCGACCTGTCCCAACCTCATTCTTGACAGGTCTGGCTTCGTAAGTGAGCACTTACCGGCCCAGGCCTTATCTGAACTCGGTTAAGCATATGACATAAAGTAGTGTATGTCACGGAGCCTGATAAGCATCTGTATGACAAATTTGATTGTAACCTGTACTTGGAACAGGGATACGGATGCTGGTCCATTTGGTTCGAGAAAAAAATAGAAATTACGTTTAAAATTGACTTCCTGAGGTATGAGATTACTTTGCAGGTCGTTAATTTGAAAATAATTTTTCAATGTTGTTTCGACTCGAACTGTATTTGAGACATTCAAGAAAACCGCGTACGGTGGACATCCGATAATGTTCATATATAAATGTACTGAAGAAAACACAGTACGTTTCGCACTCTACCGGATGACCAGAGTACTCTTTCACTAATGTTAAGCAGTCAAGATTCTTCGAAGTTAATGCCTTCTTTTTCTTTGGACAAACACCCCTCCAATCAAAATTATCAAAAAAAAAACACCTTTCAGGGTCCGAATGACATAATCTACAATCTTTTAAACGTTTTAGACCTTCAGGCGCTGTTTCATTTTCCTCCGGGCGAACGTTTGCCGTTGTTGATACGACAGAGGTCTCATTCTCTTCGTCATTTGGTGAAGACGTGGGCAAAACTACTGATATTGATGTGCCACTTTTTGATGATGAATCACCATCATCGTTTGTTACCACTGATTTCAGCTCATCTTCATCTTCATCATCATCATCGTCGAATGGCGATTTAACTGTTACCGTTGAACCGTCGTCATTGCCGCTTTCGCCACCTCTACCACCACCACTCTGGCGACCTCCACCCAGTACACCCCGGAGTATTGTTGGTCCCAGTGCTTTGATCACCTCACCCACAATCATGTTGACTTTGTTTTCAATCATCTATAAAATTTTTTTAGCCGTTTGTCTTCTTCATTCTTCATTTTTGTCTCTCACCACAATTTTTTACGGTCTCTCCTCAATGTTTTTACATCCCAATATTTTGTAATGCAAATCGTTACCGAAGTCAGTTGTTTTCTAATTATTTTCTTAAGTGAAAGAGGCTTTATACAAGATGTGTTTTTAGCTTTATTTCCAAGCAATTCCGGGAATAAGTGCTCTTTGGTTTTTACTAATCTGTTTTGTTAATACGTGGAAGCAACGTAGTAGGAGTTAATTGTTCGATACCACGATTTTATGATAAAATTAATGATTCTATGGGGGAATAAAATCGCAGCGATAATTAAACCATAGAGTTTTTTTATTTGAACAATATTACTTCCCGATTTCCTTCTATGTACCGCCATAATTTAGTAATATGTTTAATGAAAAATTCGAGAATTACTTATGAAAGTTACGTAACTCAATTGGAATATACAAGAAATATTCTAGTTTTAACGATCTATCGAATTATTGGGTTGTTTGTAAAATATCATACAATGACGTAATCGGAGAAAATATTAATATGTATACAGTAAGAGAAATTATTTGTAGTAATTATAGTTTCGCATATTTATATACAGAATAAATCTGTGAAATTGACGCCAAAATTTCTAGACTTGTCATGTGGATTCCTTGATCCGTAATAGAAAAATCGGGAGTTATTAAAAATACGCCATAAAGAAAAAAATAAAAAGATTAATGAATTTAAAATAAATCACAAGTAATGCTCAATTAAGGGATAAACATTTATCCGGAAATCATTGATACATTCTCCACGTATTGCTCATGACGTAACAACTCTATATATATCATTTTTCTCTCAACGTCGGTCTAGAAATTTATTTCCACGGTTCCGCTTTTATACGCTCGAGATGAGAAGAAGAAATTAAACTGCGGAAATAACATAGTCCGCCCTTCCTGCATTTTTCTCATGTGTTGATACGAATCAGTTGTTTGCGTGATGGTTGTAGAAAACATTAATTGTGCTGCACAATTCAGCCTTTTAATTCAGAAGAAATATAATAAAACAATCATAATGAGCAAAAAAAAATTACAAGTACCAAGAGCGTCTAGCAAAGAATATAAATAGACGATATATAATTTTTTGGAAGACTTCTGATGGAATACATCTTTCAAAATTGTGGAATAACAAACAATTAATTCTATAATCATTCTATGGTTATTTACATTGTTGGCTCAAAACTCGTTAGATACGCTTTACCGATATTTTACCGATCCGAATAATTCCTTCAGCTTTCCTGAATACCCCGGTTTCTTATAAAAGTGCAACCGTTGATTTTCAACTTGCGCAGGGGAAAAAATCAAATTTTAAATTAGCACATAGAAAATCTACTTCTGTTTGATAATTGCAGTTCAAAATTCTGAAAATTCTAATAGAATTTTTCAGGTGTAACCGGTCTAAAAACAAATTCTAGGCAAGCATAGAATAATTTCGCAAAGTCGCATAAGTCCCGAGTGAATTGTCATGGATTGAGTAATAACAGAACGAATTATAATTTGTCTGTAACATGACGTAAAAATTACAGTACAGACCCTAGTTTATATGGAAAATTCTCGGTAATTTTTCTAGTAACACCGTAAGCAATCAAACATCTACTTCACTTGCTGTCATTTTGGAATAGATTTCTCGCTATGTGCAGGAGTTGTGAGATTCTGTGAGAAAATATGAGGAAAAGTTCTAAGACTCACTTTTTTAATATTCCTCTTTCTGCCCCAGGATTTTTCCCACACTATGCTAGAATTTCAATATCCCAGTGTCATCGAGACAACTTCGATAATCTGGATTAAACCGTCGTTGGCCGCCATATGAGCGCGACGCGAGCGGGTGACGTTATATGAAGGTTTCGTTGTTAACTCGCTAAATGAAACAACTCCGAAAAATTTGGTTTCAACAGTTCCACTATTCAAATTACTATGATTGTTCCCAGATTTCGTTAAACTAATTTCTTCGGTGTTGAATGACATCGACTCAAAAACGCGGTATTGCTGAAAGTCACTAAACGCGGGCTAGCGGCAACGGGAATCTCACAACGTGTTTGTGAATAATCAGAAAATGGTTCCATCAGTGTATACACAGATATGTGAATAACACAGCGCCATGGTCCTCATAATGCGACCCAAGTCGCACAGCCGCAATACGCGATCAACGATGAGTTACACTTTCCCGGCAACTTCAATGCCCGCAAAGCACCAAACTCATACTCCGACAATGTTTCCTAAGACATTCAGACGTAGTTAAATTATTTCAATGAGCAAAGAAAAAGAAGGATGATAATCATCTATTAACAGTGTCGTATTATTACTCGTAGTATTACTATCAGCATAGTATGAAACTACCAAGGTGTGACCGATTAAGGGCTAACAGGCGGCGACACGTGGGACTTCCAGTGACCGAGGAATACCGGTATTCTCTATTATAAAAAGTACCATGCCAGAATATATCGATATCTCGCAATATCTGCAAGTTTTGCCATACCGGAATACGCCTTGGTTGGCAGCCGTAGTCTCTGTTTCTATAGTAAGAAGGAGAGACCGAAGAACATATCGTCATATGTCGGAATTATGGAAAGACATAAGATCGACACCGACGCGACACCAGTGACACCCGGGGAAACAGGAAATGCGTGCGCGAGGCCCGCGCGGTTTGACTCGTTAATGAAAAACGATAATATGACTAAGTCAATTAAAACTAGAACTAAACAGTTTTTTTTATCCATAAACGCAGTGTGCAAAGTATTGTTCTCGTCAAACAGAAAAACATTGGTTGTATCCTTCCCTAAAATTAGTATTTATCTAGATTCTCTGAGTTTTTATAGTTCTTCTAATCCGGACATGAAAATTGAATGGATTTATTAACCGATTTTTTTAGGTCCGAAATAATTTCGTAGCGACAGAAGAAAGAATGTCCGCATTGGTCTTTGTACTGCAGCGCCATTGATGACGTTCACTTTCACACGGAGAATGCCGGCCACGTGACAATTCACGCGTGTTTATAATGCAATCTTACTTATTTACATCTACTTTTGTGCTAAAATTGCCGATTGGTCTGTGCTTTCTGTTTGAATTTTGACGTGTTTCTAACCTGGGAGATGCCAGGGAAGAGCTGACGGAGTATGCCGATGGTTCTTTTACTTCTTAGGGTGGCGTCGTTGTCGCCTTCGACCATGACTAAGCGGTCCAGGGCCTGAAAAATTTTATTAGAAATCGGTTTATCCCATTCCTCCACATTGTTTAGACTAGTATGATATTCATTGCGCATAAAAATACTGGAATATGCATCAATCAGTTCGCAAAATCTTTCTTATGAGTATTTTATTAGACAAATTATCACAGGATATTTCTTCACTCATGGAGCTACGTACCAAACCATCTTTTGATATAAAAATCTAAAATCATTCAATCTGGAAACTTAAAACTAACAAAATTGATGAATCTGATGATTATTATGGTTTCCCCATTTTCGACTGACTTGTCCAGTTGTTCCTTGTAAATTCGAAGAAAACCTTGAGCCAAAGAATGAAAACTTTCACATCGTCTGAAACTAGTGAACCAAAACAGTGAATATCCGATAAATATCCAGAAGCCACTGGGAATTTAACGGATTAATATCACTAAATTGACGATGTATTGTAAAAAGGATTCAAAAAATATTTTTATGCAGAGAACTTCCTAATAAGAACATTCTGCCCTTATTACGAAAAAATGTATATCGTAACAAACATTTCGTATACTGAGTAAGGGTCAGTTGCTACATAAACAATATATAAAATAGGATGTTAACATATTTCATACATCACGTGACCCAAGATAATCGCTACGGCAAAAAAATGCCATAAAGTGGTGAAAAGCAAACGTCCTTTATAACGAAGTCATCGGATTTGAGACGGAAATAATTATAAGAAATATACACGAGCATCCGTATTTGTTTCTATGATGTACTTATGCTTGCAAACGTAAACACTAATCGATGTGTGTGTGTGTGTGCAAATTTTTCGTCCACGATTTCTTATGAACTAATAATGCGGCTGTAGTTCAATATGGTATAATCCATGCCGCTTTGGATAACTATGATCTAATGAGATCCAATTTCGGTTGAAATTGACTCAATATTAGAACTGAAAAAAAATCGAAATTTCCGAATTTACCTCGAAAATGGGTCAGTTTGGTAAAAAATCGTAAACAACATTTCTTATTTACGAGAAAATGGTCCACAAAATTCATTGAATAATATTGTTTTGTCAAGCCTCTCTGGTAACGAGATATTGCTCTTCACAAAAAAACCTTGTCTGCGAACTGTCCCAATCGAATTTCTTTTTGGATGCTGCACGAATCATCCTGGATGCCTTCTATATTGACGCAGGAACTATTATCTAAGATAAACCAAAAAGGCCATATGCGAAACGACTACTTCGTGCCTCGTATGACAACACAAAATCAAACATCCATAACATCACTCTCAATTATGTTGATAATGGCCAATTGAAAGATTTCATCATATGCGTAATGTACACTCGCATTTAACAATAATAACAGGAAGTAAATTTGTTTAACGCATGACAAATGAATTGAGCGAGAACTTCTGTTTCTTGCTTAACAGGTAGAGGAGTGAGTTCAACGGTCCACTTTCCCCTCAAAAGACACCGCGTTTATCTGACCGAATGACCATGGGTGACGACATATTGTTACCCCTTACTCATACAAACAATCAGTAAATCACTTGCATTCTAGAAAGCGCAATTACAGGAAAAAACAACTTTCAAGTGAAATAATCAATCGTAATCATTTTTTTTCTGCCCTATCTCAAATTGGTTAACTAATTGCGAAAATGGCTTCTCATACTAAATTTAGTGAAACGAATATTTTATTTTCTTTGCCACCATCTCTTGAATAATTACTTCATTTGATTGACTCACTTAGCAAATTTGAATAAATTCCTATTCTCAAAGGTCCCCACGAACTTTCCCATCGGGCATCGCTCGAGCGAAGAAAGTGTCCAGTTGGCGAGTTAATTCAGACAGTCTTGAAGCAAGTGAAAGTAATACGAAAGAGCGCGTGTACCACAATAAACATGTGTGTGTGTGTTATTCCAGACATTCGAGAAGTTAACCCATAGGATAGTAGAAAAAAGCCTTAATGTCTGACTATAGGCGCCTCAAACGTCCTTCGGTAATTTATAAACAACGCGTAACAAATGCTATTTCTCTTCATTTTTTTAAATACAACTCACGGGAAAGATTCACACTAGGTGGATAATTTACTTCCCCATTCTGTCATTAAACACCTCGTTGAGTCACAATGAATGCACCGATCTTTCAAGTGCACTCCACGTTTACCATTATTTACGCTTCTACTTTGAAATAATTTTTCCACCTTTCAAAATCCATTTATCATTCTTAGAATGCATTCACCGTTGTTCTCAAAATGTCTACCTTATCTATTTTCATTCAAATAATCTTTTTACTCTGATTTACACGATAAGTAACACAATAGTATTTTTCTGAAAATAAAAATTTCCCAGACGGGAAAATGTATCCATAAGTGGGGGCCAGACATTGAGATAATTTCATACCTATTAGCGAAAACATGAAAAGCTGACTCGCGGTCAGACACTACTGTTACTTTAAATTAATGTTTTTAAACTACTGTTACTTTCCACGCGAGAGTAGTATGAAATGTTTTATGCTTTGATCTATGCTCAGATCTCGTGTTTTTATATTTCGAATTTGTAGATTTGACCAATAATCCTTTGAAAATTTTAGAAAAATTCTTTTTACAAAAACTTTTCTTTAAAAATCTACTTCTCGATTCAATTTGTACAGTCTTATTGGTTAAACCCTTTGCTTTTGCGATTAAGCTGTGCGTTTCGCAACATTTATATGAGAAGGACATATATAGCATTTCACATCGCAAATTATCACTTTCCATATACTGCTCCCCTAAGTTTTTTATGTTTTGAGGTATTTGTTCAGAAAACTAGATTAGTTCGAATAATAGTAGCACAAAGTAGTTTGTGGTACTAGTACGCAAAGTGTTTTTTTTCGACTATATGGAGTTGCACTCGCCGCTGGTATTTCTTTGAGGTCACACATTTCTGATATGTCTCCTCAAAAACGGTCAACTAATAGTGGTTGTCGGCACTAGTGCGCAAAGTATTTTCTTCTTGGCGAGTATGTGAAGTTGCATACGCTTCCGTCATTTTTTAAACGTCTTATATTTCTGATGAATTTTCTTAAAGAGCAGTGTATATGTGAATATGTGCAGCAAGAATATGTGAATTGTAGTTGTTGAAGGCGAGCGCAAAAATCCTATACACAAGAGTCTCAAGGAAAATTCTTCATTAAGGTGCGTTAAGTCACGAATTTATGCTGAAATACGTAGGTAAAAAGTGACTTTACTCACTAGTGTTGTAAAAGAAATTTAGTTATTGATCATTTCGCGCAGAATTTTTTTTCATAAAAAGCACAAGGATCGAAAAAGATCACTGAAGGCAGCCATGAAAACCAGTTACTGAATTTTAATCAAATGTTAAAAAAAACCAATGTCAACGGCATATTTTACATAAGAAAAAGTAATGCATGGCATGAAACGATTAGTTTTTTCCTAATAACCACAGTTAAACGATTATTTTTTCTGCCGTTAATCAACTCATCAATTACATTTTAGAAGCGAGGTCTTCCGCAATGATTTTCTCTAATCGAGATCAAGGATGATGCATACTAATCAATGTGAAAACTTTTTCTTGTGTTAACAGTAAGGCTGACCCTGTTTTTTTCCGTACAAAACTTGATAGCAAGCCCGCATCTGACAACGTTAACTTCATATAAAAAAATGAATACTAACCTGAGACTGAAGTCCCTCATTCTCGGGAACTGGAATAGAGCTGACTAGAGCAATCAGGCACGCGGCCAGCAGGACTATCGCTGTGAACTTCATCGTGTCTCGTACTTCAGAACGTGATTTATCTGCAAAGAAAAAAAAGCATGGAAAAACTTTATACAAACCCAACAAAATCATGATAATCAAAATAAATCCATTATTGCACAATAATCCTCATAGTTTAACGATTCCATGATTATTTTTATTATAAAAAGTGTTGTAAAAGTGAGGGGCGCCGGAAGCAATTTGAAAGGACTCGAATCTCAAAAGATTGGCCGGCATGAAAGAAAAAGGTGTTCACCTTTCTCGAGCACAAAATATACCAAAAGACAGACTCACTTTCGTTCAAGAAGAATCGAAAGTTGTGGAGCACAAGCATTGCGCATTGTATGGTATCATAAAGTGAAAAAAAATGGAGAAATAAAAATAAATCCTGAATTTCAATTAAGCCCACACGTTGCACAATATTGAAAGTGGAATTTTTTTGCAATGAAATCTCAGCATTTAAAATAAATTCTTTGTGGTCTCTTGGACTGCTATCTTTAGGCATGAGCCAAGTCACGGACTTTCATACGTGAAACGCGATGTTAATCATTGAATTCAGATTGGCTTGATAGGGTGGATAGGGGAAGTGGGAGACGGAGAGAGAGAAAGAGAAAAGACACATGGGAATAATGGCGATTCAATGGTGGGCCACCAAACAAGCCGAGGACACATGCGCTCACGCGCTCAATCTGACGGCCAACTCCAATCACTTTGACCGCCTCAAAGGCCAACGAATTTTTTAATCGATGTAAAAAAAAATAAACATCAAGACATCACTGAATACCCGAATGATTTTTTTTGAAATGATCAATAATTCACTGGGAATTTTTCTGACTAAATATGATCACTGATTAATACCGCCGGAAATAAATCTACTTTGAAAATGTTCTCTAGATCACTCCACAATTTCACACATAATTGAGGACAATGAAGGTAAATTTTTGCTCAATAATTTTAGGATAATGTTGAATGGATGCGCTTGATGGGGGATGAACCAAGTAACTCACCACACACGTAAATCCGTAATTGTTAAACTTAAACTCGGACTCGATTAAAATAGTGGGAGCTCACGGAGCTCCAGCTCTGTCTCGCTATCTGTGACTGTCTGTGTGGGGCGGAGTACAGTGAGCGGCTTTTATTAGCAAGAGGGGCTTACTCCAAGCTCAGCCACCTCCATGCTACCTGAGCTATGCCCGTCAAGACAAACCAGGCAGATGGGGAAAGAAGGAAGAGCAATTCTAAGGACACGCATAGATCAGTTCACCTGACGCTAAGGACCTCCTTGATCGCTGAAAACAATTAGCCTCATAGTATCCTCATTGATCTGAATAAGCTTCTTGAAGCGATCGCACCGGAATAATATGTACCCTTTGGAGAACAATTTTTGCACAATGCTTTGTCAGCTATATGTTGCACTTCTAAATTTTTACCTGAAATTCTCGCCTCAAGTCCCGAATGTTTTATACAGGCCCTATGTTGCCACAATTTCCAGGCAGTATTGGCAGGAGAAAATATGAAAATCCATAAATATTCAATAATAGCTCATAAATTGTGTTGAATTGTGCAGAGAAGTGGTAAAATGGTCCAGGCTAGTTTTTTCACGAATATCTCAGAAGTACGGGGAGATGGAGGAAATTCCAGTTAGAATTTTTTATAGAACCAATGGAGTTCTACATCAAAGTTTTCATGAAGAATTAATATTTCTGGATTCTGGATTATTTATCAGATACCGAGATTACCGATAAATTCACTTATCTCGTTTTACCACTTCAATGCAGAGTTATTGAAATTTTGCAAACGAAATTCATATGAAAGCAGGATAATTCACAAAAATATGTGACTAAATCCATAATTTGTGGAAAATTAAGATTGACTTAATAATAAACACTCAGAATTTTCAGATTTTTTTCCCCTAAAATTTGAATAATTCTTCCTGAGATCGGAGTAAATTTCGAGTAAATAAGTTCCGGTATTGTTTTCCCGAAATCGAATGCAATTGCACATTTCTGCAAATTCAGGTAATATTATCCATGAAGTTTCCAATTTCTTTACACTGAGTGATTTGGTCCTTATTTGAAGATATTGCGCAAAATTTTCTCACAATGATCTTAATCATTAAAATCTTTAATTTACGTAGTTCGAGATCATATGATAGTGAAACCATTGCAATCTGCTGGATATTGCGATAAAGTTACCCAACTATCGATTGAAATTAGCCTCGCCCAGTGGAAAACCTCTTGCCAAATGAACAATCGATTTAAAGGCCACAGGGTGTAGTCAAGCATCCAATAAATCGCAGAACGTAAAAACCATGGTTCGATATTTTTGGTAACACTGTGTACAAAGCATTGGTTACGTTCGTTGTTAACGATATAGTATTATCCAGCTTATCATTTTTGACAATCGTAACCATTCAGAAAGCTAAACGGCATGTATAATAAAATAATATACAACAAAATATCTTAGATATTCTTTGAAAATTGTTGACAAATATTTGTGAGCTCGAAAATTGAATGCACTGAATATTTTTAACCTCCCGGCAGGAGCAGTTAGCGTGTGTATGAGTGTGTGCAGTGCTAAGGATTGTCTGTGGAACGATTCCTTTTAAACAATTCGATCGATTACATTTTCTTTACATCCAAAATTACAACTCGCGCAAACGAAGGGTAGAAACAAGTTTAATTATCCGGCAATGACGGGAATTTTCCAGATTATCGTATAAATAAAGGAGTAAAATAGCAACAAGTTGACATCAAATTATCTACGAAGGAACTTCATCCACCACATCCCGTTCATTTTTACTTGCAATAGTCTGAGTCATGAGCGATATTTTTTCACCAATTCATGTTTGATGGAGTTTCTGCTAACAAGGGATCTCGTCAAATTTCATGTAACTTCCAAAATGAACAGTAATTGCGCCTGCACTCTTGGAGTTTTAATTAATTGCGCAGAATTATTGCAATGTGAGCGGGAAATGAGTAAGATTGAGAGCTAAAATCTCACCCCTCCTGCGTCTCTGGGGCATAGCCTTTATCAATTTAATTTTTTGGTTAACAGTTTGAAGAAGAGTTATTGGAAAGTCTCAAAAATTTTAAATGCCCTCATTGAACTATGTGGAAATACATAGTATAGCTTACAGACAATTGAACTATGAGTTCGATGAATGAATTGAAGTTTATCAGCCAACTGGGGAATACGGCACCGCCCCCGGGAGCGATCACGCAAAAATCCAAAGAGGACGTTTCTAATGTTTGCGAAATTATGCAATTTTTTTTTCAAGTCGGACGTGTTGTTGGAATACCGTATGAATTTTTCTGAGTGTGTTTGATATAGAGAGATTTATGTTATCATCGTAATTCTTTCAACATCTCAAAAAATTGAACATACCGAAAAGTATGTGATAACCAAAAACCATTTTCCTCTTTTCAGAGTTCTCGTTTTTTTATTTCTTCTGTTCCAATAAATTATGAGTCCATGGTAATGACCCCGATGCCACTCTCACGGGGTCATTTTGCGGAGAATCAATATTGCGATACACATTGGCTGTTCTTCTCTATGCACCTGACGACATCTGATTGCTATTCTAACGCTTCATGATTGCGCTCGAGGTCAACTCTTTTTCCATTATTATGTTTTTCTGTCTGAAAATATTGAGAAATGTGTAAAGTAGAGAATAATTAAAATATATGTCCACTCGAATTGACAAAAAGAAATTCCAATATTCGTCTTTAGAAGTGTTTTTTTCAAAGCAAATCAGACTCGTCACGAGTCACGCTATTCTCAAGTCACTCTTTACAAGTGCATTGAGAAAGATTCGTACATTTTCCTCTTCATACGTCCAAATGTGAAAGAGAACAGATCCCAATTTTCATGAAAATATTTTTCGTCGCGTATACGGTGAATTGAAATAAACATTTGTATTTTTTTTCTATTTTAAACATTGTGCAAATCAATATATTATTATAAAAAATCAATCATATAAAGAATCATCAAATCAATATAAAATTTGTCGATTTCAAAGACAGATCACAAGACTCAGGCTGCTGTTTCTATGAGTCTTACTGGCTGCCGCGCTCGAGTCAAAGTGAAGACCACCAGGGAAGTCATTCTCGAGTGTGTTTTGGGCGGCCGCATGACGGGTCGTCGCATGCGATGCGGCCTTCGTGCGATCAGCTGATCAGCTGCAAGTGATTTCCGCGCCGTCGAATGCGATTTCAATGGCACATGCGATTTGTGGGATCGCATGCGACATTGTTTTCATCTCAAGTGTCACGCGGAACAGCTGAGCTTAACCTCGCTCCCCTCATAATTCTACCCAATTTGTTCAGTTTTAGCGTAAAAGTTAGTGGTAAATGTCAGTGAACAATAAGATCAGAGACATGTCAAAGGAAATAAAACAAGAAAAAGAGGATACTCAGTCACGAAATATTACTGACAGCCAGACATGGTTCTGATGGTCGAAAAAGCTGGACAAATTGGTCATCCGGGAGCTCGAATGGATCATATCGTTTATGCACAATGCGTGGTTTACCCATAATCCATTTTTAAGGTTTTTTTCAATATTACATGTGATGTATTAAAAGGTTCTTTGTCCCAATCTTGTGTTTACTATGAAAACTGAACAAATTGGGTAGAATTATGAGGGGAGCGAGGTTAAACTCAACTATTCCGCGTGACACTTCGGATGAAAACAATGTCGCATGCGAGCCCAAAAATCGCATGTGCCATTGAAATCGCATTCGACGGCGCGGAAATCGCTTGCAGCCGATCGCACGAAAGCCGCATCACATGTGACGACCCGTCATGCGGCCGCCCAAAACACACTCGAGAATGACCTCCCTGTGATTGGCTACCATGGTTAGAGGCGTTTCGTGACGTCACAGCTGTTTTCAATCGGTTTAACTGTTCGATAATTAAAAGAAAACAATGAAAAAAATTGTTAGCTACCATTTTTCGTTATTGTAGATCATGTACTTCGAAAAAATATTTTCTTTACATACGCAAGTTCCCTATCTATTAATGTTGCTATTTTTTAGGATATTCTCCAAAACTATTTTTGGTTACTGCCACTACACTTCTCAATACACTACAAAACAATGAACTTAAACGGCGAGCATGAAGTTTGCCTGTAACAAAGTACTTTCCATTTTTTTGTTTATGCCGTTTTCAGTCAAATCAATTATTCAACGTATGAATGAGGAACTGCATGGGTGAATCAAATCCCCACACGTTTAAATTAAGTAAAAATGTTATTGAATTCTCGCAAACAACGAAAATTCTCGTTTGAGTACTTTTTTATCTCCATGCAGAGGGCGTGATCCCGAAGCTAACGGTGCGCGTAATAACCGCGTAATACTGAATCCTATATTAACTAGTGGTGTGTGCATGTATGTCCCCCACTCGGGGCACAAACAAAACTTCCCGATTTGGTTTTTCAGTACAACCTACTAAATTTATTCTTCAGATAATTATGAATACTTGAGTGGACGCATGGTGAGCATGAGGATGAGACTTATGCGTGTTACTTGAGTGAGAGTGAGACGCCAATAAGGATGCGGCTGCAAAACAAAAACTTTAATATTTTACCCAGTGGAACAGTATAAACAATTGCAATTGCTAATAACATTACATATGCACAAATGCCATCCAAAATGTGATCCGCTCGATTTTGCATGAAAACGCTTCGAAAACAAACGCATTCGTTTATTTATTACATACATAATTGGGGAGACTGCTATACCTCCTTAATTATGCAAATTATCGAAAAAAGGCATTCTACATAAAATACGTATTTTTATATGGCAAACAACTTTTCTTATATGAATTTTGCGCTAACTCTAATAGTTTATGCAGTAAAACATTATAAACAATTGACATTGTTAATAACAATATAAGTACTGGACCACTTTTACTCAAAATTTAATCAGTTATAAAATATGCTTATATCTTTCAACTGTGACATTTCGATTTTTGCTCAACATGAATTTCTCAAAAACAGGGGAACTACTCGATGGATTCTATCAAAAATCTAATCAGCTCTAAGTTAAACGGAGACGCAATGATTGAAAAAAAAAATTAATCGAATCCGTTTCCGAGAAAACCCAAACGAAAAATTTGGCCACATACGGACGAACACACACACATACAGACGTCGGGGCTTTGGCGTAGTGGTAGAGTATCCGACCGATGCAGGAACTTCCGTGTGTGTTATCGGCGGTACCCATAAAATGAGACCGCCCGGCCGAGCGGGAACCTAACCCGACGCAGGGGGGGGGTGGGTTCCGTCATTGGCGCCGGCCATCCGCCGTTTACCCTGTGTTTAGAAATACGATGGCCTGAAAATGGCGAAAGTCGGCCCCAGCCGCATGGGTGGGTGTCCGGTACGCCCCCTGAAGGAATGCTTACACGGTCGCTACCGGGGGCGTACAAATGAGAGGGACGGAGGAAAAAAAAACACACATACAGACACTTCTCTGAAATCACTTCAGGGTGACAATTTCATCGATCTGGCACTTTTTATTTCCGGGGTCATTACAATAACTTCCCTAGATCGGGAAATTAAAAAGCAGAGGCGAATGAAACTATCGATATATATCGAAACCCGTAAGACCGAAAGCTTCGCCACACCAGTCAGTGCGGCGGAAAAAGGAAATGCGCGTGCGGTCTCGAACTTAAATACTTACCCTGAAAGACTCACAGGGGTTAGAAATTTTTCTTCAAATATTCCAATTTTCGAACATATTGAACATTTGATAATGTGACAATTTTAGTGAGAGAAAATCTCAGAATGCAACTTAGGATGAGTTAATAATTGTGAAATTGCGTACGATTTTTCGGAAATAGCGATAAATAATAATTGAATATAATAAACTCGTTTAATTAATACTATAATACTTACAAATGGCTATTGCCCGCCTCCAGCCAAGACATATACAGCATTCATATTCTATTGTAATAATTACAAAAGTGAACACGGAAAAAATGCAAGAGTATTTTTATGGTTATTTTTATAATTAAGCGTAGAATCACAAAAACCAAGAAAATGGAAGAAAAAAGGCGTGAAAGACTGTAGGCGACAAGTGTGGATTAGGTATAAGTTTTAGATTTAGATTGTTCAGCGGACGATATCGATACAGTTTGGAAATATAATAGTTGTTATTATAATCTCAAGTATTTCCATCGCCATATCAATCTATGATTTTTTATTGATAATAGATTATCAGGAATTCGATAAATAATGTGAAAGATATGGACGACATTGGTAAAACTGTCGAGTTTTGCTTTTTGCAAAATTCCGTATCCTTAAATCCATAGCGAAATGGTCCATTGAGTTAATAGTATATTTCGATACAAGTGCGATGGGGTGTTCACGACGCTGCCAATCGCACGAGCCGAAACACCCCGTCGCACGTGTGTCGAACGATAGTTTTTGACAGTGATGTTACGTTCTACGAGTGCCGAAATAGTTACTTTTCGTTTACTAGTAAACGAAAAGCCTTTTCGTTTACTAGTTAACGAAAAGTAACTTTTCAGCACGAGCTGAACGTAGCAGCATTGTCGAAAATAGGTTTTCCTCTCACGTCACCGTTCTTCCAGTATCTCCAAAATGAACAAAGATAACGACATTTCATATAAATCTTTTTTGTAAATGAGAATAGGATCTGCAAAATTGTTACTAAGGCAAATTTCCATATATCTCTTAGATTTTGAGGTATAAAGTGGAATCTGACGTGAGGATAAAAATGTTTCAACTCGATGGATCACTTCACTGGTGAGTTGTGGGGGTATTTTTCTCAGCGATAGTATAGTACAACGATAAGTGCTTAGCTCTTTTATGACTTATCTTTTATATATTCAAACGCTCACAGAGTTGTTATCTAATATTTATAGAATTTTTATGGGATATCCCCAGGTTAGATTTTAATTTTGGTTTAATGGCAATTTTTTGTTGGAGAATAATCAGAAGATTTTCGTCCCAGATTAATATTTCATTGTTTGTTCGAATTAATGCAATTCATACATGGTTTTATTTTGCATAAATTTGAACATTATGATATTGGTTTAGGGATTGTTTTCTTTTTCTCAAGTAGTAACGAATTTAAGAAGTGGTTATGCTTGTTGGCCAGGTATTTATGTCAGGGGAGATTACTGTGAGTTTTGACATCTCCCGAATATATGTGTAACATAAATCATATGGTCAGCGTCGATCCACAAAAAAATTAAAATTAGCATAAGAACAATTTTTTTATTGTTCGATCGACCTTGATTTTCATTGTGTTGTGTAGACAATTGTTGCGCTACAACAATAATCTTCTTTTAAGTTTGTAAAAAAAATATATGAAAAAATGATTATGAAGCCCTAAATTGAGAATTATTTTTGTGATTAACAATACTTTCTATTTGTTTATAACAAAGTGTTATTTCCAAATTTTTTTATACAAAAAGTGAAAAACGTCGTTATTAATCCATATTTTTGCATTGCCAGGGAAATTATGATAATATGCAATAAACAGTAAAAAAAATTAACAATTTATTTTTTTAGCAAAATTTATTATTTGAAAGGTAAATTTGAAAAAGTGATAGCTGATTAAAAGGGATTATTAATCTGCACATTTCATTGAAAATTGGAAAATAAGATCATTTCAGTAATTCGAAAATTCAGTGCATGGGATTATTTATTTATTTTTTATTTATTAATTTTAGACATCTGAAGGTGAGACGATGACTAAACAATTTTTTCACACCGGATTCTTTCCGTTACGCATATTTCTGTTCTAATCTGAGTATATAGTTTATACTATACCAATATTCCGAATGTCTTAAATCTCACAATAGTCTCCTCTTAAGGATATTCAATCGGTATAGTCAAAACAAAAGTTTATGACCCTTTCTATAATTTGTTATATTTATCGCCAATAATTTTCGATTAATATTTCAATGCGTTAATTAGTTGAAGTGATAGCCATAGAAAATTATTATATCGTATTTGATTTTGCGAATCAATATTATATTGTTTAAACAAATTAATGAAAAAAAATTTTAGTCAATCGTCATGAAATTTTTACCATCGTTTTATATCTGCTTCAATAGTAAATTTTCAAAATTTCAACCAATTTGTACATTTTGAACTGTATTTACAGAAATTTTTATTTTTCCCATAAGAGGCCGTGTTAATTGAGAAGTTTGATAATTAATAACTACAAAACGGTGTTGTAAATCAATCTCAAATTTTATACAGGCATCTGTTATCGCTTCAAAAACATTATGTCAAAATTTCAAGCAACTCGTACATCTTCGCCAATATAGGTGGAATATCCTTAATGTTTGAGTGATAGCGCTATAAGCAACGTGTCTCTTTTCACTTATCGTTCCATTGATTTTATTTTCAATAAGAAAATTCTAGGTCATTGTATTCGTACCTACAAGCTCATAACAAATTAAACGCCATTATTATTTTCGTTTTTTTCTTAGTTTAACTGAAAATTATTGGTACCTATTTTTTGACAAAAAAACAATCTCTGACTTAACAATTAATTTATTTCAACTCAACAAAAACACCGAAGACCTCCATCGCTGATTATCACTTGAAAATAGCACTGATATAAACAATTAAAATTAGAGACAGAATTCAAAATTACACATACACATATATTGGCAAAGTCGTGTGAAGAGAATGCAAAACGTTCTGAAAAGCGGGAATTTCATCGATCTTAGTCTTGATTGCCGGGATCATCAGAATAAATGGTCCTCTTGGGGGCTTCAAATTATCCAAGGATTTGTGAGTTGGCAAAAAATTTTACAATTAACATTTTCTTCTTCACATCTATCTATCTCAAAAGCTTTCTTCATCGCGATAGTTTCATAAGTCTGACCCTTGCTGTTGAAACACATTTTTTGCCACAGTAGATATTGTCCCGCTTGTATGGTTCGTACAAGAGAGATCGGTTCTCCAGATTTTTACAAGAATATGTCTGACTGTCATTAAATGTTTATTTTCAAGAACAGGACCTCACTGGTCTCAATGTGATAATATATATTCCGTTCATTCTCTATATCCCAATGATTAAGATTTTGCACTTTTAAGAGATTGTATTTATGAATGTGGTTAACCTTGTGATAAACTCCCTGTTTGTATAGCTCATCAAGTACGCATTGGTGTTCAGTAAGTGGGCAAATTAATTAATATGGCCATTTCCGTTCAACTAATAATCAATTTGCGTATGAAAAAATCACATAAAATAAGTTGGAGGGTTCCAACAATAACTTTCCGATCTGCGTGCATTTGCAAGTGTATATGTGGTCTCTATATATGTGTATTTTCATGTCCATGAAGAAGATAAAAATTTGATTCCCAAGGTTTCTTTCAGAAGTTTTTCATCTTCTCACTAATTAGTTTTACCCAAAACTGACGTCAAATATTATTTCTGGAAATTTTAATTGCCAACAAGAATCTCGAAAATCATTTTCCTCTGAAGCGAACTATTCGCGAGATTTATAGACAAAAAAAAAACAATCGCAGTATTTTCTCTGGAAACGTTGGACGAATTTTTTTGTTCAAGTATGCACGCACGCGCTTACACATACCCGAGCCCGTTACAGCAGGGTGGAGAATGTTACAGAAAGATATGGAACGTAGAGAAACGTGTGAATTTCGTGAAAATTTCACTTTTGATTTTCGGGATCATTGCAATAACTTTTTCCTTCAGAAGTTCCATTTTTCCCGCTATAGGAAATTGCTATAGATAATGTTGCACTAGGGTCTCTTCAGGGAAGCATATTATGAGACTTCGTAGGAATTTTTTTAATTCCAACAAAAATGGTACAGAAATTTTACAGATTCGTGGCTGCAATGTGTAGTAGACAAACGATTTTATCATACGCAGTTGTACCCGAATTATTTTTTCAGTCCAACTATATGTTCTCCAAGTCTTTAGTTAGAATTATACAAATATTTCCGGCGTTAGTTTGAATAAAACGCAATATAGAGATGTCATATATGAATTCTATACACATCTATATCTGTTAAACGAGATATACTTGAACGCAGATATATCTCAATTAAGTTATGTTGAGTTATATATAGGTCGTTGGTCTTGATGAGATTGCTTACATAATCTGTTGATTCCGAAACCATCGACATAGCATGACAAATGACGTCGAGGTGAAAGATTGAATCAACTTTAGTTGAAGGAAAGACGCAAAAAGAGCAAAATGCTAAGATCCTGTTTCGCATTCGAAAATAAATGGGGTAAATATTCTACATAAGTCAGATATAATTATGCACAGAGATATCGTCTGCACCTAAGAATTGGTAGACCGTATCAAGTCGATTTCACATTTGGTTTTTTTTTGCCAATATTTCGGGATTTGGGGAAGGTATTGAAAACTTCACACACACTTTGTTGTAGAACTCAACATAAACGATCTCTTGAAAATTTTCCAGTCTATTTTAGATTGCACAATATTCCTAAAATAAAATAGTTCTATAAATTAAATAGTATAAATTTTCAATTACATTTATTAAAATAATGCCATTGCGACAGTAATCGTTTACATTCTATACCAGCGTGAAATATAAGAGCTTTGCAATTTGGAATTTTGCAATTTTCCCAGAAAGCTTATTTATAGCTTTTTTTAAATGACAGCGTAAGCTCGTCACATTATTATCTTAACATTATATTATACATTAATATTTTCTTACAAAAATTTGGTTTTTCTGTTAATGGTTAATAAGTATCGCTAGAAACGAAATCGAAATATTCATTCAAAATGTCTTCTGTGTTTATATAAGTTTGATATCTGTCCAACTCATTAATGATGGAAAATGTCATTAAAGTTTTCATAGTAGTATGTTTCATCGATATTACCGACAAACTCGGGAATTTCTTCCGACAGTGCTTTCACATTTATTCACCAGGCGGAAGCACTGGATTTGGCGCCATCCAACAACTTCAGGAATATTAACTTATAATTAAAGATTAAAATTTATCAGGAAATAATTTTCTGAATGTCCGAAAGTGCCGACATTTGCCGGAGGGAGATCAGTAGCGACAAATAATAGATGTATATGGTCGTCTGTATTTTGACCCACAAAGTAAAACAATGAATAATACAGAAGTGAAAAATCAAAAGTGAAGGTACTTACTCGCGTCAACGAGGCCTCCTCGTTTCAATTCAATCGGCGTTTTATGGTGCGTCGTCAGTTGACATATTGTCATTGACTAACTGGTTGATACTATTCCGTGGATTTTTTTCCTTATGGCCACAGTATGCAAAGAGCAACCGAAAGCTTGACCAAAATATGTTTGTGTATAAAGGAATTTGTCATGACTAATGCACAATTTCGCAGATGATTGCACCATCTTCTAAGTACGAATATTAAAAAGTCCTTCTGCAATCGATTTTAGGAAATTTTTCAACTTGACCCCAAAAATTGTATGATAATGTGTATTATAATATTCTGCTACATACCATGAATTATGCAACAAATCGCGCAATTTTGCAGATTTCAGAAGTTTTATGCTTGATGATAGTTTCTTTTTACACTTAGGAATCATCTGAGTGAATCAATTTGAAATAGAACAGACGTGGGCTCGCGAAATAGCGACAGAAAGATTAACACTCCAAAACTTGTGGAAAATTTGATGATGTGCACGTATACCTTCTGAAAATGTTACCATAGGGGGGAATGTGTTTTTATGACTTTCGTTGTGATTGGGAGTTGTGTTGCTGAGGTAACTTCCGCGCAACATTATTCACAGTTACGATCGGTGGATTTCGATTCCACCAATCTCTTCGTAGTGAAATCTGGACAACACTAATGCTGATAAACCTCCTGGTCTACACGGAGAGAAAAGTCCGTGAAAAATTGTGGTGCTCGGCACTAGAAACGAGGCGCAAAGGGCCATCCTCGCCGTTTTTATTGTTAAGAAAGAAAAAATTGTCAGTCCGAGCAGAAAATTTTGATATATATGGAAGGAATTTTCCCAATAGAGCATGGGAAAAATTCGAGGACGGCACAAGAAAATTCGTGGTCCCGCAAATTTTATTGTGGGTTCCGCGAGGAATTATTGGTCAACAGTCAATAAATCTAGATTTTCGGAGAAATTTTCTAGTGCCGTCAATCAATTGTTCGGGCAAATCAGTGACATTTTTTTTCACGGCGCTCGTAATATTTGTCTGAATTGGGGAGTCGTAGATGCGCGCATGTTCGCGGGCATGTTCACGCCTAACTGTCACTTCATAATGACGTTTCGCATTGTGATGTGGAGATTGTAACTCCAAAAATTTCAAAAAACCGTTGGTGAGATAGTAAATAGAGTGAAACAAACCAGGATTCCGAGTTTGAATAATTAATGTAAGTATTTTTTTCTTTTTTTCCCCATTTTTCGTTCGATAGATACCGGTGTACCAGCATGAAATGAAATATAGGCATGAAAATGAATTTTGTCGGCATGTGTGATCATGTAGCATTTTGCACGTAGCGTTGGAATATTGTCAAATTAGTCTATAATTACGAGATTATCTTTATCGAATGGTGTCATCATATGAATGTATATTTTGCAGATCTGGTACTAATGGTTTTTTATATTTTTTTTCCAGTAATATGGTAGACTATCCCGGACGTATTTTCTACGCTTCATATGGTGGATAGAATAATTCTAAGATTTCCATCCAAATTTTATTTAACAGTTAAGGAATTACTTTCAGTTTTTTAGGATGTGCATACTTATGTACATGCATACTTATGTACATATGTATGACAAATCCTTGACTCTGATTGGTTATCAGGCTGCTGTTCAACTCGCTTAATTCGAGCCTCCAACGGGCAAAGTTCATTCTCAAAAATTGGATATAAATGTTAAGTTATGTAAAAGTTCATATAAAGTGTATCCATGACTCTAAGCTTAGTTAATTATGATATTAATGTGTATGTATAGTATCTGTGTATATACATCTACATAATAAACAATCTTTCATACAAAAATTACCAACGCATTTATTTCAATTTAAAATCGAAATATTAATAATATTTTTTGTTTTTAAATCATGATATAGGAAATTTTGATCAGCAGTCACATAAAATTGAGCAAATTTTCTAGTGCTGTCAACGAAATTTTCAGAGGCCATCAGGGAAATTTTCCTGTACTATTCTGTAATTTTACTGGAACAAGCAATAGATAATTTCAAGTGCTCAGCCGATAAAGAAGTTTTCCTAGGCAGCACGGTAATTTTTCGTGAGTCTGCAGTTTGCACCTCGATTGTTGTGCGGCACAGTAATTTTCAACGGAAACGCACAACGAAAATTCACGTTTTTTTCTCTCCGTGTACCCTTTTCCGCTTTGTGGAAAACATTTTCCCATTAGTTTAATTATTTTGCAAATTTGTCAGAAATTGACGTTCTACCTAATTTTGCCGCATATTGATAATTCCTTCAGATTAGTAGTTAAGCTCTAACGTGTCATATGACTTACATATGGTGTATTCATAAGAACCGGCAATATGCTGAGGTGGCTCACATCAACTCCATACCAACATCTTTGGACACTAAAAACTCATTTTTACCCGCCATCATTTAAAAATTTGAAACAATTTGTGACTTTACAACAAAACATTTATGGTATTTGACGAGATGGGGGTTCATGTAGATCAAACTGTCATAGTCGAAAAACGGTTAGAAAAGAATGTTTTTTAAGACAAATTTACATGACTACGTGAAATTCCTGAGATTTCTGATGATACACCCGTCGATTGTGGTTGCGAAGTACCAATCGCTCCAATTATGGCCAAATATTTCAATTGTTTATAACAATTTTCATCCTTTACACAGCTCTGTCACAAAATGACTAAAGCTGCAAACAAAAGTATACAACAAATATTGGTATGTCTCTTATAATGCCGAAGATATGGTCGATCAAAATCTCATCGTTATACGACTATCGTGATTATATCAAATTAGTTGTACGCGGCAAGCCACCCAACGTACCTTCGAAACTGCCCACGTACCTTCATCCTCCAGGATTTCTTAGAACCTCACTTTGAAGAGAATGTTTCCAGGGTAGTTTATAAGAATTGGAGATCGACTCCACGTGCTAACTTGGAGGAATCTGTCATCATCTCCAACGTCCAGACCTTTTGCGAAGCGATTCGAAATGTTTTGCCTCATTATTTCATCACTAAGCATTATGCATCTCTCATGGAGGAAACGAAACAGTCGGTTGATGCTCGTCTATAGAGACGCTCCTCTACCTTTAATAGCGATGTACCCCTGAGATGTCATCGGCTGTGGCCGTAGGACATTCGTTTTTTTGTCTAAAATAAACCGTGAACATAGTACACTAAATTTTTTTTGATTATTTTCTATTCAGGCATATGTGCCAGAAAATTCCCGACTTTTCAAAGTTTTGCCGTTTGTATAGGCGAAATTCAAAATTAATCCTAATAAACATGTTTCATAAGAATTGGTTCCATTGTGATTTCAAATGATTTCCCTCTGACTTCAACAGATAATTTCACGAGTGGGAATCATGTGATTTCACTAACTTGAGTGATTTTAATGATTTCCGAATCGACTTCAACGGCAGGTGACACCATGATTTCAGGAGTTACTGGCCCCTCACAGAGTACTGAATATATTCTTTTTCAATATACCCCGGTAATTCAGTGTCATGTTAATGTCATAATGAAATAGTATATTTCGATACAAGTGCGCAAAAAACTTTTGTGGCGACTGTGAGTTTGCAACACGAGCCGGAGGCAAGTTTTGCAACACAGGAGACAGAAAAGTTACTTCCGCACGTGTGTCGAACAATAGTTTTTGATACAATGTGCGTGGGCAGGGTTTTTCGCACGCGAAGTGTGCGGAAAACGTTGCTTTATGCACAGTGTGTAAAAAAAAAGGCATTCCACACAAAATGCGTATTTTTATATGGGGAACAATTTTTTTTACATAAATTTTGCGCTAACTCTAATAGTGCATGCAGTAGAACGTTATAAACAATTGACATTGTTAATAACAATATATGTAATGGACTAATTCCATCCAAAAACTGATCAGATCTAAGTTACGTGAAGACACTTCGAAACGGTTAAAGATACGAAACAAATTAGTCAATAATAGTTGTTCCACACAGAAAAATACATATTTCATGTTGTATAACTTTTTTTGCTAACACTGATATTTAATAGTTATTGACAAATTCAATTGTTCAGATCGCTCTATCGCAAGAACTGTTCAAGATACGAAACAAAGGGTGTCGTTCCACACGTAAAAATACACATTTGACGTTCCATGACTTTTTGCCAACATCCATAGTTAATTGTCATTAACAAATTGCATTGTTTATCTGACTACTACATATTAAGAATTACAATTTTTTTTAATATTTAGAAATTTTGAAAACTTTAAAAAGTCCATAATTTGAGACAGGAACCGAAAATGTGGATATAACATATACAGCGCAACGATCGGGAAGTTATTGGTTCGACCCGTAGAGGGTCATACCCACATCCCGTTTATTGAAATTTAAAATACTTTGAAAATCATTGAATTTGTTGATTTGTGCGGGAATTTGGATACGCAAAGTCTACTCCACCCTTGATCGCCAGACCTAAGTGTAGACTGTACCAAGCCTTGTGAGAGAGCTTCAACATGAAATGTAATGAAGGACACGACCGGAGATTGGCATCAGCCTTGCATACAGCCTGTGCTAACGTCGGTATAACCGACCCTTGAGTCGGACCTGGTTATAGGCTGTACCAAGGCTGACATGCAAGCCTTGACGTGAAATGTTATACAAGACAGTGCCAAGTGTTAGGACCAACCTTGAATACTGGTACTAATCTGGCAATAATAACCAGGTTTGGGGACCAGCTCTGTGCAAATACTTATGCAAACTTGGCATCGATGGTCTTGGGTATCAGCTTTGGGCTAAGACCGACAAGCAAAAGCCAACCTAGGGGGCCGAGACTTCGTTCAAGAAGACTGTCCCATACTTGGGCCGATTGTTGAAGCTTGGCACTTCCCACCTAGATGGTATGAAGGCCGGTTTTTTTTAAATAATGAGGTTGATTTATCAACACACCTCATGCAACTTTCCGGCTAAATATGTTGCGAAGGCCCCAGGAAAAGTTCCTGAAATGTCATGATTTCCAGCACAATTCTCAGCCGAACGCGGGAGTTGTAGACCGAGGGACACTTAGGGACTGTAAGGGGTCTGTAGGAACCCCTACAGACGCGTTCGACAACCCTGCATTGCCGCTAATCTAGGCGCTCCATCGGGACACCAACAAAGAGAGATGAGAATATAATGCGTAGAGATTATACGAAATAGTATATAACGATATAACAGCGGTTAAAGTCCGGATGTTATTGCCCAAGGCGAGTGTCATAGTGCCACCTAAATGCACATATATCATTCGATATTTTATGCCAAAGGTCCGAAGGTCGCGATTCAACAGAGTGAAGCGAGATTATAATTGCGAGTTTTCGGACATGTGTTGATTATAATCCTATTTCAATGCTGAGACCAAGATAGTAGAAATGTTGTATTAGTGAAACGCTTCTGAATTTAAATACACAAACTCACACACACACACACTGACATGCATGCACACGAACGCACGTACCAATCGTTATTTCAAACTTCATAGCATTATCGTAACACATTCCCCTCACTATCTTAAAATAGCGAAATCTGTTGATCCTCATATATATCTCACTATAGTGATTTCTTTTTCTATAACCAATTATACAACAAACATCATTTAGGTATCTAGTCATTACCCGACTATTATATAATTTAGAATCACATGACGATTATATGGCTATGTCATCACACTAAAGTTAAAGACCCCAGAAACCCTGATGTCAAAGATTCATTATACGGTCATCCAATTACGCTCATCAAATTATTCATATCCGAATGCCATGAACCGTGGAAAATCTAGACCACATAGTAGTGTCTTCGAGCATGGAAAGTGTCCTTGCATTGTTTCCTCTGTTCATCTACTGAGTAGGCCAAGATCCCACGATGGTGTCAGGGAACTCGACAAAGCCAACAAAATTGCAAATGGCACAAATCACGAACACACTTATCCATTCACGACGAGTCTGCAGAAAGTAAACATACCGCAGGTTATCTTGATAATTTAATTGGATTAAATTGAACACACTCAAGAAATGAAAAAAATATCCCACAAAATGACACTTTGATTAACCACATCATCCAAACGACATAATCACGGACGATGAAAATGAATCAAACCGTAGCGAGGAAGTGATGTCTGTCGTAACAACGAATAAATTTAATAATAAATTAAATGACAACAATAATGAAAACTAGCTCGAAAGAAAGTTGGAAGAAGAGTACGTAATAACGGAAGTATGTACGGAATGAATATGCATGCGTTCATGCATACTATTGATTGATAGGAAGCACCAAGGATTCTCATTATCCTCACCCATCTGAAATCAGGGAACATATAAAGTCCCAGGGCTTCCTGGTCAACGAGGAGACGTTATTGTCGACTTTGTGAAGTTACTTGTGCTACTGAAAAAAAAAATCCCCCCAAAGCCAAATCACCAAAATGTCTCGATTGAAGTATATAATTGTAACGTTCCTATTTTTTGTCATATGGGTGAATTCAATTGTCGCAATTCCAACACCATTGGGAAACCATACGAGTAATGAAATCAAGGACACAAAACCTCGTCCAAAGTTTGTTGAGCTTCAGTTACCAGTTAAAATAGCATCAATGGATGATGTATTTGCATGGGTGAGAAATGCAATGCGAAGTATGGCATCGAAAATTGATATAACACTTACGGGGAATAAATCTCCAGGCAATGAAACCTTAAAAAGTGTGAATAAAGTGGATAGTCTTCAGAAGAGATTGATCTCAACCAAAGTGGAAACCAAAGAACAATCTGCATCGTCTCGGAGCGGAATTGCAGGGCATGAAGGAGAAGCCGTAAATGCTTGGTCAAAGACTGGGAATGAAATTTTTGCACCATTGCTCAATGCCGAGGCGTTTGTGCCATTATTTTTTGGTAATAAGTATGTGGACAAGTTAAAGGCAGATAGTTACTCCAAGTACACTTATAACTCCGCAGCTCCAGAAGATAAGAAAGTAGTGAATTTTAATTCTCGGAGTGCTTCGCCAAGTGCAGCTGCCACTGGTCAAAATACTTCTAGTATTATTGAAGTGTCAACCGAAAGTCTACCTCAAAATAGAATTATTAACAATAGTGGAACTATTTCACCTACCCATGTTCCATTCTCCATTCCATTCGAAGCATTCATCACAATCACTAGAGAGCATGAGTCGGGCTCATCAAAGTTGCAAGAAAGTACCACATCGTCCTCGAATAATCCCCAAAACATCTCATCTCCCACGACGATAACTCAATCAGGGATTAGGGCTGAGTGCAACCATTCACGGCCTCATTTTACAAATTACTATCCAAATATTGCAGATGATTTGCAAAATTACAGACCACCCAACTTTGAACAACGACCTTATACTTTCAATAACTTCGATCATTATGATGACTACAACTCTTTGAATGATGAGAAAAAAAGACAGAGTGCTGTTAATAATAACAGAGAAAGACCTGAACTTCCTGTGCGTAATAATAAAAATAGTAAAAGTAAAAATAAGGAGAAATCTCGGAAACGTCCGCTTGGCACGCTAGGGGATATACTCAAATCATTGAATTTCACCAAAAAACCTAAGAAAAATAGTAAACTCCAGGGAGCTGCTTCTACGACTTCAGGAATCAGAAAACCAAGTCAAAGGCCACTCGAAGATAGCCCGAGACGACCAACTTTTCAATTTGAAGATGTAAGTAACATGAATGAATATATAAGACGTTGCGTGAAGTGAGCCAGTTGCATTGCATGCAAACATCATAAAAGCTGAAACACGCATCAATTTTTAGAGTTTTTTTTATGAAATTTGCTGTTTGTGTCTAGGGAAATCCATAGGACGTGTTCCTATCAAATCCTGTAGGATCTTGATTTTCCTAACATTTCCGAGTCCCAGATCCAGAAATGCTACAGAGCTTTCGAACTTGGATTTCATTATGATATTCTCATATCATTTTTACTATTGTAGAGAAAGTTCTACATAATTCTGATAGAAAATCCTAGAGCGATTCTATCAGGTTTATTGCCTAGGGAAAATACAAAAAAGAACCAAAATTAGGAGACACTTGTTTTACTTGATTCGACCCGTTACCGGTGTAAATATTTCAGCGAATTCGCCAATGAGAACGCGGGAGATTGCGTCTCGGTGCGAGTAATGAGCACTTGACAATTCTACATCTCAAAAACTATGAGCGGCACGGCACTGACCATTCGAGTTAATTCTGGTGGAACTTGATTTTTTCTTGTTATTAACGGCGAATGTAGCTGTGAGATTTCACGAAATGAATCAGTGACGTGCAAAACTGTGGAAAACCATGATGTTTTATGGAGAATAAACTGCAAATGTCCTCCTGCTGAGGCAAGTCGGAAGTTAAACTTTCTATGCATAATTGCAAAAAACAGGCTGGTGCCTGACTCCCTATTGCGATTTTTTCCGACTCGGAATGTGGGTAGTACCCATCATACTTAGCTTCGTAATTTTTATGCAAATTTTCCACTAACTACGAGGAAAAAAACAAGAATGTATACAATTATATTCTTCTTCACATTTCGCGATATCTCAGTCTCTGATATCTGCTATATCTCTGAAATAAATAAATAAATGAAATGCGAGGGGCTAGTAACTCCTGAAATCATGGTGTCACCTGCCGTTGAAGTCGATTCGGAAATCAATAAAATCATTGGAATCGCACGAGAAATCATGGAAATCACTGAAGTCAGTGCAATCACATGATTCCCACTCGTGAAATCATCTGTTAAAGTCAGAGGAAAATCATTTGAAATCACAATGAAATCAATGAAATCAGAATCAGTTTAGACAAAAAAACGAATGTCCTACGGCCACAGGCGATGACATCTCAGGGGTACATCGATATTAAAGCATATCGAAAACCAGTTTCAGCCCCACGTTCGATGATGACGGAAATTTAAAAGTTGACTGAACAATTTTAAGAGAAGTCAAAAAACATTTCTAATACTAAGGTCTGAATAAAAAGAAAATATTTTGCGTTGCAAAGCTGTATTAATAATAAAAAATTATTTGCGTTAAACTGTTATTTTCATTTTAACTCGGTAAGATTTCAGTGACTGAAATGATATCGCAATCATCGATTTCAATGGAATGAAGTCATGAAATCACTGAGAATCACGATTCAATTAATGATTTCATGCAGTCATTGAAATCATTGGTGAAATGACTTGACAGAGACTGCAATTTGAAGTCATGGTGTCACTCAATCGTCGAGTTATTAGCCCCTCGATGAAACGTTTATAAAGCACGCCAAATCATGTTGGAAAATTATCATAATTCCGCAAAACTTTTTTAATTACCCTTTTCACATTATTTAAGTGGAGATAAGAATTATTTATACCTGACATTACATGTACCGTTGAGTTCGAAATCACGCAATCTATGGCGCTACTAACTGATAGTCTTTTCGGCCGATATCTCAAATACTAAGAATATCAACGAATTTTCTTAAACAGCTTCCTCGCAGCTCTTACTGTGCACTAGAGGAGATATCGTCGTAAAAATTGGGTTTTGTCCTTGACATATTCACACTTTTTCCCAAAATAAGTTGTGAGATTGGCTCACTGTGCGCCTACAGAACGCGGAGAGAATGACGCTACTACTGGCGGGTTAAAAAACTTGCGTTTAAAAAATATAAGAAAACGTTGCAATTAATTAATTTAATGAAGACGATATTTTTTCAAATTATCTAGATGATTCAACCAGTTTAAAGGGCATAAAATCTATGCCACTGTTTTGAATACTAATCACTTTACGATGATGAAATTAATCGCGACATACTTACCGTATTATCGTCCGTGCATTGTGCATCTCGCGACACCTGTCATCCCATTTCTTAGTTTAATATTTTTTTCTCCTTGTACCATTGATCTGTTACTCAAGCAGGATCAAGCGAGAAAGCTCTTACAGTGGCAAATAGGAAACTCGTAAATGTTGTTTATGCAACAATTCGCTGGCACCAATGCGTTCATGCATACGCAATGAAATTATGAAGATGAGATTATACTTATACAAGTGATCAATTTCGACTTCACGATGAGTTACCAATCAATATTACATGATTTTTTTTTTGCTTTGATGTCTCTTCAATATTGGAATTCTAGTACATTTTTTATTGCAGGAATTGCCACAGCGAGCTACGAGAAATGAGACCTTTGAGAAACAGGAGTTTGATGATGATGATGACAGTGATGAGGTAAGTGACATCGACTATTTAATGATGATTTGTTGGCTGCAAAGATTTGATACATGCATCTTTTTTATGGAGCAGTTATATCCGTTTTCTTATATGCAATATTGTTCATTTCACTTTACTTATGCACGCCTCGAGAAACAAACTCTTAGTTTGAAGTGTATCGTTTTAATTTAATTGTTATGAAACCTGAAATTAAGGGACGGCACTCCACATTCGTGCCCTGCAACAGAAGTTCGTATGTTCAATTTAAGGCACCAATGTCTTAGCCTCATATTTTCTAGCACTTTGAATGCGGACCTTCTACTATCTCAATTTCAGGAGTTTATAATACTTAAACCAAGATGCTGTATCTCAGGTCAAAGTTTAGTCATGACATTGTTTTTAGTCATGTCCCCGAAACATGTACTCAACATTCTATGTCTAAATGATTGCAAATTTTTCGATATATTTCTGCATGAATGCAACGATACGGAAGTACAATGCTCTTTAGAAAGTTCCATTTTTCCAGATAAGACAATAGAATTGCTTTTTAGTTACTATGCGTCATGTACACATCACTAAACATTTGCAAACTTATTTAATGCCGTACATCTTGACATCTATTTTAAGAAAAAAAATGTTGCGTGCAATTAGCCATTAAACTGGATGCTAATTCATATTCTAGTATGATAATACTGGCACAATTACAAAAAACGTTTGGTTCAGATCTAAAGCCGAAATGTAAAAAAAACTATATTAAAAAAAAATATTTCTATGTGATCTCATGACGCAAGTCGTGTCGGATCCGCACTCATTCTCTTCGAGAAAAAAGTACTAGTCCAGTGGGATGAATACGTATTTTAAGGTAAAGGTCAGTTTTGTGATTTTGTTCCTAACCCTATTCGTTTTCTGAATGGACGTATTGCCGTCATTGCATTTTCAGAGCTGTTAATTCAATCTGTAAATAATATTACTCGCTCTGAGACGAGAAAATGCCATCTTCAGGCATATGATTTATATGACTCGAGTATTGCTCTCATGACTTTTCATCGAATTGAACAATCAACAATCAACAGGCTATAATTACCTGTTATACCCTGTTAATGTAATGGGCTGAATGAATGCAATCGATCATTTTCAGAGCCATTTCTCTATATTTTGGAGTATCCGCAAAGTTTTGGATCAATTGCAAAATAATGTATGCGTATGTGCGTGCGTACATATGCAACGACATACGTGTATGTACGCAAATTTTGCATTAAAAAATCTTCATGAACTAATTGTGCAGTGGAAATTCAAGCTAGCACAGTAAATACATTGCTGTATTTCGTATTTGTCTCGAGCCAGTTCCCAGGAAAATCATGAAAAAACTGTCCTTATCAAAACTATAGCTCCTTACAAAAAAGTTTAGTAATATTTTAGTCTTAAGGGTATTCGGGCGTGCTAACCAAAAAGACCAGAAAATTTTGATTTTTTTTGACAAATTCGTTGGCCCATTCAAAAGCTGTGTACAAAATTTCAGATTTTTTCCAAGCCGGTATTAGCTGTTATCGATTTTTAAAAAACGCAATCTAGTATGCAAAGTATGGAAAATACGAAAAACTTTTTTCTTTTTTTTTCGTTCAGCCCTCGCACCTTGCAGCTCATTTGCAATATTTCAATAATTTCACATGAACTTTATATCGTTCATTAAAAGATACGGACGAAATTTTGATAAAAACATGGAAACAAAAGCCCAAAATTCTGAAATTTTTCACATGTGTAGAAGTTTTTTTATATGAATGAATGAAAAATATTCAGTTATGATCGCGAGCATTGTTTATAAAAAATTAGAATTAACAACAATATATTTTTTTCTTAATATGAGACAAAACAAGTCGAAAAAAAGGAAAACATTTGACATATTTCTTTTTTTTCGGGGATTGTTTTCCTGCAAAAGAACAAAAGATTAGACGACCGACGTGACCACCCCGCCCGAATACCCTTAAAACGAAGCATTAGCGGGATACACTTTTCAACAAAATATGTGGATGAAAATGATCTTCGGCGGAAATTGCAGATCGGAAATTCGTTTCTGTAACCTGGATAGATCATGCTCCTTTATCAAATTATGATTGTTTTCTATTTTACTTCGTTCTGCCCTTAACTCAATCTATTGTATTTTTTAGGCAGGTGGGTCTCTCGGATCCGTTGCAGACCTACTTCCTCTAGCTTTGCCAATTTTGGAAGGTCTGAGTGACGTAAGTATTCGAAAATGCAATATACCATTATCAACTTGTCACATTATGTCCGACTCCTCTGACCACTTAATCAGATAGTGTCACAATATTTCCGGTACCGTGTAACCTTATGTAATTACGAATATCCATTATCTTTAGCCGGACTCTGAAGATGATCTCATTGAAGTCATTCAGGCAGCAGTTCCAATTCTTCAGGGTTTATCAGAGGTAAACTAACATTGCTTAACAGATCGAACCGATTTTTTGCTCAGTTCGATTCGTGATAAAACATTAATTTATATGTTCCAGCAATTTGAGTTCATTTTATTTATCATAATTTCAGGGTGATGACGATGAAGATGGAGCGGGAGGTATCAACGATCTTATTGCAACGATCGTCCCCGTGATAATAAGAATAATTAATGTGCGTTGAGTAACGATGAAGTTGTAAAAACATGGCATGTTTTATTGATGACTATGTGATAAAGAAAATGAATTGAATATTGTAGGGCAGAGACGGTCAAGGAATTGACCTAGCAGGACTGTTCGGGCCTATATTTAGCTTATTAGCACCATTCATTGGACCAATTCTAGCACCGATAATAGGACCATTAATTCGGACAATCAGTAATGTAAGTAAATCACGTAAATTTTTATTGAAGCATAAAATTTCCTGGTCGCATTCTATTGAAAACCATGATTTTTTCATCTGGACCAAGTGGATCGACTACTTAATAATGCTCTTTATGGCACAATTATGTCATGTTTTTCAGCCACCGACCGAGGGTTCATCTCTTGGTGCATTAATTACAGCTATTGCAGGGCCCCTTAGCACGGTAATTAATCATATTTTTAAATTACTCATTCTTGTTAATTGCATTTGCAGTCGCATCGTTTCACAGCACACGTTGCATCAAGAATAAGTGTTTCAAAACTTTATATCACTTGAGATATGCACAGTGAAAGTAGGCATGCGAAATACACTTTTTTCCCAATGGATGGAATTGTACATTTTTTTCTGTATGTTATCTAGCCTCAGGAACCCAGCGGGATGTCTCCACTGTCGATCGTAATTGCAGGAGCTACGACAGCACTTTTGAGAGTGAGTTTATAATCAATGTTTGTATGAAATTATCTATTGCGATTTACTTCTTTTTTAATTTTTATTGATGCTGAAAGTACCGATTTATATTTTTTTCTACTGCGTTAAAATAATTCGACACAGAAGTATGAATTGTTTTGAAAGAGAAGGAAATTTTGAAATGCTGTAAAAAGTTTAATGGTGTTATTAACTTTTTAATTCTTCTAATCTTTATTTTTTAATCTTACTTTATTTCGTTATTTTGAAGATCAATTCTGAAGCATCTTTGGTCCTGAAAACATACGATAATGAACTAATTTCATACATTCACGCCTTCGAGGAATTTTCATAAAGGCATTCAATTTTGACAGAAAAAATGCACATATCCTACGTCCCTTTTACCGTCCAGAATTATCAGTAGCTTCCTGAATAGATCGTAATGTAAATGAATGATTAATCCAATAGGAATTGAAACCAGGCGCACCGGGTGGATCAGATGTGGGTGCTCTAGTCGGTTCGATATTGTCTGGAGTTATAGCAGGAACCAGTGCAGGTCTCAGTGGTGGATCATCGGGTTCCAAGTCTGAAATGCATCCTGGTTATAGTACAGTGAGAATTTATCTTATTTTAACTCTTCATCTGTCTTTCGCCGTTTCTTTCGATTTCTGTCAAACTATTGATCCTATTAACGTGAAACTATAACGTTTATCCGCGCTATGTCTCCTAATAATTCATCCAATTCCGACACTATGCATAAAACAATACTAGCTGAAGGCGATGTCCATTGTGATTTCACGGATTCATCAATTCGTGCGAGCGGATGGGGCAGTTCACAAAACGAACTGATTCATTATCATAATGTCACTTTTTGAGGCTTCAAGTTTAATGAATTTGTTGATCGATTGTGATGTAGCTGAAGCCATTTTGCAAGTTGATTCCGTGTTGAATTAAGGCGTTACCCGACTTCACCGTCTTGAACCCCGCACGTACGGGATCGATGCTAGGCATCGACCCAGAAGCCAGTCCTTCCGGCCGGGGTCGATGCCAGGCATCGACGCTTTCCGTCAAAAGCAAAAGTTTTTTTCGCTCATTGACATGCCAAAATTGTTAAGTACTCATGGACATATCGAAATTCTAAAAAATGATTCGGAAAGATTATGGAAGTACCTTTGATGTGACATAGGTTTTTATTTTTTACTCTAAATTGGAATATTTTATCTTTATTGATAAACGTTGTAAACGAGGTTGTAAAGCAGAAGTTCGCATGTGGGTCGCCGTAAGCCCCCCGGCCGGTGAGACAGAATGTGACGCCGGGCCACCGTACGTGAGGGGCTAAATCCGGAGTGAAATCTGCGCCGGTCGGTCGATAGAGGGTTCGCAACATATGCTATGAAGCGCCACTCAAGATTGAGCTCCCTCGACTCCTGCTGAAGTCCTTAGGTTAAAGCTTTGCCTCGTCGAAACCATTGCAAATTGACAGTTTCACATTATCGACCAAGCCGGGGCTATTAACGTGGAACTATAACGTTTATCCGCGCTATGTCTCTATGTTTATCCGCGACCAAGCTTTGGTCTAGTAGGTAGAGTATCTGCGTACTACGCCAAGGGTCCTGGTTCTTGCGCGGGCTTCATAGAATATTTTATGGAATTGTCTTCCATAGATGCCGTCAGAGAAAACAGAAACATCATCGACCAAGGTTCGAATGGCGGTCGAGTGAGGGCACCGCTCACCTTCAAGTGGACCACCATTCTCTGATCATTTTAAGACCTGTCTGTCAATTTTTGTCCATAGGGTCCCTAAATTTGGTTTTTTTTAACACTTTACGCCTGTACTAATAACACTCCGTAGAATGACTGAACAGTTCACCATGTCAGATTTCTGGTGTACAAATCAAATAATGAGTAATAAGAACCCAAGCAGGGTAAAGAAAGATAGGTGGCACCCCCCCCCCCCACATATTGTGTGTTTATGGGGGGAAATCGAGGGGATTGCTACCTCGTTTTCATGAGCCTAATGTGTTTGTTCACAAAATAATGTTTGTTCAAACCTTCTACGTAGTGTTATTAGTAGAGGCTGAAAATACTCTAAAGCAATAACATCAAGGGGATCCAGAAAAATAATTTTAAACGAAATTATTTGGCAGCTGCGCCTTAAAACGATTTTGTTCGATGTGGAACGAAGTAGAATCAGTTCGTTTGTCCTGTATATTACACTATTTTGCCGGTTTATAAGTGTTTAAAAATATAAAGTTTTTGAGATTTTGAATTCTGTAGAAAAACGTTGAAAGGCAAAAAATTTGAATTTCTTTACGTATTTAGGAAGGGTGGAACAGAAAAATATGATCTTCCTTAATGTCAATGCGATCAACCGTTTAACAGAGATGAAAGGAAGGTGAAAATGATTGCAACGAGTCCCTAAAATTTGTGGCAAAACTATTCATCCGGCTGCCGGTAAAAAATGTATTGTCTGAAACATATGTCATAAGGTAGTGACTTGGAAAATTTTACTATTCTGTCATATTATACCTGGTTTTCAGAGTTTCGTCATTTTGGCAAAAAATCACCCAAAGCAGATAAGAACTTCTGCATAATAAAAAATCTTAGGATTATTATGAGCTAACGCGTTGATGAAGACCTGATGAAAAATATTTTGTCTGCGTTACTGTTGCTTAATTTTTCCTCATTCACCTGATTCTTTGCTAAATTTGGTAATTATTTGAAAATTAAGTTCCAAGTAATTATTTCTGAACCATGTTCACTTAATGCTGGAGAAAATTAAACCCAAAAAATACTACAATTCCATCTTTAAGATGTTTGTTTAGTAAATCTCACCGAAAATGTGTTAGAATAATGCCGAACCTCAGGAAAGTTGGAAAATTTACGTCTATAAATGTAATGGAAACATTTATGGAGATGACAGTTTTAATTTTCCGAATAAGTGTATGGTAGCGGCTATTCTACTTGCTCAGATATTTAAATACATTCCATAACTGAAGTCTTCATGATTCTCGAAGTAAAAGATGTATCCACAAAATATATACTAAAAATCAAATTAAAATAAATAAATATGTGAAATATTCCCAAAATCTAGAAACACTCATCTCCAGATGCGAGATATTGCATTCTTAATTATAACATTGGAATGATTGAGAACCATCTTAATCGTCCTTTTTTCATTCATCATTTGTTGTAAATATGAGTGCATAAATCCCAAAGGAAAACATCAAAAATACAAGGCTAATTTTCCCGCGCAGTTTGCTTAAACATAGGAGAATAGTTTGAGGAAATTGTTAATACTAATGATTTTTTATTAACATCCGTTGATGTCCATATATTTAGGGACCAGTGTCTTCATCAAGTGTAAATGTAGACTTCCCTGGCGGACTATCACCAAGTCCACATAATAATCCGTTCAGTGTGAGTACTTTCACTTGTCTCTTCGATCTTACCTAAAAAAGCCTACAATGATGGCTTTATTCATATCTGAACATAATAATTATGAAACTAAGGAAATATACGATGCATTAATGTTCATTAGAATCGACCTAGTCATTCTGAAGCTACTGTACACATCGGATCTACGGTTAGACCCTCTTATTCATCAGTTAGGCCAACATTTTCTTATCCTCCTCATCAGGCGACTGTAGCAACACCGCAGAAACTACCGTCACCTCGTCCACAAGTGCAATATCATTCTGTAAGTTTATCCAAGATTGTTCTGACAATAGTGCAATGACGAAATGCAACGCGAATATTGAAATTTTTGCAATGTTTTATTCAATTCCCTTAGAACGAAAATAACTCATTCAAATACAAAATTGCATATACAAAACAATAAATTTATAGCAGAATAATATAGTTGTGAATTAAAAAAGAAACGAAATGCAGAACAGAGACATATAATATGCGAAATTCATGGTATGACGTGTACGGTCAAATTGAGGTATCTGTACTATACAAAATGTCCCTAAACTGCGGACTTTTCTGTGGGGGTATGGAGTAATGAAAGTCGGAGTCGTAAGTTCTTTTGTGATTCTGTTATCCGTCGAACTATTCAACTTTTTTTGTCGACTACTCACAGCGTTGCTTCGACTTCTGCGTTCGTGTTAGCTGTTAGTATTTGCTCCAAAACATGACCATTGCTGAAAATCCAAGGTTCATCTGCTTACGGGCATATGCGTGAGGGTGCGCAGGGCAGTAGAATCGCAAAGGAACTTGCGACTCCAAATTTCATCCGCTATCCACCCCTGGAGAAATGTCCGCACTTTAGGGACATCCTGTATTATAGGTCTAGGGTGTAATACTATTTTACACACGCCGGAACGGAAAAGTAGTTATGTTACTAGGACCCATAAAGGGCAACATTACTATAAATCGTGGCAGGTGACTATTCGATGAAAAACCCTCGGCTCATGAAGCAATCCGAAGGAATTCATACCCAATCGGGGATTCGAACTTAGGAACCCAATCGGCAGCACTAAGATTGTGCGGTTATTTCACTCTGCTATTGATACATCCGTAATACGCTTGTGATCTGTAATTGTACTTAATCTTCATTGTTGATTAAAATAGATCAAATAGTATATAAAAAAATCTGGACTTCTTGTCCGCATTTTTTCATTACCGTCAATCTCGCCAGAAAATCTACAACAAATCTATCAGAGTGTATGATCTCGGATTTCAGACTAATGGTATTGTTTGCTTTTAGGGACCTGTGACGGCAGCTACGGGGAGCAATGGGGGTTCCAGTTACCTTCCTATGGGAACTGTAAGCGTAATTAACTTAAAAGAATATGCAAATCATTTCCGTCCTCAAATTATTAATTTGCAGAACTTTCGAAAGTATTTAAATAATAGTGCATTAATGCACTATTTCCTCTAGATCCAGAGAATTGTGTCACAAACTTAACTGGAAGTTGTGATAAAAAAATCACTTCTGCGTTCCATTTCTTCATTCCTAAATTATATGGTCAGTAATCAATACTAAGCTCCTGGCAAATAGTGAGTTTTGACCAGGCATCCACGTAAGCAGTTAAATCATTTTTTCTGTACAATTACCGGTTCTATAATGAAGTGTATAATTATGGCTAATGATGACTGCACTACTGGCATTCAGTAGCGAAGTGGTAGAGCGTATTATATTGAATTGATATGTAGATGAGTTAATAATCAATATTTCGGATTTTCAAAGAGTCATTGCAAAAAAATAATAGTAAAAGTTTTCCAGACAGGTAAGTGATGTCTGCACAGAATTAGAAATAGTGCAAAGCTTTCTCAGATTATGAAGTATTTCATGGAAAATCAGCAAATATCCAATCGTTTTCGTACGATCTGCCACAGTGCATTCCACCGCCTTTAAGTAAGGTTGCAATGCCTCACTTTGCAGAGTTCATAATATCTAAATTAGAATCATATGAGTCAAGTTAAGGCTCATAATAATTCCTTAGAGAATTCCACATCTATAGAATATTATAGTGTAATTGCTTGATGGGACTCAAATTCTCTCCTACCCTTGAAGATGTACTAGCAAGATTGAAGGTAATACAAAATATTGATTCCCCCTAGAAAAAAACGTTTAATAAAAAATATTTAAAACGTGTTATAAATACCTGAGCGATCGAACCACAACGAAAATCAATTTCAAAGTTAATTGTTATACATAACGTAGCTTGGGACATGGAAATATTTAGCATTTTTTCAACATTACTGATAGAGTGATAATATAAAAACCGAATATATCGATGCCTCATCCAGCCGTATGTACCGGAGGTAGCTTTAAAATTAACTCTTGTCGAGATCAGATTAATTATATATCCCTATTTTGCAAAACTGTTTTGGAATGGCTTAAATAGTGTATTCAACAAAATTGCTTGTTTTGGTTGCATTCTTTTGCCTAATATCTCGCAGGTAGAGGCCTACAACGATTCTATGGGTTAGGCGGCGGATTAGTAATTCAGAGGTCCTATAACTAAGCACCAAAGTACTTTATTGTTAAGTGCTTCGTTTACAATTACACCGTAGACTTCCATCGTTGATTAGCATTCAGAGTGGCATAAATATCTCAAAACCTAAGAGTGATATTAATTTTTGCATTAATACAAGTTTATATACCTCATCTTCTTCTACAAAAAAGGTTTATATAAAAATGTCCTAATCTTGTTTCAATTTCGAGATATTTGCCGTCAATTGATACTGTTCTATTACTACTTGTATTGTTAATTTTGTGGTCAAATTAGAATTGCTCATTGATCGATGCCAATCGAATATCGAAGAATATGAAAAATATTTGTGGACGTGAGAAATTTTTATAATAGTAAATCCGAATTCAAATAATTCACATGTAATGATGAAGTAGTACACAAAAGTATCACATAATTTGTATAACCTGTACTCATTTGTCTCGACAACTGAGAAAGCTTTTTCAAAACATCAACGGTCTATTCGTGGCAAGTCATAAATGGCGACATCACCACACAATATACATGGAATTGTCTTCAAGTGAATAATTATGAATTCATATTTTTCTCTGTATTACTCAATTCAGGCGGTCCCTGCGTCATCTGTAAATCCGTTAGCGCTCCTAGGAAATTCAGTGAAAGACATCTTGGGTGCAGGAATCCAAGTAGTATCTTCCGTAATCAATGCCGTATTTGGAATTATTGGAGCCTCATCAGCAGAACAACCAAAACCAACGTATGGACCGCCATCAGGATACGGGGCCGCATCGGGATAAAATTCAGTGGAAAGTGTCTTAATAATATCAGACTATTGCGCAAGCGCAGTCAATGTAAAGCATTCGTAACACTTCCGTTTTGCAACACTATGCACACTCCAGATCTGAGATTCTGTTGAAAAAACAACATCCAAAAACAATAATACCAAATAAATTACTATTTATTGATAAGAATTCTTAAATTTTGTTTAAATATCCTAGAAGGCCAGTGCAATGAGACAACGCTCGGAATGATCATATGTAAGAATTAAATCTGTAAATGATAGAAAGCAAACGACCCTAAGAAGAGAATCCTGAAAGTAAATAGTAAGTAACACACTGAATAAGAATACAAACTCTAAAATACAGTACAAAAATTTACACTGTACTCATATACTATACTGAATGTTATTGAGATAGTTGATAATAACATCATCTACAGCGCCAATCACAGCGTAGTGTCCGCCCTGCCCCAGTGGTTTTCAGTTACTTCCCCGTGATTGAGAAACAGAACTATGAGTTTATGTCTCAAGTTCCTGAGACATAAGGAACTTATTCTCAATTGCCCGAATCTGCAATCTTGTGAACCCCACTCTCTGATTCTGAAAAGTAAACGACTGCCACTGGTCAAGGGAAAGAACCTACGCGCTGATTAGGCCATCCACAAATTTAATAAATCTGATAACTTCAATAAAAAAAAAAGTGAAAAGCGTTCTTCCACAGTATTTCCACCTCGAGGTTTGTAACCCACGTCTGGTGAACATAGTGCACACTGAAGAACCGTGCGTTTCACGCACGCTTCACGACCTCCCCCCCCCCCCCCCCTCTTCACCGGAAATAAAAAATATTGTTCCGCAACTCGTGCATAAATATTGTTATTTTATATCGAATTCATCCCTCGGCATCGGTTTATACTCCAAACTCCTAACATGCAAAAAAAAATTTTCGCACACCCAGTTACGAAAAGTACCCAACAAACTCAAATAACCCAACGCTCGGATGCACCACCATCGGTTCAGATGATTGAGGTTCGGATAATCGAGGTTCTACTGTATCAGCGCTGCAATGATTCATCTAAAAATATATGGTAAAGAAAATAAGAAATAAGGTCCCTTGAACAAAAGTCATTTATTCCGACTGTGTGTAAACAGGGCCATATTATTTATAACCCGCAGCTTCTGCCTGAATTTCACTCATCTATTAATCTGAAAAATCCCAAGTCCACCGGATTGTCGTTATGCGAAACTTTGCATGGGCGGAATAACAATTAGAACACAACTTGTGTCAGTTCATATAAATACCAAAAAAAGTGTTAGAAATTCAATAGTGAGTTGCCATGTTGTTCTCGTCTTATTTGTATGAAACAGAAATGACCTCGTCCATTATAAAACTCTTTCGTAATTGAAGCACTCTGTCAACAGAAATATCCTTCCACTTTCTCATAATTCGAATTGATACTTCAGTTAATGGCGTTTCCTGATTCGATCATTGACACTTGGCCAAGTTTTCTTATCTTTTATTGTTCTATTTGCATAAGTTCCAGGATTTAGTTCTGAACACCATTTTACTTTATTCCTCACTTGATTTATGCCATACACACACAAGGAGATATTAAGTAGCACGCTAACTGCAATGACGGAAGCGAATGAAGAATTGATCACGTGCAATTGTGCTTCCTGAATAGAGTAGTTGAGCATCTAATAAACTGTTGTGTCATGAATTCACTGCTTATAATAATTTCATGAGTTTTGTTAATTGTGGTTTAAGACTTCTTCATACTTCATTATATTAAACAAGTGGTGTATCAATTGTGGATATACTAATGGAGCTATCAAAATCTGAAAGTGAATGTGATGAAGATACCTCTTTTTAATATTATTAATTGACTATATTTTTAACTTTCCGATAGGGAAGTTATTGTAGTCACCCCGAAAAGGAACTTTTTCATTTCGGCCTGTATCTGGTGTCTTAAGGATACCAACATGATCGCCGAAAAATTCTGAGTCAATGTCTGCGTGTGTGCGTGTTTGTATGTATGTGCCCTAAATTTTGGTCAACGATTTCTCACGAATGGATACACCAATCGAAGCCATCAAAGTTTCAATCGACGTGTCTTCATGGAACTCGGCCCTGATTAGTTTTTGATGGATATTGGTTCAGAATATATACTGTTATTAACTATTTCAATTGTTCATAACGCTATATCTCGTAAACGGTTGGAGCTAGGGAAAAAATTTGTTGACATCAGTTGTTCCTCATACAAAGATCCACATTTAATGTTTATTGACTTTTTCCCATAATGTGCATAAGTAAGGTGGTAAAGCCGTTAGAAAAAAATAATTCATGTGATGAGTGCATGAATGGAGACTAGATGGCGGCGACGATCGCAAAAATTGGTCCCTACAAGTACACATGGACCGACGCAGAATATAATACTTGTATATCATTTTGCTGTATCAATGCTGCCAGGACCGTGAAGTCGAGTGAAGCCGGAGATACGGACTTCTTCAACGTAGTTGTTGTATATTCGGGGGTTTAACATGCTTCAATGAGAAGTAAATGGCCTTCACGTGGAAGAGGGAGCTATCTCTTGATTATGAAAAAAAAACACAAAAGGCAGCGACATATAGAAAAATGAAAAAAAAAATCAGTAAATACTCAAGTGAGATGTCTCGTAAGTTTTTGGAACAGACATGATCTGGAAAACTCGAGTTACCAAATCGAAAAGTTTGCATTGTGTCCTCACTGAGGCCCGAATATATCTGAATCTGAATGAATTCACAATGGACCTCAAAGGAAATTTTTGTATACGTTCTAAAAATTAAAATCGGATTTTCCATCCCTTTCTACATTTCAAGTAATTTTCATAAGTTCCAGACTATTTAAAACAAAATCTATATGGCTGTATGTGTGAGGTTGGAAAATTAGTGTTACCAATAATCGCTGCGAAGCATTATCCATGCACGTGTTTCTCGAACAATGCAAGCAAACGCACCGAAAGTATTCGTCCTTTCCACAAAAAAATGATTTGGATTCCTTATAAAAAAATATCCTTTTGACGAAGAATGCCGCCGAATATCGCCGATCGAAAATTAAATTCTTCATGAAGAACTATGCACAGCATCTGCCTCCAAAATTACTCACTACAAAAGTATTAATTAAACTTTTCATAAAAATACAAATGATTTTATCAATCGTGAAAAAAAATCCTAAGGAAAGTTTGGAAAAATAGGCGAGTAAATAATCACCACGAAAATAAAAAGTGTCGAAAAATGAAAACTTTCACTTTTCTCGATGTGCGACGCCATTCTCACGTGTTTTTGATACAGGTTCTGTATTCACATATCGGGAAGTCAATGCTGTGGTCCGTGAGGGCCGCACGGACATCCCGTTGATTGATATTTGTAACTTCCCGATTTCGAGTAAGTAGTGTATCAAGGATACCAAAATGGATTATTTCATTTCATTTTATTTCATTTCATTTCATCTCATTCCGACAGCACATGGCTCATTACAGGATCAAAAGTATTACATGAGAAGTTATCGCACATTAATAGAAAATAACAAACATTTTGGAGAATGAACATATTTTGACTGAACATATCTATATAGTACCAATGAATCCACAAAAAAATGTTTCATAATGAATTAGGTAATTATATCCACAAACAGTTCCAAACCGATTTTGAGTAGATGTCATCTACCTTCGAGATTATTAGATTTTGGATGAAATAACTCCAGTACCTCCATTGTTATAGCCCATTTGAAATATTTATCACGCTGTACCTTAAGCACGGTTGAAAATAGGGAAAATTGTATTGAATAAAAAGTATTCCTCCCGTAAAAATACACATTTTGTGCTTCATGATTTTTTTCCGAATGTGCATAATGAACGCACAATCGCATGTGGGATCTGCAGATAAAACTAGACTCTTTGAATGTGGCGCACGCGCACTCCGCGAGTACTTTCGACAGTGGAAACTCACGAAAAAAAACATGTCAGACAAGAATTACAAATCATGAAGTTTCTTCTGTGTCTCCCGTGGGGGCACAAACACATTCGATCCGTTGATTAATCTTGGGAATCCGCAAGGCACGCATACTACTTTAGCCTGGAAATATTTTCACATAAGTATTAGACATGTAAATATATTTATTTTTTCTCCGCACTTGATTATGTCAATCAAGAGAATTTGAAAATTTCAAAATATTTTGTACCATGTAGCATTTCAGGTTTTTATTGCCTTTCGCCAATGAATTCTGTGGCAATATGCTTCACCGATCTCTCGAGGTCATTGACACAACATGAATTATAATCGCACGTAGAATTTTTCTCCCTCCAACATGCCCCGCCAACTTGCACACTCCATTTATTCCATTTATTGCGTTGCTATTTCTAATAATAATAACTGGAACAGTAGGCAACTAGCACCTTCGACCGCTAGAAAATGACGATAATTTAATCATTCGAGCCCAAGATTTTTTTCCATCGTCAATTCATCAGTATGATGGTATTTTTTTCTGTCACATATCTGCAGATCGTATCAATAAAGAGTCTATATCATGCTTGAGATATATCAGTTGCTGTAGGTGCAAAAAGGTTAAATGCTATGTTTAACGAGACGCGTGCACCTTGGCGACCATCACAATTTACACTATTGTATCGACTTAATTCTTCTGGAATAATTGTGTATGCTCCAGATTCTTCATGCCCAGAAACGTAATTAATTCCAACTATTTAAATGACTTATACTTTTTACTGATGAAGATTACCAGGTTCATAACAAATCCATCTCATTTAACCTTTCGTAACTTCACCTGAAAACATAATGATAATAAAATTGACGTATTCCATAAAGATTGGGTCAGCTATGATAGTTTTTTCTGTTCAACATACTTAGTTAGTGTTATAAAATTTTCAATGAATGACACACTGTTAACTAACGCGATCAATGATATACTGTATTCGGATCATTGATTTTTATATTTTTATGTACCGATTCACCAACACTTTCTGAAGGCAAAAAACCGGATTCCAGATGATGACGATATTGACCCTGTTTTTTTTTGTTTCATCTTCTCCAAACGAGAGTGAAAGGTCGCCAAAATCAACAACTAGAAAGGTTTCGATTTTTAGATATTTCACGCGCGTGTCTTCGTTGTACTGGAGATTGAATGTTGGAAGTATTCAGCAAGGTCAAAGGCCTTGGATATGTCAAACATTTACTTGTTCGTCGGCTTCCCGATTTCATACCAATAGTTTTATGCGTCAACGGACTTCCCATCTGCACAGTGAATTGCATAATCATTTAAGGGGACTTTCTACTATCCCTAATCACGTCTCTACTGAATTTACTGGCAGAAAGGTGAAAGCATCTCATCGACAAGTTTTCATTATTACCCATGAAATATGAGCTACTGAGGCATAAGCAATATAGTCATACTATAACAATGTAATAATACATGAGATAACTGGCGCAGTCTCCATGATTCTAGGGTGAATGATATGGCTAAGAGAAAGTGTAAAAATTTATTTGGGTTAGTCATGAGAAGCCCACACATTTACGAGTTACGTAAAATTCTGTGAATCTTGTAAAGTGTAGTCCCCCAATTATAACATAAGAGATCATGTTTCTTATTATGTGGAGGTGTGACCTAATCGATGAAACGCTCATATTGCAAAAAGCATTTCTGCCCAAATACTCACTTTTTTCCCTCTCAACTTCGCATTTTACATACAACTACATCGATTGATGGATCTTCCGATATCGATGGAATTTCACACCGAACAGAGGTTACGCAATCAGACGTTTTGAAAAATATACACGTAATCCGTCGGATTGGTATGAAAAATTCCATTGGATTTCGCTGATGTTTAACCCTCCAAGGAGCCAAAAAATCACAAACTCATAGATAATTTAAGTGTGGCAGCGTTGATTGGCACAGTTGTTGGTATTTTAGATTATCGAAAATGGTACAGTTTGAAATAAGATATATCCTCCTAGGACATATGGGGCTCGTACTTGAGTTTAAACTATTTCTGCAGAATAAAAAAACGGTTTTCTATCGCAACTCCACGTTTTGACGTGTCTAAAACATTTTTAGAGCATTTTCAACAAAATGTGCCTGGGTGTGTGTGTATACGTGGAAGAAGATGTATATAGTCAAAATTAATAAGTTACACTATCAAGAGTGCGTATCTAATCATCTGAACGCAACTTAGATCGATTGTTTATGGCGCTCTATCATGGAAACAATTTGAGAAAAGAAGCGGATATGAGCCGAATAAATTTTCCGAAAATCTCTTGTATTAAAAATAAAAATCGCGTCTTGTGAGATATGTACTTGAAACCACGCGGTGAGAAGGTAACGCAATTTTTAAGATCTTGGAGAAAAATGGGCTGCACTAGAAGTTACAAATCGACAAATTCTTCGTGCCGCCCCACTAGATAACGCCCGTTTGGCACGGCATATGCATATTTATTTTCCATATATTTCAACGGACATGTGGAGTTAGCCCCTATTACATAATTTTTGTTATATATTTTTCCGAGTGGGATGCGAATGGTATTCCATCTGATGTGGACTCATTAACAGCAGCTATGCTCGTTATTATTGCGTAATTATAATAACGGGAGTGTTATGTTTTCATGATGATGTCCGGCACCATCGATTTTCTTTAGTGACAACTTTCTTCTTGTATGAGGTAACCCAATGAGCCTCATATGTCCTCACAGTTTAGTCATCATTCTAGTATACCCTGAAACGTTTATGTGAGCAAGATGTCAATAGCCCAGACGCTCAAGCAACGCAGATATTACAAAAGAAATTTTCATTATTTTGCCTCATCTTTTTTCAGTAAAAAGTGCCCAGTTGTGTGGTGATGAATATCAACCAAAGATAAACTACTTGGAGAGTACCTAGAAACCGCAAACGAACCGGTAAGACCAAGCATTGACTTTGAATTGCACGGCTCAATCGAGTTTTCCATCTCTAACTGTGAAATTATGTAAAAATAATCCACCTACTTGTGCACCATATACCCTCCTACTTAACTGGCAAAGTTATTTATCTAATGCTTGTTTTTTTGATGGAAAGTCGCGAAATTAAGTCATTGGCTTTCGCCGTTGAAACCCTAGACGGATGTATAAATCGTAAAGGTTTAGTCTTTTTTCCCTCTTTTCGGGGGTTCTTTCACTTTTCTATGTGGCGAATTTTTATTTTCATTTTTTTTTTCATTTTTATGCAGCGTGGAAAGTTACCAGGCGAGTATCATGTGCCGCTGTCTAGATCACTTTACTGTTTTCCACGCGATGTGGCACCACAGAACAATCCGACTCAATGGCTTTTGATTACATTTATCTGACGAATAATGACAGGATTAAATTCCTTCAATTTTTGTCTCGTTCTACACATCAGAATGATATTTTCAGATGAATTTCAGGAGGAGAAAAACATTGTGCGATCCAAATGTGCTCCCATAAGTGGATAAAAAAAAATGATATACACCAATATATTGAAAAACATCCATTTCTCTTTTTTTTTCATAGTATTGCATAATTTATTCCCAAAATGTTGCTTTTAATGTATCTGGGCTAGTCCTTGATCTTTCCAACTGACGTCTTCAATTCGTGAGTAGCATTAATCTCGATTAAAAAAATATCCTGTGTAGGATACCTATATAACGCACAATGCTGAAATAACAGAAATATAGGCGCAGAATAAAATGGCTATTGCACAAGAACGCATGTAATAAATTCATGAAAATCATCGTGAAGCATCTCAACTAAAGAGCGATTACTTAAATAACTGGAAAATAACGTTATATTCACCTGTAACATCCATTGTGAAACGCAAATAAAAAAGAGGAAATAAGGTCAATTTATCGTCAACAAGTTCTAGCCATTAGTAATTGCTCGTTTCATATGAATTGCACAATAATTCTATCTAGTGCATGACATACTCCCTTAACAAATTCATTAACCATTCACAATCTGCTGCTTCTCAGCTTTGGCTAATTATAACCGATCAATGTCATTGGAGGAGAAACCGACAAAAAGAAAGGGCAGTTATTCCACTCATTTTAACTCCTTCCTTCCAATAATCTACTCACATTACCACGTTATGTGCCTTTAAAAGGCATCATAAATACGAAAGTGCCTGTACCAGAGCAAAAAAAAACTTTATGTCTTCATTATATTCATTTGGATCATCTTACTTTGGAAAAATGTGATTTGAATTAATTCTCATCCAGATAAAACCAAACTGTATCAATTTATTTCATTAATGGCTGTAATAAAGATCGGATTGAGCAAATTACCAAGTATTAACTTGTAAAAAATAATGAATATATTACGAACCTTCATTTACACTACTCTGAATTCAAATTTCATAATTAAATATTTCTTTATGATAATGAAAAATATCAAAGCAACTCACTGGAGCCAAATTGAGTATTGACATTTTCAGCCAATACATGAAATGCGTTCTAAGGACAACTTAATCGATAAAAACGCATGTGTCTATGATAGTTGAAACAAAGACCACTACTCGGACATTGTGCCTCAAATCCTCCCCTACCATGGTCCACCAAGGCATTCTTAAAGGCCTAGCATCTCCAGTTGCTTCCACTCCACTCCCTCGTTTCGATACGGCACGTCAGCGTTCAGGTATTATCATTGACCAAGTAACAACGCTTACCAGCCTCATCTGACACGGGCCTAAAAATACCCGATTCGGATATTTTACAAAACCCAATTTGGACATAAATGATCCCTCATTTGGGAATACATATTCTTAAAGTGGGGATGTCAATATCCTCGAACATTTTATTCCCGATTCGGCTTTTTTTATCTCGAATTCTTATCCCCGCATCGAAAATATTATATCCCCAAGTCGGGGATATTCCATGCCCAAAGCGGGGATATATTATACCCGAATCAGAGACACTTTATCTTCGGGTCGGATATACTTTATCCCCGGATCGGAAACAGCGCATCTCCGAATCGGAGATATTTTCTCTCAGAGTTGGGAATATTTTATCCCCAAAAGGGTATGTTTTATCACCAGTCCGGGCATATTTTATCCCCAATCCATGAATATTTTATCCTAACTCGGGGGAATTCTCATGTCCAAATCGGGGATAGTTTATCCCTGAATCAACTATTTTTCTCCCGTCGATGACCCACCTCTACCATGACAATATCCATAAAAGTAATATTATTTCATTTGACAATCTAATCGAGGTGTTACTTTTATCTTCAATCTCATGATTTTTTAACATAAATATCATCATGGAGCTAACCACTTTCATAAATATCCATAAACAAACAATTCTGTAATGGATAACAATTCATACAAAAGTTGCTGGCATGCTATTGCAAAATTATAAGAAGGTCCTTCTTTTCATCCTCTTTCATTGGGAAAAGTATATCCTTCAAATACTATTGATTTAAAATTGCAGAAAAAGCCGCGGAGACGCGTGTACGACGTGCTCCTTCCCCAATCACACTCACTGGATATTCAAGATACTATCGTGGTCTCTACAGAACTCTGCCACAAACGAAGCGCGCACCTCGGCTCGCACGCATCGAACTCTCCCGAACTCAACTCGCTTCAGTGCTTTTTTTTTCTGAAGTGGCATTTAATTAATTTTAGTAAGTGTTTGATTTTTATTTTATCTAAGCTCGCGCTGTCACCGGCAATATTTATAGTCTATTAATTACATACTGTCTTACCACGCATGCGAAACGATATATATGCAGCACATATAGCGATTATATATGCATATATGCGCGGCCAAAAATGCAAAGGGCGATATATATCTCGATATATCCCGCACTTTGCATTTTTCACAATACATATTTGATTCATATTTCCTATATACTACATATATATATATGTTGTGTCAGGTATTTGAAAAGCGGTAATTCGACTGATATTTGAATATATACGTATACTCGTGATATACAAATCACAATATACGAATTTATAGTTTTAATTTGTTATGAAATTTTCTATATCTTTCACTTTTCACAGGATATTTCGTAGAATATTTTTTCAATATTAAGATGAAGCTATATCTGCTGCTTTGTGGACTCGTGCTTCTGGGTTTAGTAGGAAGCAGTCCCATAGTAAAACGGGAAACGAATGAGTTGAATCCACTGAACGAGGTTAGTAATTTTGATTAATTGCATGATAAATCATTGGTAAACTATGTGGTTTGGTAATTGAGCAAAGTTTTATGGAATATTAATTTGAAATTTCTTTTGATGGTCGAGATGAAGAGGAACCCACGAGTGTATTTGAGTCGAGAGTGAAAGTATCTGGGCTGCACTGGGGTCCAGTCTTTTCAGACTCGATGAGACGCGTTTCTCGTCATCGGATTTTTAAGTGTCCACGTGCTTTGGGCCGTACAAAAGAATGAAAATAATAGAAAATAGAAGTGATGTATGCAAGGATTCGGTATCTCCTGCCGATATTTCCGTTCAAAATTTATCAGTATAAGTGAAATGAATAATGCATGGATTGCACAATTCATTTTCTAATTTGAAAATTATGTGATTATTCAAGGAATTGTTCGACAGAAATCGTGTGTGAAAGAGAAAAAATGACAGAAAATCATTTGATATTGCGTAAAATTATTCAATCGATGACCTCGGGCCATCCATTATTGGACAATTTATGATACGAATAGAGGGGAATTGAAAATAGTGAATGGCTATGCGTGTCAAGGCAGATGTCCTTTATCAATGGAATACACCGAATAAAAAAAATTAAAGAGGAGTATACGTAAATTAGCTTTATGTAAATTTCACTCTATACACGATCTGTGTTTCACGGGTACCATTGGTCTCATTAATTATTTCGAACGTGTCTGCAGGGATTTACGTCACTTGACTGCCATTGCAATTGCATCAGTACATTTTCGAGTCAAATAACAATTTCTTTTAAATTAAACACATTGAATGTTTAATAAAATTGCCATAAAACTATTTATAACTTTCATTCTGAATCTTCTTTTATAGATTTTGCTGCTGGAGGAAGGTGATGCTATTGATGAAGAGCATGGAGATAGGGAAAAGCGCAAAATAGGTGCAATTAAATTAGGACTGGGTAACGGAATTATTGGCTTTGTTTTTGGAGTGAGTAAATTATTATTATTTTGATACTGACTCTTCCACTCACTTCCGTGTGATTTCATTTTTTTCCCCATTACGTTTAATGAATTTTTCAAGAATTTGAATGATAGTTAACAATTCAACTGGCTCTTCAGAGCATAAACAACGTAACTTGAGTGCATTACCACGTACTTTCTAAGCAATCGTATTACCAAGCAGGACGCGTTCAAACTGAGTCAGTATTTCGCAACATCTTGAATTCTTCTTCAAAACTTTCAAGCTCGTAATGGACTCCTGAAAGAACCGTTGATGTTTCCTTGCATAATTATCCAATATATCTTTCAGAAAGTCGACTCATTTCTCGATGCCAAGACGAAAGCACTAGGTGTGCTGGATGAATCGAATAAAGCCAAAAATGCAATTTATGGTATTGATAGTTCACAATCAGCAACAAGTGCTTTTGTCAGTGATATATTGGGAAAACACGTAAAGGCTGCGGGTGCTGGCATTGGCCCACTGATCAACAGTGGAATTACGTTCGTCTCTTCGGCAGCACAAGGGCTTGTCGGTGCCCTAACACAGAAGGTGGCGCCTTTGAGTTCAATTGTTGGAGGCCTTTCAGGAGGTATTGGAACAAACAATGTATTATTGCTTAAATAAATCGATAAACGGCTGCATTGTATTCTGTAGCGAAGTGATGATACGAGGTGACTTACTTCCAAGGTCGTTTTAGGCGGATATCTCAAAAGTAATCATAGATGGTGAAGATTTCATACAAAAATTTTTGTACGGAGAATCAAATTTTAGAACAAAGTTTTTATGAAGATTATGTAGTTACCACTTCGCTGCAGAAATCAATGGTGAATTGATAGATTGCGTAGAGTCGACTTATCGAAAATATCGAGTAGTCGAAATATATTTAAGTCCAGGACGTTTTGATCAGAAACAAATTTTTAAAAAGTCATGAAGCTCTTCACGTCTTACGTAGACGCAGGAAAACTTGTACAATTATTAACCAACTCAATATGGTCTACCACTTCAATGCCAACTTATGTAGAGATTATTAATTATAATATATTATTACGTTTGAGGAAATGAAGGGGCGAACATGAAGTTGACTTATAAAATAGAGCGGAAAGTTCATTAAGTATCAATCGCGATGTGAAGTATAGAACATATGTCTGAAATGCGAGTTCCGAAGCGGATCCTGTTCCGGAAAAATCGTAAATTTTCGAATTTTTGACCAAAATGAAAACGTTATCCAAATGCCACGATTTATTTTCAAGGCTAGCCTGGAAATCTCCAATTCCTATAACGATATAATTCTTTTTTTATAAAGAGAATGATAGTCATATAAGAGACTTTCGACGGGTTCTAATGCCGCGCGTTACATACCATCAAATTTTATGTAATTAGAAGCATAAAATCGTAAGTGTAACCAATCGTAAATGTTCGAATATCATTTATATATTAATCGATACGTTCCTCCATTATTTCCATCTAAACCAAAATATGCTGCGCATCTGATTAAGACTTTATAAGATATTACCATTCGGGAAGCAGTCGCGAAGAAATTTTGGGAGAACCCTTAGATCCAGCAGCAGATAACCCGGTCGACAATAACCGCTCAAATAAGCACGTGTATGCATATATTTTCCATGCATGTGATAGCGGCAACCAATGCCTGACGCGGTACCCTGGACATAAAAAAAGTTGATTTTCTCATCGAATACAAGCATAATATCGAAGGGTGATGTTTGAATATGCCCAAGCACGTAGAAGATCTGGAAATAACAGCGTAAAAACGGAGAGAAAAATCCGCGACTCCGACTGGACATAAACTGATCTTTTCTAGAAATTCTTGAAATCAGATGAATTAATCAATCGAAACAAGACGCTTGACGGTGTAACATGATATTGAAATGTTGAGGTACCTGCAGGTGTCTTCGAACTGGCAATATCGAGCTCGTTATAACATTCGGTGGCAAATCCGATAATTTTAAAGTTTAACGAGATCTTACAGTTGGCATTTCGCTGTCTTAGAAATTTGAGATATCTGTCGAAAACTAGAATAAACTTCAAGTATTACCGAAGTTGCGCCCTCATGACGCCCAATATTTTTATACCCAATTTCAAATGTTTCACGACTATCGGTCAGAGAGTGAAACCCAAAATCTAGGAAAAATGGATTTTTAGCTTAGGGCGGATACCCCGTTCTATCTCAAAATGTAATATATTGCTCACGCACATTAGCACTTTCAGCAATGAAGCAGAAGTTGAAAGGCAGGCATTTAGTCGTTGAAAAAATTCTATAGCGGTTCCCCTTCTCTTTCCTCATACCGGTGACCCGTTCTACCCTGTATTGCATTTTTCATTCATACATACGATATATTTAATGACGAATATATGTCGTGTATACGGCATATATACAATATATGCAATATATGGCGCATATATATGACCAATATATTCACGTATCTCACCAGGAAATTGGTCAAATGGGTTATGTTCCATAAAATTTCTAGAGATTTTTTTTGTTATTTTCGAAATATTTCAATGTTCTAAAATTTTAAAAAAATGAATAATTCATCTATTATATCGAACCTCTCAGACGTTACTGCCCATATTTTATTAATTTGATAAATTTATCATGTTTATTTTTTAGTATTTCTGATTCCTCATAATTAGATATATGTTTACTAAAAACTGACACGCAAGAACTGACATAGCCCACTAACGTTGACCACTCTACGGCTAATAAGTTCTTATCTTGCGGGCTATTAGGAACATAATTCAGTAGCCGGACATAATCCAGTAAAATTGAGGAAATATCATATTTTCCGCACACCCCGGAGGACTAATCACCCCCCCCCCCTCCCCTCGAACGTACTGACCATCCGAAGCTTCCGCTCGGAAGACAACTTTTCACATGATAAAGAGTAATTAATTTTCACAACCTAGCCCTGAAATAGATTCTTTCCGTTCTTCATAATTCAATAGTGTATTTTTTTGTGTAGGATCTGGAGGAGCTGGAGGATCAGGTGGTGGTATCGGTGATTCAGCTGGAGGTGCATTAAATCTTGTGACAAGTTTGAGTGGAAGCCTAAGCGGTTCTAGTGGAAATGATAATCAAGATCCGCCAACACTTGGTGGGGGAGTAAATCTTGGGGCATTCGCCAATTTGGGTGGCGGCGCCGGTGGGGTAGGAAATTGAGCGCTAAATGAGTAGAGACAAAATTTTAAAACGGATACTGAAAATCAAAATTAATGAATCGTTGATTAGTTAACTCCTCCCCCTTGTTACAAGTTTGTGCTTTTATATTATACAGAAAATTATTTGGCAAATGCTGAAAATATGAATGCCCGTAGCTTCGAATATCCCAAACTTCGCTTAAAAATCACATTTTTCATCAATTTTTGCACTTGACAAGTAGAGTCAATCTGATTGGTACGTGGAATACGAAAATAATTTGCTCAAAAATAATTGAAACTCTCATTCCATAGAATGAATTACAAACAGTTATTTTCTGATTCCACTGAAGAACAAACCATTAGAAATATTAATTGACGTTGAATCGGTGGCTTTTTAATTACTAGTAATTAGCTCATTTGAGTACGAGGTGGCTCTAACGTCTAGTGAATGCCTTATAATTAGAAAACTTGAGCTTTGGAGCCACCTCAAGCTTTACTTCGAGTTCCAGAAGAATGTGCAGCTGTGATAAGCTTCATCCTGTAAATTATTATCACTTTTCTTTCATTTCTAGACGTGAATGCTGGTTATTGAGTGAAGTCAACGTAACTCTAACTCAAAAAATTAGCCCTGCTCAATTCTATTCGCACTTGCGCCACAACACTATTCAATCCCCCACACTTTGTAATGCCCATTACACTTTAATGAAACACGTGAAGTATCGTTTTCTCTTACTATTTTTGTACTTCTGGAGCTAACCTGCACTTCTGGGCTCATGGTTCCACTGTGAATATGATGTAAATATTTTTTTTTGTTCACTAAAAAACAAGTAATTCAGATTATGATTTTCAAATTATGATTACAGCGGTGTTTTTTTATAATTGAATGTTTCGATGAATGTTCCAAATAAATTTTAGGCGACTCCGGTGAGTCCGAAAAAAAAAACCAAATGTTTCGTCATTTATTACTGGGTATGGTGTTGATTATAATTCTGAAATCCTTTCCCTGATTCCTTCGAGGCCGTCACTTGCTCCATTAGTTTAATAATAAGTTTCGCAAGAACCACTTCGATAGTGGAAACAAATAATTGTCCTACGCAAAAAAATTTGATCATTTCACATCATGTTTAACATTTTCTCGGCCATGATTCATATCACAATTGCATTACTAATGGTTCATCTTTTAGGGGGAGGAATTCGCACATGCAACATACTATACATCATAAGTCATTTTTAATTAAAAAATTATCACATTATCATAAATGAAATGTTTGGGTGAATTGTTCAACTTCACAGATACGAACAACTACCGAGGAAGATATTCCAGAGTTTGACAGAAATAAAGTCTCCCTGGATGTATCGCCACAGGCATTTGGTACTGGATTCACTGTAATTACGAATCTTAGTAGGGCTGCAGGAAAATTCATTCAAGTAAGCAATATACTATAAAACCAGACACCAATTTTTCTCCCAGTCTCCAAAGCCTCGAAATTAATTCTGAGATGTTTGTATTTTCGTAAAGCTTTCCTAATTTTCGTGAAAAAAGAAAAACATTTGGAGGTAGCAAAAAATTATGAAAGTGTAGTTAAGTTCAATTATGTCTTACGGCATTGTATGTGTAAATATGACGAACTGTCTCAACTTCTTCTATGAAGCCTAAAGTACGAAAAATGATCAAAGAATATTTTCAAAAACCTTTTTTGAATGCATCACAGCCATAACGTCTCAAGCGAAATTGAAACAGTTGATCCTCAAAATTTCGTTCAATAACAATTATCTGTTTAACAAGTAAAATTATGAAGTGATAAAAACTTTTTTCACAAAATCAGTGAAAAACTTGAAACAATAATTGAAAAGGTGTTTTCAGTGTGAAACCAAGCTGAATTTTTTTCCGAACTTTTAAAGATCATAATGTGGGCCTCGTCTGACAGACATTTAATAATTACCCCGTATAATTACTCAAAATTAACATGAAAAATTGTGCTATTCTAGAATTCAGCGAAGCGTACAGAACGAATGCTGGAACTGTTCAAGCCGTTCTTCAGAGGCGCACTTAGCATCAAGGGCCTGCCATCAGATAGAAAATAATAAAAACAATAGGAAACCCGCTAGTAAAAAACGAATTTGAATAAGTATTGCTCAGGGACAAGCTGAACGATTTCCCAACTATGTCCTTGGACGCGTGAAAAACATGTAAATTCTTACGGCGAGGACCAATAAATTCCACCAAAATTCCTGATATACTTATCCTTGTGGTGCCATGAGGGTTTGTCCTCAGCTATTTATGTAAAATTGCCTCGTGTTGTTATTGTTTGTGTAACATATTGTATTAGTGTTAAAGGTGTTCAATCAATGTAAATAAAAACTAAAAGAAACAAAAGCAGAATATGGAAAATAGACTCTATCCGATTGACCGTCTCCTTCATTCGTCCATTGATATCTTTGATAAAAAATAAAACAAATATTTTCACAATGTTTCGACCATAGAATTCTATGTGGAATATCCAAAATATTTTTAAACGGGATCCGATAATTTCATCTTGCTCGTCACGACTACCAATTCTCCGTTTACTATCGAACAACTATATCCAACTATGGCGATAGTAATTGTGCCGCCATCTATACCGGCTCATGACCATTAGTACATGATCGTTCTAACGTGAAAGAGGGGAAGAAAGGTGTACGTGAAAAAGCGGAGCAGTTGAAGGCCCGATGGAGTGTCGAGCGTGCGCAGAGATGGAGCCGGAAATTACCTAAAGAAGAAATCATTTAAAACGCATCGAGGTAATACAAACGAAGAAAAAGGTATCAATTCGTAAAATTTACCCGTCAATAATTTTGGCCTAAATCATTAATTGCTCATTACACCGCTCAATTAACATACGTCTCTTATGTCACGCAATTTTTTATTCGTTTTCTTTTTCGCCCCAAGGACGAAGAGATCGTGCAACAGATTCGAAAGTGGGGGGGGGGCACCATTGGCACGTGAATACCACAGTATTTGGGGTCATTTCGTGAGGAATAATTTTTAGAAGGAAGGAAAAATTGCCGCCGACCTTGAGGGCCAACAAGATAGCCATAGTCTGTGGTAGCTCATCTCCCTAGTACCAGTCCAACTGTCTTTCACGATGAACTTGTGCCCTGTCGCGTGTCACAGCTCCGTTATTCTGTTCAGTTATTCTGTGAAAATTTGAATAATTATCATTTTTTTTTTCAACTGAACTTACCAACAATTTTGTTCCACTTGTACATACTCCGCGATCTACAGATCATTTTATCACTTACGTCGCGGCCGTCGAGTTGTCGGACCTAGCAGAGGTAAGATTTTCTCAATTGAACTAAAAAAAAGAACTATAACTAATTTATTTACTTAGTAAGAATAATTCAGAAGTCAACTGAAGTGCCGAAGAGCAAAACCGAGTAGTTTTCTTTCACATTAGCATCAGTTTTATCTAATTATCTCATACAATGGGAAATAATTTGATATAAGTGAAACTTTCGATGGTAAAATAACGTGAATCAAATTAAATATTTTAACCAATTAGATTAATTCCACGAATAAAGTGGATGTTAATCGAAAGTAATCAAAATCGTGGTCAGGTTACGAAGCGTTCAACTGGCGTTGCATAAGAGTGGAACTTGTTCTTCCGATTTTTATTGTCCGTAAACAAGTAAAGTAAATTTAATGTCTCTGGGATTTACCCATACCACGATTCCTTGAACTCTCACCGTCAAATTTGTCGCATATAAATTCTTCTCATGCGTATAAGAAATCCGCTGAATAACTTCTGGAAATTGTCGGCGAAAATGAGGAGAGGCTTTTATCTCAGGTGTTATACCATCTCTTTCATAATCGGTACGACTGAAATCGAAGATTCCCGTATATTATGTAAACTTTCTGACGTCTTTACTCATTGAATTTTGAAGAACAATTTCGTCATTGGAATTTTCAGAACTTTTGAATGGACCATAATCATCATAATTTCATCTTATGTTACTCGAAATCAAAATCTTGAAATAAATTGTCAAAACACTCGATGAGTCGATCTCCAAATATTATTCCAAAATATCATCGAACCAAGTACTTCCCTGGCTAAACAAAATCTAGAAAGAATGTTTATAAGACAAATTGTTCTCTACAAAAATTTGTTAGACTTTCCGATTTGTCACTTTTGTTCAACATGTTTCGGCTCCTAGATTGTATGAAAACGCACCACAGGTACTCGTGGGTCATCCGGCGGAGTGCGCGCGCGCCAGAATCAAAAAGGGAAGCACCCTTCGTGGAGTCTATCTGCGGCTACGCCGTAATGACCTATATAAATTAGGGAAAAAAAATTAGAAAAATTTTATATCATTTATATTATATGGCAGTGTCCTCGACTTGATCAGCACAGAGTAAAACGGATAGCCACTATAAAATACACTGTCCCTTTCCAAATACGATGGCAAGCATTGTATATCCCTTGAATCCCATAGTAATCAAAGACGTTGACAAGTTTTTCAGAAACAGTGAATTGAAAATATGAACATTGATCGTATAGTGAAAATCTCAGAGTATCCTTATATCAAACTTATCAAAACCTTTTATTTTCTTTTTTGTCGCTTTCAATGTATAAATAATTGTGTTTCATCGGTCACTTAGCTGATAAACCTTGTGTATTGGTTTCTAATGCTAAAATTTAAAAAAAATAAAAAATTATATTATATAAATAATATACATATACATCATAATATCATCTCAAGATTTGTTGCGAACCTTCGTAATACTCTCAAAAGACTAGTTACGTAATGAAGATACGAATTTCAAATTCGGGGTCACGTCAATAATTTTCCGACATCAGAAGTTAATAGTAGGCAATTGTGGTTTGTTATCAAACGAATTATCACATAACAAAATATCAGAAGAGTGAAATGATATGACCGATTAAACGAATGTCCAAAGAATAAAATTTAATAAAAGAATTAATTACAATTAATTATTACAATTCCGCATAATTCAAGGAAAAACATTGTGAGATAACCAACAATGGAATACTAACTGCATTTTCTCATAAGCTATTGAACGCGTACGCTACGTAGCTTTTACGTAGTAGTGCATTTTTGTGCATGTGGCTCAATATCAAATGCAAAAACGAGATGGAAACACAAGGTGCCTTATGCCAAATAACAACGAAAAAATGGGCCATCAATCCGAAGGACCAACTTCAAAATAATGAGCAATGGAGAGTAACAACTCTTCGCTTTAAAATAATTAGAAAATCAATAGATTGATCCAAATAAATTGAGTAAATTAAAATAAATACGAACCGGAAATTAATATAAAAAAACCTAAACTCATTCTCGATGAGCAATAAAATCAATATTTCAAAAATATCAAATAACATAGAGCTTTCAAAAATAAAAACAAATTTGTCAATTTACAAAAAAAAATTGACACAATCACTAGTTCCGCATTAATTTTGGTTTCCAATAATTTCAGGAATAAACATTTCGACTAGTATTATCTCTGTAGCGCAGTGGCAAAACGAGGTAAGCTTGTTTATCGCTAGACTCAGTTTTTTAGTAATATCTGCGAATCTATGAAAGATACGATAATTTTCATAACAACTTTTTTTGTAAAGCTTTTTTGTCTCTACAAGAAGTTCTTTGGATAATTCCTTCCATCTCTCTTTACTTTTGAGATATCAAAAACTGAGTCTTGAGGTAAGTTAACTTGTCCCACTCTACCACTCCAGATAGAATGTCTCCAAAAAAAATTCAACGAAACAATATTTTAAAGAATTTTTCTCCCAGTACCAGATTCCGTAATACTTGAGACGATTTTCATCATATGCTTATGTGAAATTAAAATCCGCTACCTCTCTACAATAGATCATTGTGGCATTGAACTGGAATCCAGTTATTAGATAATTAGTATTAAAATATTCGTGAACATGTGGAGCACGGTTGAAAAAATGTCATCCATCAGAAAATTTAGGTTAACATAAAAAAAAATCATCACTGGTATGAAAAATTGAGTATGAATTTGTACAGAGGAGTCCATCCAATGACTTGAGCTGTGCTAGTATATTGCACAACTGTTACAAGGATGTCCAGGGTCCATACCCCATAATCCCCGGTCATCGCGACTTCAGCGATCTGCACAAAAAAAAAACGATCAATAATAAACGAGCCTTGATTCAAAATCCCTATCACTCTCAGTATTATTCAACTAGCAAATTCACTCTTCACTCCACGTCACTCACCCAATATTCCCATAAGACTAGCGGATCTCGTATAACGTGAGAAGTATTGCAGTAAGTTAAGTAATTAACGTAATAATAAGTAATAATTATTAGCGTTGTGAGAGAACTATTAACATTTATAATTAGTTTGCCGTGCCAATAATTGAAAACACAGACATTTGGGAGGCAAATACCAGAAAAAAACTACGAAATAAACTTCCTCGATTCACGCAACGTTGTGATAACTCTGAGATAGACGCTGGTCCCCTTACGTGCTCGTAATCGCTGTAATCGATGGAAATCTCGGTCGCGGAAATGCTGCGAAAATTGCGTATAGAAAGTCGACAAATATAAGGAGAAAAGTTAACATGTGCATTAGATATGACCCCACAGTATTCTAACATAACATACGTTATCGCATAAAACATTGGATGACCGATAAAAATACCAGTAATGGATTAAATAAGTGTGACCCATTGGGGCCAACCAAGAATTTGTTGAGCTGGAATTTTTATCGGAGATAAATTTAGAAATCTTCTCCAGAAATTCTTCTTCAAAAATGAAAGTTAATGCTAATGTATTAGCATTCTAGCATAAGGGCCAGTTCTCGGTCAAGTTAATCGCCGTAAATCAGGAGTTAAAGTTAAAGGTAAGCGTTGTGATTGTCCGGATTTAAATTTCCAACCAATCAGAAGCCTTAACGTCAAAGTTAAATATGGCGCTAACTGCCCAAAAGCTCGCCCTAAGAGTTTTTCGGGAGGTTCACTCTGTGTTCAGAAATATGATGCTTTCGGTGGCGGGAGACGGTCCCAGCCTCCGGGTGGGTGTCCAGTACTCCCTTCCGAAGCAATGGTCCAGTGCAGCTACCGTGGGAAGTAGAAACGACATTGATGGAGACAAAATATACACCGATCGAGATATATTATGTGTTTAAGGGCATAACATTAATCACACTAATTATCGAGAGGTTAATCAATCTGGCGGGCGTGTTATCAAGAAAGATTCGAAATTGAGTCGTTCCATAATCATTCCCTTAGTAAAAAATTCAGGACGAAAGATTTAATGAAGCTTAAACAACGGCCGACATTCGACTTGTGAATATTGTAGATTTTAGGACAGTTCAGTCAACGAAAAGAATTTCAGATTCTGAAGTAACGTACTTAATGACATATAATGGACATTTTTGGACTTTGCAAACCACCTCAGCTTATTACAAAAAAATTCCCTTTTTTCATATTGAAGTATCACAGAGTAGGTGGTCACTTAACGCAATACTGTAATAAATAGTGAATGAGAAATATGGTACAATATTCGGCGGGTGTAAAATTACAACGCTACAAAAGGATATTCAACATGCCCATGGTTGGGCTAACCGTGATTTTTGCTAAAACGACTTTTTTCACAGGATAGTGAAAAAAAATATAGTATTTTCGAAACAACTTTGAAAGGAACATGCCGATATACACCGATCCACATACACACACACACACGTATTTCATGTATGTATATCAAAAGGTGAAAGGATGATGCGAAACATCGGGAACAGTAAAAATTTCATATATTACCATACTCATTTTCGAGATTATTACGCAGTAATTTACCCTATCGAAAAATTAATAACACGTAGATCCTAAGAAAGTGGATTCATTATTGAGCAACGTATTAGAGATTCCCCCGCCCAAAAATTCGTCCGATCAATTCAGCTAAATTCACAACACGTTGACTCTCGCACGTATTCTTGCACAATCTTGCCAGAAATACGGTCTGAGGGTCATGTAGGAAATCGATTAGCTCAGTAGTGAAAGAATTCACCTCCGATTATAGTCTCTGAGGGAATTTTCGGTTTTTCCTGGAGTGAACAGTAGAAACAATTCCTTTACCATGATACTCCATCATTCGTCGAGACAATAGGAGGTATCAAACCGCTCGTTAAAGCGGTAATTCTGTTGTTTTCCTCTAGGAGAAATTGGTAATACCTGTTTCAGGAGTGCTTCCTGATGTTCACGGATATGGAGAGACTGTTTATGATAGTTTTTTTACTTGGGGCGGTGTCTGTAAGGCCAGAGAAGATTCAACGATCAGTCGAAGCTGAAGATTACCATCAGAATTACATTGATTCGCCCTATCTTCCTCTAGAAAATCAAGTGGGTAAAAATAATGCAGTGCCAATTAGCAGGTAATACGCTTCTTGAATTTCTTTTATTAATGTTTTAATTCAACTTACTTTGGGCTTTCCGTATGGAACTCCTTCTTTAACCGGTATGTAAGTTAACCATAGATTACAGCATTATATATTATATATTTTTTATATTTTATTTGTATTACGTATATGAGACATCCACAAAATCTGATCTAATGTGGCCCCATCACCATTCAAAATGCGTACTTTTCAATATGTATGTAGCATCATAATTAATGAAAATAATTACACGAGTTGTTTGGCTATACAAAAATTCCAAATACTTTTTTCATACGGATGGATTTCTGAAGTGAAATAAACGTTACGTTTTTTCGAAGATCATATTTTCCATATTAGGAATGCCAGTGTTATTGAAAAAACATTAGATATAATATAGAATATATTTAATTAATTTAAAAACATTAGAATATCAAATTTGTACATGAAGACGATCGACATTGCACACTTCAGTCCATTATGGCACTTTCTATTCATTTATTCATCGATTTATATATTTCTTTATTCATTTAACATTCCTTCTCCGAAATTTCGTATGATATCCAAAAAATCATGTCCCAAAATATCAGTAATTTTCAATTTTTATTTTATAGCCATAAGAATATTTTCCGCAGTATTGTAAAACGATACACTGATAAAACAACTAGCGTAATGAAGGTGTGTGTGCCCCCGTTGGGGACAGAACCAACGCTTCCCGATGTGTAATTTCTTATTTAGCATTCTTGGTAGTTCATTCACTAGAGCCCTATACACAATTGGGAATGGGTTCTTCGTGTCACAGATTTTTTCTATCAGTGTATGAAAAACTCCACAATCAGTCACTAAATGTGGTGTATATATTCTTGAGCGTGTCTCGAAAGGATCCTCACAATTTGGAACCAGTTCTTCATGTCATTTATCGAGATATCGATTATGTGTGTCTGAGAAATATATGCGGGAAAATACCTTGAAACTTGGAACATTGTATTTAGTCATACCCCAAAAGATATATTTGAAATTTTATGGTTTCGACTTAAGTGTGTGGAATTTTCTATATCCTGTTGTATGAAAGAACAGTAATATTCTTACTACCGGAGTTATAGTGTTAAAATAGAAGGGTGATGATAAAAATTATTTCCTGTCTTGTTATATTGTTGACATGAGTGACTGGGTCCTAACGTGAAAGCAATAGCATCAGTATTATTACTGTTATATTCTATTCGGAACAATCGCAATTAGAAGATTGTTTTTCATTGGCTACGATGCTGTAGGTTGAAATATCCGGTCAAAAACATCCAATACAAAAACACCCAAAACAGAACTATCCAAATAAAAAATATCCAAAAATTGCCACTCCACCCCTTTTGGGGTGGTGGCCCCCTGGGAACCCCCTACTCGGCGGGGGTTAGTAGACATTTTGACGAGAAATTCCAACGGTATGGTCAAAACAGCTTATGATAACGATTGCGGTCGGTTTTAATGCAGTTGCGAGAAATATAAAGTATTTTTGAACACATTTGGCGATAGTATATTTTTACTTTCGAAAATTTTTATCTTTGGATATTTTAGCTGTTGCATATCCTGAAATCGGATATTATTCACCGCATATTTTTACCGAATCCCTCAAAATTCTCAATTTTCTATATCGAAAAAAAAAATCCCCGATTTGAAAATGTAGATATCTCCAATACGGGGATATAGATATCGCCGAGTTGGGAATGATAAACTGCTTCAAGATACAGATTTCAAGGAATATTTTACTCGTTGATTTGGGGATATTGATATCCTCGAATCTATCTTGGATTCTATCAATTTTGTAGAATACTGTAGGTTAATCAACAGATTTTTCTTTCGAAATTTTGGTCATTAAAGCCTGGAAAAAATTTAAAATATTTTTCATAAAATTAAAATTAAAAAAAAAACTTTTTACGACCATAAAATTAGTTTAATACACCAATACGGTGACTATGGCGGTTGAAAAAATCCCAACAAAAAATGTCATAATATTCTGTAATGCAAAAGAGTATATGAGATAATGTATATGCCGAAATAATATCTTGGGTATTTTTTATATGAGAACAATAATGTCGAGCGATATATGAATGAAATATAAGGAATTATCCCAAATCATATATATTGCTTTATGCGGAAATGATTGAAAGCGAAATTAAACTTATCACATTTCACCACTTTCCTATATATATAAAAAAATGGAAATAATGAATAAAATTACTAAAAATATACTTTCTCCTTGATATATAATCTTCTGTTTTTCAAGAGATACACCCAGGGCAAGACTTATTACTTTCGTAGGTGTAGCCTTCTAATATTATCTTTTAAATTTTGATGGACGAAAAGTAGACACCATTAGTTTTTCTGGCTGTTTTTCTCATAAACATACTTCAACCACTAAAAAGCAAATATATTACGCACACTCATAGAACGGCTCAGGTGTTTCCAAACGAGTTGGATCACAGATAGGAGCGAGCTAGTCGTCTGAACGACCCATCCTTAATAATTAACTAATTGATTCATCTCAAGTATGCATTAGTTTACTATTAACGAATCACTTTGCTATTCGATAACTATCAACGAATATTTGTTTGATTGACTATTCGTGTTCAACGATACCACTTGTTGACGAAGCTGTGTAATAGCAACTAAAGCAGGTCTAAAAGTTTACGATAGATTTGCTTGCTGTATCCTAGATTAGTAAAACAAAAGGTTGAATATGGGTGAAAAAGACACCAAAAACTATATTGATAATTACCAGAAAACCCATATAATTACTACGAAATTAAAACTAATTGAATGTTTCATTTAAGGGTTTACGACCGACAAAGTGAGCGAAAAACTGAGTACGAGGTTTACAAACTCTTATCCAACCCATCGAACCCAGACTTGGAAAAATTGAATGCTCTGAGTGACCGTTTGATATCCCAAGCAAACATCACCGAGGACCAACGAAGAATAGTGAGACAGGTCAAGAAACAGCGGCCAGGTTTTTTCTGGACTATCTTTCAAATTGCCTTCGAGGTATAAATTGTCCCTTCCAATCTGTTAAGTTTCTCAACTTTATGATGACTATAATTATTTAATTGTAGACTGTGAGCGATACCACCTCAACAATACAGGAGATGATTACAGTTATCAATAAGGCTCTTAATCCGCCACCAACGACGACAGTGAAAGCGCCGTTATCGGCTACCGGCTCCAGTGACGGACCCACAACAACAACTGCTGCACCATTCAAGCTCACTCCAGCCGGTATTCTCACGACTCTTAGGAGAAACCTTAAAGGGCTAATTAGGCTGTTCAATATTGAATGGCAAGATGCACTTGATGTGAGTACATTGATTACTGACGGTTGCAAAAATTGGTGAAATTCAAGCACAAGTATTGCGGCAATAATTGATTCAATTTATTTTAATGAGCACAAAGTAGATATGGACGTATATATAAAAGCATAGAGATATTCGACGGCGGCGCGTTAGCTAAACGCTAGGGACGTTTGGAAATGCAATGATCAGTTGATCAAGCATTTTCAAGTGAGGAGCAATTAATCAACAAAATGGCATAATTGGCAGGTGATAGCGACTCGTACAAACTGTAACTAATTTTGAATTCTCAATTAAGCTCTCCGTATTTTTCACTTGTATCTGGGAATTTACATTTTTCTTTACTACTTGGGTTTCTCGAGTGGGGAGAGGCCCCGCCATTCCCCCAACGGAGGGCTTCCTTCTTCTAGACTCCGTCCCGTGACCCCTTCCGCCTCCCTATTTCGGCCCCTACTACTAGCCGACCTGAAGGGGTCCTAACAATCGGTTACCTTTCGTGGTTAGAACGTCGTTTCCTGTTCCGGCATCGATAGAAAAAGAGACCTTCCTCTTAAACAATAAAAAATCCACTTTGCATCCGCGCGATGAGAAAGACTATTGCGTATTCAAGGCAGAAAGTGGGACTTTCCTGAGGAGGGTGAATGGCTATAAGGTACAAAGTACATATCTTTGCTTTGCTATTCTGGACGGAAAGTACAGGCCTGCTGTGCTGATACGTGAATGACAAATTTACATTCTCACAGCTCGGATTTGAACCGAGATCTCCCAAATTAGGTCGGACATTCTACCAACGGTGTTGTTGGTGATATATTCAAACTTATGACTGTCGATTTTTATCAATGGGATTCAGAGATCGAGAAATATACAGAATCCATAATCACTGGCCGAAATAAACAATGGCAAGTGGAAATATTAGATGTTAACAAAGTGACTCTAATCAAAACGCATTTTGATCGTGTCGATTGCATTCAATTTGCGAAACATTCACAGTTATCTCTGCACATCACTCCTTAAACCCAACCCGAAGAGCAAATTACTCATTACGAAAAATCTTCTCGTTTTGAGGATGAAATCCCTAAGTAATATTCGTGATTTGGGAATACAAATGGGGCATTCCGCGGAAAGTTGGTCACCTTAAAGCTTTTTTATCTTCAAATCAACTTGAAAATTGAACTCGATCGATAAAGAAAATTTTTACTTCAGTAAAACGCCTTCAAACTAATTAAGGCATCTCGGAAACTGCTTAAAATTGAGCGGGAATTACTCCGTTTAGTCGGAGGCATTCAAGCCTTTTTCATCTACAATGATAGAAATAATCAGCCATGAAACCTTGCAATTAATTCCTTCTTCTAAGACTCTTTTAGTGAAAGTCTCACGATTTCATTAACATACTGAAATACAATTACGTAATCAAACGGAAATTTTGTCGATGTAATTCACAATTTGTTTCAGGCACAAGTCCTCCATAATTCGAAAATTCTTCACTATTTGATTGACATCTGTCATATGTCATAATCCCTCGTATATGCACTTGAGGTCTACGATGGCTCGATCGGCTAGGCGACGGATATGTTAGTCAGAGGTGCTGAGTTCAAATTGAAGTCGCGTCGATCGATACTAGCACCCAAGTAATCGTTTATAAGTGCCTGGTTCCCAAACACATCGTAGACCTCCGTCGTTGATCACCACGCAAAAGTACCAACCTGAAGTAGCAATGAAAAAAATCCATGTGTGCACACATATCATTGGTGTACGCAATCTCTTCACCGTTGAATTGAAAGAAAAATCATTCGGTTTAGTGTACGTAATTTCAAAACTGGCGATTCTTTCGAAAAAGAGAATGACATTTTTTTCAAGTCCTTCAAAAAAATGACATATAATCATTATGAAGAAAGACCCAACACACAAGTTATGAAAAAAAAACGAAATTTTATAATCATGTTTGAGAAAAAGTACGTACACTTATTACGATGAATTCATTATGATATCATTTTATTCACGTAATGAAAATAGAATGACGGATCTCAAAATTTCAGTTCACTGCACTATACGTTCACCTTTGCGGATCTCGAGGCCAAGCGAATAATAAACAATGTTTTTTTGTGCCAGCTTCTCGCCACATATATTACATTGTGTTTCAAGATAAGGAAGACATCAGTTCAGTACACCGTGACTTTTGAAGCACCTGGCTGTTTCTCCTTATGTATGTTAAAATATCAACGAGTTTTGCATGAAACCAAGCACTCATTGGAGGCTAGTATATTCAATATAAGTTGATTAAGAAATTAACGTATCCATGAAATGTCTAAATAGTTATTTCATTAAATCTAGAATTGAAAAACCACAAAATAGGGATAAATAAAACCTTTTTCTCAATACCCCATGCACGATGAAGGGCTCATCTTTTTAACTATCTCTAGTATTTAATTATAAAACCAAAATACTTTTAAAAAGTATACAAATATATATTGCAAAAATAATTTGGACGATAATAGTTGTATACAATTAGTTATAAAATTCTCACATTCAATATATTTCATGACTTCACATCCCGAATTGTCGGACAATTGATGGAAATTTCTACTCCACTCATAATTTTCAAAACTACTGTATAGGTGACTGGAGATCATATGTAATTTGGCTTTAATTCAAATACCTACTCCATAGGGCACTCTCCGTACGAAGGGATGGGAGTACGTAGGATGTAATCATATAGTATAGTAAAAAGGAGAGACGAAAGCAACTATTATTATATATCGGAATCATCGAAAAACGTAAAGACCGAAGACGACGCGACACCACCAGGCGCGGCGAAAAACGGAAATGCCCGTGCGCAGCACGCGCCACCGAACTTGTACATATAGAAAGTACATGATTTGAAACATACCTAAGCTGAATTAATACATTACATACGATCCATTGAGTAATAGTTGGGCAATGTAAATAGACATAATTGTGGTTTACGATTCCAAAATTCTAATTTACAATTCCAAAATTGTCATTGGTGATTCCAAAGGCCTGATGCACGATTCCCGAGTGGTCATTTTAAATACAGAGCACAGACCTCAACTTGAGCTTACGTTCTCATGAGCAAAGTGTTGGTTCAGCATAACTAAAGCTCTCTCAAGTAATTAAACATGGAATGTGGGTTTGACCCTCCGCGGGCCAAAACTATAACTTTATCTCTTAAACCCTCACTTTTTCCAATTCAACACTTTATCTCAGGTAATTTATTTATAAGTGCTTTGTTTACAAACACATCGTAGACCTCCGTCGCTGATTAGCACTTCGGTAGAGAGCATAAATATAGCGACGTTAAATAAAAATAAAAAAAAAACACTTTATCTCCTAAGCCGTTTGAGATGTAAAACAAAATTATCACATTAGACATATTTTTTAAGCTAAGGAACAACATTGATTAGATACTTTCTTTCCAATCTCGTATTTTTCTCACTATAGAGCGTTCTAAATGATTTGACTTGTTTATAACGTTCTAACGCCAGAACGGTTAAAGATACGAAAGAAGTCAAAAAACACAAAATATCTATTTGCTAATAAGGAACAACATTTATTGAACATGTTTTTGCGTATCTACAATATTTCCTGAGATAGAACGTTATGAATAATTGAAATTGTTAATAACAATAGGGACGATTGTTATTTCGCTTTGGCGCTCCGTTCCGGCTCGGTCACTATGGAAAGGCATCAATAAAAAAAAAACTTCAAGTTCGATTTTCCGTGTAAAATAATTAATTAATTAATTATGCGTGTTGAGAAAAAAAGTCATAAAAATGAAATTTTGTTTTTTTGCGGAACGTAACTTTCATTGAACACTTTTGTTTCGTGTCTCGAATCGTTCTTGCGATAGAGCGACATAAACAATCCAATTTATGTCTTTCAGAATCAGTTTTTCGTCAAATCGCTCCATTCGGACCTAGGAACCAACAAGACGCGTTGATAAAGAAAAAAGGGAAATCTCTCCAGTGGTTCAGCCGGAAGCGTTAAAAGAAGTTTTTTGTCTACATACACACATACACACATACAAACACTTCTCGAAAGACGACTCAAGTGTTTCAGAAATTTGGAAACAGTTCGAAATTTCCTTAAAGTATTATTTGGATAAACGTCAACAAGTTTGAAAGTCTTCAGAAACGTATTCTAGGAAATGTGTATATGTTACTGAAGTAACAAGTGTTACAAACTTTGAAGTTCTAACTAACTTACCAATTATAAAATGCAAATGAAAAATATAGAATAAAATAAAACCAGCAGGGGGTCCTCGGGTCCCCCATTGGACTGTGTCAAATATGTAACGGTTTTTTTTTTATTTTCACCAATTTCATCGGCGGTAAGCTTCCGAATGGTCCGACTGAACACACAATGAAAATTTTCCAGTGTTGAAAACCCTCACAAACCACCATTTTCTTGTTTGTTCACATACACGAACGGGCGGACACATACATATACACATAGGAGAAACCAACTCCCGAAACCAAGGGGGCCAAAGGGTGGGCTCCCTATAACAGCCTACGAAGCAAACATGAACAGTGATGAACCCCCCAAAGGGAAGTTCCGCCGTCGGTTGCGATCAGGTGAAAGCCCTGATGTGGGAAGAGCCAAACATCACTCGATGATCCCCGGGTGGCTCATCTGTTATACGTGGATTCCGAAGTCCTACCACGACTGTATGGGATCAGCAGGAAAGTGATCTGGCAACGCTGGTGAACTTTCTTACGGATCAAAATAGGCGAGCCATCAACAAAGAGATCCGAAATCTTGCTAGGAAGATCCAACCGTCCGCAAAGCAGAAAAGAACTATGCCGGAAACAGCGGGATCCAAACCACCCTTACCAGCAGCGGCATGTCTCACGCCCCCCCCCCCTCCCCCGAGGTCCTAGTTTGTGTCGGGTAAATTTAGGCAGCAGTCATAACGCCATGGGAAAACCCGAAACATCCCAACAAACGCCAACAAGACGAGATAAAAGAAAGGAGCGAACGCCGCCCGATGACACAGCGGGCAAAAAACTCAAAAGTGCTCTAACAACGTCCCCCATGAATGTGGAGGAGTTGGTGAGCAATGAGACTCATCCTAATAAAGTTTTCTCAATATAAGTCAGATCTAGGCCCGATAAAGTGTTCAGGTACACATTTTGAAATAAAAAAAAATGGGTTGAATAATACGGAAATGAAATAAAAACCGTAAAAATGAAAAAAATTCAAATATAGAAAACTGATGATCCGATCAAATCGCCATTTGATAAGAGTCTTCACCATAACAAAAAAAAAACCTCTGTTCCAAATTTCACGTTCTTATCTCAAGTTTTGTGAATGGTAGAGCGCGAACAAGAGAAAAAAGCAAGGAAAACTGTCAAAAAAAACAGAAAAATTGAAATATCTTCTATTTCTTGTGAGTAACGTACTAAATGTTCTTTAAAATTCCCTAGATCTTGTTGACACGCACATTTTGAATACCACAAAAACCAAAAATGTTGATTAGTTTCTGACAGTCAAAAAAAAGTCGATTTCTAAGAAACTTACCGACAGATTTCACTAAAATTACGCTCACAGCTATATGTACATAATACCAATAATTGACCATTTTTTCAGATTTTATTCTCAAAATTTAGTCCTTTCTTTTTACAAAATTTGAGAATCACATAAGTTGTAGGGACCTCAAAAAATTGTTAGCAATTCTATCTGCTTTAAAATCTAAGAAATCAAAACTGTCCAGACGTTAAAGATGTAAAAGTTGGAAAATCTTCGAAATTACGAACCTTCCAAGAATTGGAAAATTTGCAAAACCAGGAGATTTTAAGAAATTGTCAAAGTTGAATTTTAAAGGTTAACTAGTGGGTGGGATGTATTTGTGCCCTCAGTGAGGTACCCCCAATGGGGTACCTCAGTGAGGCACCCTCAAAATCAGTGAGGTACCCTCAATGACATACAAGTATTATATTCTTAGTCGGTCCATGTATACTGTAGAGACCAATTTTTGCGATCCCCAATGCCGTCTAGTCTCCAGTCATGCACTCATCACATGGGGAAAAAGTCAATAAACATTAAATGTGGATCTTTGTATAAGGAACAACTTATGTTAACACATTTTTTGCCCAACTCCAACCGTTTATGAATTTCATTATTCATGAATAATTGAAATAGTTAATAACAATATATATTCTGAACCAATATCCATCAAAAACTGATCAGGGCTGAGTTCCATGAAGACGCGTCGATTGAAACCTCGATGGCTTCGATTGGTGTATCCATTCATGAGAAATCGTTGACCAAAACTTAGGGCACATACATACGAACATACACACACACACACACACACAGACATTGAAGGACGGGGCTTTGGCGTAGTGGATAGCGTGTCTGCCTACTATTCTAAAGGTCCCGCGTTCGATTCCCGCTCACTGCAAATATTGTTTCTAAAAAATATTTTCTCACGGACTCCGACCGATGGCAGGAACATTCCGTGTGTGCTATCGGCGGTATCCATGAAGTGAGACCGTGAGCCGGGACCGAACGCGACCCGTCGCGCGGGGGGGGGGGAGGGAGGATTCCATCGTAGACGCCCGCCATCGTATCACAGGGGTTTCTGGACGTTTACCCTGTGATTAGAAATAAGATGAGCTGAAATGGCGAAGTCGGCCCCAGCCGCAATGGGTGGGTACTCAGATCCGTAGTATTGCCCATGAAGTAATGCCTAACAGCGGTTACGTGGGTGAATACGAATAGAGCAAGAGTAGAAAAAAAAAACACACAGACATTGACTCAGAATTTTTCGGGGATCATTTTGGTAGCCTTAATACACCAGTTACAGGTCGAAATAAAAAAGTTCGATTTCGGGGTGATTACAATAACTTTCCTATCGGGAAGTTAGAAAAGAAGATGAAGAACTGAAAACAAATTTTGAACAAAATTGAAAAGCGATGAAAATCGAATCGAATATCGAGAATTACAATAATTCCACCATTTAATTTTCTTCTTAGGAAATTTCGCAAGTATTACAATTTTAAAAACGAAAAAAAAAATGTATTTGCCACTTCAAAATGGTGATTCACGATTGTCAAATAGTGAATTCCAGCGGAATTTTCCTGTGTCTACCATTCCTCACGGGAAATTTATATTTCATAAAACCATTCATGCACTTCAACACCCTTAATTCACAACTTTATCTGCTAATATTAACTAACCGCTGACCTCACTTTACCGATTTCTGTATTACTGTTAAATCATCACTAATTACTTAATCTATTTCTATTTCTAGGGGTCAAAAATTAGTATTCAGGAATTCAAGAAAGAACTCGGCAAGAGCATAGCTCCATTCGTAGCGGACAATCCAGACGCCTATTGATGAATATTCCTGAGCCACCTCAGAGTGCAATGAATTTGTTCATCAATGAGTGATGTAAATATTCAGTGACATAAGTATTTGATTTTGTACATAATGAATCTTACGATGTGATTATATAATTATGTTAATCGTAATTTCGATAGGTAGTGTATTTTTCGTAAAAAAAAAAAATCCCCCCCAGGGGATTCTCCGCAAATAAGGTGAATGATACATACATCATGAGTTCTCTGTAATTATTTCATGTTTTTACGAGCTGCGGCTCGTCAATTTTGCATAAGCATCAGCGACCTACGTGCAATCTGGCAATGCCCACTCATTAATAACGCAAAAAAAAGAACATGAAATTGTAACTGAGGGAATAAATACGAATTCAGCGAGAAGAGAAAGCGGGAGCATCACGATTGGCTGACTTTAACATTTGGCGTGGGCCAATATGAGGCTTCAAGGATTTTGCAAGTATATAGTAGGTGGGAACGACCGATCTGCTAATCAAATCTTCAAGTTTCGTTGGATGAAAGGCATCGGGCTATTGTTTCTCGTTCCCTCCTTTTCACTTCTATCTTTAATGATCAGTTTCAAGTCCATTTTTACCAATACAGAAATTTTTAATATTGTGAAAGTGGAGTGAATGCAGCAAAATGATCCGGGCCATTCTCGGATTAATTTTACTTATCGCAGTGAGTGGAGTCATAGGTCAACAGGTGAGTCTCCTATAAACAGGCTTATAGCTCTAAAGTCTTCCCTACGTAATGTAGAATTCGTATTTTCAAGTGAATTGGCACCAAGTCTGAAGTCAGTTTTCCAGTGCGGAAAAACTCATTGCAATTATGAATTTATGGTGAAAAACGATTAAAGTCATTTTTGTTGGGAACTTGCTAGAGTATTTACGAAATTATGGTAAAGCCGTAGCGATCGTCATCAGCGAAGGGAGTAATGTAAAACACAATGGATGAACGTACTTCCTCAGCATCGCTGTCATAATTTTTAAATGTATTGAGAAAATTGGTAATGATTTGAATTTCTGAAATTTTGAGGATATGTCTTTGGGCTTCCACTCTCAATCTTCAATTATCTATCATTATCAATTTGATATCAATATATCAAAGCATTTTTCCTGCAAATAGGCGATAAAATCAATTATCACGCGGATATCTCCAAAAATGACGTGGAAAATCACATCCAAATTTTGACAACAGTTCTGAGACATGTCTGAAAATATGCAATCCCTATTTCGTAACTTTGTATCATTCCTAAGTCGTGCAAATCGTCTATTATGACATGAATGCTGAGAAAGTACCTTACGCCCATTGTGACTCCGGTGAGTACATTATGGTTTGGCAGTTTTCAATCAATAATATCGGTAATTATTTAGGCATCGGGCATTGTGTCAGAAAAATTCGATCATAAGCAGCATTATCCCAAGTCTACTTTGCAATATATTTCGGTTTTTTTTAATCTTTCCATTTTATGAGTAACCAACGGATATTTATTAATAAAGAGAGAATTGATTTTATTATTTTCATTGTGATGATTGACCCAATTTTAACCCCAACATCTTTTATTTTAAAACCGAACTAAACGATTATTGATTAAAAAATTCTAGTGCGACACACTCTACGTTTAAAAACGTAAAATCGCCGTAATACATTTTACATTAAATTTCTTCAATCATTTAAAAAAACTGAGTATTTGGATGTTTGCAATAATTCTCGAGAAATCGTCAAAACTTTTGGATCAATTTAGATCAAAATTAGTATTTCCATGTCTCACATCTACCAGGTGTTTCATGATGCCTCACTTGTTTTTCACCACTGGGCTTACTAAACTGCAGGACTGCGGTTTATCGGGCCAACTTCCGAAAAAAAGTGTTCACCATCCAGCCTAAAAACTTCTCAGATCTTGCGACGAAATTTACATTTAATTCTTCTATCAATTCGAAACTCTGTTTTATTGATAGTCGATAAAACTTAAGAATATCGAAATTTGACTACAGGTTTTAGTGTTTTTCGCATTATTAAGTACGTAAATTTTTTGGAAGCCTTGTGAAATGATAAAATGTTCAAAGATGTGAACAAAAAAAATTTTAGAGATAGGAATATGAATTATGGATCACGATCGAAAGATAATCCATTCTGAACTTAAATTGAAATCTTATTGACGGATTTAGGGTTTTGTGTTCGAGGGCGAATCTAGACGACGAAGAGCTATTGCAGATAATGAAGCAGTTTCGGGAACACCTAGAGCCAATCCTTCAGCTATAGATACAATTTTCCAGGTATTGTTATAAGGTATAAGTACAATGGTCGCTCATTATGCGCGTCACGTTTCTCCTTGAAAGGCATTTAACTGAGATAGAATTTATTTGAACGTCGTGGAATTTTTCAAGCGATGAAGTTATCTCAAAGTTCGCTTGAAAAAATTCATTTATTAAAAATATATTTTTCCATTCACGACGACGGTAACTATTCGGATTCGGAAGTGCAATGAAAATGGCCAGTTCAAACAGTGGATGGTAAAGTTCTTTCATATAAAATTGAGTGAGTCTTAAATGCATTTTAGATGAAAACCGCAGTGTTACAAATTTTGTTAATTGAACATCTGTCAGATACCATGAAAGAACTACATCTTGCCACCGCCCCAGTTTTCAGAGATGCACAGAAAACATTGTTTCAACATCGGAAAAATTCATGGAAAAACGAATTTTTCTATCAAGCTTTCTATGAAGCTTTTTGCAATTTTTGCAATAAATTGATCAAAATTACATATTAGAAAGTGCAACAAGTTATAAGATGCATGATTGCGATTCTTAAGGAATTGTGTTTTCGTAATTCAGTAAACATCACAAATCAATCGTCAGTTTACCGTCAACAGAACTTTGATTCTAGCGTACTAACATAACTATTGACCAAATTTTAATTAAGCCACTTTTGAGACCGCGTTGCAGTACGCTTGCACTGGTCAATGTCAAAATGCCTACAATGCTAGAGACACCTCGGTCCCAATAATCCGTTTCACATTTGAAAAAAATTTTAGTTGACGAAGTAATCAATTATGAATTTTGCATACAAGTGGTATACGCTAGTTCATAGAAAGACTTGGATTACCGACAAGAAATTCCTTAATTTTATCTGAAATGCTTGATTTACTAGACATTTTTCAAAACATCCCTTGTGTCAAATAGTTAACAAAAACTACTGTACACTTAGAGACAAGAAGAAATTTGAGACGACAACATTCATCTGTTGTAAGAAGCAGAAGGCTCTGAGGAGAATGATTGACGCAGAATTGATGAATTACAGAATGATGTATTCGTAACTTGCTAAATAATTGCAGCAGCTGGATTCATAATCAGTTGAAAAAATACAAATTCGCCGTTTTCAACCACAAATTTTGCACAGTTAAATGAAATAACGTTACTTTACGTAACTCACTTTACGTAGCGTCATTGGCACGTTGAGGGCTTGCATCTCTGCTTGGTTATTTTTATTACTTGAGAACCAAGAATCTCCATTGCCTATCTGCATGATTAAATATAAATAATAGCTCCTACCTTAAAAATATGCCAAACATTTGTTACCAATCTCATTAGTTTTAGATCATTATTTACTATTATTTATTATGACATTTATTGAGAAAGGAAACTTCTACTCACGCATCAGTCCTCTAATATTCAGCAAAAGGGATTTTACACAAAAACACTGTGAAGAAACGAAATACTCGTCACAGGGAAGAATTTCGGTACACAAAAAACACAAGTATCTAAATTTAAGATATTTGTTATAGACATTTTGAACATGGCATGTTCAGGAAGTGTCTGAATTTCTGCGCGTTTTTGCAATGGAGGAATTCAAACCTTCGGAAATATCTAAAACATGTCTGCAAGAAAGATCTTCAATTCAGAGACTCGGTTCTACTGTGTGCTGAGTTACATTCTGTACTCTATAGGGGCACCGCAGATGTACAGTTCACCCAAGGGAAGTCATTCCATTTTCTAACCTTCAAGATGCCTAGAGGTTAATAATCTATTTAAATGTGTAATTCCAATAGCTCTCTACAATATAATGGAAGACCCATTTTAAGCGCAATGAAATCATTGAAATCCAATTCATTGGAAGAAAAAACACCATTGGAAAGTTCTGCCTCATAACCCGAGTGATACCCCATAGGACGCTGTTATTACCACTCTTTCTCAAAACCTCCATTCTATAATTTTTGTAACTTTAAATACACATATCCTTGAATCACTTCTTTTTCCTTATTATCAATCATTCAACCATTAGCAATACTGAATTCTTTTCATGGATTTGATTTTTATCCAAGCTAATGCACTTGGCGACCGGCCGTGTTTTACGAACAAAGTCTGGCCGGACCTACACTCTCATAGGAGGATTTTGTTATCATTAACGAGCCTGGTTGACTAATAACGAAATGCACAACTGACTGCGGCCAAATGACTATTCAATGACTCGAGAAAGGCGTGATGATCCTTACAATTTTAGCATTAGTTTTGTAATGTATAGAACATCAGCTAAATTACATATCTTTAACATGTCGTAATTTTCGTTCCCTTCTCCTTGACGATTTACTGCGATTGATGATGATACCTTAAGAAAAATGAATAAGGACGAAATTGATTTTTGTCGAAAATCTGCAAAATAGTAGGCTATGTAAGTCACAGAGGAAATTTAGGAAAGCATCATCCCGGTCGTATTTTTGCGCACTGACGTGCTTATATAAAATTTGGTTATTAATTCTCCTGATGAAGGCTCCACCGGAATTGCCTTCTTTTTCCGTTCCTTAGCCCTTAGTGTCCTTAGCACTCGAGTACTCGCACCTCTCCCCGAAAGGTATCTGGCGTGTTAAACGCAACGCAGTGCGTATATTCCCCAGCGCGATGTTGCCAGAACGCTGCGCACTCCGCAACTCAAAGCGGGCAATTCAAAACCCCAAAATTCAAATATTGAGGGGTAGTGAGTGGGGCCTAATAATTGGGGGGGGGGGGGGGAGAGGTAGCCAGTGGGGCGCATTAACTGGGGGCAGTGCGTGGGGCAAAATAATTGGGGGCAGTGCGTGGGGCAAAATAATTGGGGGGCAGCGAGTGGGGCACAATAATTGGGGTGCACAATAATTAGGAAGCAGCGAGTGGGGCACAAAAATTGGAAGGCCGCCAGTGGAGCACATTAATTGGGGGGCAGCGAGTGAGGCACCCGACAATCCTCTCCACAAACCCGCGAACACCTTACTATAAGAACGCACTTAAATTGGGCCTCGACAGATTCGAGCACTTGATAACAAATTTTGGACTAAATAAGCTGGACCATATTCTGGACCTCTGTCGTATGCGAAACCTCAAAACTAGATCACGTTGTAAATACCCCCCCCCCAAGCCCTTCTCGAAAATCTGAAAGCAATTTCAGTTTAACAATATAGGAACAACCTCGGGGGAGGACAATCATTGTTCTGCCTTTCTTCCTAAATACTGAATGATCCCTTTATATATTATTTCCGCCTCATAAATAACTGTAAAATCAATATAGACTACATTTTGTTTTCTCTTTCTCTTTTGTTCGTTATTATCTCCCAATGTAAGTTCGGTATATACCTAGCTGAAGGCCCGCGGGCGATGATCAATTCTAACACCTTTCTTGCAATAAAGACCATTGAAAGTTAAGTTATGAAATACAATGTGATGTAACCAAACATGTAGGGGGATATTTATTCCATAAATATCTAATTGGCACGTTAATTCTATAGGTTTTGGGCTACTAACTCAACAAACACGTGTTGCCAGTATGAAACCAAAGAGAGTGCTCCAACTTACAACTATACTGATCGAAACTCTGATACGACATGACAATGTCTTCTAATTGTTGAATCAATGGCAATTCACTTGATACTGGACTGTAACAACTTATTCTTTTTCCTTTTTTTAACATGTATTAGCCCTATATGGACTCTTCACAAAAAAAGTGTACATAAGTACATCTGTATTGCATTATGTCGACATTTAGTTACAGTAAAGCCAATTGAAATTCAGGCAAACACAGATATCACATTCAAGCCATTAACAGTTAGCCGTGACGAAACCTGTCGATAGAGATTTAATTGTCGTACATTTCCACGGATCGATTGTTAATCGAAAGTTCCAAGTATACTTTTGCCCAGCATTTTTCAAACTATCGACGCTCCGTCGAATGGTTCCATTAGGGAGATGTTAATAGTACATTTTTGAATGAACTTATCAATAAGGAACAGAGGTGTTAAATCTTTGGCCACAAATATAGATACAGAAAAAGGTCTGGGGCATTTGAGCATAATCAAATTATTCACAGACTCATTTCTGAGCTTCTCTGAGTATCGAGGACAAGCCGAGAGAACGTGATCAATGTAGTCCACCTCAGCTCCGCAACTGTATGCCTGAGAGGGTGCAATGTTTATGCAATACAGGGATTTGTTCAGGTGATAGTGTCGAAAACGAGCATGGTAGGCAGATTCTTCCCATAGTACCAAGGGCGCACAGAGTTCCGCCAGAAGTGCCGTAAGTAGAAACTGTCTTTCGGCTTGGTATGGTCAGCCTGACACTTGATTGCCTCTTGGGTGTCAAAGATTCCGCAAGTTTAAATCGAGCTCTACAGCTGGGACCAGGAATTGCTGAGAGAGAGCAACTTCTGCACTTCTCACAAGCGCATCCGCTCGGTGATTTCCTGGAATTTCCCTGTGTACAGGCATCCATCAAAAAACTAGCTCCGTAGGGAAGGGATTATCCTGGATGAATTACCGGAATTTTTCCTTCGCAAGGAGTATCTATAGGTTGATAGGCGCAACAGTTAGTTGTTGAACGTAATTTATATCTGTATTTTTCAGGGAAAATTCTTACAGAAACATCCACAAAAAATTCTTATCCCAGACCAATTTATTTTTCATAATTACCTGTGTTAATTGTCCATGAACTTATGACTTATAACGATATCACAGTTCGGCACTGGCCGGTCTCCATGCTCTTTCCACACGTCATTTGAAAAGAACGCGGGACGTAGCAATGTCGCATGGCAAAACTCTAACGTGATTGAGGCACCACAACCGCGGCGGAGTTTTGAAGTGAAACGGTTCACGGCGCGGTACGTTAGATGAAAGGCAGATGTAACAGATTTCCTCAAGACATGAGGGGCTGGCGGTCGTAATAGGGGACAAAATCAAAGAGAATGGGAGATTAGCGAAGGAGGGGTGGCGGTGTGCGTAGCATGGTTCTGGCAGCTGGAATCCGATGTGAACGAGTCCCAAATACGTTGAGTGAGAGAAACATTGATCGATTGATTGATGATTTATTACTGTACATTATGTTATACAAAAGAGATGGACCAACGGTCCGAAAAAAAAACCAAACATAAAAATAAAAAATACAGTAAAAAAAAAGCAAGAAATATACCAAGCTCACTCTTACATTACAAAGCAGGAAAAAAATTGTAGCAAAAGCGCTTGTAGACAAAAATAAGAATAAAATAAGAATAAAAGTAAAAATAAGAAGAAATACATTTGCAAACGCTAAAGCAGGCAACAGGCCCATAGTCAGTAACATCAGTTCAAAGCACTAGGAGACCGAGGAGATATCAAAGAAAATGAAGGGTAAGTCATGAGGAAAAAGCCAATAGGACGCGAGGGCAGTTCAGGGCGCTAACATATTGTCCCTTAGAACAGTCCTCAGTGCCACCTTGAAAGCAGGAAGGGAAGGGCTATCACGCACAGAGGAGGTGAGTGCATTCTACTGGTAAGAAGCCGCCACATGAAAGGAGTTTCGCAGAGACTCCGTCCTAAACGGTTTGATATGGAAAGGAGGCATCTCACCCCTAGTCGGTCTTGCGCTATGGTTGGCAAGAAAGAAGGCAGCAAGGTAGCTAGGTTCGCCACTGCTTAAAATACCATATGTAAGGCAGCCATGAAAGTAGTCCCTGCGAGCCCCCGAGGTCAGCCAACAAAGCTGTTCACGATAAGGGGAGATATGCTCATCTCTCCTAGCCCCAGTGACGTACCTAACACCCATATTGACGAGGCGCTGGATCTTGGTGGCCAGCTCACCAGACAGTCCATCGTAAACAAGGCAGCAATAATCAAGTGCTGGAAATACTAATGCCTGGACAAGGTGTTTGCGAAGTCCAGGAGTGGTATTGGCTCGGAAAAATCTGAGACGGTACATCACAAGGTTGACCCTCTGCGAAATAGAAGCCACATGACTTCTCCACGTGAGTTTACTATCCAGCACCATCCCTAGACTGCGCACCGAGCTCTCAAACGGAACCACCTGCCCCTCAATGACAAGAGATGGCCCCGGCAGCGAGTAAACATCATTGACATACGCCTGAGAGCCGAAAATAATGGCTTTAGTTTTAGCAACATTCAGCCGCAGCCGGTGGTCACTAGCCTACTCACCAATGCCCTCAGCCAAATGACTCATCAAGGAGACAGCAGACTCAAGCTCACGCCGCGGGAATCGTAGGTATACTTGAAGGTCGTCCGCATAAATTAGGTATTCAATGCAAAGAGCCAAGTCCGCACAAACATCATTGATGAATATGAGGAAAAGCAATGGACCAAGCACTGACCCCTGCGATACACCACGATTTAAGCCACGGAAGGAAGACATGCCGTTTGCACCACCCAGTGTCGCCTGGCGACGATCACTAAGGTAGGATGCAACCCAAGTGATGGCACTAGGCGAGAAGCCCACCCTATGGAGCTTCTTAAGTATCAGCAAGTGATACACAATGTCAAACGCCTTGCTAAAGTCAAACAGAACCAACATAGTCAGTTGACGTCGGTCTATACCAACACGAATGTCATCCGTCAGCTTGAGTAGCGCCGTCTGAGTACTATTGAAAGATCGAAATCCTGCCTGCAGCGGGTCCATGATAGCACGATCGGTGAGAAAATCCATCATTTGCACAGCAGCCAATTTCTCCAGTACTTTCGACAGAAGGCACAAAAGAGAAACCGGTCTATAGTCATTAGCAGATGATGGATTCTTTACCTTACCAATAGCAACTACCAAGGATTTCTTCCATATGGTCGGGAAGGAAGAAGACGAGAACGACCTGTTGAAAAGGAGTCGCAGAAATGGCCCAAAGAGAGAGAGTGAGAGAGCGGGAATACGTGCCTCAGTCAGCATCAGATGTTAGTCGCCAAAATTGCACCGTGTATATTGAGCTCACAATAGTAGGGGAATCAGTGAACGTAATCTACGAACTTATCCACGGTCGTGTAAAAAGTCGACTGTAGAGTTGAAAGTGTAAAATCTGAAAATATTTAAGGGTGTCTCTATGGCGCGGCATCAATCGAACGATACGAAGATATGCCGAGAGGAAATGTAATATATATTGAGATTATAAAAAAAGTCAGAGATATTGTAAGGCAGAGTGTAAGCCACAAAAGTTCCACTGCTATTGCGTAGCTTATTGCTACGAACTTATTTTTTTCTCTCTCTCGCACACCATTAAGAAATTAATAACAAAATATGCAGTGAATGAAAAAATATGAAGCCGAGTTCTATGCGAAGAGGAAAAGTTATTTGAGGTATTCTTCAACTGCCATGTAATTCATGATATTTTAGTAGAATTATTCCAACCACTTCTTCATAAACTTATGTTATTACTCCTTCTACTAGCCATCATGTGGTTATGTTATCAGTTGACATCTATATTTGCAATTTTTAATTTCTAATTTAACGCAAAGGTTTGGAAAATAATTGAAGACATCCTTTGCATCTTCAAGCCAACGTTTCAAGAGCTGTATGCTCTCCTCTTCAGGGCTATTTAATATCTGTTAACAAAATTTTTTATATACATTTTCAAGTTTTCTAATTAATAAAAGAATGACAAAGATCCATCATAGTTGATCATCTAAATATATTGTAACATTGCATGAAAATGTATAAAAAAATTTGTTCACAGATATTAAATAACCCTGAAGAGGAGAGCATACAGCTCTTGAAACGTTGGCTTGAAAATGCAAAGGATGTCTTCAATTATTTTCTAAACCTCTGCGTCAAATTAGAAATTAAAAATTGCAAATGTAGATGTCAATTAATAACATAACCGCATGATGGCAAGTAGAAGGAATGATATTTTAGTGGTTATCACGCAAGTCAGAAAATTGACTGCGCCCGTGTCATGATGCCACCACTCGAGGGTTAATCTTCCGAGCTAAGCTCGGAGAAGCTTACCTTGCGAAGCAAGTGTCTCCATACGCGAAGCCTGACCAACCGAACACTCCATTTGAATGAGCTGTTAATTTCATCATTCTTTCACAGCAAAAACAAGCGTCTGAATTCAAAATGTTTCTTGTAGATATTTTTCAGGTATTTTTAAATGGTTGAATTCCTCCATTTAGAGAGGATCTCAATGACCAATGTTCTTATTTACATCAACTATTCGCGTAGTATCAACCAACTCTCCAGTTTTAGTTCTTAGAAACTCTACTCTTTCCGTTCTTGCACCTCGACTGCCAGAGAAGGCTATTTCCTATACGACGGAATAATATTACTAATAATAATCAAATACTGACATCACTTTCGGCATGAGGTGGTATCATCAATTCAATTTGCAGATTCCAATAACTGTACTTCAAGGAACTTCAGCTGCGGCTCAATCCTTCTATCCTAATAATGGGGATACCATTAATAAAGTCTTCAATGTAAGTGTTGTTATGAACCACATTTCAGTTATAGTAAAATTACATTCACTCAGCTGTCACTCTGGCGGACCGGTCGATTGGATTTCGATCCAGTTTCGATTGTGGAATCGAGTCGCTCAGTATGTCAATAGAGTTTCGAGTGGCGATCGATTCTGATTTTGATTTTTTTCATGAAATCAACTCCCAATCAACCAAGGCCTGAGTCGAGTGGGAGTCGATTCCATTAAAAAATCAAACTCAGAATGGACCGCCACTCGAAACTCGATCGACATACTGACCGACTCGATTCTACAATCGACTGGTCCGCCAGGGCAATAGATTGGACGATGATATTCTGAATCATTGAATTAATAAACAGATATTGCACATTTTTCACGCCAGCCTACAATAGCTTGAATAAAACGGTCTGAAGTAACAACAGCTGGGCTTCGATCATAGATCAGCACCGAAATATTTGTCGTTATGAAAGAATGCATTTCGGGTTTTCAACCCGCAGTCCCCACTTCTGTGTTAGAGGATGCTAATAGATGATGGTGGCGGTATTTCGGGCTAAATGCGAAGTTCATCCTTTTTGGCGAGAATAATATCGGTATCGATAATATAACAATATTAATTAGTGGTGGAAATCGCCAACGGTTATATACTACTCAACTAATGAGAATTATAACAATATGAGATTATGAATTTACGTCATTAACATAGTTTGCTTTCTGGGAATAATTGTTATGCATTCAGACGATAAATACTCTGGTTCGGTAAAATGCTTTCCTCGTTACTCAGTGCGTTGAGCAGCGTTTCACGCATGCTTTCCTCATTATAACAACAAATATTATGCGTAATTCATGCGTACACGTTTTTTTTTGCTATTTCGCATCCATTCCTCGATTGCTTCCCGGACTGAGCCCTCTCAATAATCCACAGACCTCCATGCATTCGATTACGAAATAAAACTCTGACACGCAATAGTGAAATGCTGCCTCTCGCACTGAGAAACGGAAATTACTATATTGTAACGTTAATTTATATGTATATATAATTGTCATTCATTCATTCCTAATGAATGAATTCCGTTGATAGAGAGTCATTTAGTTCTTTCAAATGTTCCTGCGTCGCATTTAGCGATTCCTTAACTACCAATGAATATTCGTGTGCCCGTATTCAACTGGGTCATTCGTTAATAGTCAAGGACCCTCGTTCACGACCACTAAATCGTTCCATTATTGTACGGAACTCCAAACTTAGTGAAAATGATGCGATAGAATCTATATTAATTTGAGATTATATAATCACATAATTTTCAATTAGTATTGGGAAGAATTATTTTCTCCGTTTGAATTTTGGCGAATGAAATTGTATAATATGACAAATATGAAACCTGTAACTTCAGCAATTCAAATCGTCTCATGTTGAATTTAAATTTGGCTACGTGCACAATCACATATGATCTTCCACTATTAACCCTTATTTGCCCGGCTTATGGCGTGAGCGCCGTCATTTTTCTAACTTCCAGGATGAATCAAAAGATATGATTTGAGTAATCCGAGTTTATGATATCTTAGATTTATATGTCTGCTATGCAGCAATGACAATATTAATTAGTTAATAGACAATATTAATGACAACAATATGAATTAGTTAATAATTTTGAATGAAGTGAAGATGTGTAGGATACATCTATGACTATATACAATGCAGACATATATTCGCCATATATCTGACATTGTTTCGAAACACTCCTAGCGTATGATTTCGATTGGCAATTTGCTTCATTTAGTACCATGTTCAAAGTAATATTTTTTAGGGTTTTCTATCAATTCTGACGATTGAATAGAATGTTCACTTGAAAAGTACAACATCTCTATTAGTCTTTTATCCAAATTTTATTTTGAACATTTATCTCTTTTTCGTGCTAATGTGATTGCACGTATTGTAATTTTTATAAGATGAATGAGAAATTAAACGTTTTTGTCAGTCGAGTAATCAAAAGGTCATCTGAATCAATTTCAATACGTGAATCGATTGGAATATAAAAACAATTTTATATATTTATCCTGAATGGAAAAAATACATGCTCCATATAATTGTTTTTTACTTATATACGGAAACATTTATTATTATATATGCCCAATATATCTTGAATATATAGACACATATATGCTACATTCATACTAAATTTAATATTTGAAATATCATAGAATGTATAATTTATATACACGATCAATATGTTATATATATTTCAGATATTTCCTGAGATATATTCTTTTTACTATTCGCTGATTTATCCCTGATATCAGAGATATACTCATAATGTATTCGACATATACTATTAGATATATTTGTATTATATCCGCAGATGCATATATATATTTATATATATGCAGTATATAATTCGGATACCACATTTTTAGCTGGAATATATTCAATAACCGTCACATACATGTCAAATATATCGTCGTATATATTCTATTTCCATCAGGAATGGGATATTTTCGTGATAACTAATCCAGGTAATTAAACGAAAATGATCTATTTCGTAATGAACGTTCGACACCCAAAAAACGCTGTGGTAATAGCGCAACCTGAAATACATGGAAGGATAATCATGCGGACAAATATTTCAGATGAAGGACCGCTGCAAAGAAAGATTTGAACCGATTGAATTTACACGCTTTATATAGTCAATTTTGAAAATGATATCTATGACAGCTCGATCGGTCTGTCGACGGATTTGTATTGCAAAGGTCCTGAGTCCAAATGCAAGCCGCACCGATTGATACAACAACCAATCTAATTTTCTTACAAGTACTTTCTTTACAAACATATTGTAGACCTCCGTCGTTGCTGAGCACTGAGAAGTAGCGTAAATGCAGCCACTAAAAAAAGTCGCGTAATTGGCACAATTATTAGAACATTATAGGGTGACAGAACCAATGGTCGCACGGCAAAAAAATCGCCCAGTCCTCGCACCACTCCAACTAGTATTCATTATTATTCAAGAAATGTTCTCAAAAATAACATTTTTGACTTGGATTCCAATGAAATCATTAATTTAGGATATTTTAGTAATGATTAACTTTTTTTTAATGAATTTTCAAACTGCCAAAAAAAATAAAGTTGTTGGTGGGAATGACAAATGGCTGCCGAACCGCGGGCTGGCACGTCCCCCGTAGCCTATTGGATGGGCCGTTTCATTACTGACACAATGAGCACGACCGGACTTTTTCGTCATTTACTTAATTAAGTCCTCAATTTTTTACCCGCGATCGATTTCCTTTTCATTATTTATACATTTTTTCCGGTCTTTTTCTATGCTGAACTCCCGCCTTTAATTAAAATACCTAACCTTTATATTTTCAATCCCTCATCGAAACCTACAAGATCCTTAATCGTGCGCGAATTGGTTCAGTCACCCTAAGTTGCAAATCGTTTTGGTTATACCACTTGCTTGTTTCAGCATAGACAACAAAAATGACACATGTCATACATACATGTGTTCTTTGTACAGTCGCCTTTCATTCTTGCGTACAGAATTTCATTCATACAACAAAAATATTGAGAAAATAACGGTATTTGCTTCGAAATTATTACATTATGTCAGATTCTTTTTACGTGTATATCTCTACCGTTTCATTCGTTAATTTTCTAAGTAATCATTTTACGAGCGTTTTTCACTTACGCAAAATTATAAAGTAAAAAAAACATTTTTCGATAATTATGTTAGCTGCTCATAAACATTGGTCGTGGGAAGCAACCACAAACTCTTACATGACTCTCTGTCAGGTGAGTTTTCAACATACTATTCATGGGAGAAATTTCGTAAATGCGAATTTCCTGAAAATTGCCAACAGTACCCTGATAGAACGATTGAGTTGCCATTAACGAACCTTGTTAACTCTTAACGGATAGCACAGTTGAATATGGCCAAACGAATATTTGGTTGGGAGTGAACGGATGGCAAAATGGTTCGTTATTGGCCAACCAATGCATGCTTGAATGAATGGAAATTTGAGAGAACTAAAGTATTCTAATCTGTCTACTAAATAGTTGTCCTAATCTATATGAAACATCAAAACGAGATTCTGTAAGCTTAATATAAGAGCCAAATTTTAATCCACTTATTTTATGAAACAGATGATTTTCCACCTCATTTTTGTTATATGAAGTGTCAAAAATAAATCACACACCATCTCTCTTTTCGGAAATTTAATCTCCAGAATGAGCAGGTGAAAGGACTATCAATCTTGAGGCTGGGTTACAATGCATTTTGCTTATGTTGAATTCGATCTAATTCTCTGATGAAAACATCACTGCCTAAAATATTGTTTTTGTATTTATATATTTTTGTTTTCGAGTTGCTACAGAAAAGCTTTGATATTGAATGAAGCACTATTCATCTCGAATGAAATTCAACAGATTCCTGTGCAAGCTCTTCATGCAGTTGGCAATCTCATCAAAGATCGCTATCCTCCTGAGTACCGGAGTATTGACCAGAATACCAGAGAAGATCAAAAGCATAAAAGGCTCGAAAGGCGGAGAGAGTTGGAAATACAACAGCCGAGGGTATATTTTCAGCAATAAGCGCATATCAAACAGTCCTATAGAATACCCTATAGATAATTTCGGTATCTAGAAATGCGAGCGAAATTCGGCATATATATACACCAGTAAAATTTCACCTGTTTTGAAATTCCTGTCATTTGGCTATTGTAAATGCAAAATATTTTGCAGTTTGCAAATTATCTTTTCTAAAAATTTAGTATTTCTTCCTGCAATCCAAATGAATGTCAAAGATTCAGGCATTCTTTCATTTCAATCCAATTCAATTTCGCATTTCTAAAAATTTAGATAATATTATTCAATTCCGGCTGTCTCGTAGATGCCTCTCAATATGTCCTATAAGTTATCTTATAAAAATGCTGTAGGATTTACTTCATGCGTGACACACTGAAAAACAATTCAGGGATATTTCGGTATTACATAATAAAATCATTCCGAAAGAAATTCAGCACAGTATAGGCAATTTCAGGAAAAGGCCATAAGGTATCTCATGGCGCTATCCCATACATGATAAACCCGTGAATGTAATAGAATAGAAAATTTTAAAATTGAATATTCATTCACAGCAGCAACTTGAAGAAACGGAGCATATACAAGAAGTACGCAGACTAAAGCGTCAACAGCCTTCTTTAAACAGAGAGGAAGCAGAGGGCAGAACGCATCATTCCGCTTGGACCAATGCGTTCGTGGACCTGCTTGGCGGCCATGGCGGACTATTTGGCGGTCACGGTGGTCATTTTGGAGGCCATGGTGGTCTGCATGGCGGTCATAACCATGGAAATCTCTTTGGGGGACACCAAAAGAAGAAGAAGAAGAAGAAAAAGCCTCATGGAGGACACTTTCAACAATTAGGAAGCCATAATCATGGACATGGAAGTCACGGAAGCCATTTCGCAAATCACGGAAGTCATTTTGGCAGTCACGGAGGTAAATTAGAGAACACAATATCATCATGATATGATTAACTAGAAACAATGACAGTCACTCTCTAGAAAATTTGTGGATGTCGAAGAAGGACAACAGGATTTTTTTGCTTCAATGGCAAAATATATTCCAAAAAAGTGGCCAAAAGAAGTGGTGCTAAATGAAGTTGACCCATTGGGCGAACACTAAAAAATTAACCACTCGTAATTTTCACCTAATGCTTCGTTGCTTCGAGATGTTCTTGAACTTCAAGCAACTTGTCACGGAGGGGTTTTAAAAGAGAATATTATAACACATTTATGCGAGACTTTGATTTCTTACAAGACGAGGTATTTGCCAGTCAGTAGGATCAAGTCATCTGCAATAAACGGAATTTAACTAATTTTAATATCACCGTATATCCTAAATTAAAAAACCTATCAACGTAAATCATTGAGTAGCCGCATGTACCAATAACATAGGTTTCCCGTGTCTTGTCATGCTAATACGATGCAATGTATGGATCCCAGGTTACATATCCTAGATGGATTGAAGGCCTTACAGATAAAAGAATGAGTAGGTTAAATTTGTGGTCGTCCCCATTGGAGTCGCAAACAAAACTCACCGATTAACGAATCCCCATGCTTTCTAGAGAAACCCAAAATTTCTGAGAATTTTTTCTTGATTGTGTCTAATAACTCAGCCACCATTTGACTATATTACAAGACCACCAAAGAAATTGCAGAAGAGACAATACCATGAAATTCCAGAGATTAAAAGGTACATTTTTATATGAGGAATAACTTTTGTTCTTCAATTTCTCCTGTAAGTCTAACCATTTGCCCAATATACCATTATAAACAATTGAAATTGTTCATGACAATGTATATACTAGTGGGGGTTGAGTGAGAATGCCCGGTGAGGAACACAATGAAAAGTTGCAGATTTGAGAATTTTGTAGGCACATGGAGAGCGTGAGGTTGAGAGATATGCGCATTACTGGAGTGAGAGTGAGACGCCAAAAGGGGTGGGAGCACTCCAGGGTTAATCCCGTCATACCTCCTTAATTATGACAAATTTCATCACTAGTAAAATATCCTAAATTAATGATTTTACTGGAACTCAAGTCGAAAAAGTTATTTTTGAGAACATTTCTTGAATAATAATGAATACTAGTTGGAGTTGTGCGAGGACTGAGCGCATTTTTTACCGTGCGAGCATCGGTCCTGTCACCCTAATTCATACAAAAAAATATGAACGTCGGAATTAAAATCTCTTGTATGAGAACGAAGGATAATTCGTATTTTCTTGGATACGTTTGATTAAAAAAGAAGGCCTGAGACGTCACAAGTTCTGAACAAGATGGAGATGGATTAGTTTTTAGACTGTGATAACGTCTTCTAAATCTTCTTTCTGCGTTTTGGCTGACGAAAGACACTATTATAAATATGCATCACCTGTCCTAGCTACTCACACATCCACCAAATTTTAGAGAATGCGAAAAAAGTTTTTCCACGACAGAAAAAGAACAACTACGTTAAATTTGGTCAGAATTTACTATAGGTAGTCACTGAAAAAATATTTCAAATAAATAAATCTCCATTTTTTAATTACATAGCTTTGGGAAGCCATTATGAAGTGACAGAGAACATCGACGACATTGCTCCTCAGCAGGGTTTTTTCTCCTGGTTCCAACCATATCGCCAACCCGAGCCAATCCAAAACAAAATCGCGCCTGGATTCATCGATAGGTCCAGCGCATGATATACATAGGATTAATTGTCAAGTATCTCTAACGTCATAACATAAATTTGATGAGTCAACTTGGAAGCAAAGTGTAGAAGCTAGCCACGATTACTCGTACCACGGATTGTGTATGCAATTAGATTGAGATGCCGCATCGTACATCAGCATCATCACGATCGTGGATAATCGATCCACTCCGTAGAACTCCGCCAGGTTCATCCAATGGAAAAGTTCCGACATCATCACGAGTTGAAAGACTCGCAACTTGTACAATGTAACATTTTGACCAAAACAAGCTACCTGGATCATGGATTCCTGGATTTCCCTATAAATTTGTATAATGAATTAAATAATGATTTTCGCACGTGATATCGTTTTTTTCTCTCATCATAAATCTCCTCTGCAAATGCTTTTTTGACCTGCTATGAATACCAAGTCTATTCTCTATTTTTCCCTATCTTTCCCTCATGCGTCGGTAACCAGTAGACGCAAATAAAAATTCCACGATTCTTTTGTCTTGAATGATTTTTTTTACACGCATAATTTTGATTGGACTCTGTGCCCCACCTGAAACATGTTCCCTTCTCCTCATACTACTCGCAGTGGAAAGTATTCGTGCTACAAGAAATCCGGCCTTGCCACAATCGCACACTTGCTACGGCCAGTTATTCTGTTTTCAGTTTTGTTATAAAGATGATCCGAAACGGATGTATTGTTCTCGTAATACTATCGATATCAGCTAATTTATCGATTGGTGGACCGCTACCGGAGGAGGCCCAAATGCCAAAGGAAAAAGACGATAAATCAATCTTTAACGTAAGTTTTTTTTTACAATGAGACAATTGCTTTGTTATCCCGAGTTCATTAGCCTGACCAGCGGTCTCAATAGTTGTTTTCCAGTTTGTTGTGAAATTGTCTCCTACTTTCCCTTCTAAGATGCATCCGTCTTGACCGATGGCATTATTGATGCTCTAATGATTACGATAGTTGGGTACCCCATTGAATAATCAACTTCGTTGATCGGTGGATAACAGTAGATTATCAAGGGAAATGAATCAGAAGATCATTTGCTAATCATGATTTATTATCCAAATGGAAAAAAAATAAGATTATGTAATTATTTATTCAGGATTCCTTGAAAGGCGATTATAATGATGATATGCTGCACTAATCATTTTCTAACCTGTAATTATTAGTAAATAAATAGTGATTGGTAACTTCTATCTTTCGTATACTTTTTATAGTTTTGACGGCCGTTGCGCCTCACTAAAATAACATTTCAAAGTATAATCACGAGAATTACCAAATTGGAACATATCATGGATAAGTGTCACTTCATTAAAAAAACGTTTTGTACCTCGTAAATTTGTTGTGCAGCATAATTTTTCGTGGAACAAATACATATTCAACATTTTTGTCCATAAAATGCAATAATGGAATTTCTTCACACAAGAAATTGAATTATTTATATAAGATAAATTTCATTACTTCGTACCTTTATCTTAAGGATATTAAGATGAACCTCTAAAACCACCGTTTGCCAATTCATTAACTGCTTACTTATGATGATAATAGTATCAAGGGAAAAGATTTTTGTTTACGTTTAACTAAGTTTCCCTTTTGCAGCATCTTGTATTGTAATGTATATAGTAATGCTGTTATTGGCCTTTAGCTGTCGAATCTGATTAAACTGAATGAAATGAAATAGATATAACCAATTTAAATTGGAGTTCCTACTGACTATTTCTTCTGCAAGGAAGAGAAAGAGGAAAATATCGAACTATTCAACATATTACCTTCGAGGTAATAAAGATGACACTATGTTGATTTATCAACTATTATGTCAACTTATGAAATTAAAACAAATAATAATTATATTAGGTTTTGCTCAATGCTGTACAATTGTTATTTTCACTAATTAAGTGAAATAAGTACCCAAAAATGAATGCACAAAACCTTCGTCATTTCGTTCCACTATTATTGCAGCCACGAAATCATTCATTGCATTTTTTTCTGCACTAAAAATCTCTGATTAAGAAAAGCCGGGGATTGCCCGCCCACCGAAAATAATTCTATTCTTCAGATTCCAGGGATTATAAGGGTTAATAACCTATTGCAATGTATACTTTGAATATTTCCCTACGATATAATAACAGGGTGAAAAAATTGAGCGCAATAGAATATCAGATTATGCAATTGATTGAAAATCGACGATTGTACAGTAGTGTCTGTCAGCGCGGATAATGGGAGACTGTTATTACCGGTTACACAAAAGCGTGGCTTTGTTATAATATTCAGGCAATTAATCAGCACTGAATTCCCCGCCCAAAAGCTTCATTTCACAATGTTTGTAAAGTTACATAAAAAAAAATATTGAACTCGGGTGCAAGGTGGTAAACCGAGGTAAGGTTATCAGTAGCCTCGGGTGTCCATAAATATCTCCCAATCTAGAGGAATTGACATAATCTTCGTGGATACTTATTCATAGAACTTAATTGTGTCTACAAAAAGTTCTTCATGGATTTTTTCCTATCTCTCCTTGATTTTGAGATATGCAGCAAAATCAAGTCTGAGAGTAAGTTTTACCCCTCCACTACAGAATTACTTGTTCTTATCAATGTCGACTATATTCCCATCGTGCAACACATTTTTATATTATTTCATATGCTCAACCCTTGACAATAAAAAACCCTTTCAGTAATTTTTCGATTCATAATCAGGCAAAACATACGCGCACGAGTCTACTCGACTCTCTTATTGCACGATAGATACCCGGAGTGATGTTCCCTGGAAAATCGTTCCCGGATATTTGTTCCGCGGAAAATTTCTCCGTCAATAGCGATTGCTTGTGTTCAAAGCGAGGTCATTGATCAGGAGATACCTGGATTCACGATGAAGTAAACGCTTCCAGATGGCGAACTCGATTTTGTCTCTTCCCCTGGGCCAAAATTTTCCGGGGACCGATTTTCCAGGGAACATAACTTCTACAACCTGCCCAATATACTATTATCTGTGTCACTAAGTGTTTGAAATTTTAGCTTCCGTTTTTGCAATTTGGGAATGGAGGAGTAAGAGTGAATTTCGCTGGTTATCATGCAGAGGCAGGTTTAGGAGGTCTTCTTGGTGGACCCGGAAAGGGAGGACTCTATGCAGGAGCTGGTGCACCACAGGGAGCTCATGCCTCCGCTGATCTCGGTGGAGCTTTGAGTGGAGAAGAAGGAGGTACGATAATTATCATAGGAAAGCTCCGTCGTCGTCTTTTAGACAAGCTCCTCTTCGTTTTTCATTAATTAAGTTACCAATTTTAAAGTTTCATTGATTAAAGTACAGTTGTGTAACTCATCACCAGTCACCAATTTCGCAGGGACTGGCCCTCAGAACAGTGTAACACATGCCCCAGGACATAACGTCCAATATGGGTCCAATTTAGTAGTACCTTGTATGATTAAGACACCCCGATTAGATTTGCTAACCACTGAATTAATTCCTTAACTGAAGATTCGTCTGCGGTTATATTGTCCGCCGATCAAACAATGTGAGTTTAAACTATAATATCAGCAAACAATTTATCCTAATTTGAATTACTTGAATCGTATCAAATTAATATCTGATAAATCAATTATTTAGAAGAAAGCCAGCCGCGTCGATAGATATGCATAAATGCTTTGTTTACAGACATATCGTAGACTTCCGTCGTTGATTAGCACTGAAAAAGTAACAAATATAGCGACGTTAACTAATCATAAAAAAAAAGTATTCGGAAAACGGTTGTGGGACTCAACATATGCTACGATCACGTAATGTTGGTGATGGTAAATAGTCTTCCTCATCAGTGTTAGCTTTTTTTCTGAAGTCTGTGATAGTTCAAGCATTAGCTCGATTATTAGTACAATTTTGATTGACACACGTTGGGATGAAAGGGCTTAATGAAGTAGCAGAAGCACTTGATACATTCGTTGAGAGGGTACAGATAGGCTGACGTCGAGAAGTGAAACTTGTCGCCAGGGTAGCCACACAGTCGTCTGAGCATTGTAAAATAGTAGTCATGGGTGCAATTTATTAGTGCCTCATATGGGGATAACACTCTTGGTTCGGAGTTAGTACCACTTGGACAATTCTGACTAGATGATATGCCGACAAAAAAATGTCGTAGCCCCTATATACCGTTCACCACAAAAAACATCAACATAATTTCACAGTGATTCACCAAGAAGAAGATTTTTTCCAAAATCTGGATGAGTGACAAAACCAAACTCAGAACCTAAAGTCCCATATTATTTGATACAGAAAACGAGAAGAATGGTGAAATACCATAAGTACCATAAGAGAAATTATACAGCTCAAAATGTCCTGCTGAAGATTCGTAACATTTTGAGATTACCGAGGACGATGACCATCCGTTGGGGCAGTGGCAGTTAGGGGACACGAGGTCGAAAGATCAAAACGCCGGACAGGGATTGCGCGCACGTCCTAGTAGTCTGGAATTATCCAGACTCCAGTTGATAGTTACTCTCCCATAATTTCCCCGCAATAGGAAACTCGCAGTTACGTTCTAAGTTAAGTTTTAACGGTCTTTGCTGCAAGAAAAAAACAAAAAATTCTCTTACAATTGGCCATGACCGGAGGACCTTCAGCGAAATACGGTCTATTAAATCGATTGAATAAAACCAAAAATCATGTTTTTGTATTGCATCGGCTTTCAAACAATAGTTCCTAAATGTTTCTCTTACCTATTTATAATATCATGAATAAAAATTTCACATAAATTTTGACACAATAACATGGTTTCCGTAAAAGAAATAACTCTGTGAGGAAATAATTGTATTTTCGAGATCACCTTGAAGATAAATGGTCTGGGGTAGGAGTTACAAATCGGGAATTTTTCCCGTGGCCCCGACGAGTCACCGTCATTTAGTACCACTTGTTTTGTTATCTTTAATGACGTACAAGAACCACAAGGCGTACCATCTCTATTGAAAAAACAATGCGCAACTAACTTTTAGCGTGACCCAGAACTCATGGCTCAAATGTCAATGATATTGAATATCACGACAATAAAGTGAAACAAAAAGGAGCTTGGATGTCACCGAGAAACCACGCCGCTACCTAGAATTCAAGCTACTGCTAAACATATTTCCGACCTAGCTCGATACAGACTTACAGCGAAATTTCATTGAAGTAGACAGCAACTGAAAATCATTGCCTCAAACTACATGAAGAAGTAATTTCGCGCAAATTCATAATGACAACGAACGTACTCTGCAATCACATGGAATTGCAACAACTCCATGTAAAAATATCAGACAGAATGGACAGCAATTACGCAAGTATATTGTATATATAATAAAAGAACATACAATTATTATAACAGAGAAGAGCAGAACTACATGCAAACTGCTCTTCCATGATCTGAGTCGCGGCACTGATTCCCCACAAAGAATGCAAATTATCTTACCGTGTTTGCCAACTTAATCGATAAACTATGCGATTGAATAGATAATTCGTGCGACCAGGGACCGGGTGAATGATCGGCGCCATAACTTCTATCATGATCTGTCCTTTAATCCATCCATAGTCGCGTTACACAACTTTCACCAAAATTTACATATTTTAAGAAATATTTTTTAAGCTTCAAGTATTTAAGTGATTTTTTTTCATGTCGCAAGTAACGTTTTTAATTAACCAACTGGAGCTCAAAAGTATGTTTTTCTCGTCTACCATAATTCTCCGGCGTTACGGGTGACGCTGGAATTGAAATCGCACCAGCTCAAATGTAAATGAGAAATCTTACGAAATTTCGAAAACAATAGTACATAAGAAATCCTATGATGGGTTCTCAAACGTCATCTATAGGAGAATCCTAAGAAAATGTTGATGTTTTAGCCGGTGGACTAAGAGCTCGCGCGGGTCTAGGCAATGGTGGTCCAGAATCTGCAGCGGGATTAGGTGGTAATTTAGATGGATACAATAGTGGTAACAATGGTGGTAGACTGTACGCTGGAGCTAGCAACGGCATAACGACAAAAATCGTTACAAAGGATATTGGCGCTGCAAGCAGTCATCAGTCAAATATTCAGCTCATTCCCAAGAAGGTAAGTCCAATAGACTAGAGTCCACTATGGCAATTAAAATGCCTCGATCGATCGATGATTGCTGAATTGTAATTTTTGCTTGATTTCAAAGAGCGATGTTAATCAAGACGCGGTCACTAACTCCGCAGACGCAAGCCCCAAGGTGGGGCCCATGAGGCGAGACACTAATACGCAAGATGACAGAGTTAATGCAGTGGAACCCATTCCCATAACAGGTAATTTGATTTTATGTGAAATTTATGACATTTTTATCAGGTTGCGAGGTCACATGTCGATTTAATTCATTCATAATACAAATATTATTCATTAAAAGTCATTTGCGAGTAAACTCAAGTTGTTCATTTATCCTAGATAGTATGATATTACATAACTGAAGAAAACCAATTTCAAAAAAGAAATTGAATTTTTTGTGTAGTTATCAATGAAGCGCCTCAAACTGTCTATCCATTAAAACGTTGTCGCCGCAAGAGACTCTGTAGCAATTTCGCTAGACAAACATTAGGCTATCAACAATACATAGGAAATCAACTCTCTCCAGATCTAGGACTTGAAAAACCACTCCCAGGTTTTGATGCAACGAACGTTATAGCAAAGAGGGTAGCTCCTGATATATCAACACGAATTGCTACTGATGCTACTGGGTACAAGGACATACCTGTCACTTCAGGACCTGCATCATATGGGCCTCCGCTGCCACAACCCGCAAGACGCACTTTTTTCGATGATATCTTTAATGTAAGTTTTAACTCTTTTTTTGTCGAAGATCCCAAGCCACTTAATTTTTTTTTAGCAAGTTACAAGGTTTCTGAATTCGGTTTCGGTCCTTAGTAAACAATATACTACTTCGATATTTTATACATCAGAACAACTGGGTACACGGAGAAAAGAGTGATGGTAGAGAATTCCATGTGAATATTTACGACTAGTAAGAATTACCAAAGTTTGGGAAGCATTACTATGCTATGGTAATAGTTCCTATGGGCTCTCGCAACGGATACTATAGGACATAGTAAGACTCTCGATGGGAATGAAGCCTTTAAATATAGAAAAAAATTACCATTTTCGATAGTAACGTGTACTAGGTTACACAGTAAGAGTTACCATAGTTGTTTGATAACCCTTACCATAGATGTATGGGGAAAATTACCATGCATCATAGAAACATAGCCGATACTGTATGGTAAAATGTAAAAAAGCAATAAAACATCACAGAGATCGAGGTTAAAGATCTCTATATTATTATGCACGATGATGGTCGGTTTAATAACGTAGATTTTTTGATGATATATTTTTTTATTTAACGAACTCAGTTTCGAATACTACTTATTAATATAATAATAACTATTCGTTGGTTTACCGATTAGTCATCCTACTGCAGTCATGACTACATTAAAAACGAAATTCAACAACAATTTACATCAATACCTTAATCAATATTTACATCCATATATAAAATAGTACAATATCCTCAGGACATTGCACATGGACACTGAATGAGTTTATGAAAGCATGAGTTCGTGGTTTAAATTCTAAAAAAATTATTGGAGAAAAAAAAACGTCATGAGTAATTTAATCTTACAATTTTGAGCGAAAATTCAAACCCATCGTTTTGGTACATAGTTCTTTCCATTGCCGGAGGTAGCCACATATGATAATTATCAAAATTTTATTTCCTTAAGTGTTAATATGGACCATGTGTGGTTATTCAGATCAATTTCATGTCAGGTATAGACCTGACAGCCATACACTGTAGGGACGCATCCTATGCATATAGGACTCATTCCCATGAATATGGTAAGCGTTACCATATATTTTGTAGTTGCTACGATATCCACAATAGTAAAGGCCGGTCCAAGGTGTAAATAGTAATATTTGCTATCCACAATGGTAATCCTCCCTATAATAATGGTTATCATTGCCCTAGTGTATAGTAATGTCTACCATACCCCATGGGAGTGATCACCATAGTGCTAAGTAATTTTTACTACTGAATATGGTAAAAATTACCATAAAAGTCAAGTCGAAATAGTAATTTATGTCATAAGGCTGACATCCGACATTTTTCCAGACTGTGGTTGAGTCCGGTGCACGAGGCGGGGTACGAGGCGGGGTACGAGGCGCAGCCGAGTACACCCGAATCATGCCGAGTGCTTCGGACGAAAGCCAGTCTGGAAAGACGGAGGTTGAAGCCGAATGACATACACTATTTTTTCTCACAAATGCCCACCGAAGCAAGGCGAGCGGGAAGGGGTGGGCGAAATGGGGGGGGGGGTCCAGGGGGCGAAGCCCCCGGCGGGGGTTGGGGGCGCGGAGCCCCCCCATTCGGCGAAGCACATGAATCAAAAGATACATCAATCATAATACTTTTTAATTTGTTACTTTGATATGAACCACGAAACTTACTCATTTTCTAAACATAAATATATATTTTCAAGTAATAAAAATATATATATTCCGTAAATATGTAACATTATAAAACTATAATACTACTAGTTTGCAACTATTCAAAAATATATATTAACTAATCAACACCGGAGCATTTTCCCTTTTGGCTATTTTGATACTCGAATGGAAATCAAGTTTGCAACTTTTCTTATCATATCAGTCAAGAACTAACCCAGATAGCAAAATTCGACGATTTGCCGAAAATTATCCGCAAAATGCCCTTAGTTGCCGCAATTCTTCGGCTCAGTGTTATCTGGGCATAACTAGAATATAATCCATCTTTTTTTTCAACAAAAACAAAAAAAAACGCAATCTTACTATCTAAAAGTGTACATTTTTGGTTAAGCCCTTACCTCCTAACTAAGAGTTTAACGTAGTTTTTAGAGGCAGTAATTAGTTTTTAGAAATCATTCATGGACTATGGGTCGAAATATAGGTGATCATCTTCTTTCCGTAGGCATCTCTTTCTAAAGTTTGATCAAGGGACTGTAGAAGTGGCCGCGGGGCCCCCCACCGCATGCGCATTTCCCTTCAATACGGTGACTATAGACACAATGCGTTACAGTAGGCATGATACTATAAACCCAAGCAGTTACTGTAGTCGCGATGCTACAGACACAACGCGTACCTCAAACAGCCGGCAATGCATTGCGGAACAAAAAAAACCTTCAACAACAGCCGGCAATGCATGACGGCAGAGGAAAAGCATTCAAAAACAGCCGGCAATGCATTGCACCACTAAAAATGAGGAAAAACATCAGTTTACCTCCGGAAAACCGGCTGAAAAAAGGCCTAAAATGGGCATGAGTGAGGAAAAACCATTTACCATGTTTTATGATAATAGCTCATACATGAAAGTAATCTCTACTATTCTGTTTTCTCCGTGTAAGAGTATTTCAAATTTTGATATTGATTTTATAGTGCCTAATCTATATATCATCCAAATCGAATTAGATATCGAGATTCTACCCATGTAAATTACATTGGCAGCATTCCATGCTTTCCTTATGTCATCGAAGCAGCTGAAGGTCATCGGTTGTTTTCATCTGGTAAATTCTGATGGTGAATATGCACCAGTGATTAGAACATGTGAGACATAGTTTCGCCAATTTAAAACTGGCGTTTTCAAGTTGACAGTTTTCAAGTGAACATCCTCGTGCAGCGAAAAATTTCGAAGTCCTAACGGAACCTGTCGACAGTTAGTCGAGAGTTTGTCGATACTTAGTCGACTTTTTGTCGAGAGTTTGTCGATTTTTCTCTCGACCGGTGGCAATTTTCGAGAGTAACTATCGACAGGTTACGCGAGGGAGACGAGGAATTACAAGCGTTATTGGATGAAGACCTACCCCAATCACAGCAAATATTCGCTGAAACACTTTGCAAATGGATGCCATGTCAATTGAACCATAGACAAATGGAAAATCAATAAATCATTTGTGAAAGCCTGCTTTCACGGTGCAACACGAAATCTTCTGCATCGAAATGTCGCGGGGGGGGGGGGGGAGCGAAGATTCAATCTGAAAAGGCAACACAAAAAATATCATGGGTTCCACCACGGCAAGTCAGCCCAGTCGATGGCTTTGGCAAATTGCTTTGGCCGTAAACTATGCTACGTGTTTGGTGGGTGTCCTACGAACCATTAAAATCTGATGAATACGGGTAGCGACCAATAACAAATTATCAATTTGAATCATGTGGTGATCGAAAAACAGCCGGAATGGGCCACTTGCAGAGCACCCTTTACCCAATTTTGACGAAGAAGGGATGGCATCCACAATTTGCCTGAACAATGGACGAAATGTGTAGAATCCAATGGTCCATTTGACAATCCTTTTAAAATGTAGAGACTTCTTTACCAAAAAAAAACGTCAAATTTCAACTAACACTCCCGGTATATTGCACACATAAAATCTTCTGTTTATAATTTTCTCAGTCATACATAATTATTCTCAAAGGGGACATAACATTTCGAATTGCCAATAAATATTCTCAATTAATAGAACTCATTCTTCAGTGCCAACTTGAATAATATCGCGATGGTGAATAAAGAACCTGTGACTATAATTTCACACTATATATAATAGTCATAAAAGCTAATCATAATTTTCTTTCCATGATTGTGCAGATTCCTATTGCAACCCTGACGGCAGTGAACCAACTCCTAAATAGCAAGATAGGCTGATTCATCACAAGCGATGATCAACGATAATCTACGCATCATTACAACGCATAAACGATAGTTTACACTCCTGTTTATTCATTTTTGCAATAACTGTTACCAAAAACCAGTTCTTGTCATAATTCGGACAGTGATGCTTATAATTAGATATTGTGACATAAAAGTTTTGTGAGAAGAAATCAAAGTTTTGATATCTCTACACTTATGGACTTCTAATACATCCCAACATCCTTTGGATGTATTTTGTGTTGTGTAATCATTTCAATTTTTCCTGGATATCTTGATAATAACCATAGATCAATCATGAATATATTTGGCGAATCATTCTTCAATACATTCATAATTATATAATTGATCAATTTTCCTCTCGTTATGAGTGACATGAGTCTCTATAAAACCTATTTGGGATACTGACGAAGGTAACATGATAAATTCAAAAAGAAGCATTCTAAAATCGTGAAATTTATAAAGATCGATCGACGATCTGCACGTAGATTGCGATGTAGATTGCAAAATGTATCGCTGCTTCTTCCGACAGCAGAGGTTGGATGCATAGAATGGAAATCCTCGTGAAAAACGGATGGTGACATTATTTCGATTCTGTTTCATTCCATAAAAGAACGAGGTAAATTCAAGATTTGCCAATGATTTATTTCTCCCAACAATATAAAATTTCGAATCGCTTCAGATTATCTTAAGGTTGTTTCAGTTTTTTCACGTACAGATCCAATTGTGATGTAACTGATTTGAGTTTTCAGCATCTCGACGAATTTCCTGATATGATGACCGTGTCACCTAATTTACTTTATCCTAATATACGCAGAGGTGCCTGTAAATATGAAAAAAGATATATTGATAATATTGCTAAATTCTCCTCCTTAAAAAAACGAATTACTTTTTTTTTTTTTTATTAAGTAAGTATTAATCCTTGATAGGATTATTTACAATCGTTGATACAGTGTTCAGGGTAAATTTACAATATTGCTGTATCTATGATAATTTTAAGAAAGTTAACATAGTCATATACAGATCCAGATAACTGGGATTCGGCATGGCTCCTTAGCTTACGATGACATAATAATGAATTAGAGCACCGGATGAGAAATTCCGTCCCCGACGTGTGCCACAGATGGGATCTGTATTCGCACCCGTCGAAAAAGGGGCCCATCACCAAGTGCTCCATACTGTTTTTATGTTGCGACGCGTAGAAGCTGGGGCACCCGACTACCGCGCAGAGCACGGTACCCGACGGACAGACCCAGCTCGTTGAACGTCGCAACACAAAAGAAGATTTGTTCTGTACACCTAGATTCTGATATTGTTAAGTTTGAGAAACCTGTCAATGACGTGGAGGGGTGCAAGACTGTTTTTTTCGAGAGCCAGAAATACAGCTATGGTGAAGGGCCTTGGACACTTGAGTCTACCCAAACCGTCTAGCATTTCCTGCCGGCCATTTGTGTACAAAGGGCAGTACCATAAAACGTGGTCAATATCCTGCGTCTCGGCGTTATCACCACAGGTGTATTCCGGGCTGCTCACGACGTTGATTCTGAATAAGGATTTATTTAAATGATAATGATTTGATCTCGCTCGATTAACCCAAACCACAAAGTTGCGGGGCAGATTGCGTCCGTGATACCAAGGTCTGGCTTTATTGTTCCAGTAATAATCAAAGTAAAATTTTCCCTTGGGGGAGATTGGAGTGTCTGCTTGACTTTTCGTTATGTTGAAAGTGTTCAGGAATCCCTCCTTTTTAAAAAGTTCTTTATAATCGATAGGCGGTACTAGATAGGGGGTCGGACCGTGGTTCTCGGCGTTTTTGGCCAGGAAGTCTGCCCTCACATTACCCTCGATTCCCACGTGAACGGGGATCCACCGAAATGCGATTTGGGTTTCAAATTGGTTTTCTCTAAGAAAATGAAGATATTTTTTTTTGGCCTCTAAAATGTAAGAGTTGTTATGAGGATCAAAGCTGACTGCCTCGAGACTCTGCATGGCACTGAGGGAATCAGAGAGTATGAGGTGGCTGCGCTCCCTGTGCTCAAGAGCTAGATCTAGAGCCAGGTTTAAGGCAATACACTCAGCCGTGTAAACTGAAAACTGGCTGTCGAGTTTGATGGAAGTTTCTACGGCCAGCTCCGGACAATAGCATGCCGAGCCCACATATTCCGAGCCCCTATCCTTGCTGCCATCAGTGTAAATGATGTTCCACGCCTCGAAGTTGCTTGCAATATGAGCTTTCAAAGCCTCATTGGGAGATGGATCACATTGCAAACTGCGGCCCAGGTCAATGCTAGAGGTAACGGACGTGATCAGGGTGTCGAATTCATGAACATATGTTTGGAAATTGGCATCTTTAATTATGGAGTTTTCGAGTTTCAGTACTTTTCTAATGATTTTTGTAATAAGTTCATCTCGTACTAAAGGCTTGGTCCTTTTTTCTTTGAAGATGGCCGAAATGGTGTCGTAGATTTGAGTCGATTGATTGTCTAGAACTTTGGATAGGTAAGTTTTACATAAAAAATGAGCCCGGTCCTGGAATGACATTAGCTTAGACTCGCCTAAGAGAATATTGGTAGGGGTGCTGCGTCGGTATCTCAACGCAAATCGTATGGCTGAGAACTGAATGGATTCGAGTTTGTCACGATATTTTTTTGTGTTAGGGAAGTATATAAATAGACCATAGTCAATGATGGACCTGATGTAGCTTTTGTAGATCGAGATGAGTGTCTCGGGGTCAGTGCCCCACCATGTTCTACGCAAGAACTTGATGAGGTTCAGGGCTCGGAGGCACCTTTGTTGAATTATGGCTATTTGGTGGTTAAAGTTCAATTTTTGGTCAAAGTGAATGCCCAGGAATCTGGTGGTGGGTGAAGAGGGGATGTCTTCCCCGGCGGCAGTTCTGATGCTCGTTTGCTCAGGCGGCGAGCCTTGCTTACTAAATCGAAGATCGACCGTTTTTTGGGGAGCAATTTCAAGGCTTAGCGTTTTTAAATTGCCGGTCAGCTGTTCGATAGACTCTTCCATCACTAATTTCTCCTCTTCGAAATCATTAACATGCATATAAAGGGCGATATCATCGGCAAATAGCGATGCTTCTATCTTAGGGCTGAGTTTTGTCAAAATGTGCCGGGTGTATATAGTGTAAAGTAGGGGGGAGAGTACTCCACCCTGAGGCAGTCCTAGGAAAGCTGTCCGACCTTCCCCACTGTTTGCCTCGGTATATAGAGTCCTTTTGTTAGTAAGGAACTTAACGGAGCGGAGTAGGCTGGAGGAGCAGCCGATCTCAGCCAGAATGTCGAGGAGTATGTCCCCCACGACGTTATCGAAAGCGCCGGTGACATCAAGAAACACAGCAAGTGTTTCTTCTTGCGTGCGAAAAGAATCCTCTACATGCAGGACAAGATTGGCCAGATTGTCGCTGCAGGATAGACCGTGCCGAAACCCAGTTTGAGAGTATGGGAGTTTATTATTTCTTTCGACCCACCACTGCAATCTGTTTTATGGATAGTCTCATAAACTTTGAGAGTGCAGGATGTTAGGGCAATTGGCCTGTAACCGGAACCATTGGACTTGGGGATGAAGTGGAGGTAGGAGTCCCGCCATTCGGGGGGAAAGTGTCCGGTACGATGGAGATCATTAAAGATGTCGAGAAGAATTAGTTTCAGTTGGGTTGGGAGTCGATTGAGGAGGACATAATCAATGCCATCTAGCCCTGGAGAGGACTTTGTATTTCTGCGGTGGAGGGCGAAGTTCAATTCGTCAAAGTGATGGGCTGGTCAAAGAGGGCGTTGGGTTCAGAGTTTGGGATCTGCTCAGGGTTAGTGGGGCATCCCTCAGGGGTCAGTTTGGCTAAGGATTTTAGGATCGCGATATCTTTTTCAACGAAATTATTGGCCTTTTTGGTTCTAGTATTGACCCAGGCATTCTTGAGAACTTTGCACGTGTTCCAAAGATATTTAGTGTTAGTTCTTGCACTGAGGCCTTGAGCAAAACTTACAAAGGATTGTTTCTTTTTTCTTTTCAAGGTTTTTCTTGCGATAGCGACCGATTTTTTGTGTGCAATTTGGTCCGCGGGGTCTTGGGTGAAATACCATCTCTTGTAACTAGCACGTCGCAGTCTAAAAACTTTGGCACCCTCTTGATCCCACCATTTAACAAGGTTTCTGTGTATTCTGGCGGGGACTTTTTTTCTACGTGGAGTACATTTTGCAACATTGGTAACAATGACGTTAACAAAAAATCTGTATTTTTCAATGGGGCTAAGACTATCGTACTCGTAGCTTAAGAAGGACGAGAAAGATTGCGTCAATAGTAACGTTAATTTGTCCCAATCAGTTTGGACCGAAGCAATTTTAAAAGATTTTTTAATATACTGTGTTGTATTTACGTTAAGGGAGATGTTTACGGGGTAATGGTCTGAGCCCCACTTTTCGTCGAGTACGTCTACAGTGATTAAATCAGCGATATCAGGTTTGCTCATGATCAGATCGATGTTAGACTTATTCGACCGATAAGTGTCTAAATGAGTAAATGATTCGGAATTATGTATGATAATATTGTTTTCCTGAATACATTGGAATGATCTATGCCCGTCTGGTAAATTTTTCTCACAGTTCCAGGCAATGTGATGAGCATTAAAGTCTCCAACCAGAATACAGTTATTAAGATTAGTACAATAGTTGATTATTTCTTCCCAACACTGCAGGGCAAGTACTCCGGTCGGGGCTCGGTAACAAACTAATATGTTTATGATAGGATGAACATTGTTGATTTGAATAGCCGTAAGTTCGACAGTTTCGTGAGGGTTAACAATATTTGGAATTAAAGAGAAGGAGAGGTGGTTCTTAACAATGATAATAATACCTCCGCCTTGTTTATCGGGTCGATCTACTCGATGAGTTTGGAAGCCTGGGAACCTGCAGCCCCTGGTGTTCTCCGAGTTGAGCCAAGTCTCAACTCCGATGAAGATGTCCAGGTCTCGGAGCGCCACGTCAATGTCCACTCGGTTTGCGTTGAGTCCTCGAATATTCCAAAACATCATTTTACGGTTGCAAGGGTTCGTGATACGGCTGGGGCGATGGTGATGAATAGGAGACGCCATGATGAATTTTATGGAAGGGAGCTGACAGATGAGTCCGTCAAATACTCGAGGGTGTCGTCTGCAGGGCACTTGGAATTTTGTGATTCCAGGAGCTTGATCATTCTGAAGACTCTTGCTTTGAGACGCCCATCAATATGTTTGTGGAATGCTCTGAGGGTGATGGCGAGGGTTATTGAGTCTAGGTTATGGTTTTTTGCGAGCACATTGGGGTTTTTTTTTCGAAGCTTTTGTCCATGAGACCTATGAACTGCTCGTGATTCAGACAGTACTGTTCCGGATCTTTTCTGATTACTCGAGCCAGGACTGCCGAATGATTCTTCATGAATTATGTGGTAAGTAGTCGTGGCTTTTGAGTTTTAGGTTTTTTCTTGTTTCGGGACCTGGTTTTGGGGAACTCAAACCCCGGCTCGTTTGAGGACAGGAAAACCGGGAGGTTCTCAGCTAACGGAGAACTAGCGGGACGCTTCTTACTACTTTCGCCCTTTCCCTCCTCTAAAGCAACTTCTGTCACTTCGTTCCGGGTTTCCAATGTTGCATCTGCACCGGCAGCAAGATCTAAGGAAGCTTCAGTCGTCGATTTTCTGAGATCCTCAGATTCAGGGGGTAGAGGTAAAGAGTCGCGTGAAGTTCCACTCGCACTGAATTCATGTGGTTTGGGAACAGGGGACTTCCGAAGTTCTTCAAGTCTGAGAGAGAGATTACCTCGTTGGGGCTGCGGCGGAATCTGTTTGCAGTTGCGTACATAATGCCCGGTCTCTTTGCATTTGCGACAGGTGTTATCGTCGATTTCTGTGGTAATCAGGACTTTCTGTTCGAGGTGGGTAACTACTAAGGTCTCTGGGAGCTTGGGGGAGTCTTCCTCCTTGATATGGGCGTACCTTGTGCCCGTAATAATCCTCGTGCGTTTGTATCCCTCTCTGTCTAGGGTCAGAAGAATTTCCGTGACTTTGGAGATAAGAACAATACCCTGATCTTTCAGTGCTTCCTCGATGGCTCTGCTGGGAACCGTGAGGGAAACTTTAGTAAACAAGACCCTACGTGTTTTTGCTTTAATCGGCCTGATAATCAGCCTATTCCCGTCTATAAATATCTCAGTGGCGAGAGCGCAAAGTTTATCAACACACTCTGTTGTTGCCACGTACACAGCGATAGTATTACCGGTGGGTCTGTAGACTGCTTTAACGTTCATGGGTCCGATGCAGTCCCCAACTGCATAAATATAATCTGGGATTGGTACACCTTGAATAGCTTTTATAAAAACACCTAGTTCTTCTGTCAGGAAGCTGACCAGAGCTTGGCGGGAGTTTGTTGCTTGAGAAAATGACGTTTCACTGGGTTGGGACATAGTTTCGCTGGGCACAGTATTCTGTGTGCTTTCTTGACTGATTCCACTGACTCCACTTGACTCGTTCATCTTAACAAGATGGCAAAAAAAAAACAACTGTTGGGGGCCCAGGAAGGGCTATAAGCCTCGGTTTTTCACAAATAAACACAGATAGCCTCGTAATTACGCTGGATACTGTTTACGTTTCGCGGAGCGAAACAAGGCACGTGTTACCTCTACGGAGGTCGAGACGGAACTCAAAACGAATTACTTACAGTAACAATATCGTCTGCTAGTCCTAACGCATTTGACACAATCCCTCCACCTCCTTTACTTGTACTAGTTGAGCTAGTCGAAGTGGTCCAACTTGAGCTACTTCCAGAAGAGCCGCCACCTAATAATCCGCCTCCTCCACCCCCAGAATCGGTGCCCGTAATATCACCAAGAATACGGAAAGGAGTCTAAGAACACCAAAATCAGTATTTTAGATCATCTCTAGATCACTCTAGATCACTCCATGTCAGCCATTCCAAATGACTCTAGATCACTGCGGGGCAGTCACTCAATTTATTTCATGAAAGTCTCATGCAATTGAAAGATTCCCCTATATTGTTTTAACTGTAGCAATGTACTCGTTGGTCCAATATTCATCTCAATAATTTAAAACATGCTTCTTCAATGAAAATACTAAAAATCTTTTTTCCACGGTATTTTAAACTAGAATCGGTTTTGGAATTTGATTTGTCTTGGTATATCCCATATCGAAAGAATAAACACTCACTGATATGATGTCGTCTGCAAGATCAACGGTCTTGGTTATGATACCTCCACTACCGACTCCCTTGTTTGAATTAGAGCTACTGAAAGTTGTCCAGAATGAACCACGAGAGCCTCCTCCAGTGGTTCCGCTACCACCGAGTCCGCCCAACACGCGGAACGGTGTCTTTACACATAATTCAACAATTATTCAAAATCCTTCAGCCAAAGATTATATTTGGCAGTAAAACTTCCACATTACTCAGATATACGAATAATTATGCAGCTTCCAAATTGAGTCCCACAGAGAGCAATCTGTAGTACTGTACTGACGTTCTCAGACCTAAGTTGTGCTAGCAACTACGTACAACATTTCAGTGCCCCAATTTAACCAATGTGAATCTAAATTGCCTGAATCAGCTAAAGACAGTCTCATCCATTTTTCAACTAGGTTAAGAATTTGATATTTACGCTAAGAATGTCATCGGCAATGCCTACTGCTGTTGATATGATCCCTCCTTTGCTTCCACCAGACCCAGAACTCGATGACCCTCCTCCGCCGATACTGGCGCCACCGGTCCATGATCCTCCAGAAGTTGTCATATCGCCTCCTCCGCCGAAACTCCCGCGAGAGTCTCCAGTGGTCCATGAGCCACCGGCGCCACCACCAAATTTGCCTCCTCCTCCAAAGCTACCGCTGGAAGTTTCTTTAGTCCAAGAGCCGCCTGATGCGCCACCATCAAATGCTCCTCCTCCGAAATTATCACCAGTGGTCCAGGAACCACCCGAAGTCCCACTTGTCCACGTATTGCCCGATCCCCCCCGAATGAGCCGCCTCCACCAATGTTCACACGAGAGCCATCGGTAGTCAACGAGCCCTCTGATGTGACACTTGCAGTTACTCCCTTGCCAGAACCGCCACCAAGAAGTCCGTCGAGCACCCGGAATGGTGTCTTTGAACATGAACGTAACGTAAATTACAGTTTACACAATACTTCCACATTATTTTCATTATTTCCAACCGACTGACTTACTGAGACAATGTCATCAACAAGATCTAGAGTTTTGGAAATAGCTTCTCCAAAGATTGAACCGCCTGAATGAGTTGAACCCGTTGTTACTGTGCCACTGGTTCCTGACGTGATACTAGTTGACGTTCCTTTACCCGAACCGTCGCCGAGAAGTCCACCCAAAACGCGTAACGGTGTCTGAACAGTAACAAGGATCAAATTTCGGATTACGTCTCACCTATATACCCACAAAGTCAACTGTATTATCATTTCAAAGTAAATAAAAAGTAATTTACAGATATTATATCGTCTGCAAGATCTATAGTTTTGGAAATGGCGTCTCCAAATATGGAACCGCTACCCGAGCCCGTGTTTCCTGAAGTACTTCCGTCACTTCCTTCCCAGGTAATAGTTCCTCCGGCGCTACCACCAGAAGTTGTCCCAGTTGTTGTTCCTCCACCAATCTGTCCTCGCGAATCACCGCCGATCCATATACTTCCAGTCATACCGCCGGAACCCGAACCACCTGAAATACTTCCGTCAGAGCCTTCCCACCTGACAGTTCCGCCAGAGCCACCACTGGTTCACGATCCCCCTGAGGTACCTGTCGTTATTCCTCCACCAACATGACCTCGCGAATCACCCCCAGTCCATGTTCCGCCCGTCATTGAGCCTGAACCACCTGAAGCGGTACCGTCAGACCTTTCCCAAGTTATAGTTCCTCCGGAGCCGCCGCTAGTCCACGATCCCCCCGAAGTGTCTGTTGTTATGCCTCCACCAACATGACCTCGAGAATCACCCCCAGTCCATGTTCCACCCGTTATAGCACCAGAACCGCCTGAAGAGGTTCCATCAGACCCTTACCAAGTTCTAGTTCCTCCGGAGCCACCACTCGTCCACGATCCCCCCGAAGTACCTGTTGTTACTCTACCAACATGGCCTCGAGAATCACCTCCAGTCCATGTTCCACCCGTCATACCACCAGAATTGCCTGAACCACCTGAAGCGGTACCGTCAGACCCCTCCCAAGTTATACTTCCTCCGGAGCCACCACTAGTCCACGACCCCCCCGAAGTGCCTGTTGTTGTGCCTCTACCAACATGACCTCGAGAATCACCTCCAGTCCATGTTCCACCCGTTATATCATCAGAACCGCCTGAAGAGGTTCCATCAGACCCTTCCCAAGTTATAGTTCCTCCGGAGCCACCACTCATACACGATCCCTCCGAAGTACCTGTTGTTACTCCACCAACATGGCCTCGAGAATCACCTCCGGTCCATGTTCCACCCGTCATACCACCAGAATTGCCTGAACCACCTGAAGCGGTGCCGTCAGACCCCTCCCAAGTTATAGTTCCTCCGGAGCCACCACTAGTCCACGATCCCCCCGAAGTACCTGTTGTTATTCCTCCACCAACATGGCCTCGTGAATCATCCCCGGTCCATGTTCCACCTATCATACCCCCCGAACCGCCGGAAGAGGTTCCGCTAGACCCTTCCCAAGTGACAGTTCCTCCAGAGCCTCCGCTAGTCCACGATCCCCCCGAACTATCTGTTGTTAATCCGCCACCAACATGTTCTCGTAAACCACCGGTGGTCCATACTCCACCAGTCATACCGCCGCCCGAACCCGAACTACCGGAAGTGCTCCCATCAGTTCCTTCCCAAGTGATCCGACCACCAGAACCACTAGATCACGAACGTATCAGAGGTGGTCCATCGGAAGTAAAAGTAACCCGATTGTTGGTACGCTATTGAGGCATTAATCAATTATCAATGGCATCTAAATATAGGATATTATTGCAATATGATTTACCTCTACGTTCGGCAAGAGCCGAGAAGACGCGCAGGAATCGAGCACGGGAACAATCAAAAGTATCAGTAACTTCCTCCGCATATCGACAGACATTTCCACCAAGGGAATGGACAAGTATTCATATCCTTCGCTTTTAAACTATCCAGAAACGTACCTAATGTTATAGTTTTAACTTCCTCATAGCTCATTATTAGACAATTTATGGATTTTTGTTGATTGTAATAAATGTCAGAACAAAATATATTATTGCCAACTTTTCATCGTTCATATTGATATATTGCGTACAGGAATCGTGTCATATTTATTGAAAGTTAGTGCATTTCCATAGAACCCTACAGAAACATCGTCATACCTATCGTGAGAGGAACAAACAAAAATTTCCATTAGAATGCCGGATTGTAGTAATGAAGCCAAAATTATTCACAGAAGTATAACTTAATACTACCAAGCCTACAAAAAATACGAACTATTCAGACAGCCTTCGTGAAATTTCACATGCCATGCTTTAACGGTTTGTATTACAAAAAAGAACGCTTTACAATTGGCCCGAGGGCCTTAAGCCAGTCACATGCCATATTTTGCTAAAAAATATTCCTTTTCACAAAAAATGATAATAAAATCATTAAAAATTGAACCTCTCTATTTGTATACCTAACCGTTCTCATGATCTAGCAATTAGAATTGCTAATAACGATTGTTAATCGCAATTGTAACGACGTTTTTGAAGCATTGGAAGTATTTATTTCGAAGCTTTTTAGATGTTAAATCCAGATTTTACCTCTCTGACGTTAATAAATATCTACTAAAATTTGCGACATTTCAATCTAACGTTTCAATGCCTCAAATGACTCTCCTAATAAATTCCCCTGAAAATACACTCCTACCATGTAGATGAGTACAAAAAAGTATTCTTAAATTACTATGAGCTATTGAGCTCCTAATAATGGCACCGGTGGTGAAATTACGTCTCAGTTACTCCTCATTTAATTCATGATGTTCGATTATCGAATTCGCAAGAATAACTTTTTTGTCGGTCTCACATTGTTCCACAAAAACCGTCTTCACAAATATTTTTCTATCTCCCTCAAATTTGTATATATATTTTTCCACCGCTCAGGTGTGCGCATTTCCCTAACGGCCTGGGTAAAGAAGGTTAAGGAGATAGCGCGCCTGCTAACGGGTTAATTACCCTTAAAGTTTGAAGAATCGTAAAACACATTCATAAAAAAATTATCCGTTATGGATAGAATCAAAAACATCGTTCCTGATAATCGCCGAGTTTACCACTTAATGATAAGTGATTATTTATAACACCACTGATATCCGACTGAACAGTTAGTTTATAGCAGTCAAAAGAAGTAAATCATGAAAGGAAACATATATTTCCTATTCACTGGAACGTCTCATGGATTTTGTATACATCATGCTTATTCTTTTATGCAAATCTAACTGTATTGCAATTCATCTGTTATTACTCAATATCTTATCGCGTAAAATATAATATTCCTATCATTATATTTTATCAAAAAAGAAAACTTCCACCAATATTGGGGGGATTCTTTTTTTCCATTTCTTCATTTGTCCCCATTTAATGAATTGCGTTACAGCATCATTAAATGATTCAAATGTATCCAACTACTCTGCAGACCTCAATCAATGTTAACCTGCGATTAACATTTCCAAAACATCCAACTGATGATTTTTGAAGTTTCTATCGAAATGTTTTTATGCTCACTGAATCGTCTTGTTCATTACATTTGTAATTTTTACATTGATTACCGGCATTGATGCTAATTTGAATGGTATTAGTCGAAATTTGTTTAAAGTATACTCGTCATAAAGAGCGAAAAGATCGACTGACATATGGATGGCCATGTGAAAAGGGACCACTTGGTCGGTTCTTAGTTACGTATGCTATAGCAATGTTGATTTGATTCCCCACGTTGTGAATCAACCATGACTATGGTATCACCTACACTAACGTCGCTAGGTAAGATCAAATCAATAATTTAACATTGGGTTAAAGGGAAGTTCTAAGCGATTAGAAAAACGTGAATATTTCGGAAACTGAGTTCATCTAAATGGTCCATTTTCATGTGTACGTCCACATATGATGGTATCTTCTCTCATTATAGATTTTATGTGAAATTGTCGATTGGGGGGTCTATAACAAGTCATAGAAATCCACCATAACTCTACTTTGAGCGCACCATTGCTATAATATTACTTTGGCACCAAAAGTAAGAGTTGAATGGTGAATTATATGAGTATATATGGCCGCAGGATTAAAATTCCGAATCGGAAAAAATAATTTACATCATTCCATCAATCACACTTTCGACAATATAATTTTTTTTAATTTTTAGTTTCAATAATTTGACATTTTCTGGTGAGTCGTGGGAGTCTAGAGTGAGGAAATCTCCTTGTGGTATAGTAGTGTGGAATTGTCCAGGCTCTATTTCATGCGGATTCATCGTCAGACGGGATATTCGTACAAGACATTGCTGAAAAAATTGATTTTGAATGGTTTTCCTTCGAATACCTACTCGACAAATCAAAGAGTGTGCACAGCGCATTAGGTATTGCGGTTCCATCGGCAGCGATGGGACGGATCGCAGTATACCCTAAATTGGATCACAACGTAAATTGAAGGAAATAATCGTAGTAGTGTTGTAATTGTAATTATGTAAAATAGTTTTTTTGATAATGTGGGTGTCACAGGAATACCCCCAACTTGAAGCCCACCGCCCCCCTCCCGCCAAGGAAAATCTTTATATATGGCACTACCGCTTGTCGATTTCAAGGCCGAAGTGTTTAGATGAAACTGTAGTTGTCTAAATAAATGAATAAATGAATCTATATCTTATTTTGTTTATATTCAACGATCATGTAGTAACCGTAGTTACTGGAGTACATGACAAAACGAATGTCAAAATGTTAAGCGCCCTTACCCTATCTCTTTTAATTGTAAAACATCAAACAGTTAAAAACGCCTCAGTTTGAGTTGTTAAAATTAATGAATTCGCAAATTTGAAAAAAATTATCGAAATTTTGATGTTCATTCTGTGATGTACCCGACAATGGAGGACCCATCTTTCAAAATTTTCTACGCATTACAAAATCTTTCACATATTGCATCGTGATGAGTTACTGCGGCATAAACTTCGATTACGTTGGTAAGATAATAAAAAGTATGGAAGGTTTCCTTTTGGAATAAACAAATCCTTCAAAAAGGTGAGTTAACAACTCCTAAATTGGTATGAACAAATGTAATTCGGGTGTTGCGCACAAATGATTATCTCATACTCGTGAAGAGCACCCTCGAAATGATAAGATCCAATGTAAAATTAAAGAGTCCATGATACTTACCATCAGCGTGAACATCAGTCCACGTTTTGAATAGGGTGAAACTTTTGCATTGGAAAATATAGATTGTTGTATTGGGTATACCATAGTCATGATCGATAGTGAAGATTCAATTTTCCAAGGAAAAAGTTTCGCCCTACAAAAAAGTTGATTTAAAATCTTTCTCCCTTAGGATAAGGAACATGGCCTCTTGATGAACATTAGAAATTACCCTTGGCATATGGACTACACGGCGCAAAGAAATTTTTGTTTTGTGGTGTAACAATCATATATTTCATAGTCTTATCGTATAACAACAACAAGTAATCGAATTTTTTAAAAACTAGTCGATACGTTACCACGTGCTCCGACTCATTTTTTAACCACACGCATGCTTTTTCGGTCGAAACGATTCCTTCTTTACCCTACCACAACCGTTGAACACGAGTAAACCATTATCGGTGTGAGATGTTCGAACTCGTATACATTTTACAAGTGAATTTCTGACACTTCCACTTCAAAAACGCCAATAAATTATCCTAAGCAAATCAATGCTAAACCAATCTCCACAATATCATTGACCAATTCAGCACTGTATCCTCATTATCCAAAAATGGATTTTTCTACATCCGGTAAACAATTGTCATAACATGAAATTAACTAACCTCCGCATTTGTTGTTTTCATATTTCATATAATAATTCATTCAATTTTCAGGTAGAAATATTAATCAGGGAATCCAGCAGTTTTGTCCATTCGCCGAGAAATGCTATCGAAAAAATCCCGTGCATTTCAGTGAGATGCGTCATCCCCACCGTAAACAAGATAACTATTTGAAATTATAATAATCATTCTCGGCATTATTTACCTACTTTCATGGAATTTTACAGTGGAAAAATTGGTGGAAAACCAGCTGGAGGGATCAGTAGTGGTTCCTAACATCCTAGGATTCGAATGCAGGGATAGATCAATCCTCCTGGACCAGTTGAAGATCGTCCAAATGGTCCTACGCAAAGAACGGGAAATAATTCCATCTCGAAATGGAACAACTCCATTCACCCAATCCACAAACACTAATTCTCCAACTGGGACTTCAGTAGCCATTCCAAAAATTCCGACTTCAGCAGTTTCACAGCCAATTCCAGTGAGGTCTCAAAACACTTCCGTATTATCCCAACATCGTAATTCGCCAACACTCAAACTTAGAAATTCTCCAACAAGCTCAGTAAAACGAGGAAGATCAGACTCACCAGATTCAATAGAGGTAAAAAAACCTCGCGACCATGTCAAAAATCAGGATTCACCAAAAGCCTCTCAATCTCAAAAGCCAAATACCCCTCAGAATTCACAGAAATTTCAAAAATCACAAATTCCGGACAGCCCAAAGACCACACTAAATTCACAATCTGATCCATCTCCAGGCGCCAGCAGTACCAAAAATGTATCAATCTTCGATAAGTACAGCACTTGCTCAACACTGTCCTCCAGAGAAGCCTGTCGAGAAACGGCGATGATGCAGATGCTACGAGCAAACCACAAAATTCCCCACATGGGCTCCAAGGGTGAATTTGACATGAAGTATGCTCTATCTGCTCCATATTATGTTTTTCTAACAGCCGTTCAAGATTCTCCAGAAACCTGGAGCCAACCCTACTCAATCACCTTCCCTGAGATCTTAGACATCAGTTTGGGTGAGATTGAAGAGAGTCTGCACATTAATTTTATGGTGGATGTGGGCTGGTTGTGTTTGCAATACTTATTCGCTTGTCAGCCTCCAAAAATGATGATACTTCTGGGTGAAAGATGTGACACTCAAGCCCTTCCTAAAGACATCAAGGTAGTGAAAGTCGAGCTTGCCTCAAAATACGGTACTCACCATTCGAAAATTTCTGTTCTGAGGTACAAAAATGGGGTCAGAATAATTGTTTCAACTGCAAATTTATACGAGGACGACTGGCAAAATCGAACTCAAGCCTTGTGGATCTCTCCGCACCTTCCAAAATTGCCAGAATCAGCTGATGAGACTGAGGGAGAGTCGAAAACTGGTTTCAAGACTGATTTTTTGAGATACCTGCAAAATTATGGAGCAAATAGAGTCCAGAATTGGCTAGATGTTCTCCAAAGAACGGATTTCTCATCAATTGATGTATTTTTCCTTGCCTCGGTACCTGGAAATCATAAAGAAGGAAATAGGGATCGATATGGATTGAGGAGATTAAGAACATTATTGTCCAATCATGCTGAATTGCCTGATGATAGAGCAAAGTGGTCTGTAGTTGCTCAATCCTCGAGCATTGGTCGTCTTGGGAATAATTTTGAATCTTGGTTGGGCAAGGATGTTCTCACAACGCTATCGAGTGAAACTACCAAAGGCCTCAGGTCTGCACCTAAGTTTCAATTTATCTATCCTACTGTGGAGAACTATCAACAGTCGTTTGATATGAGCGTTGGGAGCTGTTGTTTGCCCTATGGGGGACAGTTGCATACCAAACAGACCTGGCTCAGCAATTATTGCCAGTGAGTTATAAACTATTAACTGTTAACTATCATCACCTGTTTTACGACTTGTTTTTCCATTTCGAAATATGTGTACATATGTCAACATCTATCAAGAAACCACGGAATCAACTGATTATTCAATCAATCATTTGACATTTATCACGTCGTTTTGCGATGAGAAAAGTGAATATTTCAATCAGTATCTCTAATTGAAATATTCCTAGCGAAACTTGTAGCATACATTTATTGGATGGATTGGAAAAACTCAGTGAAAAAAAAATTCAGTAATTATAAATATCTTGGCTTGATGTTAATCCATTTCTGATAAGCGCTTATGTTTCGATGATTTGTATGTTTTGCTAACAATTGAATCTTGCTTTTACTAAGCTCTGAAATCGTTTTAGAAAGAATCAGCTCACACATTTTCAGTTATTCCACTAAGCCCACAGTTTTTGGAAATTGTGAATATATCGTGAACGAAGAATTTCGTAAAACGATTTTTCTTGTCGAGTTTTCTACATGAAATAGTCCTTCCTTTTTTATAAAACTCTATTCTTTGTTAAGTGACTATAAAAATAGAGAAATTCGGAAGGTAGACAAATTCAGGATTTTTCGTTGATCGGATATTTCCGCATGTTTCTTATACTTGCATTGTAATAAATATACTTTATCATTTCGTTTGTTTTTTCACAGCCAGTGGAAGTCCGAAGATAAATCGAGGACTCAAGCGATGCCACATGTAAAATCCTATACCAGGATATCTCCAGACTTTAAGAAAATTCCATGGATTGTTATCACTAGTGCCAACATGAGTAAGGCTGCATGGGGGTGGGGAGGACAGAACAACAACACGATTCTTAGTTATGAAGCTGGAGTTGTTTTCTTCCCAAAATTTCTGGTAAGACATACAAGCGAACTTGGAAAAATTCGATCATTGGGAGGAAAAAAGACATAAAATTCTCAAAAAACACACTGAAAAAATCATGACTGGAATTCACCCACAAATTATTATTCACAATTTTTTAATTCTTTAGGAACTTCGAAAATACTGTAACGTCTTGGAGTGAATAAAATTCCTTCAAATTTTTAATAGTTGAAGTGCCATTGACAGTCTTGAAATTTTAGAAATATTTTGTATTTTCAAAAAAAATTCAAATTTCTGAAATCTTTAAATTCTGTATATTTTACAAAACATTTGGAAAAATTCGTGAACTATTAATGCAATAATTTAATGTAAATGATAATGCAACGCGTGATATATACGACGTAAATCGACATAAATTGCTATAATTTCGAATCTAAAAATTGGGCCTTCCAGTACCATCTTAGGGCGACGCGTATGTACTTCATTCAATGAATGGATAATTTCAACGTCAATTTCCGTTAGACAAAATTTCTCACCCAACAAAATGGAGGTTGAATTGTGAGTTGGTAAACTCGCATGACAGCATTGATTCCTGTGTTGAATTTATATCTAACTTTTGGATTGTGTTGTTTTTACATTGTGTTGTTTCTGTATTGTGTTATGTAGTCCTGTCACTTATGGACGGTTATACACACCCAAACGCACACACACTTTGCCGAAAATGTCTAACAATATTTTGAATACCTGGAAGGTGAAGATCTAATGAACAATCGATTTTTCATCTTCGGCACAAGACAACAAGTTAACTGTTCTAGTTTCCCATCGGGAATTAAAAGAGGAAAAAACTTCGTAGTCCAACTAGTTGAGCTATGTATAATTACGTACTGCATTTTTTGTTGCAAAAAAATCTCCGATGTTGAACATTCTGTATTTATTTTTACTTCATTCGTGCGATTTTTCGGCTTTCAGACAAATTCAACGACATTTCCAATCAAGGAGCCGGATGAGACTGGTACACCACCATTCCCACTTCCCTACGATGTACCACTTACACCCTATCGTCCCCGAGACGAAATATTCACTTTTGATTTTTTCAATGTCTAAGTGCTATCCTCGCGTCATCGATTATATCGTCCCGACATCTAGTCACTCAGGCGTATAAAATGAATGCTAAATTGCGTGTCGTTGCTGATCATCATAAATAAGTATCTGCATTTTATGGATACGTTAACGATGATAAGAGATGAAATACCTGTGGTACATCATTATTATTATAGCATATTTTCACAATTTAATATTTAATAGAATACATAACTATTTTGTTTGGAAAACCATTATTTGAGTTTCACTGTTTTCCCCATTGGTTCCTATACGCTTTCCACGAAATTACCAGGTTTGAATGAAAGCCATGAAGCTCTTCAATATAATTGAGAAGTTCATAAAAAATGGGGAAAATAGCATGAAAATCATTCACAACGCTTCGACGCATGCCTTGCCTCTAAATTGCTAATAATCCAATGATCATAATGCACAACGAACAATTGCGAAGATGAAGCGGTAATGAGCCGTTACTCAATAAGTTTTTTTTATTTTATCACTTTATCGCTTCATAAATCATGGCTTATCAAGAAATAGACATTTAGGAAGTGATCACCTGATTTTATTGCGAATATTAACTTCCCGATTCAGGGAAGTTATTGTAATGACCCCGATAATGAAGTGTCTCAGAAATCGAAAATTTTTACTTTTCTCGACGTTTCACATTATTCTGAACAATTCTCGATGAAGGTTCTGTGTGTGTGTGTTCGTATGTGAAAGATTCTTTGAGAAACGGTTCCCGGTAAACGACTCGATCGATTTGTTTGTCCTTTGACACAAAACTACCTCTGACTGATGTCCGGTGCGGAAAGGAGTGTCAATGTTGAAAAACAATTCCTTTAATTCTTATTTAATTTCAATTGTTTATAACGCTGTATCTCGACACCGGTGACAGATACGAGAAAAAGTGTCAAACAAAAGTTGTTCCTCTCGTGAAACTACATATTTCATATGCTATTACTTTTTTTTTACTAGGCCTCATATTTTACAAGGTATCGTTAAAAAATCATAATAATCGATCAATAGTCGAATTTGCGTAACTGATATACAACTCGACTTCATACGTGTATCCTCACACACACACACACACACTATCGGGAAGTTATAGATGCACCCCGTCGAGGGTCACACTCGCGTCCCATTTATTTTTCTGGCAATACGTTTTGATGTACTTTTGGCAAAAAATTCACAACCTATTACCAAAGATTATCTGTCTATTCGCAGGATAAACAATTCGTTTCATGATTTCGTTTGGGACATCAAATAAAGTATATCTTCTAAATTCGGAAATTAGTAGTACCCCTTCAGCAAGTTTGTTGTCGGCTGAAACAAACCATTAACTTCTGGCATGAGAACAATCAATTTTTGTCGTCAAAATTCTTTTTAATCTTCCGCAAACGTTAAACTTTTCATGAAGCCGTTTGCATCCTAATAAAAGGGTTTTAATTTATTACATTTTTCGAGTGCTGAATTTCAGCTGAATCGACTTAGTGGTTTTCGACCAAATAAAAATTGTTTTGTAATAATTATGATAATTTTAAAAGAGTATGTGTGTGCATATATGTGTTGCCATAAATTTTCTCGTAAAACGTTCCCTCGGAAATTAAGAGCGTGAAACACTTGCCATGGACTCCTCATGAGTTTCTAAGTCGAAAAGGATTGATACTCCGAAATAGCAGTCCATCCAATTATTATTAATAATCTTGATGGTTGGCAGATACAACCAAATTATTTACATTCCATTTATTTCACTTCAGTTTCTCAGGTCTATACGAAAGATTTAAAAATTTATAAACATTCAAATATAAATATCAATGAAGTTTCGAGGATATTGATTTCTGCAAAAAAAAACAATTTGTTCAATGCAACTTAGGTATTTTTTAAAATATTCGTCTTGAATCTAGGATCGGTCCTATCAATCATGCATCGAAGTGGATACATGAAGGTGTCTAGAATGAGTTCATTAATTGGGGTTACAAGCTAACTTAAAAGGAGTCAGTTTGCCTCATTTATTTTTACAAAAAAAATAGTCGACAGTTACAATACTGAATCCCCCAAGTTTCCCCTGGAAGCTATTGTCCAAGAAAAATCGATTCATCCTGCTTCCCTACATAATTCCTTCCAATCTCCCATCCGATCAGTATCCCATTTATTTTCCCCCCGTGTTATTCCCAATATTTCAAACATGCGCAATTGGGACAAACCCAAGAACCCGGAAGGGAATACTGCAAAACATTTCAATATTTCCACAACGTCGCCAGGAAAAAATCACTTCCGATACGGAATTGATAATAAAAATTGCGAAGTAAAGCCTGACGTCAGGAGGCTGTATGGCACATCCCCGTCCTCCCCTCGTGTTCACCTGTGCCGCTGTTCTGCTATTGAACCCTAAGAAGCGTGCGCGCAGGTCCGAGGACATGGTGCTTATCTCAATCCCGACTAACAGTGACGATCAGAGTAGGGTCTCTGCGTAGACTCCCCCACTGGGCCACTGCAGAGAACATTCAGTTCGCTTTACGTCGGCCGATGGGCCGGATCACGAGAAACCGTGACAACCGAACACAACGTTGTTCTCAAGAGCCCTTCACCATCCTCAAGTGACGTGAATCGATTATCAAAATTGCACCCCCAAAATTAGTGACTTTTACCTCCTTAGTTTTTTTTTCTAATACTAAATCATCGGCCGACTAAAGGTGACCCAGTGCCAGTTCCTGAAAATGTCGGTAGCCCTGCTGCCAAGTATTTCCGCTTCCTCATAATCTCTGAAACTGCGCAGTCCCTTTTACCCAACTGGCTAAGTGACTCCATCACCTCGTGGCCTTGTATACAGAATCAAGGACAGTTAAGATTTGAATCCATAAAAATTATTTGAAAATAAAAAGATCGTGACAGTCGTTACTTCTGGGCTAACGCAATGCGTGTCAATGCATGTCCCATTCTGGATTGTTGCTCGGTTACTTTCACCTTCATGCGAGGAATTCAGTACGGGACCACTTTCGATTACCGTCGATTACTGGGATGAGAAACAATTGAATACTTGAATTACGCTATTTGTTGTTTTACCAAGCGTGAGTTAAAAGCGGAAAAACGAGTAAGCATAAGTCATGACTGATTCAGTGATCGAGCAATCTAGAGTCATCTCTTTGATAAAAGAGCTATAAGATTGTGACGACAGTGTACATAATTTAAGGGTTGAGAATGCCGGCATCTCCAGGTGGTCCAGCCGAGCCTGCAGCATCACGTGGCCGTATCACACGAATGAATCGATACGCGTCTCTCATCTGGAGCACCACCCAGGGCGTGTGAATAACATACTTGTTGTAAGTGGGTAAACAAGAAGCGGTCAGATTAAGCGACAAATTGAGCAATTAATAATGCTGGCATGCTGGCTGTTGGCTGGTGCCCTGGCCGCAATTGTCCTTCTTTATGCACTCGTTGAGGTCCACTACTTTCTGAGAATGTTTTTCACGGTTTTACTAGCAAGATTCTGCAAAAAGCCAGTGCATATTCTCGACGAGACCACGATCTACGGTAAATATCATTTCCGAGGGCTTTCAAAAGATGTTCTATTTTTGGTGTCCATCATTAAAGAGCATGTGAATCTGGAATCCCTACGTTTACACTAGAGTGAACATACTGGAATAGGCCTTGACCCAAGTGCGAGGTGTCCAGATACTGGAAATATCCCCTGTACGATCGATAGTTACACTATCAAACGTCCAGGCTAATTCAATTTGCGTCAAGCTGTTTTTTCAATGAATGGACGCCTCTCGACTTGAGATGAGGTGTACTGTTTTTTTTTCTTTTTTTTTATTGGTACATTTATTAACATACTTAATGTTCATGAATGATTAGTATTCTCTTCATGAAAAAAAATGTTTTATTTGGATTATGTGCCGTCTACTCGACAAGGCTTTACTTGGACAAATTTAGTTTTCTACGATATTTACGTTTTGCTCTTCATACTTCCATGTAATATGAATGTTTATTTGATTTTTGTTATCTCCTATACCAAGGTCTTCTTCCACACAAATCGGGCTCGTTTTTGGCTCCAAGTATAAGTAATGTGATCAAGATTATCGGATCCATACCTTAATACCGTCAAAGTGGGCCCTTTTCATGTGGACGCCCACATACGTTGTTCGATACGCTTCAAAACCTTGCACTTAATTTAATAATCTCTCACTTTTCATATACAACATCGAAAATTCTAAATTATTGTGTTTTTCAATTTTCACAATCGCATTCCAATCTCTCGAAATCGTTCTTTGATCTATCCAATGAAGTATTATCCAATTTTCTGCTCTTAAGAGTGAAGAGAACATTGATGAAGTTCTTAAAGCAAATTTAATTTTTTAGCGTTGTGTACAACTACCGATGTCGATACACTCCTCTACCACATGAATAACGCGAGATATTTGCGAGAGCTAGACTTCGCCAGAGCGGATTTTTACGAGAGAACAAGCCTCTACAGGGAAATCTGCTCACAGGGCAAAGGTGTTGTTCAGGGAGCTGCAACAATTAGATACAGAAGATATCTGAAGCCCTTCTCGATATACATGGTGAAATCGAAGGTAAAGCCTATAGGAACATCAATTATTGCCAGAACTCTTCCAGATTTTTCAAAAGTTCAGTATAATTTTCTTAAAATCAAACAGCTCTTGAAAATATCGAAGATTTGATCATTTTCCTTGAATTATTTAAAACAGTTAAGCGGAATGTGATTGTTTGGTCTGATGTCATCATTTCATTTTTTATTTTACCTCTCACGAAATTCTTGTCAACAATGACTCGTCGAACTCATTACTTTCGTAAAGTTTGTCCGGAAGTATACAGTTGTATTTGGACGACGTCCTTTATCTCTATGAACCTCTCGTGTATTTATTTTTCCATTAAAATGACGTGGATTTCACCTTTTTTTTCCACTAATCTCAATGCGATATATTCCTATCTCTATCCTGAAACTATTTAACTAGCCTCTCAAGGTAATACGTAAACGTGTATGCTCAAGCAGCAATTGATTAGCATGAATCGTTCATTATGATTCAAGTGGAATCAACGCACACCAATGTATCTACAATTTTCATCTCCGTAAATACGTATCTCGAGTCCTTGGAGCAGGTCTTTCTGATCAAATACATTATGTCCACTTTTAATTTACCTGTACGCACCTTTGAAACTGTCCATTTTAGCATTTTTTTTTATTCGGTCTATAGTATGAGTCAGTTGATGCTATGGAATGCCCTGTAATCAGCAAAAATGCACGAATGTGCTAAGAACAACGTGATTTATTGTCGAAGAAAAATCTCAGTAAAGTGATAACGATGTGTTGATTGATAGTTTATGATTCTCTTATTGCAGATTATTTATTGGGATGAAAAGTCTATTTTCATGGAGCACAAGTTTATCACTCCACGTGATGATTTTGTTCGGGCCATTGCAATTTGCCGTCAGCGATTATTAGATTGCAATGCTGAAACGGTGATGGCTGCACTACTTGAACGTGGAGTCAAACATAATGGAACAGTTGACGCGGGTGTGACACAGGTATACTTGAAAATGTGGAAATTCATAGCCCGAATAAGTGGAATCTATCGCGACTACACCCTAGTACATTTCGTCACAAGAGCATAAGCAACTTTTCTGGCGGCTATGAGTTTGCGAGACAAGCCGGAGGCGAGCTTTGCAACACAGGAGGCAGAAAAGTTACTTCTGTCCATGTGTCGAGCAATATTTTGTGATACAATGTGCGTGGGCACGGTTTCACGCACGCGCGGCGTGCGTGTAGCGTTGCTTCACGCACAGCGTGTCATAAAAAACTTCTCAATTTATCATTTTCAGCCAAGGCTTTCACTCAAGTTATCTCGTTGACAAATAGTTTTGTGAAAAAATTATGTCATCCATTTTTTGTAAAAATTTTCATTTTAGACAAACAAAGTTTTCCACGATTTTCCTATAAACCGATTCATTCTAGAATTGAATCCAAAAATCTTCATTTCCTTCGCGTAAAAAAAAAAGAAATAACCAATCGGGACAATTTCAATTGAACTGCAATTAGATTTAAGTTACGTGAAGCTGCTAATAATTAGACCTCAATCGCATAATTCGTTTGTGAGAAATCGTTGGCCGATCGCACTCCAGCAATAACAATGGCGCAAATGTCTCATTAACAAATAGTTAAAAGACAAGTGAAGTGTGATTCTTCCTCGACATGAATAATAAAATTGTATGTACTTGAACTTCAAGACCAAATTAAAAGGCTATCAAGTCGATTTTAACGAAAATCTGATCACATATGTGCGTGAGGCCATCAATTTTGCCATAGTGGACCACAATCGCATGATTGATCCGTGATGAGTCGTTCACGAAAAATTTGTACATGTACATAGTTACACACGGATATCCGGTTAAGTCGTCTGCAGTAGTGACACGAAACTTCCTCTTGCCAAAATCGTTAAGATTTGCGAATAAAAGAAAAAATCATTACATACAAATGCTCTCGATAATCTTGTTTGCCTCAATTTCTTACGGATTCTATGATTTCGTAGATGACGCATGTGAGACCGGAGATACCACCGGAAGTTGCTCGATGGTTGGAGAGCAATGAGATTTCATCGGCATCTTTGAGAGCAACCGATGCTGTTCCAGTTGTAACGACCAATTATTAAGAATTGTCGTTAAGGTTTAATTAAGTGAGAACAATGCATTAAAGATACTTTCTCTTCAACTCAGGATCTCTTGCAGATGTATTTTTGCGATGATTGTATTTTATTATTTATAGGGGATTTTTATGCACGTTGCGGGGGGATGAATAGGTATTAGTAGGCACCAATTGTGTGGAGTTTGTTGAATTAGTAATGGCGTGATAATGAGTGATCACAGGAGAAAATGTCAAACTTTCCTTTAAACTATTTATTTTAACTCTTCCTCCTAAAATCACTCATTATCTGGAGTATTCCATATTAAAGGTACTTGGTCAGTAAAGTCTTCATAAAGATACTCTACAAAATTTTGTAATTTGCAAAAATCGTAGAATTTGCACTTAAGTTTTTGGCGATGATAAAAAACGATTTTGATTATTTTGAGAAGTCTCCAACAGCAGATTTGATATATGAGAGGTCAGAAATTGAGAACACATGATTAGTACCTTTCACGTATGTAAATAATGATTCAAACAACTAGCAGGTCCTTTAAATTTCAAGAGCAGATTTTTACAGCAAAACAAGATGAAAGTTACAGCTAGCAGAGTATTATCTATTGTGTTAATTTCTTTGATTTTTATTGAGATTATGGAACTAGCTAGGCTAGTGTAATGAAACCTTCAAGATCTTTGTGCGACATCTTTAAGTGAAATTGTCGAATATGAAAATAAAAATGGAAAAAATCCGAAATTTGACCACACCACTGATTTTTTTGGCGTTGTTTTCCAATAGATATAGAATTGCAGGTATATCCATTGACAACTATCTGAGGATAGCACATCTCCAGATCACATGCATAGAATATCCCTGAAATTCGCTATATAATAGTTCTCGCCTTAGGCTCGTGATACAAACCTCTCAAAATCACAGACTCCCGCAGTCGGATCGAAATAATAATTCTCCAGACTCTCAGTATGCTCCATTCCTAAAAATTTTTTTCAGAGGCATGTGATAAAGAAGTACATATCGATTTTTCATGCTAACAAAAAAATCGCACAAGTTTGACTTTTAAAAATATTTTTCTACCGACTTAGTTGAGTTTTTTTTTATTGAGAATATTGATTACTATGTATATTCCCATCTTTTCCTGGCAGTATAATCTGCTAATATCAGTGAATGAAAGATATATGAGTCCGCACAGGTTTCCCAATATCCTTACTTGGCAACATTCACGTACAAAAGTCAACTACACCTAATCAAATTTGAATTGATGGGCAATATAATTCGCCAATAATTATTCCCATTATGTAATGATTGCAATGTTACGAATTTGGGGGACATATAATATAAAAATGATCCATTTTAGTGTCATTAAATATGATGAAAAGAAAATTAGTTACAATATTTTGTAAATAAACTTCTCTCAACACTCCTCAAACTTTTATATCATTTTATTGATTGTATTGAAGTAGTACAAATCAGTGCATACAAATAATATTAAGTGAAAATTATCTGAGAACTCTGTTCCTTGTGATAACGAAAATCGGTAGTTCTTTGGAATTCGAATGAAGTTCTACAACTGTTAGATTGTGTTTCCCCGAAGTTTTTTTTTCCATTGCGTCAGAAATTTCAAATTTGTAGAACCCTTTTCTCCTACATTGAATTTCATTAGTGGGTCTTCTGATAATTGTGAGTATATCCATGACATTTACATTTTTTTAACAGTGTCGATTTAGGCATGTTGCAATTGCGCTATCCCTAGCATTTTATCCATCTACATCCGCTTGATATACCAGAAGCCTCCGAAATAATTCATTCATTGCTCATTCATGAGCTCTAAGAACAATACCTATACTCCACGACCTCCCCTTACTAAACTGAGAAAAAAACCAGCATCCAGCATTTGGATGGTTTTGTAACCAAAATGCATTCATCCAATTGCAAGTATTCTCAAATCAAGACAATTCTTTGTTTATTTCACATGTGACCCATCTTTCGCGTATGAATCTTCACACATCTGTCTTTAAGAAAAGCTTACTGATGAAGTACCTTACCAAGACGAGAATAATTAAATTGTTTTCCGACTTCGCAACTTATGTCATTGTGAATGATTGATGCGCGTTACGAAAAAAAAGAACTGATGTCAGCTGATTATTCAGAATGTTGATCGTGATGATTCTGTACATAATGATATATCATCCGATTATTAAAGTATTATCGAAATGACATAGTGCATTGCTGAAGATTACCCATTTTACGATATTGTTATACTCATCGATTGCGCAGTTTAATCGATTTGGGGAACATTGCCACGTAATCGACGGAATATTTAATTAATCGGGTTCACGATCCCGGAAATGATGAATCAAAAGCATCGAATCGAATAATCGTCATTAGTCTGTGGGATGGTATACGGATTTTTTCGACAGATAACGTGCAATATAAAAGGTAGAGTGGGGCATGATGGGTCATTGAGGCAGTATGAACCGACGAGTCCCATTATGCTCTCCCGTTCAGAGGAAGCTCTTCACCCCCATTGCATGCAAAAAAATAGTCCAATTATGCCGTGATACCTATGAAATTCTGAAAACAAGTATTCAGATATAGACTTAAGTATTTGATTTTTAAACCAAGTACGCTTAAATTCCGTGAAGTCGACATATACTATAGAGCATGCTTGAATGGAGTATACTTGGAGATATACTTGATTCTATACAAATCTTCATTCAAGCGTTTAAGTCTTAAAATGAGGATGACAGGAGAGCTGTGTATAACGAAACATTCTTGAATGTTCTGTCAAATTCTTATAATTTAATATTTTAACGAACGTATGGGACAAACGAAATCGTTAGATGCTCCGTTAGGACCGTCTCCTCTGTGTCGAATACTTGATTCAATCTGTTACCCAATTTTTTCGTTACAAGGCAGATTTTTCTAAATGTGACTGAATTATGTGGAATTTTTCATAAGGGTCTGACGATAATTCGAAAGATAAGAACAACAACAGTCGAGACAACAGTTTAGAAAGAGAGTGTGATTTGGAAGTTCAATGCGCAGACTAAAAAAAATTCAAAAAACTAATTTGTCTATCACACTATGCTACCAACTCTTCGGATGAGGTACGACCAAATTTTTAAAAAAATTATCAGATTTTGTCGCACTACGCGACTCCAATATTTACATCTAATCTGTGAACATTGAGTATAAAAAATATGGCAATTTTTTTTCCAAAATTAATATAAGATGGGGTTTTAAAGAATGTCAGTTTTGGTTGGAATGATAATATTACGAGAATAGTGGAACCAGTTTTGCTGGGCTGTTAAAGTATGGAAGAAAAAAACTACATAGCGATTACGATAGTGGGGGTAATACGGAGTTCGAAACGGTAAAAGACGTATGACGTTGCACACCAGTATACGACTGGTCGACGTCGCATCGACGTTGATAATTTGGTTTTTTTGAGCGGTTTAAATTTTTCAATTTTATTCATTCAAACTGATCAAAATGGTCTGTTTATTCACGATATTGTTGATCTTCTATTTTCTCTTCGACGTCAACTACTTTCTGCGGATTTTTGTGACAATTGGATTTGGAAGATTATTTGAGAAGAAGAAGAAAATATTTGATACAACTACTATTTATGGTGACCATAATTTTTTATCTACTTTTTCATCAAGCCTTTTATTACAATTTGCATGTTATCAAATTCATTAGGGATCTGCACTACTCAGGATGTTGATATATTCCTGAAGCACATGAATAACGCGAGGTATTTGAGAGAATTAGATTTCGCCCGATTCCATTATTACGATCGATCAGGAATCTATGGGGAGGTTTCGAAGAGAGGAGGTGGTGCAGTCCAGGGTGCCTCATCCACTCGATATCGACGAGCTCTTCCTATCCTTACTCCATATAAAGTGACTACTAAGGTAATCAATCAATATAAACAGTATCTAGTATAATGGCTCAACAGTATCATTCCATATAAACCATTTATCCATGACTGAGTTCCACAGTTTTGATAAAAGAAACTGAATTGTCGTCGTGGTGACACAGATGAACATTGATCATTAACGCATCGATGTTAAAATTTATGCACTGAATCAAAAAATTATTTGTTGTGAATATAAAACGGAAGACGATAGTTCCCAAAAAATACAATCATTCAAGAATATAACGGTTCACGACAAATTTTTTTTTTGTTCAAATCTTTGGTTCTTGAATGATTAATACATGGATTTCATCATCATTGCAGCTGATTTACTGGGACGACAAGAATTTCTATCTAGAGCACGAGTTCATCAGTCTTACAGACAACTTTATACGTGCGCTTGTATTGAGCAAACAGACTGTTACTGGGCTCAAGGTCCCAGTAGAGGAGATCATTGCCAAGGTCGAGCCCGGAGCGCAACGGCCTGAGTTGAATCCCGATCTCAAGCTTTGGTTAGAGTCTATGGAGGAATCTTCTCAGAAGCTCAAAAAGCAGCGATAAGACTTGTTCTATTTAGATTTTTTATTCATCATTTTGTCTTTTATAATATCTCATTCTGTATTTTCTCACGGGTTCGTAACTTTTGCTATCATGGGTTATAAAACAGTGGGCTGTGAAATAAACCGGTGAATTATACCCGATTACCACGAAGTTTTAAGTTTTTTTTACTATCAATTATTTAAATAGTGCGCCGAATGTGATGGTGCCCTCATGGAAGTGGCGAGGAGGGGAAACAACACTGCATTTTTTCCCCGTTTTCTTCCAAAATTTTTGCAAACCTAAAATATCTGCAGGTAAGCCGACGAAACACTTGCGCCTCACCTTCAAACACTTCAACCATCATCTGCAGATAATACCTGTGATTGCACCTTGATTATCCAATTTGGAAAACCAGAACCAATCAAATACCGAAAATGTGGATTACAGAAAATGTATGAGAAGTATTTTTCTTTCCATAGCTTTCCCTAACTGTAACCGTTCTTGAGTTACCGTGTTAGGAACATTTCAAATTGTTCATAGCAATGGAAAAACCTGGGGCGATTTTCTCAAAAATCTGATCACCTCCAAACTACATACCGGTCCTTTATTACGTTAAACAAAAGTTCTCATGACAGAATGTCCCTGCTATCGGGGGATTGAGACCGATGACAAGAATATCTGTGTGGGCTATCGGCGGTACCCATGAAATGAATGAGAACGCTAGGCCGGATGGGAACCCACCCCAACGCAGGTGAAATAGTGCCATCTCAGAGGCGCGCCATCGTTGCACAGGGGTTTCTGGAGATTCACCCTGTGTTTAAAACTGAGTTGGCTTCAATGGAAAAGGTCAGCCCCAAGCGCATCAATGACGGTGTCCATCGTCGCTCCCTTTGAAAGGAATGCTTCGTAACAGCTACCATACGAGTATACGGGATATAGGGATGGACAAAAAAAAACAAAACACAATATACATACAGGCATACAGCTCAGTACCCTTCAAGAACTAGTTACCTAACGAAAAACCAATGATTAAATTCGAAGTCATTACAGTGACTTGTCGAAATCCAGAAGTTGATGCATATGATAAAAAAATGAAGCGTAAAATAATTAGTGAATCCCGCAATGTATTTGAATGTTATTGATGGACACCCTCAGTTTAATCAGATGATGAGATTATTTCGGATTTCTTTTCACAAACTATTCGAATAGGAAAAGGTGTCAACGAAATATATTCTCTTGAATTTAATAATGTATTTTCCATTGATATTGTTTCATCGTCGAACCGAAGTTTCGCAAAAGAAAGGGCTGCACAATCCGAAATTCCACGTAACATTTACACTTACCATACATTGTGGCCTACACAAATTCTTGTAATTGATGATAAATAAATAACTAATGCGTATAAATTAAATATTTGTTGTTTTTCTTCACCTTTTCAAATTTCACCTCGTCAGCGCCCCTGAAGCACTTAACCATAGGTGTCTCCCGCAAGACTCATATCTGCAGTCGGTAAAAAAATCTGTACTGTACTTGGTACCAATGAATTTGACAAAACTTTGTTTCCCCCATTTGTTGTTAAACACAGCAGCATAAAACAATAATTAACTCTGCAATAGAGTCTATACCAAAGTCCAATAAGACTGAAGAAATTATACGACCAGTAGACTAACAATGGAATATATAACCTCCATTTTAATCAATTGTGATTCCCATTCATGGTGTGGAGTACTGGAATAAATCAGAAGATCAGTTCAGTGAGATGGCCTTTCCCTTCAATGATCAGGTCTACACTAAGTCTTTTACACCACGAGAATATCAGGTAATTTCAAAACTCCATTTTTTTCTCCCTCTAAGCCCCTAATCATGTTGTCACTTGATTATCATCATTGTTATTTTCATTCCAGGTAGAATTACTCTACACCGCAAAGCAGAGAAATATCATAATATGTCTAGGAAAATACACAGAGCAAACATTTATTGTTACGAAATTAATTCAAGAATATGCAACAGGAAATCGAGCAATCGAAAATACCGGCGCACAGCGAATAGTTTATTTATTAGATAGTGAAGAATCTTGTTTACTGAAATCTAGTTATATTGAGCAATTGACTGACTTGAAAGTATCCGTGTTTGATTCATCAATCAGCGACAATGAATTTATGCACAACTTTGCATCAGCGCACGTTCTCGTCACGACGAGACAAATGTTTTATCAATTGGTTAAGAGGGAAAAAATTAAGGTAGAACAGATCAATTTGTTGATTTTTGATCAGTGCCAGTTGTTGATTAGACGCGAGGAGATGAAGGAATCATTGGAAATTTTGAGAAGCCCTTTAAACGGTGAAGGATTAAGGGTAATTGGCCTGGCGATTCCACTTTTGGATTTGACTGAAGAACCTGGAAGACTGAGCCTAGAAATTGATCGATTGGAGAGGACTTTTCAATGTGATGTAGAGACGACTAGTGATATTTTATCAATTTTAAGGTATGTGTTAATTACTACCGAAATTATCTTCCGCTAAAATCAATTGAGGAGAAAGTTGAGTATTAATAGGGGGCTGATGTATATCACTTAAAATACTTAAAAAGTTAGACACTGAATGTTCAAATATTTCATTGGAGTGTTTGAAATCATCAAACAATTATGAATGTTCAAAGTTCACTGTTTTACAACCGTCAAAGATTTTCCACTGTATAAATTTTAAAATTGGGTGATTATTCAAATTTTTCAATTGTTTTCGAAAATTCTGAAATTCTTTCAAAAACTTCCAATTGATGCCCAGTTTCCAAATTTCCCAAAATTTCTGGTTCATTTTTATGGAATTCTGCATTTTTTCAAGAAACTTGTGTCATTCTGCAACAGAATTCTAATCACTAAAACTCCTAACAACTGTATGTAAATGTGATACAATCAAACATTCTTCGTGCAACAACTTCTTTTTCCAATTATTTGAAAATATAGAGAATTAAGTATGTATTGATACGGCCAAGTGCTACAATTTGTATTTTGTTCTTACACTATGTTTTATAGTCCTGCCCCCCTGAACAACAATAATAAATTACCCCATATTATTTCACAGATACAGTCCGAGGCCAAAGGAGTACGTCATAGAATTTGAGACCTCATCCTCTGATTCTCTCCAAAACGATTTAAAAGAGGTCGCGATAGATGCCCTTAATTTCCTGAATGACCACAGATACGACCCCACGGAGATTTATCAGGACGAGTTCCTCGAGGACATTCAGAAGATCCCAGACCCTAGAGAGAAGCCCCGAGAAATGCTCCAAGATTTCCTAACGATACTCGAGATGCTGGGCCCTTGGTGTGCAGATCGTGCAGCACTGTCTCTCCTCACTCTCTCAGAAAAACTTAAAATCAAAACCCCTTACGAACGTCACTACCTCCTACTCAACTTAGTTGGTTCGGTCATGATAAAAATTCGGGCTATCTGTGACTTCGAGTTGTCATCTACTCCCGAAAAGACTAGAATCTACAAATACTCAACGCCAAAAGTTCATCGTATTCTCGAGACCCTCAAGACTTACGCACCTCTCTACAAAAAATCAAATGACAATACTGATATCAAGCCCGTAATCCGTAGAAATTTTCGTAATTACGATAATTCTTCAAAACATAATCATGGTCAGACACATAATTCTGCACCCCAAACTGACGAGTCGAGTTTTCCGCATAAAAGGGGTAGGTACCAGAGAACCTATAGAGTCATGACGGATCCGGACGTTCTCTGTGGAGTTATATTCGTTGACAAGAGCTTCACGGCTAAAATTCTATTCTATTTATTAAACGAACTGAGCAAACACGACGACGACCTAAACTTCCTGTCACCCCTCTACACGATAGAGAAGACCACCGATGATTCAAGTTACTCACGCGATCCAGAAGCGGAGCACAAAAAACAGGAGGAAGTACTAAAACGTTTCAGAATCCATGAGTGCAATCTTCTCATAGCAACCTCAATTCTTGAGGAGGGAATAGAAATTCCAAAATGCAATTTTGTAATGAGGTATGATTTTCCACGTACATATCGGTCGTACGTACAGTGTAAAAGTAGGGCCAGAGCCAATGACGCTCTTCACATTCTCCTGGTGTCAAAAAACAGTGCCAAAGAGTCAATTTGGCAATTAGCGCAGTATCACTACATCGAGAAAATTCTTTTAAATAAATGCACCAATGAAGAGCCGCGAGATGAAGAGGAAATCGAGGCGGACAAATACTCATCATTAATCCCCAGTTATCAGCCATTGAAAATCGAAAATGGACCTCTAGTATCATTCAATTCTGCGATATCTTTGGCCAATCGATACTGCGCTAAATTGCCGAGTGATACATTTACAAGACTGACGCCGGAGTGGTCGATGAAGCAAGTAGAGATAAATAAAAGAACAATGTATACATGTTCCTTGAGACTACCCATTAATTCTCCATTAAAGTACGTGATATCCTCCCATCCAATGCCCAATAAAGCCATGGCCAGACGACTGGCAGCTCTTCAACTTTGCATCAAACTCCACAAGGAAAACGAAATTGACGATAATTTGTTGCCCATTGGGAAGGAGAACTTCAAAGCAAGACCAGAGGATGTTGAGGTACCAGCACTTCCTGATGAAACCAAAGTAGAGTATCCGGAAGCGAGACCTGGCACTACAAAACGTCGTCAGTACTATTACAAGAAGACTGCAGAAGCGTTAACAGATTGCAGACCCACTGTCGGCGTTCCTGCGTATCTCTATCATATTAAAATGGTTCTCAGTTGCCCCTTGCCTGAAGAGCAAAATACCAGAGGTCGAAAAATTTACCCACCCGAAGAGTCGGACATTGGATTTGGAATCCTCACACTCAAAAAAATCCCGAAGCTCTGCCCATTCCCCATCTATACTCGTTCAGGCGAAGTTCAGGTAGAACTCAAGCTAAGCAAAAATACAGTTGTCCTGGATTCTGTACAGATCGAAAGGGTCTCCACATTTCTAAACTACGCCTTTACAAATGTCCTCAAACTTCAGAAATACCTCATGATTTTCGATCCCAACGCGTCTGAGAATTCTTACCTCGTAGTGCCAGTGATTAAAACTAAAATCAAAGGAATCGAGGACATACAAGTTGACTGGAATTTCCTTCAACTTATCTACGAGAACAGAAGTTCCGTCCCAAGTGAAGTTGACGAGCGGGACAGGGAAAACTTCCATTTTGATGCGTCGAAGTATAACGATGCTGTGATAATGCCCTGGTATAGAAATCGGGATCAGCCGCAGTACTTCTATGTTGCTGAGATTTGTAAGAATTTGAGTCCCAAATCGTCATTCCCAGGCGATGGCTACAGTACGTTTGAGGAATATTACTTGAAGAAATATGGAATTCAAATTCAGAATACGAATCAACCGCTATTAGACGTCGACCACACTTCAGCTAGACTGAACTTCTTGACACCTAGATACGTGAATAGAAAGGGAGTGGCTTTGCCCACAAGCAGTGAAGAAACAAAACGAGCTAAACGTGAAAATCTCGAGCAGAAGCAGATTCTAGTCGCAGAATTATGTGCCATTCATCCATTTCCAGCATCGTTATGGCGGCAAGTTGTCTGCTTACCTTGTATTTTGTACAGAATAAATGCATTATTATTAGCCAATCAAATTAGACGTCAAGTAGCGCAAATGATG